>CM028132.1:124912500-125512500 GCA_016271365.2 Neoceratodus forsteri
AAAAGTTCCAGCTCTGATGTTGAGGTTTAAATGCAACGTGGGAAACATTACTTCAAATAGACACTGTTCATTATGAAAATTCACTGCAACTCTGTGTGTGTGTGGGGGGGTCTGCACTCAGTGCTTGATGTCCTTTGCCGCAGCATACATTTCCTCTCTAGGAAGCTTAGTATAGCTGCAGAGTTGCAGGCTACTGAGGGTAGTGGACCTGGGTTCAACCCCACAGCGGAAACTGTTTTTCTTTCCAACTACAACTGATTGATGCTGTGTCTCAGACCCCATCCCCCAACCATTTCCTGTCAGCAGTCTTTCTGGCCACATAATTATTTCATAGAGGCCTTCTTTGGAGCCTTTAGTATCACTGGTACTTTGATTTTTGTTGCTGGGGCTCATGATATACAGGTTCTCAAATCACTTTTACAAGCAAAGATAAATACAAAAAAAAAGAAGAAAATAATGACATGGTTTACTTCCTAGCACTGAGCTTTAATCTGAGTTACCGTGACACCCACGTGGGTCAGACCATTAGTTTTACCAACGGTGTGGGTCCCAGCAGACAGGGTCCAGTCATTAGCTATAACTGATTATTTGCTCAGAATCATGATGCGTTTCATATTACTGATTACTTTGTCTCAAAAGCAGTCTGTACTTAAGTAGAGTACTTTAGAATTACTTTTGCATGGCAAAAAATAAATCCGCAGATATAGCATTCAGAAATGTATACAAGTAGGCCACAAAGACAGCGTTCCAAACTGCAGAATCAAATAAAGCTTTATACAGAATAGTGTCATTTTAGTTATTAAGCCTTTCTCTTTCATATATTAAAGCTTTTAATGAGAAACGCAAACACAAAATATGTAGTCTGAAACAAAACAGGTACAGAACGTAGCTAAAAATAATCTGGATTACTTCCAGGCAGAAAAAGTAATTGGTTACTTACTGTTTTTGTTATTAACTCTCTGCTGTAGTCAGTTACTTGTAAAAGTAATAAAATTACAAATTACAGATTACTGGTAAAACCCTGCCTCCTGGTCTAGCCATAATAATTGGCTGAGCAATACCTTCTCCAGAAAGAAAAAACTGTTTAGTAAAGCAATCAAATAGATGGGACCAGAGCAGTTTCTTCTGCAATTCTGCAATAAATAAATAAATAAATTCAGCAAAGACAGGAATAATCTTCAGCAACAGCACCAATCAACCAGCATTCTAGTATCTCTGCCATCGGCCCACGGCGGGGGAGGATGCTGGCCCAGAAAGGAAGGTGGCTGGTACAAGAAGCAGTGGGGAAGAGTACATGGGCAAGTAAAACTCCTGCAGCATGGCTGACCACAAATAATTCAGCTCCACAAGGATAGACCCAAAGGTGGGCAAGACATGCCTGTTGTCAATAACTGATAATTGGGGAAGAAAAAATGGCTGCCTGGAAATACTAAGAATATCACTGTTTTTATGAATTATAAATCATGACATCATTCTTAGCCAATAAGAACTGTTTATTTCTAAATATTCCAAGTACAGTAGGTGCCATTTAAAACGTTCACGCTTAAGCCAGACCACCACTTTATATGTCTGATTTTGTATTGTCAAATGCCGCCCTGTATTGTTTCAGGATTAAAACATATGAGTACAACGAACCTTGCCCACCACCTATACCACCCTCTGTAAGCTGCCAGCAGCCACATAACCTCACTTAATCCCAGTCATTAATTACCTTCCAGCTCTTCACGTTAAGTGTTAATTGGGTTCCATTAGCAGCCTATTAAAGTAGCAGTGTCATTCACAGGTTATTGTGTGCAGGTTACCTTAGTTCTCTCTTGTGCTGCAAACACACTTGCCATGTCTGGAGTCAAGAGGAGCGGTCTCACCTTGTCAAGAAAAATGGAAATCCTTCAGGAAATTGAGACTCTTCCCAAGTTAAGCCTCCAGAACATGTCTATCCATTTCAGCATCGCCAAGTCCATGCTGTGCGATCTGTTAAAAGCCAAAGATCGGCTTACAGCTGACTGACATGCAAATCAGAGTCAGTGAGGAGCTGGCAGAGGAAGCAGAGATCACAGTGACAACAAGCGATGTGCAGACAGTACTGCTAACTAGCCAAGTGCACGAAATGGGGTTACCAATGCTGGTTGCAAAGGTCCGCACAGACCAAAGGTAGGGAAAACAATTAGAGACAGTATTAACTATTGCATCCATAAGAAGCTTTTTTTCAAGAGATAACATAGATAAAATTAATGACATCCTATGCTCCTTTTTATAAAAATGTTAATGTTTTCTGTGGAAATTCCTGTTGTAAGGTGGCCAGTTTTGTGACATTTGTACCCAAGGCTGCAGTTAGTCATTTAATTTTAATAATAGACTTTGTTGTGCCCCATAAACTGTTTGCGCCACTTGTGTTAGTGCTTTTTTATGTTCTTGCCATTTAGGGCACTTGTCTGACCCTCCCACCCCACACCAGATCCCCCTGAAGTTTGACTCTTGAACGTAACTGCTCTGGTCCCCTACAGTTACGTTCAGATGTCTTTGCAAAAACAGAGTTTTAAAATATATATTTTTTTTGTTTTAAGTACTGTGCTCCCATGTTGCAATATACTGGAGCAACAGTGCTTTCATTGACATTGCTTCCAGGTAGTAGAGCCTCACTCTCACCTTGGAGGTCATCTGTGACCTCTTCATGTCTCACTCCCGGACGTTGATCACGAGACATCGTGGGATTCTCTTTGAGGCCGAGAACGGGTATCGGAGCAGTGACGTTGCTCCATGGTGGGTTGGCTTTTGGGGTGATGTTAAATTTTGGCATCCCAAAGAGTTAGCCCCCTTAACAGGAGCAGGAGTTGTAAAGAAAAGCTTTCTGTCCCCACCAGATACATGATGAGATGCCACGAGATCCATCTGATCCTCTGATCCAGGTAAGGGACATTTCTTGCTATGCTAGGTTGTGGGTCAGCGGTTGTGTCTGCCTGGGGAGCCTGTTCAGAGCACATTGGAGTTTTGCCATGGTGTGGGGGACATTACTTTGTTTATTTTGCCACCTGAAATTGCTTGCTACTCTCAACGGTTGTGTCTGCCTGGGGAGCCTGTTTGGAGCACATTGGAGTCCATGGAGTGGGAGAAATTATTTTGCCACCTGAAATTGGATGCTGAATGCAGTAAATTCACTTTTAAGGACCCACATCCTGAACCAGAATGCAGCATTTGCCAAACAGGTAACCTGAAATGCAGTTTAAAAAGGGAATATTTGTGTGGACTGAATTTCTAGAACAGGTAATGGATAATTTTTACAATTCAGGTCTGCTGTGTTCCTAATGAAATGCTGCATGGTGCTTTTTAGAAAGTGAAATGGTTTCTTTGGATTGCAAGATGGGGTCTAAAAGAATGTTATATTTGGAATGCTGCATTATGGGTTGGGGGCTAACATGGTCTGGGCCTTCTGAATGAGCGAGGCCTAATTTGTTGTTGAATTGTTTTTTCTTTTTGGGGGGGGCCTAATGTGCTGCATGGTCTGAGCCTGTGTTTGGAAGCCTTCTGTGGTGTGTAGGCCTCGATCGGACTATTTGGAAACCAAAAGGAGTCACTTTTGAGTTCCAAATGGTCAGAGCGAGGCCTACGCACCACAGCAGGCTTCCAATCATGGGCCCACACCATGCGGCATGTTGATTTTGTTTTCTGGGTATGGGGGCCTCTGTCTGCAATGTTTAAAATGTGTTTTACACTAATTTGTTGTTGCATTGGAATTTGACTGAGAATGCTGCATTGTGCTTTTTTTGTTTGGGGTGGGGCTAACATGCCGCATGGTCTGGGCCTGTGTTTGGAAGCTTGCTGTGGTGTGTAGGCCTCGATTGGACTATTTGTAAATCAAAAGGAGTCACTTTTGGGTTCCGAATGGTCAGATCGAGGCCTACGCACCACTGCAGGCTTCCAGACACTGGCCCACACATCTGTTGTAATTGTCTGCAAAATAATGCCCATTTACTAATCAAAGTCCTTTCTGTTTTGTACCATGTTGTGATGTTTGTGCCTATGTCTCCTTGTTTGCAGGCTGACTAACAGAGGCCTCTATTTTGTTTGCAGGCAGGTGGAAGCGAGTCTCCATTTTCATTTATTTAGTTTTTGTTGACCGGGTAAGTGCACTAGACAAATCCTGCCTATTTTCAGGCACGACCAGGGGGAAGGGGATACAGATGAATGCCAACTGAACTTGAACCAGATTAAGCTGTTGGTGGTATTTTTAGTGAATGAGGGAAATTTGGGCCGGACACCGGGGAAATTCCCCTACTCTTTTCAATAAGTGCCATGGGATCTTTAACATCCACCTGAACTACCACCAATCCAGGCAGATGAGACCTCGGTTTAATGTCTCATCCGAAAGACTTTGTTTGCAGGCAGGTGGAAGCGGGCCTCCCTTTTGTTTGCAGGCAGGTGGAAGGGGGTCTCCATTTTGTTTGCAGGCAGGTGGAAGCGGGCCTCCATTTTGTTTGCAGGCAGGTGGAAGGGGGTCTCTATTTTGTTTGCAAGCAGGTGGAAGTGGGCCTCCATTTTGTTTGCAGGCAGGTGGAAGCAGGCCTCCATTTTGTTTTCAGGCGGGTGGAAGCGGGCCTCCATTTTGCTTGCAGGGGGGTGGAAGTGGGCCACCGTTTTGCTTGCAGGCAGGTGGAAGCGGGCCTCCATTTTGTTTGCAGGCGGATGGAAGCAGGCCTCCGTTTTGTTTGCAGGCGGATGGAAGCGGGCCTCTGTTTTGTTTGCAGGCGGGTGGAAACGGGCCTCCGTTTTGTTTGCAGGCGGGTGGAAGTGGGCCTCCATTTTGTTTGCAGGCAGGTGGAAGCAGGCCTCCATTTTGTTTTGTGATTCTTTTCTTCAGTCCACTTTTTGGGAATCTCCTCTTCTGTTGACTTTTTGTGCATTACCTCCTCTTCCATCAATGTTTTGTGAAGAATCACCTCTTCCGTCGACTTCAGTTTGTGAAATATCACCTTCCGTCGACTTCATTTTGTGAAGTATCACCTTCCGTCGACTTCATTTTGTGAAGTATCACCGTCCGTCGACTTCATTTTGTGAAGTATCACCTTCTCTTCCATCGATGTTTTGTGAAGAATCATCTTCTGTCAACTTCGTTTTGTGTGCATTACCTCCTCTTCCATCAATGTTTTGTGAAGAATCACCTCTTCTGTCGACTTCATTTTGAGAATAATCACCTCTTCCGTCAACTTTGTTTTGTGAAGAATCACCTTCCATCAACTTCATTTTGTGTGCATTGCCTCCTCTTTCATCACTGTTTTGTGAAGAATCACCTCTTCCATTTACTTCATTGAAGAATCTCTTTGTGCAGTGTATTTTATGGTGCCATTTTTTTCTTGCTTCAAGCTCTGTTTTGTGATCAATCTCTTGTTGCATCAAATCTTTAAATTGTGACTAATCTCTTGTGGTGACCATTTTGTCACCACAAGATGGGATGATTTAGACAATGTATTCTGACTTATCACTTACTGGGTTGCATGCGGCCGCTGTGAGGCAACACTTATGTTAATGTGTTTCATCGTCTCTGCTGTCATTTCAGTCTTGTTTGGCAGCATGGTAGACTTTTTGTTTTACTCGCCAAAATTCTTTTACTTTGAAAGCTGACCTGTGATTTTTTGAACGCACTTGTGTTTCAATAGTTAACTTTTTTTGCAAGGAATGGAATCCAGAAGAAGACCCTTGGTGTCTGCTGCAGCCATGCTCACTGAAGCTCTACGGACTACAGTCAATCCTCAAGCATCAAAATAAAGGAACAAGTGTTACCAAGCAAACAAAGAAATCCCCAGAACGTTATCAAAACTACAAGGAGAAATGTGCAGCACGCTCACATGCATACCGCAGCAACATGAATGATGAGAAGCACAAACATTATAACCAGATGGCTAAAGAGAGAGAGAATGAAAAGATATAGAGAGGCTCAGAAGTAGAAAAAATTGCAAGCTGACACCTGTAGTGCTCCAAGCAACAGAGAAAGAAAGCCTGATGAGAACACGTCTGAAGCGCAAAGACAAGCATGGAGGGAGGGAGAAAAAATGCCAACAACATGCACAAATGACAAGTCAGAAGTGTCGATGAATTAATGAAAAAGAACACCGGAAATACACAGAAAAAAAAAGGAGTGTGAAAAGCTTGCACAACTCTCAGCCACCATCACCACTACCCCACCAGCTGTACCGATCAGCATGCCAACAAGAGAGCTTTGTGTGATGCCACAGGGCCACAGATATGACAGTGCTGTAAGAAAGGCTGTGCAGAGAGCAAGAAAAGGTCTTCCAAAATCACCAAATCAATTTTCTTATGTAATGAAGAAGATCCTGTCATCTTGTTCACCTGCCAAACAAACTGCATTGGCTCAGCAAAACATTATCCTCAGTCCATGCAAGCTACAAGAAAAACTGGTGTCTGCTTTTATGGAGAAGATATCAAACCTAAACAAGCATTTATCAATGCCGAATGTTGATTGCGTTGGTATGTTGAGCACGCTCACTGGCCCTCTGTCAGGTGTTCAGTCTGTTTGGTCCGGTGCTGCAGGCTGCTCTTTTGTACTGGGCTCCTGCCTGCGTTGGCACCTTGTTCTGCCCATTAAGAATTCTGCAGCTGTCCCAACCGAACTCCATTGAGGTGGCTCACTCCCCCCCCTCACTCGTTCATTCTGTTTCTCCTGGTGCTGCAGGCTGCCCTGTTGTTTATTTTATTTATTTTATTTATTTATTAACTCTAGGATGACAAATACCTTTGAGCCATGGCTCTTTTACAAAGGTTCCATGTCAGAGAAATACAAATTATGGGGAACATCAAGACAGACATTACAACAATGTGGACAATGCAAACAGAGTACAGATTAATAGAATTCAAGGTAGCATTGTAACAAGGCAGCCAGCGGCATTTGTCAGAGAAAATAGACAACAGATAAGAAGTGCCAGAGTCATAGGGAGAGGGAAGGGGGAAAGGAATGTAGGAAGGGTGGGGAGAGGGTGAAAAGTGCAGCACTGGGTATGCCAAGATGTGAGGGTAGAATCCAGTGAGGAGGGGGAAGGGGGACCACTAGAGCAGGAAGGAAAGTGGAGAAACAAGGTTAAGTTGGGCAGTCACAGGAGCTGTTGGTAGTGAGATAGCCCCAGAGCCTAGTTTTAAACATACCAATTGTTGGGGCAGAGGAAATGGTGGGGCTGAGGTCATTGAACCAGAGTGGTGCTCGATAAGCAAAAGAGCGTTGTCCCTGTGAAGTGTGACAGTGGGGGACCTTCAGTAGCTGTAGCGTGGATCTCCTAAGGCACCATTTGTTAATTCAGTGTTGTAACAGAGTTGAGACCCCAGAAGGTGCAAAGCCAAGGTAGATTGTACTGGGCTCCTGCCTCTGTTGGTGGCTTTTTTTGCCCACAAAGAAATGTGCAGCAGGCCCAACACAGGTCTGTTGAGCCTGCTGACTCCCCCTCTCTCACTCACTTGTTCCATTTCTGCCGGGGCTGCAGGGTGGCCTTTTGTAGTAGGCGCCTGCCTGCGGTGCCACCTTTTTCTGCCAACAAAGACCTCTGCAGCAGTCACAATAGAGCTCCACTGAGCTGCTCACTCTCCCTCTCTTACTCGCTCGTTGTGTTTCTCCCAGCGCCACAGGCTGCCTTTTTGTACTGGGCTCCTGCTCATGCTATGGGCAGCTTTTCTGTCCACAAAGAAATCCACAGCTGTGCTGACAGAGCTCCGTTGAGGTCTCTCACTCCCCCTGTGTCACTCACTCATTCTGTCTGTCCTGGTGCTGCAGGCTGCCCTTTTGTACTGGGCTCCTGCCTCTGTTGGCGCCTTTGTCTGCCCACAAAGAAATCTGCAGCAGTCCCGACAAAGCTCCATTTAGCTCGCTCACTCTCCTTCTCTTATTCACTCATTCCGTTTCTGCCGGCGCTGCAGGCTGCCCTTTTTTATCGGACTCCTGGCTGCATTGCCGCCTTCTTCTGCCCACAAAGAAATTTGCAGCAGTTGCAATAGAGCTTTGTTGAGCTCGCTCACTCCCCCTCTCTCACTCGCTCATTCTGGTTTCCCCGCCAGTGCAGGCTGCCCATTTGTACTGGGCCCCTGTGTGCATTGGCAGCTTTGTCTGCCCACAAACAAATCTGCAGCTGTCCCGACAGAGCTTTGTTGAGGTCGCTCAGTCTCCCTGTCTCACATGCTCATTCTGTTTGTCCTGGTGCTGCAAGCGGCCTTTTTGTATGGGACTCCTGCCTGCATTGGCGCCTTTTTCTGCCCACAAAGAAATCCGCAGCAGTTCTGACAGAGCTCCGTTGAGCTCACTCAGTCCCCCTGTCTCACTCGCGCGTACTGTTTCTCCCACTGCTGCATGCTGGTCTTTTGTACTGGGCCCCTGCCTGCATTGATGCCTTTTTCTGCCCACAAAGAAATCCGCGGCAGTCCTGCAAGAGCTCCGGTGAATTCGCTCACTCACCCTCTTTCACTCGCTCTCTCATTCTGTTTCTCCCAGTGCTGCAGGCTGCCCTTTTGTACTGGGCTCTTATGTTGCGCCCTTTCTCTGCCCACAAACAAATCCGAAGCTGTCCTGAAAGAGCTCTGTGGCGGTCGCTCAGTCTCCCTCTCTCACACGCTCATTCTGTTTGTCCTGGCGCTGCAAGCAGCCCTTTTGTATGGGACTCCTGCCTGCATTGGCACCTTTTTCTGCCCACAAAGAAATCCATAGCAGTCCTGACAGAGCTCTGTTGAGCTCACTCAGTCCCCCTGTCTCACTCGCTCATACTATTTCTCCCACCGCTGAAGGCTGGCCCTTTGTACTGGGCCCCTGCCTGCAATGATGCTTTTTTTCTGCCCACAAAGAAATCCGCAGCAGTCCTGAAAGAGCTCCGGTGAGTTTGCTCACTCCCCCTCCCTCACTCGTTCTCTCGCTCTGTTTCTCCCAGTGCTGCAGGCTGCCCTTTTGTACTGGGCTCTTGCATTGGGCCCTTTCTCTGCCCACAAACAAATCCGCAGCAGTCCCGAAAGAGCTCAGTTGAGCACGGGCACTCCCCCCTCTCACTCGTTCGATCTCAATGTGTCCCAAACAGTGATGTCCCACAGCAACCGTGCTATTCTGTGGCAGGAGTGCAAAAACACATTTTAGCCACGATGTGAAAAATGGCAGCTGTACTGTTCACAAGGAGGTGGGGGAAAAATGCCACTGCTGAAAATGTGGCGTGAAAATATTACAAAATTACAAAGTTACAAGGGTGCGTGGAAACAGTTCAATGTACGCTTGTAACACAGTCATGTTATGGAGTTTCGTCACCCGATTTTCAACATAGGCATTTTAGGACCTCTGCTCATGAACAGTGCCACTGTGATTTTCTTAATCTGTCCCGAACAGTGATTTCCCACAGCGACCGCGTTATTGTGCGTCGGAACTGTGAAAACACATTTTGGTCAGGGTGTGGAAAATGACAGCTGTACTGCTCATAAGGAGGTGTGGAAAAATTCCACTGGTGAAAATGTGGTGTGACAATATTACAAATCTGCAAAGGGTTACAAGGGTGCGTGGAAAGTGTGCAACGCACGCTTGTAACACAGTCATTCGATGGGCTATTATCACCAACTTTTCAACACAGGCATTTTAGGACCTCTGCTCATGAACAGTATCACTGTGATTTTCTTAATCTGTCCTGGACAGTGATTTCCCACAGCGACCGCTCTATTCCGCGATGGAAGTGCGAAAATACTTTTTGGCCAGGATAAGGAAAATGACAGCGTTACTGTTCATAAGTAGGTGTGGGAAAATGGCAATGTTGGAAATCTGGAGTGAAAATATTTATTATAAATTCGCGAACTTACGAGTGTGCGTGCAAACTGCGCAATGCACGCGCGTGACACAGTCATTTAATGGAGTATCCTTACCAAATTTTCAACACAGCCATTTCAGGACCTCTACTCATGAACAGTGTCAATGTCATTTTCTTAATCTGTCCCGAACACTGATTTCCCACAGCGACCGCGCTATTCTGTGCTAGAAGTGCGAAAACACATTTCTGCCAGGATGTCAACAATGACAGCTGTACTGTTCACAAGGAGGTGGGACAAAATACCAGTGTTGAAAATCTGTCGTGAAATATTGCAAATTCATGAAGTTACGAGCGTGCATAGCAACTGCGCAGCGCACGCTCATAAAAGTCATTTTTTGGATTTTTACCACCAAATTTGCAACATAGGCTTTTTGAGAGCCCACTTCATGAACACTGGCACTGTCGTTTCATGAATCAGCCCTGAAAGGTGATTCATTGAGGTGACTGCGAAACCACCTTTTGGGGCTGATTAACACCATGACAGTTCAAGAATTCATGAGGAGGGGTCCCAAAAAACCCATGTTGAAAATTTGGTGAAAAAAATCCCAAAAATGCCCAAGATATGCACTAAAGTTGAAAAACCCTATTCATTACATTATACAGCTTATCGGCATTTCCTCAGTTCGCGGTCGGCTTTGAAGAGTGCAGATGTGTTCCTGGTCCAGCGAAGATCGTCGAGCTGAGCTCCGGAGGTAAGTATGGGGTGGGGGTGTGGGAGGCTGAGTAAAGTGGATGGTTGCGAGTTGTGGGGGCGGGAGACTACAGGGACCGTTCTTTCTTTCAGGTACAGAAAAGGAAGAAAACATCACGGGACCGCTCACAGGGGCATGTGGCATGTTGGGATGGGCTCCCAGCATGCCACGAGTATCTGGGGACAGCTGCAGCCGAGAGATTGGGCACCCCTGGTGCCGTCAAACCAAAAGGGAAGGGAATTATTTATGCCGATGGGGATTGGGCACCCCCGTCCGCAAACAACAAAAGGAGGGGGGGATTACTTTCTGCCGATGGGGATTGGGCACCCCCGTCGGCAAACAACAAAAGGAGGGGTTGGATTCCTTTCTGCCGATGGGGATTGGGCACTGTTCACACACAATTAAACGGGGGAGTATCACATTATGCTGGCGGGAAATGGGCTCCCCCATCGGCCAATAACATGGGGGGAATTAGATATTGTTTGTGAATATGGCAGCAAGCCGCTGCCATGTTCACAAACAATATCAGAGATCTTACATCCCGCCCTGCAATGACGAGAGTCTCCCCCATTGCAGCAGATGGCTGACGCTGCAATGATGAGGCAGCCCCTGATTGCAGCGGCTGATTTTTTAGAAAGTTGTGGCACGCTGGCTGAACTAGTGTCAGCAGCAGTGTGCCACAGCATTGGGGGATGGGGGACAAGCCTTTGCAGGCTGAGGGGACATTGGGCACAACACTGCCATGCCTCCACAACCTGCTTCTGGAGAAACCTGTCACAACATGTTTCTTGCGCATGCGCGCAGTCAACATTAAAAGGCCAAAAAACAGGACAGACTTCTGAACAAAGAGTTCATCAATACAATTCTTGTGCTAAAAAAATGCCATTTGCTCAGAACTGCAAGTGCAACACTGGGCATCTGCTGGAAGAGGCTCATGGAGGTATCACGTGGAGGAACAGAATCCAACAAATGGCACAAGTCTGCACTGCCCAAGTCAACAAAGAGAAAAGTGGAGATTTTTTAGAAGAGTCTGCAACCCCACTACCTCACAAGAAAGTTTTTCAAAAAGAACCGGCACATGTCGGTCATATCTGGACAGACCCATCCATACTCTATACAATGAATTTACCCAACAGAACCCAGACACACTGGTAGGAGTGAGGAAATTTGGAAGCCTATGCCCTAAGCACATTAAACTGGCCAAAGAGTATAAACTGGACCAGTGCCTCTGTGAATACTGCACAAATAGCTTACTGAAACTCAAGATGCTGAACCGTGTGGTGGATCTTCACCGGCTGACATCAGGTAAAGACCTCATCCTCCTTTGCAAAGGTTTTACAGTCAGGACTGTGTGGAAAAGACATGTGAACAGTGCAGCACAGAAAATTTTGTAAAAGCCATGGAGGACCTCATTGATGGACAAGACAATGTCACATTCCAGCAGTGAGAGAATACAACAGTCAAGCAAACTGTCAATGGCATCCAGGTAAAGCAGACATGAAAAGTGCTGAAAAATAAAAAAGCAACATTGCAGACACTGGTGGAAGTCATAAAAGAGGAACTTTTGTTTTTGGGTCAGCACTTGCATATGGCAGCATGGCAGCACCACCAGTTTGCTTGCATCAAAAAATATCTACCCCAGGGATGGGTAGTGATGGTTCTTGACTTTGACGAGAACTATGCCTGCAGATTACAGGACGAAGTGCAGGCAGCTCACTGGCATTATGAACAAGCCATGGTTCACCCAGTAGTAACATACTACCCTCATAAGCAGTGTGACTCAACAGTAACAGAGTCATTAGTTTTTATATCCAGTGATTTAAAACATGATCACCATGCTGTATGCCACTTTGTGGAGATAGCGAATTCACATCTACAAAATGTCCGCAAATTAAAAATCAGCAGAGAGGTTCATTTCACTGATGGCTGTGGTGCCCAGTATAAATCTAAATGGGCCTTTTTTGACATTTCAATGTCACCCAAGGAATTTGGCTTCCCCATCGAGAGAGATTTTTTTGGCTCATGACATGGAATGGGTCCAGTGGATGGTGAGAGTGCCACTGTAAAATCAGCAGCAAGCAGAGCTGTACAGTCATGATGGGCCACAATTAGAAAAGCTAAGGAGCTCTATAAATTCTGCCATGCAACATTGACTAGAGATCATGACACAGAAGGGTGCAGCAAACATTTCAGAAGCACATTTTTCTGGGTTGATGAAAACGAAATTAGAAGATCAGCCTGAAATAATGTTAACATGATACCTGGAACACAAAAGCTTCACAGTGTCAAGTGTGCAACAGAAGGTGTGGTGGTAACAAGAAACCTGACTTGTTTTTGTACAAATGTACAACATGTTGAAGACTGGAAGGTTAAAAAATGAACTGCTTCTGCATCATACAGAATCTTGTCTTCAGATGCCAACACCGAACCCATTGGTCCCTCTGCTCCTGCACACACAACAGCTTCCCAAGCTGCTGCCTCGCATGTCAACACAACTCATGACTTGCTGGCCACAAGAGCTGATCCTGCGTTGGGGTCTCACACAGCCTGCGATGAGACTCTAGCTCCTGCTGAGGCCATACCTGAAGAATCCACAGGCAACGATGGTACACATGACAGTGAGTCAAAGGTTGCTGAAGAGGATGCCACCAGAAGTGAAAGCACTACAATCACCACTGATGCTTCAGCTCCATTACCCATGAAACACACAGTCCCTAAAAAGTGGAGAACTTTACTAGACCCACAAATGATGCAGACCAATCAGTATTATGCCATGTACTACTCAAAAGAATATTTTGTGGGGCAACTAACTGCAGTGGATCCTGTGGGATAATGGTACTCATTGAAGGTCATGAAGTTCATGGAACAGCATGGGAATGTCTTTATATGGCCACGGCATCAGGACACTGACCATGTTTGAAGAAGATGACTTTTTCATGGGCCAGTTCAGTTTTTGCATGAAGGTTGGACCTTTGAAATTAACAATGGTGAACTCAATGCAATTAATGAAAAGTTCAGCACACTTCAGGGCAAATGGAATTAAAAGGACTACCATTTTCAGTGTACAGTGCTGAACTCCAAAAAAATATTGGGTCCAGTTTGCCCAAAAATTCATAATAGTGTGTTTATATAGGGATGCTGTAACCTTGTAGTCATAGCTGAGTAGCCTTGTAGTCATAGTAGAGAAGTTTATTGCTTTATGTAGAATTATTTATTTTTTGTTGTAATGCTTAAGTGCTAATGTTGTTGTAAATATTACATTTTTATTTTTATATGGTTACGTTTGGTTGTATTACCCATTTGACTTTTTTTTACCTTGAATGATAAAAAATTAGAAAATTGAACAGGTATTCTATGTTTCTTATTACATGCTGTTGTATGTATCATGTCCCCAGTTACATAGGAAGTCACTTTTGTGTCCCCTGTTACACGGGCAGCCCTAACTTTCATGTCCTCCATTACACGCCAGACTTTGAGGACGCTTTTTCTCAGGATCTGAAATGGGAGTTATCCTGCGGCATACCACATTTTTATAAGGTAAGTCAGAGCATAAAAAAAAAATACTAATAATCATTGCTATTTTTTGACATTTAAAATTTTACTCTAATGTCACACTTTGGTACCCCTTTTCATGCACAGAGCCAACTCTAGGATGAACAATGGAGCAACACAAGGACCTAATGCCTGATTGGGACGCCATGGCTTGGACTGTAAAAAAATGGCAGAGATACGCCGAAAACCCAAAATCCCAAAAGAAGATTATCAAGTTCCTCATGCAAAAGGAGGACGCTCAACTCGAGTGATTTGAACAGCAGCATGCAAGGAGTGATATGAACAGCAGCACGCAAGTTTTAAAAAAATGCTTTTGTGCCGGCCCGGTGGTGCTGAGGGTTGAGGCGCTGGTCGCCACACCTCGCGCCACGCCGGTGACCCGTGTTCGGGAATGGGCATGGGTTGCCGTGGGTTGGCGGGAGGAGATGGATTGAGCGTCAGGGACTGCTCTCCATCTCCAGGGAGAAGATTGGGCAGCTGAGCACTGACCCCTAACAGAGCTGGGGGTCAACAGCACGAGCCGTGTCGGGGGTGGGTCATGGCAGACACTTGATTGGGGCACGCACGTGAGCGTTATGCACTCCAGTCATTGGCGCCATTGACGCCATGACCACGAGGAAAACAGCAGAAAAGCAAGCCCGTCAGCACGAAGTTGTTCCCCCGTGGTGCCTTTCCTGGAAGGGCACCTCCCTGGCATGGATCCATTGGGGTGGGTTGAGTTGCACCCCACCACCCTGCCGCAAAGGGTAAGTCACGGGGTGCACAAGGGAGGGGGTCTGATGTCCAGGGATGGCGCTGGGAGGAACAACGGAGGGTGGGGGTCGTAGCTGGTGCTCTGGAGGAGAGAAAATAATACCCCCCCCAAAAAAAAACACTTTTGCTTTTTTAACCCTTCTCTAATAAAAGTTACGTTTTAAACTGGATATTGTACCTGCACACAACTGCATCAAACAAAAGCTGTAATCACCAAGCTTTGTGCAGGACGCATATCAAATATTCATGATGTGCTTTACTTAACCATCCGCCTTCAATTTCAGGCAGCTAATTAGCATTTTCATTTAAATGGACAGTTTAAGAAACTTCAAACAGTTAAACTGATAAAAACAACTTTTAAATGTATTTTTTGTGCTGTTTTTTCTATCAAATCCACCCAGTATGGGCACCCTGAGCCCAGGATGTCAGGAGTGGGGGCTAGTGATGAGGGTACAGAGCATCCTCATGAACACTCTCCTCCTGGGAGGGGGAGAGTTCTTGATGCCCCTCTCTGAGTGACACTAACAGGAGGTGTGATGGATGTGTGGTTGCTGCAGGTGATCATGCAGCATCAGGCACTCCCTCTCAGAGCTCTCAGAAGCATGCACCTGTTCACAATGGTAGGGGATGGTGAGACAAAATGGTCAGGACTCTCACCATTGGCAGAGTGCCAGACTAAACCCAAATGCCACACTGTTACTGCATCCTACTTCATCTCCTGGAGTATTTGCTAGCCATGCCAAAATGGGAGAAACCTACCTCAGGGTTAAGTTGGTGGGAGATAGGTGGTATGTGTTTGCTGAATGAATCTAGAAGAGGATGTATTCCTGTGCTGGAAGACCTCAGAGAGGACATGGATCAAGCTCCAGACCGGAGTAAATGCTGAAGGTACAGGATAAAATACACCTACAGAAGCCGGAGTCACTCAGACTTGTTAGTAGTGACTTCCATATACTTGGAATTGTACCACAGTTTTTTTGAATTGTCAAGCACCTGTATATAAGCAATGTTCTTCTTCATTTGCTTGAATACAACTAAGTTAAAAAAAAACTAACAAGTAAAACTAAAAAGAGCACCATTCAGTATCAGCAATAATAACTGATATGTTCCAGAAAGCACTTTCAGTAGTACAGTATGAACTTCTAACATTAAAAACTCTATTAAGAACTGCTGACACACATACTCACACTGCCAAGAGAAACAGTCACAATACTGCCCCACTATTAAATGCATACATGTACAGATGGACACACCCAGGCACAAGTGTGCACACTCAGACATACCCAGACACACACATATAAACACACAAAAATGCCTAGACACATGTGCAGTCATGCCCAAACATGCATACAGACACGTTCAAACACACACACACATGTACAGAGACATGCCCAGTCGTGCAGACGTGTCCAGGCACAGATATAGATGTGCCCACACATGCGCAAAGACACTCCCAGACACACATGTACACACACACACACACACACACACACACACACAAAACCCGATACACAAGTGCAAAGACACGTCCAGTCACACATGTATGCATGCGCATGTACACACACACACATACATGTAGACAGAGGCACATAAATGTACATAGACATATGCAACCCAGTTCATCTTTTAAGCAATGTGCCTTACATGACCCAGATGGCTGTTGGTCAGGATTAGATTTGGGCCTTGAACATGGACATTGCAAGGATTTGAAAACATTCAGTACAATAGTCTGTTGACCAAAAATAAAATAAAGGCCGATGCCCTGAGTTCACCTACACTTTTAAAAAAGATTCAAGCTAATGTAGAACATTCAGGGCTCTAGCTGAAATATGTTAGCTGAAGTACAGCATGCCTCTTGGCTTCCACACTGCCGCCTCAATCCTTTTTTCATTCAAGTGTTCAGGGCTGTAAGCCCCAAATGAATTACAGCCCAGTTTCTCCCCCTCCCAATCATATGTTGCAATGTCCTTCCCCCAGCTCATGGGGGGACACCTTCTGTAAACTGAATTACAGGCTTGAAAGATTAAATAACAGACCCTGGGATCAATCCTTGCATCCCTGATCTCATAGTCACCAGCTCTAACCACTCAGCTAAAAGGAAATAGTGAGGCTGCCAGCCAGTCGCAGCAGCTGGCCATTTGCCTGGCCCCCCCTCCCTGTACCAGGTAGAGAGATAGTGGGCCTCCTCTTGGGGAATACTGGGCCTAGCAACACCCAGGAGGAGGTCCCCAGATGACCACCCTTAGGGAGGGATGGCATTGCTGGAGGGAGGAGATACGGGAGGCCTTTTAAGGTGCCTCCTGGCACAGTTCCCTCTCTCTCCCCCCTCCTTCCAGTGGCTCCAAGGTGGACAGAATTCATTATCCCTACAGAATTCTTCATTACAGTTGTTGTTTCAGGACTTTGACTTCTTGTCAGAAGATGTCTATGGCCGAGAGGCAGGCGGCTATCGAGGAACAGGTGTGGCAGCTATACAAGAAGAGAGGGGCAGCTTGGCTGGAGGCATGCTGGGAGGGGTTGGACGGCCCATTGGTGTCGGAGACTCAGTTTCACAGAAGAAGACTGCGACCGGAGAGGGTGCGGTGAAGAAGGATAATATGCCTCCTGTGAAGATTCCTAGAGTGGCAGATAAGGGCTTAGATGGTACTGGGGGTGTTGGAGGCCATTTGCTGGGAGAGCTCTGAAAGTGAAGGGGAGGCCGGTAATTGGGAGGGCAGTCCCCTCGGGGTAGATGAGGCCCCAGTGGGGACTCAGTTGATGGTGGAACCAGTTGGGCTGTCAAGCCAGGGGGACATGCGCGACAGCCTGATAAAGCTGGCAGACATGGTAGACATGCTGGTGGCTAAGGTGATCACCCCACCACCGATGGCCCGGTGCCCACCGCTGAGCCCCCGAGGCCACCAGCCAGCTCCTTTGTGGATCCAGACATGCTGGTTGGGATGCACCTATCAGAAAAAGTCTGCCAGCAGATTCAGAGCTGGGAGTTCATCGACATGTTCTCCCTGTTGAATCGGGAAGCGGAGCAGGAGGAAGGTAAGAAAGACAAGGGAGATAGGGTTAAGGTCCCCTGTATGTTTGACAATTGGATTGCGGCATTTACGGTCTATGCCAAGGCAGTCCAAGAGAATCCTTCCCAAGGGTCTGACTTGTTCAATTACATGCATCGGATCACTATGAAGGGGATGTTGACCTGGCTCAAGTACGATGAGGAATTTTGGAGTCGGCAGCAGGCGGATTCCCCCTGGGGTCGCCTCGACATGCCCCTGCTGGTGGATGTCATGCAGGGAGATGGGGTGTTGCATATGGACAGTGGCCTAGCCCTGCGGGTGTCCTCTCCCCAGTGGGCTGAGGATGGGCCCAGACAGCTGTGTTAGGCGTTCAACCAAGGGAGTTGCACTAGGGCACCATGGCGGTTTTGCCATTCATGCATGGCATGTGGCCAAATGCATCCCTTCGTGCAGTGTTCTGGCTCCCAGCCCTTCCGTGGAGGATTCTGGGCTGGGAAGGGCAGTACCCCCAAGCCCCTGGGGGACAAGCCTGACAACTCCGTTACAGGTGGGAAGGCTTAAGCCTTGGCTGGACCAGTACCCGGACAGATCAGCTACCACACTGCTTGAAGAGGGTTTCACTGTGGGCTTCAGACTTTGCTACTCTGGCCCCAATCAGTGCTTTGAGGCTGAAAACCTGAAATCTGCACATGACTGCCCGCAGGTGGTCCGGGAGAAACTGGAAAAAGGCAGCCGGGTTGGGTCAGTGGCCCATGGGGATTCCATTAACTCCCACATTGATTCTGCCTACACAATAGTGCATTATGCTTCCTTTGACAGGGCCATTGATGTGGTCTAGGCTGCAGGCCCGGGAGTCTTTTTGGCTAAGGTGGATATTGAATCACTATTTTGGCTGCTGCCAGTTCACCCTGATGACAGAGTTCTGTTAGGCATAAAATTTGAAGGGGGAATGCTATATTGATAACTGCATGCCGATGGGGTGCATGGTGGCTTGCGTAGTATTCGAACAATTCGGTACCTTTTTGCATTGGATGACTATGCACAGAGATGGAAATGAGGCAGTTGTGCACTACCTTGATGATTTCTTGTTCGTGGGACCGGATGGGACTCGGCAGTGTGCGGCAACCCTGGAGGCTTTCGTCCACACCTGTCAGAATTTCGGGGTTCCCTTGGCCCTGGGGAAGGTCAAGTGACCAATCATGGTCATCACGTTTCTTGGCATAGAGATCGACACAGAGCTTCAGCAGTGCTGGTTGCCCACGGATAAACTGGAGTCCCTCAAGGGGTTGCTTCGGGACAGCTGAAGCAGCCAAGAAGTTTACACTGTGGGAGTTACAGCAGCTGGTGGGGCATCTTAACTTTGCATGTAGGGTTATTCCCATTGGGAGGTCCTTCATGTGGCACTTGTCAAATCAGGGCCAAGGTTGCAGAGAGCATCATCACTGGATTCAGGTGGCGGCAGAATTCTGGGAGGACCTCCAAGTCTGGAGAACCTTCCTGGATCACTTCAATGTTGTAGCCCTGTGCAGGAGCCAGTGGGTGAGACATCTCTGAACCTGTTCACATATTTGAGTGGGGCATTGGGCTACAAGGTGTACTTCTGGGGTGAGTGGTGTGCCAGTCATTGGCCATCAGAATTAATTGAAGCAGGTCTAGGTTGTCAGGTCACCCTTTTGGAGTCCTTTCCAGTGGTGGCTCTTTGCATTTGGGTCCCTAGGTTAAGGCACAAGAGAATCCATTTTTCAGTTAGACAACATGAGGGTGGTATACACCATTAACAGACAGCTGGGTCCGAAAGGACATATGGGAGATCTCATGTGGGTTTTTGTGTTAAAATGCTTACTGTTCAACATTCAGTTCCAGGCCGTGCATGTACCTGGGGTGGATAATGGCATTGTGGATGCTTTATCTCATTCACAGCGGCAAACGTTTTGGGAGCTGGCCCCAACGTTAGCCATGGGAGGTTCCAGCCTTCTTCTGGGAGGTGGTCACCATGAAGCTTGGCGATACACAGGTGACTCCATCACACCTGGGACAAAGGTGTCTACTGCAAAGGAGTACGGCATTATCTGCAGGTACAAGAGGTGGCTGGTTGTCTGGATACCTGGCCTATTCTGGTGGATCAGCTCTGTGGTTATATTGTGAAGGCTAAGGAGCAGGGTTTGTCTCAGGGTTCAGTGGGTCAGCATCTGGCAGGGCTCTCATGGCTGGCCAGGGTCATGGGGTGTGGTTGACAACACAATGGCCTTTAAGGTGCATAAAGTACTTTAAGTGTGGAGAAGATCACTGGGGACCAGGTCTGATGACTGGCGCCCTATCACCACAGGGATCCTGGTTCCAATTTGGGAGGTGTTGCTGTTGATGTGCTGGAATGTCTATGAAGCTAGACTGTTAGAAATGATGTTTTTGGTGGCCTATTGTGGGACCTTCAGAGTATCGGAGTTGACGCAGCTGGCGCAGGCTGTAAGGTCACCAAATTTGCTGGCGGGGGATGTGGTAGTGGTGTCAGAAGGAGCCTTCATTCATCTCTGTAAGTCCAAGATGGAGCAGACTAGTTCTGGATGCTGTTCCAGGCTGTTGTCTCCCCCTGGAATGTTGTGGCTGGTGAAAGATAAGGTTCAGGAACACATTCGAGCTTGTCTGACATGGGGGGAGGCTTTCTTCCATCATGAGGATGGCAGGCCTGTGTTGGCTTATCAATTCCAATACATTCTAAGGTGATCTGTGCAGCACATTGGTTTGGAGTCACAGAACTTTAGTTCTCATTCCTTTCAGACTGTAGCAGCAACAAATGCTCAGGACCAAGGGCTATCAGATCAAGAGATCCAAACACTAGGGCAGTGGAGGTCCTGGGCATTCTTGTGTTATGTTCGGCCTCACTTGCAATAATCTCTCTTTTTCTCTCTTTGTTGCAGGTCCCATGGAAAGTCCCAGGGTCATATGGGTGTGTGTGTGCATTCCTTCATCCATTGGGTGGTGAAACGAGTGGCTGGTCAATATGGGTGGAGCAACTTAGGCATGTCATGTCACAGGAACAAGTGCAGATTGTTTGGCTTGGCAAGGAGGGGTTGTACTGGGGGGGGGTGTTGCTTCCATTGTTGCTAGAAGAGGTTGACTGGTGTGGCAACCCAGATATCCTGCTGATTCACTTGAGAGGAGAAGACTTGGGCCTTCGCAAGACTGTGAACCTCCTGATAGTGATGAGGGAAGATCTGTGTGCCATTAGAGCCTGGTGACCTCATACAGTTCTCACCTGGTCCCACCTTCTGCAAAGATTGTGTTGGAAGCATGCCAGGCAGTTGGAAGCTCTTAATTGGGCATGCATTACAGTTAACAGGGGGATGAGAGCTGCCATGGATTCTGTGGGGGGTGCAGTTTTGAGATATAGGGGACACTGATGCCTCCTGCTGGCCTATTTCAGTGGTGGGGAGAACGGTCAAGTGCAGGCAGAAAACCTGGATAGGATGTTGGTAACTGTGAAGCAAGTCTTAGAGGATCATTTTGAGCAATAGGCTGGGGGCAACAGAGAGGGTCCGGCCTGTGGCAGCTTGGGAGGAGTACAGGCTCAAGGTATCAGGGGAAATTGGGGGATGAGGCCAATTCTCACAAAGAACTCATTGTCCCCGGTTGGCATGAGGCCAGGGGACCACTAGATTTTTACCCAGTTTGGGGTCACAGTCCAGTCTCATTGGGTATCTGCAAGGATTACAGGTGGTGCCGGACGGGGGGGGTGGCTCCCATTGTACCTTGGCCTTATGACCTTTTCCCAGGGATCAGGGGCACATCCTCCCAGCAGTGCGTATGCTCAGGATGATGCGTTGTATATCAATAAATACATGGCTGCAGCCATTTCCTCCAAGATTTGGTGTATGTGTTTTCTTTCAAAAAGTGAGAAATTGGGAGGGTACCAGGCAACAATGAGGCTGCCAGCCAGTCACAGCAGCTGTACATTTGCCTGGGTCCCCCTCTCTCTGTACCAGGTAAAGCTAGAGGGGGGCCTCCTCTTGGGGAACACTGGCCTGGTAATGCCCAGGAGGAAGTCCCCAGATGGCCACCCTTAAGGAGGGATGGCATTGCAGGAGGGAGGCGATACGGGAGGCTTGTTAAGGTGCCTCCTGACATAACTTCCTCTCTCCCCTCCTTCCAGTGGATCTCTACCCATCCTCCCTCGTAAAAGCAGGGTCAGAGCCCAGGGAGGTAGGGCCCCCTATGACCCTCTATGGGTGATTGCATTAGGGGTTGGCAGTGACTTTTCCCATTGTTCCCCACTTAACATCAGGGTTTTCTGGGTTTCTCACCTCCTCCAGAGGAATTTTATTTTAGTTAGCTGGTAGAAACAAAGATAATGTGGTTCCGCAGGGGTGTTGTGCCTACATAGAACTGTTGCAGCCATTGGAGGTGGCTTGGGAGGAGTGCAGGCCCGAGGTAACAGGGGAATTTGGGGGACGAGGCCAATTCTCATGAAGACTCATTGTTCATGGTCTGCATGAGGCCAGCAGACAGCTACATTTTGACTCAGTTGGGGGTCGCTGTCCAGCCTCATTGGGTCTCCGTAAGGATTACAGGCAGCGCAGGATGGGGGTGGCTGCCAGTGCCTTGGCCATATGACCTTTTCCCAGAGATCCAGAGTGCATCCTCCCAGCAGTGCCTATGCTCAGGATGATGTGTTTTATATCAATAATTACATGGCTGCAGCCATTTCCTCCAAGATTTGGTGTATGTGTTTTCTTTGGGAAAGGGAGAAATGGGGAGGGAACCAGGCAATTTTATTTTAGCCAAGGTGTTTGACTCTTGTTCTTTGTACAGTATGTTGTGATCTCAGCTTGTAAATGCAACAACTGCATTGCCTGATTTTAATTGTATATACACTACACATGTAGAACCAGTAAATGTATGGAGAACTGGTGAGTTTGGGGGGGGGGTCCTTAAAATGTGGTGACTCTCCTGGTCCAGCAGCCCAAAACCATAATTTCCCACACCTCCCCCTTGTACATTCACCTGCACACATGTGTGTGTGTGTGTGTACAATATATATTAATACAACGGGTAAGAAAAATGAGTAGAAATGCTGTCCCCTGATTGGACGAAATGCATCACATGACCGTGCATTGTCCTTCAACAACTGCACACCTGCTCTTCTTTCTATTTTTCATCCCCCCCAAAAATGTTGGTCACTTTATAAGACAGATAATCCACTGCAGGGCATGCAGTCATGTTCTGATATGTGTATGCTTCACATGGATGAACGCACTCAGCCTGTGGCCTCATGCCTGACATAGCACTTCATGGGGTGCATATATCACAGCATGACCAAACACCCTGTAATGGATTATCTGATACATAGGTATAATATAATATAATATAATATAATATAATATAATATAATATAATATAATATAATATAATATAAATATATAAATATATATATAAAATAATACATATATATATATATATATATATATATATGAGATATTTTTGTCTGGGCCAGTTGTCTGAGTCAATGTCTTATCAACCCCTTCTGCACCTGTACCTAAAAAAAAAATACTGGCAAGAGGGAGACCTGTCTATGGACTCCATGGCCCAGTACTGGTTTTATTTACATCCCTTCTACTGCCATTTAACACCATACAAAGTTACTTCTTGATACCGGAAGACTAGATAGATAGATAGATAGATCGATAGATAGATAGATAGATAGAAAGATAGAAACTTTATTTATATAGCGCCCCTTACTTGCGGCTTGGAGTGCTTCAGAAAAATATAAAACCAACATCACATTAAATTAATTTTACACAGTACATAACAAGCAAACATGCAGCAAAAAACAATATTTATTTATTATTTATTTGCTTTTGGTAACCGGGTAAGCACACTAGACAGCTGGTGCCTATTTTCAGGTGCGACCCGGGAGAGTTACAAGGTATACATGATAGAAATACATAGTTACAAGGTATACATGAGAGAAATACATAGTTACAAGGTATACATGAGAGAAATACATAGTCACAGTACAAACCTGAGGTGGCATGCTCCAACACAGGAGTGAAACAACAATGGTTATTAAAGCAGTAGTACATAGTATAGAGATAAGCATATATGCGATACTATTGGGTCATATATCATAGGGTACATACAGGCCTAGGGGCAGCAAAGGTATAGGACCCCCCTAGGTTGATAATAGACAATACATAGCATAACCTCAGGTAAGGTGCCTCACCAAGGTGGCGGGGCAGAAAAAGCCTAGCTGGGGTACCATTGTAGGAGGGAGGGCTGTCAGACTGGGCATTAAGTAGCACACAGGCAGGGCACAGCAGGTTTCAGGAAGTTCCAGAAGGAGATTTTGAAGGTGGAATGGGAAGGGGATGCACAAACTTGTAGGGGAAGGGAGTTCCACAGCTTGGGGGCATGGGTGGTGAACGCCCGATCACCTGAGAGGGTACAGGTCTTGAGGACCAGGCAGGTCTGGGACACGCAAGACCTGAGGTGGTAGACGGGGGAGGCATGTTTAAGGGGGAGGGCAAGAGAGGCAGGAGTGGCTGTACGAATTATGTTGTCAATGAAGTTTCCCATGATATAGGTCCAATGTTTTTCAGGGGGGAGCCATTCCAGTCGAGTAGAGTGTACAACGGTGTGTGAGACGGGGGCCGAGAGGGCAAAGCGGCAGATATTGTTGTACATGGTGTCCCACTTAGCGAGGCTTGAGGATGGGATGGCGGCAAAGGCAACAAGACCATATGAGAGGGTGGGAAGTAATATCCCCTTGGCTATAGCCAACTGGGCGGCGGGGGGAAGGCAGTCTTTTGCCCTATAAGCTAGGCTGAGTTTGCCATTAGTAGCATTACAAGTGTTTCTGACATGTCTGGAGAGGTCAAGGAGAGGGTCGAGGGTGACCCCCAGGTACTTAGCCGAGCTGACTGTCGGCAAGAGGGAGTTGCTGGACCCATGGATTTCGAGGGGCATGGTGCAGGCAGAGATTTTGGCCGCTGTGCCAAATAGCATGGCCTGGGTTTTCTTCAAGTTGGCTGTGAGTTTATGACCATCCAGCCATGCTCTGATACGCGAGAAGTCCGAGTTGAGCTGGTTATTGATGCTGGCGGCATCAGGGGCACTGGCTAGGATGACCAGGTCATCAGCATACAGGGTTAGGTGCCCTTTTGTGGCAACCGAGGGTAACTCATTGATGAACATGGAGAACAGGATAGGTCCAAGGACAGATCCTTGTGGTACCCCACTGTTCACAGGTAAGAGGGGTGAGAGGGTCCGATTGAAACAGGTTAGTTGCTTCTTGCCCCCGAGGTAGTTCAAGAACCAGTCAAGGGCACGGAGGGAGAAGCCAAGGGTCTGAAGTGTGGAGAGGAGGAGGGGATGGTCCACCCGGTCAAAGGCTTTGGATAGGTCAACAAATACAGCCCCCATCAGCTTGCCCTGATCTATTGCAGTCCTGATCCTAGTGGTGACCTCAGCAAGTGCCGTTGAGGTGCTGTGGCCTCTACAGAAGCCATGTTGAGATGAGGAGAGGACACCATATCTTTGTAGGTAGTGGGATATTTGTGATGCAACGGCTTTTTCCAACAGCTTGCAGGCAGTTGATAGTATTGCGATAGGGCGATAGTTGTTTATATCCTTAGGGTCACCACTTTTTAAAACAGGGACAACCCTGGCAACTTTCCATATGTCGGGGATGACCCCTGAGATAAGCAATGCGTTGAATATGTGGGCAAGGGGACGGGCGATGAAGGGGGCACCCAGGCTGAGTAGTCTTGGTTCCAGGCCATCCTGACCCACTCCTGTGTGGTGAGAAAGACCAGCAAGGAGAGCCTGGGTCTCACCCACAGTGATCTTTTTGAGGTAGAAAGGCGGGTGAGAGGGTGGGGGACCCGTAAGAGTGAGCTGGGGCAGAGGACTGTGAGGGGGTGGCAGCCGGCAGGTCAGTGAAGAGGCGGTTAAATGCGGAGGCAATGGTATGGGGGTTATTGCAGTTAGCCTTACCAATGTTCATGTCGGTGACTTGTACTTTGGTAGAACCACCGACCAGATTTTTTACTTTCTTCCAGAAATGTCGCGGGTCATTTGCAGCAGCAACCAGTGCTGCACTACAGTACTCACTTTTCGCAGCTTGAATATACACTCCTATATATCATTTCTTAAAATAATGTAATAAAATAACAGTCAGTTCACTTATATATTAAAAGCCTGGTTAAATAGAAACGTTTTTAAACCTTTTTTAAATGTTTTCACTGAGGGTGCTTCCCATAGATGTCTAGGCAGAGTTCCACATGGCTAGTGCAGCCACCAAAAATGCAGTCTCCAGAGTGCTGGAACCTACCACAAGGAGGCAACCCTTGGTGGAACAGAGAGCCCAGGGTGGGCTGTGAGGAACAAGAAGGTCTTGCAGGAAATGTGGTCCCCCTTCATGCAGGGCTTTATAGTTCAGTAATTTGACCTTAAAGGCAATCCTCCACCTTACTGGCAACCAGTGCAGTCCATACAGGACAGGCATAATATGTTCTGACCTCGAAACACCCATCAAAAATCTAGCCATCACATTCTGCACTAGCTGCAGTCAGCAGAGGTTGCCTCCAGATAGCCCCAGGTACAGGGCATTGCAGTAATCCAGCCTGAAAATGACAAATGCATGCACCAGGGTGGTCAGGTCACCTGCAGGTCTTAGGTCCCAGATCCAAGCAATGTTCCTCAGAAGGTAAAAGCCACTTTTCATGTTGGCCAGCACCTGTGTATCAAGTGTCAAGGCATCATCGAGGATCATGCCCAGATGCTCAACCTGAAAGGAGGGGATCAATGGAACACCCTCCCAATACCAGTTCAGGGGGATCTCGGAGTCCCCTTCCTCCATCACAGCGATGATTCGGATCCGCCACCAGTACCTCCGTCTTGTCTGCACTAAGTTGTAGCCAATTGTAAGTCATCCAGTACTGGATTTCCTCCAGGCAGGTGTTAAATACAGATGCCACCATCTGGTTTCCAGGTGCACATGACAGGTATAGCTGGGCATCATCAGCATAGCAATGAAAATCCAGCCCATATCACCTGATAATGTCTCCCAGTGGCAGCATGTACATCATGAACAACAGGGGGCAACAGGACCAATCCCTGCAGCACTCCACAATGCAGAGGCATCAGGTTAGAAAAGGCTAACCCCATCATCACCCTCTGCTCTCTGCCCATGAGGTAGGACTTAAACCAGTTGATGGCAATGTCAGTTAGGCCGCACCAGTACTGCAGGTGGTCCAGTAGTACCTCATGGTCCACAATGTCAAATGCCACTGAGAGATCCAGGAGGACCAAGATAGTACATTCTCTCCTGTCTCTCACCACTAGGAGATCATTCAACACCTTCACCAAGGCAGGCTCCATGCTGTGCCTGGCTCTGAACCCAGACTGGAAGTGCTCATAAGTGGTGAAGGAGGCAAGGCATGTCTCAAGCTGGATGGCCACCACTTTCTCTAAAACCTTGCCTAAAAATGAGATGTTTGAGACTGGTCTGTACCTGCTGAGACACTCCAGGTCCATTGAGAGTTTTTCAATAGGGATCTAACCAAGGCTTTCTTCAGTGCCATAGGAAATACCTCATTCCTCAGGGAACTCTGGACAAGCTCAGCAACCACAGATCCTAACAAGTCCATACATCCAACCAAAAGTCGGGTTGGACCTGGGTTAAGGTCACAATATGTTCGTCTCAGCCTCGATTGTTCTAGTGATGATCTTCAAGACTGGTTCACACAGAACCACCTCATGTTAAACAGTAAGAAAACCAAGAACATGTTGCTTGGGTTCTCCTCGAAACTGTGTAACCAGTCAAATTGTCTCAGGACTGCAACCTCAGAGGGAACTCACCTTGAATCTGTGACCACCTTAAATACCTATGATTACACCTGGACTCCACACTATCATTCAAAGCATGCACTGATGTCATCACTAGAACAATCAACCATCAGCTGGGGATACTCAGTAGGTTAAGAGCCTGCCTCACTAGAGACAACTGCCTGGCCACTGCTAATAACATTCTTCTCCCCATCCTCACCTACAGGGAAACCATTATTCTCTTTGCAAGGGACACTGAAATGGCTAGACCCAGAGTACTCTATGACAGAATCAATCACTTTGCCCTGGATACTCACTACAACTACAGGGACTATTATTGCAGTGTCCCTAAAGGAACTAAAATGGCATGCACTCAACAACTGGATAAAAGATTCCCCACTATTATGTAACCTACAAACTCCTCAGCATCAGCTCCCCACCCTGCCTGGCCTCTACCCTAACCTGGTATTCTCTCCTCCATGAATACTAGGTCCTCATCCTATGTACCCCTCTCAATTCCACATATGAAAACTAGTGGAGGGCAGAGCTTCTTTGCTTACTTGGCCAACTCTGTGGAATTCCCTTCCCCCCACTGTTAAGTTAAGCAGTTCAGTTGGGATCTTCAAATCTACCCTCAAAGAGCACCTCCTCTCACTAGCTGAATGCAAATGTTAACTCCCTTCTACTGCGGCCAGTCCTTCTTAACTAACTTGTTTGAATTTATTTAGGAAAGTCTTATCAACTTGTTATTGGGATAGTGCAGGGGGAGTTTAGGGAGCTGGCTCTTAGACTGGTAGCAGACTCAGTGCCTTTCATTGAAGTACTGCCTGTCTACAATAGGGGCAAGGTGAGGGATCTCCACACCAGGAGCTTCAACTCATGGTTGAAGGAATGCTGCAGAGAGGAGGGGTTTGGCTACATTGGGGACTTGGGATCCATCTGGAGGGATAAGGGCCTATACAGGGGTAATGGCCTGCATCCATCCAGGAGGGGAACCACAGTATTCAGTGTATGGCTCAAATATTACTTTGATGAACATTAAAACTAGTCAAGTGGGGTGACAGGAGGAATCAGGGAAATAGACCCCCCCCAACATGCTCAAGTAGTGAGTAGCAAGGACACAGGGGAAGAATGATCCTCCAGGGTGCCAATTAATAAAGGAAGTAGGGTGGTAGAAATGAAAGGGGATGGAACGAAAGAATTAAAAAGAGAGGGGAAAAGGAGGGAGGGTAAAAAAGAAAAATGGGGAGTAACAAGCAGAGTGCTAACAAAATCTGGAAGGTCATATGTGTGAATGCTAGAAGTCTAGGAAATAAGATTTCTGGACCTAGAAGCCAATATGGCAGAGGCTGACATGGATATTGTGGCCTTTATTGAGTCATGGTGTACTGAATACCATGACTGGGGCATGGCAATACCAGACTGTACTCTATTCAGGAAGGACAGGGTGGGAAGGATAGGAGAATGTGTTTTGCTTTATGCGATGGAAAGCATAAAAGTGACAGAAATACAGGGAATATGGGGGGGGCACAGGTGCTGTGGGTCACCCGGAAGATGGGAAATGCACTGGCACAATCTACAGACCTCCAGCACTCAGGAAGGAGTTAGATAAGGTAATGCTGGAAGTCTCTGGCAAGATGGCAGAAAAGGGAAAGGTGCTGCTGCTGGGGACTTCATTCTGCCAAATTCAGATTGGAGCCTCACAGCTGTGAATTCAGCTTTTTTTCCAATTCTTTTTTTAAAACAAGAATAACTCAACTTTGGGGCCGCAGCAGTTCAATTATAAGTTGATGATGCCATTCTATACAGGTCGGCTAAAGATATCAATGTCATAAACGCCAACCTCAAGAGTGATTTTCAGGCTTTGGAGGCCTGGTTCAAAGCCAACCTGTTAGTACTTAACACTAAAAAGACTCATACCATGCTATTCCACCACACCTCATATAAACTTGATAACCAACCACCTTTGGTTGTTAAAACATCAGTGGGAGTGACGCTGGAATGTGTCAAAAGCTTTAAATACCTGGGCGTCACCTTAGCTGAAAACCCATCCTTCGAGATCCATGCCAATAAAATTATAAAAGCAACTCACCAGAAACTAGGGTTACTATACCGTACTGCCCCCTACCTCACTTTCCAATCCAGAAAGACCATCTCTATGGCAACCCTACTCCCAGGTCTCCTCTATGGTGCATCCTTGCTTTCCACAGTGAAGCCATCTATTCTGAACAGACTTAGGCAAGCATATCACTGTATTGCCAGATTTGCTGCTTCAGCCCCAGCCCAAACTCACCACTGTGCTGTGCTCAGTACCTTAAATTGGCCAGCTTTTGAGGTGAAGTTGGACTACCCCTTGCTGTGTACCATCTTCAAATTAATTCACCTCCCCTCCAAGCCTATCTAACCTACTGAACCAGAAACCATTCACCAGGTCCCTTAAAACAACTCACCAACCATTACTAAGTATACCTGAAACTTGTTTAGCAGTTGGAAAGAGATCTTTCTCATATGCAACCGCACATAAATGGAACAATCTTCCAACAGACTTCTATCCTGCACATCCCTCTCACAGTTTAAGAAAATAGTACAAGGACCTATTCCTTGCCACTGGCATGTGTAACTGTATATAACCCCCTGCCTAGCAGGCAGGAGTTAATTCTATGTCATGCTCTCAAGGTTTCTGTGAACCCTGTGTAACCAATGAGTCTGAAAGTTGTTTATGCCCTAAAGTGTATGAAGTTTCTCTATCTTATGTACTTACTGCATCAAACTGTTGAATATTTCTACTTGTTAATGTTACTACTGTTTGTACCACTGTTGATACTATGTTTAATGTCCATAATTTGTGGATGCTTAGATTCCCCTGGTCACCACTGAAAAAGGTACTGTCTTGTTTCAGTGGGCCTACCCGGTCATCAAAATTCAAATAAATAAATAAATAGTTGTCGTACAGCCAACTGAGCAAAGCTCATTTACAATGGTCTCCTGAAATGTATACAAATGTTACAAAAGTACAGCAACAACAGTTAGCAGCAATTTCTTTTAAAAAAGTAGAGCAGAATATGACAGTGCACAAGACACAGAAAATTACAAATTCATACAAACGTCACAGTGTACATGGCAAGAAGAATTTCAAAGTATGGAATGAATAAAAAAGAAGTACTCGTAGGTTCAGCTGGAAACTGGGACATCCTGGACTCCCTGCAAGGAGCATTCTTTAGGCAATTAGTCAGTGAACCCGCTTGTGATGGGACAATAATGGACCTGGTACTCAGTAACACAGACAGTGTTGCAGACGTCTAGATGGGAGTCGATCAGGGGACCACTGATCACTGTACAGTGTGGTTCAATATAAGGATGACTATGGAATCGAACCACACAATGTCACAGGTCCTGGACTTCAGAAGGGCAGAACTTATAAAGATGGATGAATGCCTCAAGAATAACATGGTGGGGGGTGACCTGGGTGGGTGGAGGAACAGTGGGTGAAGCTAAAAGGGGGCATAGAAGGCAACAAGCCTCTGTTTCAAACAAGTAAGCAAAAGCAAGAGAAAACAGAGACCATTATGGTTCTTGAAAGAGCTGGCCAAAAAGGTAAAGGCTAAAAGTGTAGCATGAAGAAGTGGTAAGGAGATGCAGAGGGATGAGGATAGGGAGATGTATTGGGGAAACAGGGGTAGCAGTAAGAAGTGCAAAGGCACAAACTGTGGAGATAATAGTCCAGGCAGTAATGAAAGGGGACAAGACATTTTCTAGGTATGCAAGGAAAAAGAGGAAGACCAGGAGGGATTGTAAAGTTAAAAAGGGAAGGGGAGGACTGTGCAGAGAGGAACTAGGGAAAGGCAGACATCCTAAACAAATACTTTTGTTCAGTGTTTACACAGGAAGGAGAACGAGAGGAGCCACAAAAAAGTACCAGGAGCTTTGGAAGGAGTCAGGTGGACACTAGTCCTTTTTTCAGAGGAGAGAGGACTAAAGAACTCACAAATCTGAAAGTGAACAAACCAATGGGGCCTGATGGGGTGTATGCAAGGATACTGAAGGAGCTCAGGGAGGTACTTGTTGCACCTCTGAGAGTCCTATTTAACAGCTCATGAGAAACAGGAGTGTTCTGGAGGAATGGAGGAGGGCAGATGCAGTCCCATTTCACAAACATGGTAGCAGGGAAGAGGCTGGTTATTATAGGCCAGTCAGACTAACACCAGTGTAGGAAAAGTTAATAGAATCACTGCTAAAGGAAAGGACTGTGGAATATTTTGAATCCAATGCGTTACAAGACCTGAGGCAGCAGTTGGTACAAAGGTATTAAACTGGATAAGAAAGTGGTTAGGGGACAGGGGTGGTGGTAAATGGAGTTCACTCAGAGGAAGGGAGGGTGATCAGTGGAGTGCCTAAGGGATCAGTGCTGGGGACCAGTCCTCTTTAATGTCTTTATAAGTGACATTTCCGAGGAGCTGGAAGGGAAGGTCTGCACCTTAGTGGATGACACCAAAATCTGCAGTAGGGTGGACACTCTGGGGTGTGGTGGAAATGATGAGTAGAGACCTGAGAAAAACTCAAGGAGTGATCAAGGGTATGGCAGCTGGGTTTCAATGCAAAACAGTGCAAAATAATGTACTTGGGCTACAAAATGGGTGGAGTGATATTAATAACCTCCTAGCAGTAAAGAGATCTGAGGTAATCATATCTGAGGGCCTAAAGATGGCCAGGTAGTACAACAAGGCAGTTGGGAGGAATAATGGGATGCTGGGGTGCATAGGGAAGGGTGTCACCAGCAGAAAGAGGGAGGTGGTGTTGCCTCTGTATAGATCACTAGTAGGACACCCCCCCCCCATGTACTGTGTAAAGTTCTGGAGATCTGGAAGGACATAGAGTGAAGCTGGTCCAGAGGAGGGCAACTAAAATGGTGCAGGGTCTGCATCAAAAACCCTATGAGGAAAAACTAAAGGACCTCAACATGTACACCCTGAAAGTGAGGGGGGATATGATAGAGACCTTTAAATACATCACGAGGTAGATAAGGCACAGGATGGAAGTATATTTCAGAAAGAAGGGTGCTCAAGAATGAAGGGACATGCAATGAAGCTGGAGGGGCTAGATTCATTAAAAATGTGAGGAAGTACTTCTTCACAGAAAGAGTAGTGGATTCCTGGAACAGTCTTCCAGCAGAGGTGATGGGGACAAAAACAGTGGTGGGTTTCAAAAATGCATGGGCTAGACAAAAGAGAACCTTTAATGGAAAGGAAGGAGAGGAGGGAGAAAGAGCTGGAGACCAAGTGAGGACTGCGGTGATACTGTAGGTAGAAAAAAATGGGCAGACTGGGGTGGACCAAACAGTCCTTATCTGCCATAAGATTCTAAGTTTCTCTCTTTCTATCTTTATGTGTTGCACCTTGCCACATTTTGTATCTCTGCAGCCCTTTATATTTGCACCTGTATCCTGTCGGTAGTATGCATCTTACATCACATGATTATTGTATCTATCTCTTTTTCTGACCACTTCCAGAAAGCCGGGCTTTTGGTTCCAATGGGACTAAAGGATTACCACAAACAAATCAATCATTTGTTGATGCCGAATGTTTGCTTGCTGGTATTAGCATTGGAAGTGCAGGCGTTAGACAGATGCAGAATAGGAATGGCAGTGAAGTATCAAACTTCATGTCAACTCCACCTCCACCCTGCAGAGACAGGCATTGGGGTATGCCTTTGGGTCATCGCCCATAATGCTCATGCCATTTCACCTCGCCCTATCCTGCAGAAACTGACACGTGTTGAGGTGTGCCTTTGTGTTCGGCTTTACAGTCACCCCATTCCACAAGGACATTCACTGAAATGGGTGCAGTATAGGAGAATGGGGTGAACTCTGGGGCCGAAGAGTCCAAGGTACACCATGATGCCTGTCACTGGCTGCAAGGTGGGGGTGGAATGGCATGAACATTACAGCCGGCAATCCAAAGGCACATCTCTGATGCCTATCAGTCTGTACAGGGTGGGATGTTATGGTTAGAAACCCCTAACACCCCAGGTGTTTGTTGGTATTTGCACTACAAATTTTCAACATGGCCTTTTTGTGACCCCCACCTGATGAAAGCATTTGGGGCCTTTGCTCATGAACAGTGGCACTATGATTTCGTTAATCTGTCCAGAACGTTGATTTCCCACAGCGACTGCACTATTCTGTGCCAGATGTTAGAAGCCACAGTTTGGGCAGGATGTGAAAAATGACAACTGCACCATTCATAAGGAGGTGCAAAGAGATGGAAATGTTGGAAATCTGGAGTGAAAATATAAAAAATTTTCAAAGTTACGAGCGTGCATGAAAACTGTGCAATGCACACTCGTAACACAGTCATTTTTTTGAATTCTTTCACCAAATTTTCAACATAGGCATTTTGGGACATCTGCTCATGAACAGTGTCACTGTGATTTTCTTAATCTGTCCTGAACGTTGATTTCCAACAGCGACCTCGCCATTGTGCGTCGGATGTGCGAAACCACATTTCAGGCAAAATGTGAAAAATAACAGCTGTACTGTTCATAAAGAGGTGTGCCAAAATAGCAATGTTAAAAATCTGGAGTGAAAATATTAAAAATTCTTGAAGTTACGAGTGTGCATGGAAACTGCGCAATGCACACTCATAATATAGTTATTTTGTGGAATTTTGTCACCAAATTTTCAACATAGGCATTTTGGGACATCCACTTATGAACAGTGCTGCTGTGATTTTCTTAATCTGTCCCAAACATTGATTTCCCACAGCGACTACACCATTGTGCGCCAGATGTGTGAAAACACATTTCAGGCAGGATGTGAGCAATCACAGCTATACTGTTCATAAGGAGGTATGTAAAAATAGCAATGTGGAAAATCTGAAGTAAAAATTCTCAAAGTTATGAGTGTGCACGTACACTGCGCAATGCATGCTTATAACAGTCATTTTTTGGGATTTCTTCACCAAATTTGCAACATACACTTTTTGGGAGCCCACCTCATGAACAGTGACACTGTCATTTTGTTAATTGGTCCTGAAAGGTGATTATGTGCAGTGACTGTGAAATCACCTTTCAGGATTGTATAACGCGATGACAGTGACTGAACTGATGAGGAGGGTCCCAAGAACTCCATGTTGAAAATTTGGTGTCAAAAGTCAAATAGCATTTGTCAATGCCAAATGTTGATTGTGTTGGTCTGTTGAGCTCGCTCACTGCCCCTCTGTCACTCGCTCAGTATGTTTCTTCCAGTGCTGCAGGCTGCTCTTTTGTACTGGGCTCCTACCTGCATTGGCACCTTGTTCTGCCCACTAAGAAATCCGCAGCTCTCCCGACAGAGCTCCGTTGAGGTGGCTCACTCCCCCTATCTCACTCATTCTGTTTCTCCTGGTGCTGCAGGCTGCCCTTTTGTAGTGGGCTCCTGCCTCTGTTGGTGGCTTTTTCTGCCCACAAAGAAATCTACAGGAGTCCCGACACAGGTCTGTTGAGCCTGCTGACTCCCCTCTCTCACTCATTCCGTTTCTGCAGGTGCTGCAGGCTGGCCTTTTGTACTGGGCTCCTACCTGCATTGCCGCCTTTTTCTGCCAACAAAGAAATCTGCAGCAGTCACATAGATACATAGACAGTGTCGGCAGATAAGGGCCTATGGCCCACCCAGTCTGCCCATTTGAGCTTGTAAGTTCAGTTTGTTTTCCTAGAAGTCTGTTGCACCTTACCCCTGACCTCCAGAATTCCTTTATGTCTATCCCATGCATTCTTAAATCCCGTGATTGTTTCAGCCCCCACACTACCTCTGGCAGGGTGTTCCACTTGTCCACCACCCGTTCTGTGAAGAAATTCTTTCTCATGTTTCCTCTGAATCGTCCTCCCTCCAACTTCATCCCATGCCTGTAGTCCTGGAACATCTTTTCACTTAAAATAGTGTTTTCCTGCACCCTGTTCCTCCCTGTAAGATACTTGTATGTCTCTATCATATCCCTCTCCCTCCTCTCCTCCAGGGAGTACATGTTCAGTTCCTTCAACCTGTCTTCATAGGACTTGTGATGCAATGCATGCACCATCTTTGTTGCCCTCCTCTGAACCTTCTCTACCCTGTCTATGTCCTTACGTAGGTATGGTCTCCAGAACTGTACATTGTACTCCAGGTGGGGCCTCACTAGTGTCTTGTATAGCGGAATTATGACCTCCCTTTTCCTGCTGGTAATGCCCCTGCCTATACATCCCAGCATCCTATTTGCTTTACCTGCTGCCTTGTCACACTGTTTCCTACCTTGAGGTCATCAGAGATGATAACCCCAAGATCCCTTTCCTGCTTGGCATGCTATATCCTCACCCCCAACTGATATATTGTGCCAGGGTTTTTGTGCCCCATATGCATTATCTTGCACTTCTTTGCATTGAATTTCAACTGCCAAACCCCTGACCATTCTTCAAGTTTCTGCAGGTCGCTTCTCATTCTGTCTACACCCTCTGGTGTGTCTACTCTGTTACAGAGCTTTGTGTCATCAGCGAACAGTGAAATTCTGCCTTCTAGGTCCTGCGCCATGTCACTGATGAAGATGTTGAATAGGACCGGTCCCAGCACTGATCCCTGTGGTACCCCACTGGTCACTCTTCCTCTGTGTGGAGGACAGCCATTTACCACCACCCTCTGTGTCCTGTCACCCAGCCAGTTACCTACCCACCACACTACTGTCCTGCCCACACCCATATTCCCCAGTTTGTGTAATAGTCTTCTATGTGGCACAATGTCAAAGGCCTTGCTGAAGTCCAGATAGGCCATGTCCACTGCCCTCCCTGATCCACCTCCCTAGTCACCCAGTCAAAAATTCAATGAGGTTGGTCTGACATGACCTCCCTGGTGAAACCATGCTGCCTTGGGTCCTGTAGTCCATTGACAACCAGATGTTCCACCAATCTCTCCTTCAGTAGTGCTTCCATGATCTTCCCCACTACCGAGGTGAGGCTGACTGGTCTGTAGTTCCCTGCTTCCTCTTTGTTCCCACTTTTGTATAAGGGGACTACATCTGCTGTCCTCCAGTCTTTGGGTACCTCCCCTGTTTCCAGTGATCGGCTAAACAGGAAGCCACCACCATGTTCACAAACAATATCAGTGTTTCTACATCCCGCCCTGCAATGACGGGTCACTCCCTCATTGCAGTGGATGGCTGGTGCTGCAATGACGAGGTGGCCCCTGATTGCAGCGGCTAAATTTTCACAAGTTGGTGGCATGCTGGCTGAACTAGTACCAGCAGCAGCGTCCCACGGCATTGGGGGAAGCGGGACAAGCCTTTACAAGCTGTGGGGGCATTGGCCACAACAGTGCTGCGCCTCCACAACCTGCTTGTGGAGAAAGCTGCCACAACATGTTTCTTGCACATGTGCACAATCAACATAAAAAATGGCTGAGATATCCACATAACCTGAAAAAAAAAAACATTTATGTCATTATGCAGCTTACCGGCATTTCTTCAGTTCACAGTCGGCTTTGAAGAGTGCAGACGTGTTCCCGGTCCACCGAAGATAGCCACGCCTGGCTCCAGAGGTAAGTATGGGGTGAGGGGGTGTGGAGAGGCGAGGTGCGCAGAGGGTGGGTGCGGGTTGGGGGAGGGGACCCAATGGCGAGGGACTGTTTTCTTTGTTTCAGGAAAAACAAAAGACATTGAAGGAAGGTTTTCATTTTGCAGATTTGCTTTGGGCACAGTGGGTGGGCTCCCATGTGCCCCTAATTTTTGGGGAGGGACTTCAGCTGATGGATTGGGCCCCATCAGCAATGAAATCCTGGTTGGGGGCATGATACAGAGGGATTAGGCACCCCTCTCAGCACTCAACAAATGGGGGAACATTATGCTGACCGGGATTGGGCTCTCCCATTGGCAAATGAACTGGGATGGGGGCATGCTGACAGGGGGATTGGGCACTTCCATTGGCTTTTATGAGTACTGTGAGTGGATGGTGAAAGCCGCCATGTTTTTGTGAAATTTTACACCAGGCAAGGCACCGCTCTGCAATGACGGGTCGCTCTCCCTCATTGTAGTGGCCAATTTGTTTCAAGTTGGTGGCATGCTGGCTGAACTAAAGTCAGCAGCAGCATTCCACTGCATTGGAAAATGAAGGCCAAGCCCAAGAATGCAGTGGTGACATTGGCTGCCGCAGTGCCTCACCTCCAAAACCCGCCTCTCTCCTAAGCTGCCACATAATGCTTCTTGTGCAAGCAAACATAAAAGTATATTTGAATCATGCTGGCAGAAGGGGGACCTGCCTATGGTGTCCAACTGCAAGAAACTGAATTTATTTACCACCTTCCTGGAAATTTAATCATACTGGCAGTATCGGGAACAGTCATCAAGGTCTTGTGGCAATAATGTTATCCTCTCTCCTCTGGCACTGTCAATTTAATGACCATAGCTACCTGCATGAGGGGGACCTTTTATTAAGGCCTAGTGGCCTGAAACTTAATTTTGTTACCTGTGTTGGAGTGAGACCTGTATGAAGAGCTTCATGGTCTGAAAAAAAGTTTATTAACACTCTCCCAGTCCGCACCTTCAAAATACTGACGGGAGAGGGACCTGTCCTCAGGCCTAAATATGTACCTCCTCTACCCTGCTAGTATTTTTATCATAACAGTGGAAGGGAGACCTGGCCCAAGTGTGAATTTCATTACTCTCTCCACAAGGGATTGCCCTCTGATGCCTTCCCCACCATCACCCTCTAGATACCAAATCAGCAACACAAACTGCTACTAAGCAGAAATTACTTCCAGCAACTAAAAACAGCTCTTTACAATAATGCTGTGCATATAGTAAAGCTGCAAAAAGGCCAACACAGTATGTTTGCTGACTATTGTAAGGATGCTTTTCAACATAGCCCTCCACCCCATGCCAACAGTTACTGAAACAAAATTAATTTCCTTCCAAGATTCTAGGACTTTTTAATCTTCGGGTAGGTCAGTGACATGAATTTCGGGATGAGGGTGAATCTTTAGAGAAAATACTCCCCAGGTTCCTTGTCCCAAAAAATATTTTGAGCTAGATCCCTGCAGACATTGGTATGATGGTAGATGGTGGGTTTCTTACTGTTGACATTAATATGATGCTGCCTGTTCAGGCCTTATAAGAAAAACTGTGTTAAAAAAAACAATAAAAAGAAAAACACTCACCCCAAGTGATGATGCGAGCATTCTGAAAGAAAAAAAATACATCTCTTCACTAGTGAGCAAAATGAAGTTAACAAAATGTGCATTATTGACTGAGGCTTAATTAACATGCACAGAACTATTTTATAAAATTCAAATTTGGTATCCTGAAAAAACGCTGGTATACAGTATATCTTCAAGGTACAACAGCTCTACCATACTCTTAAAAACATCTAAAACATGTATTAACAGCCCCTGTATTCAAGTTTATTCTAAAAATCTGCCACATTTGAATAAAGACTTTACAAACATCAGGGTTGGACAGTCAGTCAGGTGTCTCACATGACATTGTATTATACCATCTCATTACAACTATGCAGTGCACACCCCTGTAACCTTAGAGCAGAACTCCCTCACCCCGCTACGCACCAATTGCAGGGGGACAGGACATAGTAGGGACTTAAGTAAATATCTTTATGTATGTGACTGACATTATGCCTTTAATAATATGAAACTCTACTGCAATCCCTATATGACTTCACTCTATAATGTAACCATTACGACAAATGCACTCTTTACCATAGATTGTCATGATGCTCACGACTGTTGCACCACACCTAGATCACAGTATTATTCCATACATGCAAAGATGAAAAGCATCTCTGTACACTCAAAGCATGATCCCAAATCAAAGCAACGCAGGAGCGTAAAACCACAATAAGGTGCTACTTTATTATGCCTTTATATTGCCTTTTAAGGTAAAATACAAAAATCGACGCAAAACTTACATTTAAACTGTACAATGATAATAGGACCACATGAACTACTCTGCTACAGCCAGATGTCCTGGCACTTCTCTGATGCGAAGTTTCATCAAGAGAACGAGTTCTGGTGCGTGTCTCCTCCTTTTAAGGAGCTGCCCTCCAATGTTGCAGGAGCCTGCCCCAATGAGGCTAGTAACCCATTTGGTCCTAATACCCTTAATTAGAGACCATATTTTGATTGGTATTGAGTGTAGCTGTTTTCTGTCTTTATACTGTACATTCAGGGATGGCAACCCCGCAGCTGCACCTATCTCTGCACCACAGAATGTTTTCTTTCCTGCTCATTGTATCCCATACAAGCCTGGCAAAGGGGAATCCCTAACCTGAGTGTTTGTGAGGTGCCTAGCAATCATGCGTGCACATGCCCAGGGCATGTGTCCATTTGTGTACTGATGTCACAATGTTCACATCAGCGTTTGCCTAGTGGCCAGTCATGAGTCCAAGAGGAAGAACCCATTAGAGTGATCCTTGCTATCTGCGCACATTTTGTGAAACACTAGTTCACCGGTTTACAAGGTAAAAGCTAAAGAACACAGAGCAAAGAGCATGCCACTCAAACTGTGCTGGCACTGCAACACAAAGGGTAGGTGAGCAAGGCTATCCACCATTCAAAATGCAAAAGCACAAGGATGCGGCACACACAAAGCTTGTCAATTATAAAGTGCTTTATTCACAAATTTGCAACATAGTAGCACATATCACATTCAGTAGCTGCACAGAGAGGACTGACATCCCTGTTTGCACATTGGGGCAACGGTCCTCTCCTTTTGGTTGCTGAGCATGGTTATGTGCTACTGTGTTGTAACTTTGTGAATAAAGCGCTTTATTATTTATAAGTTTTGTGTGAACCACATCTGTGTGTTTTTATATAAGGTAAGAATTAACTTTAATGTAAGTTAGGATACTGCATCTTTATATTAGTTAAATCACTTACCGAATCAGTTTTGACTATAGCTTTCTTTTCATTGTAGAATCAAAACACAAAGAGAAGCCTAGTAAAAGTTCACGGGTAATGCTCAGAGCCAGGCATACAGCGAGGTACATGTGGGTAGGTACAGGCAAGTAAGAGCATGTGGTATGTCATGAAAAACTACTCATGCACAATGCTATTTTTTGGGGTGCAGCACCCTTTTATGAATGTGATATAGAAGAAAAGGAAATAATTGAAATGAAATGAAAAAAATAATATTTATTGTTACTCTTACCTGCATACTATAAGAAATCATGAAATTAATAATAGTCAGATACTCTATACAGTTTGAAAAAAGTAGCATTTATGTTTTGGTTCAAAAACAAGAAAGTATGAAAAATGGATTCAAGAACTTACCTCTGAATTCTATATTGAGAATGCATTTTTAAACATTTATGTGTACATTTTCTTTTTTTTTTATTTTCTTTAAATATAGAAACATTCCCATCAACAAGCCTTCACAGTGAAATGCTGGGCTCCAGTTAATGGTTGAATAAAATGAAGTTGATTTAAAAGATGTGTCACATGGCTTATGTTAAAAGTTACGTGAATGTGACCCCCCACCCCGCCAACATGATACATAGATCGAGTTGTACCTGGGGCCAGATCCCACACAAATAACTGACTTTAAAGAATATTAAGTAATTTCCTGCAGTTACACCCAGCTTTTCACCTTACATATACATTCTAAAATATTTTTTAAACCATGTATTCAAAATGGAATAACAGTAGCTAAAAACTGGTACTCCACCACAAATCAGTCAAGTCCTGTGCTCAGAATTCCAAGGTAATGTCAAATTTGTATCTTGGTTTGCACTGCAATGAGGTATGCACTTTTAACTGCGTGGTAGACCACTTTAGTAGACTCAGATTATCAGGTGGAGTATCAGTGCCTGCAGTTTACTCTGAGTGTGTGTGTTGGGGGGCGGGGTATTATACAAGGGGAAAGGGTCCAGTAATACTAACTAGATGTTACATTAATTTTTCACTAAAAAAATCTATTTTATTCCATACATTAGGGATGCAAAGACACTAAAGGAAGGGAATATGACTAAGTTTTCTGTAACCCTAACTCTCCCCCCTCCCCCAGCACCATCCTCATTAACCAAGGCCAAGCTACAGGTCTAGGGTGATGCCCTACGAGTCTGGGCTTCAAGCTACTGGTTTGGAGCCATACCCCACAAATCTGCTGCTTCACACAGGGCCCACAGTGTCAGTTGTAACTTTCTTTGGGGAGGGCCCTAGACCTGTAGCCTGAAGAGGCAGACCCATGGAGTATGGCCCAAGGCCTCTGAGTCATGGGGGTATGGGTTCAGAAAGAGGGGAAGGTCACTAGGGTTGAAAACCCTGAGGAGCATCACACCACAGACTGGCCAAGATGAGACACTGAATGGTAACTTTTCATTTTATTACTTTGTCTGCCTGGTGTTATTCAATCCTAACAAATGCATTAAAATAGCGTCCATTTTGACTGCTTTTTCACCGATGACAAGCAAAGCATGCAAATAACCAACCACAATATGTTTTTTTAACCTTTCATGATAGCTTTTTTTTTTAATCAGTCACACTAGAATGTTAACTCAAAAAACATTATAACTTTAAAATGGTATAATATTTTTTTACCAAACCTTCCAAAGGCACACCCATGGCATGGGCCCCTTCAAGTCTTAACATTTCATGAAAATATTCCACATGGTCTAGGATGTACTGTAGATGACAGAAAATAATACCCAATGTTAAGTATAGGGAACCCAAACGTGGGTTTTTTTCTTCATTTTTTTGGCACTCCATATCTCGGAAATGGTACAAGATGCCATCAAAAACTTTCCACGTCTTCAGATTCTGGCAGCCTGACTGCACATGCCAGATTTTTGACTATTTTACCAAAGAATACAAAACTTAATAAGGTACAAAAAACAGGGTTTAACATTAAATAGATTACTTAACCCTATCTATCGGGGGCGACCACACCCCTATTATATAGATATCTATATATCAATTGCAAAAAAACTGCTTTAATGCACTAGTTAGGGTTCCAGTGACAAAAGTAGGTAAATGGACTGTTAGGGTTTCCAACCCTAACACCCCACCCCCACCATGCACACAGCAACAGGCATGCGCCTTCCAGCTGTCAACCCTAATGCTCACCCTATTCTCCTATACTGTACCCATCTCAGCTTATAAACTCATGGAATGGGGTGAGCGTTAGGGTTGAAAAGAGATGGTTATAGTATAGGAGGATGGGGTGAGCGTTACTGCTGACAACCCAAGGCACACCCCCACAATCCTGTTGCTGCATGCAAGGTGGGGGTGGAGTAGGGTGTTAGGGTTAAAAACCCTAACACCACATTTCCAAACTTTTGCTGCTGTAATCTTAACTGATGCATTAACAAAGTTTTATTGCAAAGAATTTCCTTACTTTTTGAGAAAGTATAATCATAGCCTTATTTGCTTGTGGGAGCAAAGCTCCCATCCATCCATATGTTTACAGAGATTGTAACTGTATTCTTATTTCCCTGTGGGAGCGCAGTCCATAACAATGTCCATATTTACATCTGCGCTCCCACCCATGCATAATTTTTTTTAGATAGAGTAGTGGTATCCTTATTTGCCTGTAAGAGTCTGTGCTCCCATCCTGCAGTGTACAGCATCAAAAACACCTCACATTACAATCTTATCCTATAGAAAACATAGCATAATTTGAAAGCTGTGTAACTGAAAACTAAATTAACATATTTTCACAAAACCACCAAAAGGCACACTGGTGGCACAAGTCCCTTGTATGCTGAATATTTCAGAGCAAAATTGCAAAACATTTTTTAACAGCGTAGTGACAAAGAAATGACACCTTTAACCTTCCATTACAATGTTCTCCTACGGAAAATCAAGCAAAATTTAAATCCGCAGAACTCCAAACCAAAGTAATATACTTTCACCAAACCACCAAAAGGCACATCTGTAGGGAATGCCCTTTGCACCCTGAAAATGTCACCCCAAAATTCCAAACCATTTCTTTGCTTTGAAGTGACAAAGAAACGGGTATATAAAAATTTTTTTTTTCAGAAATTGAAAAAGAACTTTTCTGCACTTCCTTTTGCAATTTATGGTAAAATAAAATCCTTTTACGTTAATTTATGCAAAGAAACCCTTTTGCAAATTTGGAAAAGGATCCTGTTTCACAGCAAAAGTTTTCTGCAGTTTGAGAAAATGATTTTGCAACTAAAAAAAAAAAAAAAGCACATTTCTGACTGATCAAAAACTAACCTGAGAATCCGATTCTAAGGGCCCTGGTTAGGTAAACACAACTGTTGTTTTCTAAAGCCCTCTATTTTTTTGTGATTTAAGTTTGTTTTCACTAACTGAAAACAAGATGGTGGTGGCACAAAACATAGATTCCATACGTGCGGCGTAGGATTCCATATTTGTGGCAAAGGATTCTGCATTTGCAATAAGGAATCATTTTTCGAGGTGAAGATCTAACTTTTCCCGTAGGAATTAATGGGAATTTTTAAAAATTAATAACTTTTGAATGGGTTAATATTTTTTCACCCAACCTTCTAAAGGCACCACTGTGACCCAAGACCTATATACCCTAAACATTTCAGACCAAAATTCCACACAGTTTTTTCATAACATGGTGAATATGACAGCAAAATGGTAATTTACACATTTTTTGACACTCCCTATTTCCACACCCATGCATCTGACTGGGATGACACTTGCCACATCAAGAGATCTTTGTTCCCTGATGGTGCATGCCAAATTGCATGCAAATCGCGTGAACAGTTGTGAAGTTATTTAAGTGCAAAATGTTCACTTTAACCCTACATAGAAACACAGAAACATAGAAATTGATGGAGGATAAGGACTGCTAGGCCCATCCAGTCTGCCCAATTTCCTTACCTACTGCAAAAGTCGCAGACCCTACTTGATCTCCGGCTTTACCTCCTCGTGCCTATTGTTAGGGTTCCCCTATGCCTGTTCAATGTATTTTTGAATTCCCCCACTGTTTTTACCCTCACCACCTTCACTGGGAGTCTATTCCATGCATTAACCACCCTTTCCATGAAGAAATACTTCTTCACCTTACTCTTTAGTCTACCCCTTCTAACCTCATGTAATGCCCCCTCATTCCTGAACATTTCCTTTTCTGAAAGATGCTACCCTCTGGTACCCTATTTAGGCCCTTTAGATATTTGTTGGGTTTTGTCATATCTCCCATGTCTCTCCTCTCCTCCAGGGCATACATAGAGCCTCCCAGTCTCTCTTCATATGACTTTTGGTGTAGGCCCTCCGCCATCTCTGTTGCCCTTCTTTGAACTGCCTTCACCCTGTCTATATCTTTACGGAGATGCGGCCTTCAGAACTGGACACCATATTCCAAATGAGGCCTCACTAGTGATTTGTAAAGTGGCATTATCACCTCTTTTCTTCTGCTGGTGATACCTCTCCATATGCACCCCAGAATCCCACTGGCTCTCCCCACAGTCTTGGCACATTGTTTGGTCACCTTTAGGTCATCAGATATGATTATCACCAAATCCCTTTCCTGTTTAGTATCTCCTCCCCCTCCCCATCATGTAATCCTCACCTGGGTTCTTGCAATCCAAATGCATGATTTTGCACTTTTTCACATTGAATTTCAGCTGTCACACTGTAGACCATTCCTCCAGTTTACCTAGGTCCCACCTCATTTTTCCACCCATCCCGGAGTGTCCACACTGTTGCAGATTTTAGTATCATCTGGAAAGAGGCACACCTTCCCTTACAGCCCCTCTGCAATGTCACTTATGAAGACATTAAACAGGGCTGGTCCCAGAACTGATCCATGTGGCACCCTGCTGGTCACTCTCCTTTCCTCAGATTGAGCTCCATTTACCACCACTCTCTGTCTTCTATCACTCAACCAGTTCCTAACCCAGTTTACCACCTTGTGACCCACTCCCAGGCTATCCAGCTTGTTCACAAGTCTTCTATGTGGAATGCTATCGAAGGCCTTACTGAAATCCAGGTAGGCCACATCCACCGCCCCCCGATTAACTTCTCTAGTCACCCAGTCAAAGAAATCAATTAGATTGGTTTGACATGACCTTCCTTCTGTGAATCCATGCTGTCTCAGATCCTGTGCTCCAGTGGATTCAGGGTGTTCCACAATCCTTTCATTAAGTAGTGATTCCATAATTTTCCCCACTCTTGACCTGAGGCTGACTGGTCTATAGTTTCCAGCCTCCTACCTTCTCCCACTTTTGTGAAGAGGGACTATATCTGCCCTATTCCAGTACTCTGGAACCACTCCTCTATCAAGTGATTCGTTAGACAGTAACAATACCTCCACCCTTCTGGATTAAGTCTTTACAAATCACCCTCAGAAGATGCTGTCCGCTACAGTGCTCCCTGATGTTATAAGTGACCATTTTTCTGTTCTCTGCACCTGGTCATATAAACATAACTAACTGGCTCCCATCACAGTCTTACTGCAATGGCTCAAGCATGGTAAACTGGGTCCCTTAAAGGATTACCTCGCCTGCTATGATTGGGACCCTGTCTACTGTGCCGCCAATATTGACTCTGTGCTTGACTACTTCATTAAGTTCTTCAACCTTATCTATGTTAGGTTTGCCCCTTTAACCAAGTGTACAATCAAATGGATACCCCCTGGATCACACAAATGCTACTTGACCAGATGCGCCATCAGGACCAGCTTTGGCACAAGGCACTAGACTCTGGCTTGCCCTCCAACAAACAACGCTACTGGGAAGATCACAATAAGTGCACCTGGGCTTCTTGCAAGGCCAAATCAGAGTACTATAGGATGCCCCTCACATCTACCTAGGGTACCAGCAAAAATTCTGGGACAACCTAAACCTACCTACTTAGCCCCCTCCCCTTTTCTTCACATCTTTCATCTCTAGTCCCCTTTGTCACCTTCCTACTTCACTTCCTGATTTTTAAGTGCTCCACAGTGGATATAAATACTGCTTATATTGCTCAGTTTTGCTATTCACCTAAAGAAGGGACCTGTGTGGCCCCAAGAGCTTGTGTATTATTCCATCTTTGTACAAGACACTCGTTGGTCCAATAAAAGGTATCAAACCTATCTTCTCTGGGACAACCTAAAGCAATTAAATGCCAAGCCTGTCTTATCCCCTCCAACTCAGCTCAACATCAATGGCTCCATTTCTACAAATCCTCAAATTAACACCAATGCCCTAAATGCCTCCTTCTTGGACCTTAGTTCAGTCCTCCCACCGAATTTCTACGATTCCCCTTGCACCCCCTCCCTTTCCTCATCCACCTTCCTACTTCCATGCCATCTCTGCCCATGAAGCAAAGCCTTACCTCCACAAAGCCCTTAGTGGCACCCATCACAGTAGTGACTCCCTAGATCTCTGACTACTCTGCCTAGCCATCGATGAGATCCTCGCCCCCCTCACCTGTATCCTAAACCGCTCTCTCTGTCTTGGTAAGTTCCCCTCAGTATGGAAAATGGCTACTGTCACTCCTATTCATAAAAGTGGTGACTGTACCTCCACTGGGAACTACCGCCCTATCTCTATCCTCCCCCCACTCTCCAAAGTGTTGGAAAAAATAGCCTCTGATCAGCTCTCTGACTACCTCATTAAGTACAATCTTCTATGTGATGAACAACATGGATTCAGGAGGGGTCATAGCACCACCACTGCCATGTTAGAGTTCACAAACTCTATCCACTCTGCCCTGAACAAAGGACATCAGTCTATTTGTCTTCACTGATCTGTTGAAAGCTTTTGACACTGTTAATCACCCCTTCCTGATATCCACCCTCTCCCAACTTGGTCTTTCCAGTGATGCCACCACCTGGTTTAAGGAATACCTCTCATCCAGGTTTCAACATGTAAAAATAAATGGGACCCTCGCCAACTGCCTCCCAGTCTGCTCTGGGGTACCAAAGGGCTCTATATTAGGGCCCACCCTGTTCAGTCTATTTGTAAATAAACTTCCCAAAGCCTGCCCAGGGAAGACTCTTATGTATGCAAATGTTGCAGTCCTCTTCACTGCTCACCCCAACTTGACATCCCTACAACAAACCCTACACGACACATTCAGTAAAGTGGAGGCCTGGTTCTCTGATCACAGGTTGGTACTAAACAGCAAAAAAAACAAGGTCATGCTTTTCTCCCACTACCAAAACAAATCCAAAAATGTCACCCTCCTGATACTCACCAAGCATCATCAACCTCTTGAACAAGTCCAGAACTTTAAATACCTTGGGATCACTCTTGACGCAGATCTTACTTTCCGAGCACACATTCACCAACTTGGCACAGCAATTAATGCTAGACTTGGCCAGCTATACCGCCATCACCACTGTCTTCCCCTTGAGGCTCTTCAACTGGCTGTATCCTCATCAGTATTGTCCCTCATAGACTATGGTATTCTGGTCTATGGGTCTGCTGATGTCACCTCCCTGCACAGAATTAGGGTCTCCCCAAACAAAGCATGTCACCTAATCACCAATTGTAACAAACTCACTCATACCTGCACTCTCTACAATATAGCTAATTTACTCAACTTTGATGAAAAGCTAAAGTATCAGACCTGCCTGTTTGCCAGGAAAATTCTCAGTGGCCTTGCCCCGCCGGGTGTCTCTTTCCTCCTTCACCCTTCCCCAGTAACGGTAGCTACCCGCAGCTCCACCAAACCCTCCCTCCAAGTACCATGTTTCAGAACTGCTCTAGGGTAATGCTCTTTCTGCCGTTGTGCCCCTACCTGGCTAAACTCTCTTCCCTATCATATTGCTATGGCACCGAAACTCAGGAGTTTCAAAATCCTCCTCAGGGATCATCTCCTCAACTCTCAAGCCTGCACCTGCCACTAACTAATCTCAACCAATTTCACCCTCGACAAGGGACCCTGTCTTGCCACCCCCCTCAATTCTTGCACCTGCTCTTGCCACTAACTAGCCTCAGTTTACTACAACCTACAACTGTGACATGACACCCCTCCTTCCTGCCCCCCCAACCCTCACAGACAAGGGACCTCCATCCTGCCTGACTTGCTATTCCATTGTTACTCAATATTGTATTTACAACCTAGCTTCAGATTGTCTGACCTTCTTAACTGTGTAATGAGTAGTGTAAACTATTTCTTTTAACCTACCCTAGTACTTATTGTATACTGTTGTAATCCTGTGTGTATGTTATTGTAACCTTGTCTCTCCATGACGTGGAGCCTTTGTAAATGAGTCTCTGACTCAAAGGTTTGTAATTCCAATACTGTGTAATAAATGAAAATAAATAAAAACAGGACTGCCTGTTCGACCCTAACTATGGGGCATGACTGCGTCCCTATGATACGTCTTCTTTGCAAAAAACATTGTTAATGCATTAGTCAGGGTTCCAGCATCAAAAGTAGGAAAATGTGTTATGGTTTCCAACCCTAACACCCAACCCCCCCACCAGGCAACAGATGGGGTGTGCCTTTGGGTTGTCAACCATAATGCTCACCCCATTCCATGAGTAAATACAGAGATGGGTACAGCATATGAGAATGGGGTGAGTGTAGGCGGACAACCCCAAGGCACACACCACACCTGTTGCTGTCTGCAAGGTGGGAGTGGTGTGTTAAGGTTGGAAACCCTAACACAACATTTCCCTACTTTTGATGCTGGAACCCTAACTAGTGCATTAACAAATTTTTTTTGCAAAGAATATCCTAACTTTTTGAGATAGTATAATCATATTCTTATTTGCCTGTGGGAGCACAGGGCCCTCTGGGCCCTGCACTTGCATCAGTCCATAATGGTATCTGTATTGGAGTGTGGGAACACAGGGCCCACTAGCATCCATCCATAATTTTTGAGATATTGTAATTGTATCCTTATTTCCATGTGGCTCCAATCAGTCCACAATGGTATCCATATATGTGTGTGGGAACACAGGTTCCTCCCATCTATCCATAATTTTAAAGATACTGCAATTGTCTCCTGTCCTGTGCTGCAGAGCACCAAAGAAAGACCTCACATTGTAATGTTATCCTATGGGAATCACAGGAAAATTTGAAACCTGTATAACTCCATACCAAATGAATATCTTTTCAGCAAAGCAGCAAAAGGCACATCTGTAGGGCAAGCCCTTTGTATCCAAAAAATTTCATACAAAAATTGGAAGAAATGTCTTCACAGTGCAGTGACAAAGAAATGACTGTGTACACCTCACATTACAATGATATCCTATGAGAAACAAGAACTCCAGAGCAAAGTAATCTGCTTTCACCAAACCATCAAAAGGCACATCCATGGAGAAAGCCCTTTCTACCCTTAAAATTTCAGACCAAAATTCCAAATCTTTTCTTCAGTGTGGAGTGACAAAAAAAACTGTATAAAAATTCTTTTTTTTCCAAATTGAGAAACAGGATACTGTTTCTAGTTTTCTTTTTCCACAATTTGCAAAAAAGAAACATTCTTTTTCACAAATTGTGAAAATGAACCCTGTTTTGCGTTCTTTTTTCACAATTCGCAGAAAAAGAACAAATCTTTTCACAAATTGTGAAACAGGATCCTGTTTCATGATTCCTTTTTTGCAAATTTTCAAAAAAGGATTTTGGCATGTTAAAAAATACATTTCCAGGTGATTTATGAAAAAACTAACACCAGAATCTGGTATAACGGGTCTTGATTAGCAGAACACATGTGTTGGTTACTTCAAAAAACATTATTTTTTGTTTTTTAACTTTGCTTGCCTCAGTTAGAAATTATTCCCAATTTGTAATACAGGATTATCCCACTTGCAATACAGAATCCTGTTTCAAGGCTCATATCTAAAGTTTCACATTGAAAATAATGAGAAATGTTAAAATGCAATAACTTCTGAACAAATTAATATTTTTTCACCAAATCTTCAAAAGGCACATCTGTGACCCAAAGACCTTTCTACCCTAAAAATGTCAGGCCAAAATCCCAATCAATTTCTGTGCAGCGGCATGACAGACAATTTCACCAAAAAATTTTAATTTTCACATTTTGTGACACTCTATATCTCTGCACCCATACATCTAAATGAAATGAAACTTGGCACAGCAATAAATCTTTAGTCCTTGATGGTATATTCAAATGTTCATGTAAATTGGTTGAATTGAGAAGTTATTAAAAATGGCAAAATTTCAAATTTAACATAGGCATGAAGGTTGAACCCTAAATATAGGGGTGTGACCATGCCCTTATAACAACACTCTGTATCTCTGCATCCACACATCTGACCAGAATGAAACTTATCACATCAAGAGATCTTTGGTCCCTGATGGTACATGCTAAATTTCATGAAAATCAGTTGAACAGTTGCAGTTTTTAAAGTGCAAAAAGCACAGAAAAAGATTCCCCATTTGCAACAAAGGATTGCCCATTTGTAACAAAGAATCCTTTGTCGAGGTGAACATCTAACTTTTTCTGTAGGATATAATAAGAAACTTTAAAATTTAATAACTTTGGAACAGATTATTTTTTCACCAAACTTTCAAAAGGCACGTCTTTGACCCAAGATCTTTCTACCCTTAAAATTTCAGACCAAAATGCCACACCGTTTTTGTGCTGCAGCATGGCAAAGTATTTCACCAAAAATTTTTATTTTCAAATTGTTTGACACTCCATAGCTCTGTACCCACACATCCAACTAGAACAAAACTTGGCACTTCAAGAGCACTCTGATCCCTGGTGGCCGAAGAAAAATTTCATGCAAATCGATTGAATGCTTGTGAAGTTATTGAAGTGCAAATTTTTGAGTTTAACATAGAAGTGAAGGTTGAACCCTAACTATAGGGACAAGACTGCACACCTCTACTATATCTATATATATTATAGGGGCACAGGTGCACCACTATAGTATGGTTCAATGGCCAGTTCTATGTGAAACTAAATATTTTGGACTTTAATAAGTTCATAACTATTTAACTGATTCACATGAACTTTGGCATACGCCATCAGGGTCTAATGACCTCTTGGTGGGATAAATTTTGTTCTAGTCAGATGTGTGGGTGCAGAGGTAGAGAGTGTCAAAAAATTTGAAAATAACCTTGTTTTCTCAAATTCTTTGTCACTCCACTGCACAGAAATAGTGTGGAATTGTGGTCTGAAATTTTCAGGGTAAACAGGTTTTGGGTCACAGAAGCTATTAAATTATAAAGCTTCCCATTATTTCCTATGGAACCAGTTAGATGTCCCACTCGAAAATGGATTCTGTATCACAAATGCAGAATCCTCTGTCACAAACACAGGATCTTTTGCCACAAATGCAGAGTCCTTTTTCATGCTTTTGCCATTTTGCTTTCAGTTAGCAGTGGCAATAAAAGTAAATAACTTAAAAAATAGAGGGACTTGGTAGACAACAACAATTGTCTTTACCTAATCAGGCCCAGCAGAATGCAATTCTGTGGGGCTGTATTTTTTTTTTAATAACTTACTTAGAAATTTGCTTGTTAAACATGTGGAAAATCTTTTTTCTCAAACCACAGAAAAAAGATCCACGAAACAGGATACTTTTTTCACAATTTGAAAAAAAGGATTTTCTTTTACTGCAAATTGTGAAAAGGGATTTGCAAAAAAGGATCCTTTTTTACAATTTGTGAAAAATAATTTTCTTTTTCCACAAATTGTGAATAAAACCATAGGAAAAGGATTCCTTTTCACAATTTACAAAAATAGAATTTGTATATAGCTTTTTTTTGCCACTTCATAGCAAACAAATGGTTTGCTATTTGGGGCTGAAATTTTCAGGGTACAAAGGGATTGCTCAACAGATCTGCCTTTTGCTAGTTTGGTGAAAATATATTACTTTGCTCTGGTGTTCTGCAGGTTTAAATTGTGCATAATTTCCCATAGAATAACATTGTAATGGAAGGTGTAACCTGTCATTTTTTTGCCACTGCACTGTGAAGAAATGGTTTGCCATTTTGTTGTGAGATTTACAGAGTAGAGTAGAAAAGGCTTGCACCACTGATGTGCCTTTTGATGGTTTTGTGAAAATATGTTAATTTGGTGGCAAGTTACACAGTTTTGACATACTCCTTGTTTTGTATTGGATAACAATGAAATGTGAGATGTTTCTTGGAGCGCTACACTATCCAAACAATTATGCATGTATGGGAGCACAACATGCAAATATGGATACCATTAAGGATAGATGGGAGCACAGGGCCCAGCCATTTCAGTACCTTAACAATTATGGATGCATGGCACTGTACACTCCCACATGCAAATATCAATACCATTATGGAGTGATGGGACTGCAGGCCTTATGAATAGATGGCAGCACAGGGCCCAAAGGGGCCTTAGCTCCTACATGCAAATATGCAGAGGATAATGGAGTGATGGGAGTGCAGTGCCCAGAGGGCCATGTGCTCCCACTGAGAAATAAGGATACAATTACAATCTCTCAAAAATTATGGATTGTTGGGAGAGCAGGGTCCAGAGAGCCCTGTGCCCCCACAAGCAAATAAGGCTATGATTACACTTTCTCAAAAAGTAAGGACATTCTCTGCAAAAGACTTAATTAATGCACAATTAGAGTTCCAGCATAAAAAGTAGGGAAATGCCATCTTGGGGTTCCAAACCTTAAGACCCCACCAGCACCCTGCATGCAGGAACAGGCATCAGGTTTGTGCCTTGGGGTTGCAAACCATAATGCTCATCCCATTCTCTTATACTTTACCCATCTTAGCTTACTTACTCATGGAATGGGGTGAGCATTAGGGTTTATAACCCCATGGCACACCCCTCATGCTTGTTCCTGCATGCAGGGTGGGGTTGAGGTCTTAGGGTTGGGAACCCAAAGATGGCATTTCCCTACATTTCAAAATAAAGTTTTTTGCAGAGTATGTGTATATGTGTGTGTGTGTGTGTATCTATTCTCTCTCTCTCTCTATATATATATATATAACTAGATAGATATAGATATATATACATATATATAAATATATATATATATATCATACTGTAGAGGCACGATTGCGCCTCTATAGTTAGGGTTGAGTAGGCAGTTTAATGTTAAACCACAAATATTGCACCTTGATAACTTTGCAACCATTCAATGGATTTGCATGACATTTGGTATGTGCTGTTCCATGGGGTAGATCTTATGAAGTGGCAAGTTTTATTTTTGATCAGATGTGCAGTTTTTGTGCAGCACATAGTGAAAAAAGTGTGTTTTCACTTTGTTCACTGATTTTTCATGAATTATCCTCATTGCCTTGCACCCACACTGTTTTGGATTGTAGCCTTAAATTTTCAGGGTACAAAGAGATTGCCCTAAGGAACAAGACAGCATTGGTTTGGTGAAAAAATATCAATCCAATCCGAAGGTATTAAATTTTGAAAATTCAGATTCTGAGCATGCTCTGTTCAATCTTTTGGATAGATGCACATCTGCGAATAAGGATTTCGGATCACGAACAGGGATCTTGACAGCTCATGAATGGGGGATTCATTAAATCCCCATTCATGAGAAAAAATCCTCATTTGTGAGCCACCATCTTGTTTTCACTTTTTGCCCAAAACAAAATGTTGGTACTTGCCCCACAGATATATTCTGTGGAAACCAATGCATGGGTTTTATTCAGGGTGATGCTTTCTACAAATCCATATGTGTTGGTTTCCATTAGTGTATTAAAAAAGGCAATTTTTTGCTATGGGAAATCACCGTTCATCGATCGCTTCCAATCCCTGTTTGTCAGCCGATCCCCATTCACGAGCTGTCAAAATCCCTGTTCATGAGATGGGGACCAGATGGCCCTATCTCGCAAACAGGGATCAGCTAACAAACGGGGATTTTGACACCTGACGAATGGGGATTCGGCTGATGAACAGGGTGTGCCATGGGGTCATTAGGCCTCTCACCCAATTCTCCTATACTGTACCATGTCAGCATGTTTACACATGGAATAGGGTGAATGGGGTGAGCATAACGACCACATGGCTCACCCTGATGCCTATTGGTGTGTGGAGGATGAGGGGTTGGGTGGTAGGGTTGGGGGGTTAGGGGCTCAACCCTAATGCCTCATTTCCATACTTTTTTTGCTTTAACCCTAACGGATGCATTAACAAAGTTTTTTGCAATATATATGTAATAGATAACCCACTCTAAGGTGTGCACTCATGCTCTGATATACGCACGCCTTGGTGTGCACTGTTACACATCAGTACGTCAGCCACCTGAGGCATGAGTATATCAGAGTGTGACCGCATACCCTAGAGTGGGTTATCCATCTTATAAAATGGTAAAATTATTTTTTGGGGGGTGAAAGTGCAGGTGTGTGGTCAAGCTCTAATACATGCATGGTCATGGGATGTGTTTCAAGCAATCTGCAGACATAATTTTTCCTACCCATTTTATTTATTCATATATATATATATATATATATATATAAATAATAATGGCACGGTAGTGCCACTATAGTTAGGGTTAAGTACCCCATTTAAGGTTAAATCTGAAATTTGGCAGCTTAATAACTTTACAATCGTATGACGTATTTGCCTGAAATTCCGCATGCATAGTCTGGTACCATAGATCGCTAGACTTACCACGTTTCTCAATGGTTGGATGAACGGTTGCAGAGCTACAGAGTGCCAAACAACGCATAAATTATGTGTTTTTATATGAGTCTTTGCTTGCACCTACAGGCCACACAATTTGCGCAATCAGTCCAAAACCTACAGGAAACATGCAGCTGGGGTCCCTGATGTGCCTTTTGAAGATTCTGTGAAAAAATATTAAACGGTTCAAAAGTTATTCAAAAAACTGTTCCCCATTATAGTCTATGGGAAAAGTTAAAATATTCGAAAGTGTCGCAAATGCAGTTTTTACTGTCTCAAATGACCCTTTTACTTTTCTGATTCAGCCTTTTTTTTTTTTGTAGTTGGTGGTCAGAGAAATGCTTGGCATTTAAATTTGGGACCCTCTAGGGACACAATTCTTGTGTTCACCTAGTTGAGCCCTGAGGATGCTAGCCATGTCTTTTTTGGGGGGTAAAACACCCCAGAAATGTTTTTTAAATTTTTGAAAACAGTAGTGTCGCAAAGTACTTTTGAATATCCAACACTTTTGTGATTTTATTTGAGAAAGTGTTGTGATTTGCGAAAGTACTTTGAGACACTATGGCCAAAACAACAGGAAATGTTTGCCACCCTGCAGCAAAACAACAGTTTGGTCTTTTGGGCTGAAATTTGCAGGGAAGACAGTCAACATCCCACAGATGTGCCTTTTGGTGGTTTGGTGACAAAATATTACAGGACTGTAAAGTTACGACACTCCGAAGTTGACAATGTTTACCATAGGATAACATTACGGCATCCCCGCGCCTTTCGGGGCCTATATATAGAAAACGCTTCAAGATACAGACTTTTTGTCACAAAATTCTTAATCCCCTCACTGGGGGACTAAGTACAAAACTAGCCTGGGAAGTCATAAATAATATGAGATTTAATTTTTTTTTTCTATGCTGTATGGTTTCTGAGATATAAGCAATTTAGTATTCCAAGTGCTCATTTTCTGCTCCAATGGCCATTATTATGCACACATTCTTTGTATTCACTGTGCTTCTGAATGCACCTTTTTTTGAAAAAAAAGTGTGTGCGTTTGTGGTACTGTGACCATTAGTGTTTCCACTTGCATTTTACTTTACCGTTTGCGTTTCTGTATAAGTCACTGTGTGCGCTACCATTTGTATTCCCATTGCCGATTTCATTAGCGTTTACTTTTGCATCACCTTGTGCATTACCATTTGCGTTTGCAGTTGTGTTTGTGTTTCCATTTGCATTACTGTTTCCTTTAGCTTCATTGTTGGTGTTACCATTAGAATTTCCAATTGCGTTACCCTTTGTGTGTTTGTTACCGTCTGCATTTGCGTTTCCGTTGGCATTAGCATTTGCATTTTCGGTAATGTTTCCATTGTCGATTGCATTACTGTTTCCTTCTGCGTCGCCGTTGCCATTACCATTTACGTTTCTGTTTGCATTTGTTACGGTTTGCGTTTTCATTACCGTTTACGTTTCCATTGCTGTTAGCATTTGTTACCATTTGTGTTTGCATTTACATTTGTGTTTGCGTTTGTCTTACCATTAGCATTATCATTTCTGTTTGTGTTACCATGTGCGTTACCGTTTGCGCTTGCATTACCATTAACATTATTATTTTCTTTTACTTCACTGTTGCCATTACCATTTGATTAACATTACCGTTTCTGTTTTTGTGTTTTCATTACTGTTTATGTAACCATTTTTGTTTGCATTAACATTTGTGCTTATGTTTATGTTACCGGCTGCGTAACCGTTTTCGTTTGCATTATCACTTGCATTTCTGTGCATGTCTGTGACATTTGTAATACTTAGTTTACTATGGTACTGCTGTGTATTTACCAGTTTTCATTTGATATCTGTATATGTTTTTTGCATAATGAAGCACCCAACAATGTATTTTCCGCCACTCATGTGAAGTCTTATGCTCGTGTGCTCTGCAACTGTTGAAGAGATTTGGATGAGATTTGGTATACATGGAGAGAAATGGTGCATCTATTTATTTACCCATTTATATTTCACTGGTACGGACGGTTTTTGCATAGTGCAGCGCAACATTCTGTTTCTGCTTTTTCTCTGCGCTGTCTTGCATGACGCATACCACAGCCACTGCATGGTTGATTGGTCTGACACTTAACAAGTAGAAAGCCCTTTCTTCAAAGAACATGCCACTGTTTGTTTGGTGAAATAATCTTGTTCCGTTCCAGAGTTATAAGCATTTGAAGTTGCCCCCCTTCGCAGTCAGAGATTTTTTGGTCATGAGTTATGCCATTTTACCGCATTTTCGGCTGCAATTTCCACCATTTTGTGGTGGAAGAGTTCTTAAAGGTGCAGAAACTTAAAAACTGAATCTCTCTGGAACGGTGTGGTCTTTTCATATGAAATTTGGAGGGTGTTCAGTGGATGACCTGGATATGTGAATTATGTTGTTTACATGTTAGGAAAATAATTGGCTGCAGAGATACTGCATGATGCACTTATTGTTTTGCGCATAGTGTTATGAATGGTGCTAGTGGCTTGAAATTTATAGCGTAGGTAGCCCTAGTGGTACAGAGGTGCCTTTCAGTGGTTTGGTTCACATTAGCCTTTGTGTTGTTATCTCAGAAACGAAGTGAGATACAGACTTTTTGCTACTGTTGCCTCAGCTCAACTTTGCGCCATTATCTTGGAATGAAGTGAGATACACACTTTTTGTTACTGTTGCCTCACATCACCTTTGTACCGTTATCTCAGAAACAAAGCGAGATACAGACTTTTCACTACTGTTGTCTCACATTGCCTTTCTGCCATTATCTTGTAAACGAAGCGAGATACAGACTTTTCACTACTGTTGCCTTATATCAGCTTGCTGTTACTGTTTCCATTTGCGTTACTGTTTGTGTTTACATTTGCATTTCCCTCACCGTTTGTGTAACAGTTTACATTTGCACTTCCATTTCCATAACAATTTCTGTTTCTATTTACATTTGCGTCACTTTTACTATGACCATTACCATTACCGTTGCATTTCACGTTTGTATTTGTATCACTGTTACCATTACCATTTGCATTTGCTATACCATTTCCATTACCACTTGTGTTTCCATTTCAGTTTATGTTACCATAACAGGTAGAGCTTGCATTTGCATTCATGTTTCTGTTAGTGTTACACTTACCATTACCATTTGTGTTTCTCTCACCATTACCATTACTGTTAGCATTAGTGTTACTGTTCCAGTTATTACGCAGACATGGGCAGCATGGTGGGAGCTCAGAGCCCAAAGGGCCCCTGCTCCCACCACCACATACCATTCACTATTTATAGTGCACATTCTCAAAAAGAAGGGAAATTCATAGCAAAAAAACTCTATTTAATGCATCAGTTAGGGTTGTTCCACAGTGACAAAAGTGAGGAAATTCAGTGTTAGAGGTGCCACCCCTGCACCCCTCACCACCCTGCCCCCACCAACAGGCATCAGGGTGTGTGTTGGGGTCATTGGGCCTAATATTCACCCCATTCTCCTATACTGCACCACCAGCTTATTTACACATGGAAATGGGGTGAAAGTTAGGGCCATGACCCAACACACACCCCGATGCCTGTTGGTGGGGGTGGTGGGCGGGGTGCAAGGGGTGGCAACCCTAACACCAAATTTCCTCGCTTTTGTCCCTGTGGAACAACCCTAACTGATGCATTAAACTGAGTTTTTTGCCATAAATATTATAATAAACTCAAAATTTTGCATTTAATAACTTTGCAACCGTTTGTCCTATTCACCTGAAATTATGCATGCAAGGTGTGGTACCATAGGTCTCTGGATCTGGAACATTTTATTCTGGTTGGATTTGCAGCTGCAGAGCATGAAAAAAGTGAAAAATCCTCAACTTTGTGAAATTCTTTGCTCATCTCCACAGTCCGAATGATTTGTCCATCTGGTCTTAAATTTTCAGGGTATATTGGGACTGGGTTAGGGAAGTGCCATTTGAAGGTTTGGTGAAAAATATTAATCCACTCAAGTTATTAAAGTTTAAAGTTTCCCTATATAGCTTATGGGAAGAAAATATATGTTCTGAAAGTGAAAGCAAGTAAACAGCCCCAACCAGTGTCTTTGCCACTTTATAGCAAAAAATGGTTACGTCTTTTGGGCTGAAATTTACAGGGTGGCAAGCCCTTGCCGCACAGATGTGCCTTTTGCTAGTTTGGTGAAAATATTTACACCGGTTTCATAGTTAAGGCACTCCAAAGTTGTGAACTGTCCCATAGGATAACATTGAGGTGCCCATGGCACCTTTCGGTACCCATATCTCAAAAACAGTTCAAGATACAGATGTTTCACTACTCGCAGCTTAGTCCACGTTTAGGTGGACTAAGCAAGTGTGGAGGTTTCCAAGTCATGAGTACAACTGCAGTGGAATTTTTTTTCATAATTACTAGGTTACTGAGATATTGCCAAATTTGTGTTGCAAGGGTTCATTTTCATGTCTCTAGGCCTGCGGTATATCTCCGTAATTATGTGTAAGTGGTAATACAGGGTACAGAGGGCCTGCTCTCCCATATATGCATACCATTATGCAAAAATGGGAGTAGGAGTATGCCATTATGCAGTGCTGGGAGCTCAGGGCCCAAAGTAGGGCCAGTATATTAGGGTTGTGCAGCAACTTCTATGTTTAACCAAAAATGTTGCACTTTAATAACTTTGCAACTGTCTGTCCGATTTGCCTGAAATTCTGCATGTGCAGTGTGGTCTCATAGATCTCTGGATCTGGAAAGTTTTGTTCTGGTCAGATTTGCAGCTGCAGAGCATGAAAAAGTGTGAAAAATCCTCAACTTTGTGAAATTCTTTGCTCATCTCCACAGCCCAAATGGTTTATCTGTCTGGTCCAAAAATGTATAGGGTATATGTAGACTGGGTCAAGGAAGTGCCTTTTGAAGACTTGGTGAAAAAATATTAATCCATTCAAAAGTTATTAAACTTTTACATTCCTATTTTATCCTGTAGGAAAAATATAAGTGCAGCACAAAAGCTTCCGTGAAATTACTGCAATTGCAAGAAACTCCCATAGGTTAACATGGGGCACTTTCACGGAATTTTTGCTGGCCTTTCGCACTATTTCACTCAAAAGCTCCCCATGTTAACCAATGGGACTTTTGCACAATTACCACAAATTTCACAGTAAAACAGCCCCATACAACCGGTTTCTTTGCCACTTCATAGCAAAAAAAATACCGGATAGGGCTTTGGGGCTAAAATTTGCAGGGCGGTAAGCCCTTGCCTTACCGATGTACCTTTTGGTGGCTTGATGAAAAACATTTACACCACTGCCATAGTAATGGCATTCCAAAGTTGTGAAATTTCCCATAGGATAACATTGCGGATCCCATGGTGCTTTTCGGCATCCGTATCTTAAACTGTTCGAGATGCAGATATTTTGCTACTCTCTGCTTAGTTCACCTTTAGGTGAACTAAGAACACATGGAGGTTTCCAAGTAATGATTACAACTGCCGTGGAATGTTTTTCATAGTTGCTACGGTTACGGAGATACTGTCAAATTTGTGTTAGAAGGGTTCTTTTTCAAGTCTGTAGGCCTGCAATATGTTTCCGTACTTATGTATAAGTGGGAGCTCCGGGCCCAGGCTCCCACATATGCATACCATTATGCAAAAATGGGAGTAGAGTGCATGCCATTATGCTGTGCTGGGACCTCAGAGCCCGCTGGGCCCTGCACTCTCACAGAGATGTGAGGGTTCATTACAATGTCTCTACACTTATGGATATATGGTAATGCAGGGCATGCAGGGTCCTGTATTATAACAAATGGATAACATTATGTATTCATGGCAGCATGAAGGGAGCACATTACATACCACTTACATTACACTTTCTCAAAAAGAAGGGAAATTCATTGCAAAAAACTGTGTTAATGCATCATTAGGGTTACAACATCAAAAGCAGGGAAATTAAACCTTAGGGTTGACAAGGGTAACATGCATCCCCACTGTGCATGCAGGAACAGGCATGACAGATGTATTTTGGAGTTTTGAACCCTAATGCTCACCCCATTCCATGAGTAACTCAAGATAGGTATAGTCAGGGCCCCTGGTGTTCTGCAGCAGCATTTTCTGATTTCTGCAGCATGATTTATTCATTTCTTTGGCAGAATGCAGTCCTGGCATTGGCTAAATATGATGTGATGTCATTGATGACATCATATGCTAAGCATAGAGGAGGGGCTTCAGAATAAACGAGGTGGGAAAGAAAGCCTGACACTGTGAAAAAACAGTATATTTATATGAAAATTCACCAAAAGCAATGAATTCTGCGGCACTGTATATATTCTGCGGCATGATGCAAATTCTGCAGCAAATTCTGCAACTGCAGAACCACAGAATTCCAGGGGCCTTGGGTATAGTATAGGACAATGGGGTGAGCACTGGGGTTCAAAACTCCAAAACACATCCATCATGCCTGTTCCTGCATGCACAGTGGGGGTGTAGTGTTACCCTTGTCAACCCTAAGGTTGAATTTCCCTACTTTTGATCTTGCAACCCTAATGATGCATTAACGCAGTTTTCTTGCAATGAATATATATATATATATACACACACACACACACACACACACACACACACACACACATACATACACACACACACACACACACACACACACACAGGGTATATATTATAGCGGCACGGTAGTGCCACTATAGTTAGGGTTGAGTACCCCATTTAAGGTTAAATCTGAAATTTGGCAGCTTAATAACTTCACAACTGTTTGATGGATTTGCCTGACATTTGGAATGCATGGTCTGGTGCCATAGATCTATGGCTCTGGGAAGTTGCATTATGGTCGTAGATATGGTTGCAGAGCTCCAGAACACCAAAAAAGGCATAAATTATTCATTTTTGCATGTTTCTTTGCTTGCACCTACAGATCACACGGTTTACACAATCGGTCCAAAAACTTCAGGGAACATGCAGCCAAGGTCCCTGGTGTGCCTTTTAAAGATTGTGTGAAAAAATATTAAACGGTTCAAAAGTTATTAAAAAAAACTGTTACCCATTACAGTCTAAGGGAAAAGTTAAACTATGCGACACTGTCACAAATGCAGTTTTTACTGTCGCAAATGGCCCTTTTACGTTCATGATCAAGCCATTTTTTTTTTCAGTTGGTGGTCAGAAAAATGCTTGGCATTTAAATGTGGGACCCTCTAGGGACACAATTCTTGTTGTGTTCACCTAGTCAAGTCCTGAGGATGCTAGCAATGTATTTTTTGGGAGGTAAAACACCTCAGAAATATGTTTTCTAAATGTTTGTAAAAAGTAGTGTCGCAAAGTACTCTCGTGAATGCGACACCTTCGTGATTTTTTTTGTGAAAGTGTCGTGATTTGTGAAAGTAATATGTGACACTATACTCAAAACAATAGGAAATCTTTGCCACCCTGCTGCAAAACAATGGTTTGGTCTTTTGGGCTGAAATTTGCAGAGAAGAAAGCCAAGATCCCACAGATGTGCCTTTTAGTGGTTTGGTGAAGAAATATTACATGGCTGCAAAGTTACGGCACTCTGAAGTTGACAATTTTTCCCATAGGATAACATTACGGCATCCACCTTGCCTTTCAGGGCCCGTATCTCGAAAAAGGTTCGAGATACGGACTTTTTGTCAAAAAATGCTTAGTCCCCATTAGGGGGCCAAGTACAAAACTAGCCTGGAAAGTCATAAATAATATGAGATTTTAATGTTTTTCCTACATCGTAAGATTCCTGAGATATAAGCAATTTAGTATTCCCAGTGCTCATTTTCTGGTATGAGGGCCATTATTATGGCCACATTCTTTCTATTCAATGTGGTTCTGAATGCACCTTTTTGGGACAAAAAGCATGTGCATTTGCATTACTGTTAGCGTTTGTGTTTACGTTTCCACTTGTGTTTCCGTTACCGTTCACATTTGCATTACTGTGTGCGTTACTGTTTGCATTTGCACTTGCGTTTGCGTTACTGTTTTCTTTGTGTCACCCTTCACATTACCATTTGCACTTGTGTTTGTGTTACTGTTACCGTTTGCATTTCCATTTGTGTTTACGTTACTGTTAACGTTTGCATTTGCACTTGTGTTTCCATTTGCGTTACCATTTCCTTTTGCATCACCATTACCATTACCGTTTGTGTTGCTGTTTGCATTTATGTCTGCATCACCATTACCATTATCGTTAGCATTTCTGCTTACGTTACCTTTAGCATTTGCATTTATGTAACCGTTTGTTTGTGTTTCCGTTTGCATCACTGTTAGCGTTACCATTACCATTTGCTTTTGCACTTACATTTACATTACTGTTAATGTTTGTCTTACTGCTTCCACTTGTGTCACCATTACCGTTTCCATTTGTGTTTCCACTTGCGTTACCATTTGAGTTTGCACTTCCTTTTGCGTTATCATTAAGATTTGCTTTTTCATTACCATTTGTGTTTACATTTGCGCTTGCATATCTGTTACAGTTTGCTTTATTAATTCCGTTTGCGTTGGCGTTACTGTTTGCATTTGCACTTAAATGTCACATTCTTTGTGTGCTTATAACTTTACAACTGTTGAACGGATTTGTGTGAAATTTGTAATACTTGGTCTACTATGGTACTTCTGTGCATTTACCAATTTTCATTTGACATCTGTATACGTTTTTTGCACAATGAAGCGACAAAAATTTATTTTTTGCCACTTCTGCGCAGTTTTACGCTCATACTGCTCTGCAACCATTGAAGAGATTTGGATAAGATTTGGAATACATGGAGTGGAATGGCACATCTATTTATTTACCAATTTCTGTTTCACTGGTACATACAGTTTTTGCGCAGTGAAGTGCAAAAAATGCAGTTTTTACTTTTTTTTTTTTTTTACACTAATTTGGTAATGCATAGCGTAGCCAGTGTGTGGTTTATTGTCCTGAAACTTGACATGTAGAAATCCCTTTGTTCAAGGAAGATGCTAGTTTTTGTTTGGTGAAAAAATGTTCCATTCCAAAGTTATAAGCATTTGAGGTTGCCCCCCTTCGCGGTCAGATATTTTTCGGCCATGAGTTTTGCTATTTTGTGGTGGAAGACTTGTTAAAGGTGCACACACTTTAAAATTGAATATCTCTGGAACGGTTTGTTCTTTTAACATGAAATTTGGAGGGTGTTGAGTGGATATCCTGGAGATGTAAATTATGCCATTTACATGTTGGGAAAATAAGTTGCTGCAGAGATACTGCATGACGCATTTAACCTTTTGTGCATATCATTATGCATGGTGCTAGTGGCTTGAAATTCTTAGCATAGGTAGCCCTGGTGATACGGAGGTGCCTTGCAGTGGTTTGGTGTGTAAAACTTCAACAGGTGCAGAATTATGCTACTACAACAAATGAAATTGGGTTTGTTCTGCTTCAATAACTTTTGAACTGTGTATCCAATTTGCCTGGCATTTGGAATGTAGAAAGATTTATAATAGATCTTTGACTTTGACAATTTTTGGGTCACTGGCAGTTATGGTGGCTGAATTGTGGCTGCGCAGTTGTTTGCTTGTGGCACTGTGCAACCTTTGAACGGATGTTCACACAGTTTTGGACACACGTGTCTTCTTTTACCAATTTTTTTTTCCATTGGATATATGGTTCTTGTGTAGCGAAGTGGCAAAAACGCTCTTTTTGGCACTCCTGCACAGTTTTCCCCATGTGACGCTGTGCAATTGTTGAACAGATTCAGATAACATTTGGTATACATTTTCTGGTATGGTACATGTCTTCATTTACCAATTTTCATTTCAGTCAGACATACAGTTTTTGCACAGTGAAGTGACAAAAATTCAGTTCTTGTTAGTTTTGCTCAATGTGTTGCCCATAGTGCTGCATAGCAATTGTGTGGTTGATTGGTCTGAAACTTGGGATGTAGAGAGTCCTTCCATCATGGAACATGCCACTTTTTGTTTGGTGAAAAAACCTTGTTCTGTTCCAGAGTTATTGCCATTTGAAGTTGTCCCCCCTCACAGTTAAAGAATTTTTGGCAGCCAGGTCCATCATTTTAGCACATTTTCAGCTGCAAGTTCTGCCATTTTGTGGTGGAAGCCTTCTTAAAGGTGCACAAACTTTAAAATTAAATATCTCTGGAATGGTGTGGTCTTGTAACATAACATTTGGAGGGTGCTGAGTGGATGTCCTGGAGATGTGAGTAATGCTGTTTACATATTGGGAAAATAATTCACTGTGGAGATACTGCATGACACAGTTAACATTTTGTGCATAGCATTATGCATGGTGCTAGTGGCTTGAAATATATAGCGTAGGTAGCCCTAGTGGTATGGAGGTGCCTTTCAGTGGTTTGGTTCACATTAACCTTTGTGTCATTATCTCAGAAATGAAGTGAGATACAGACTTTTTGTTACTGTTGGCTCACATCACCTTTCCATTATCTCGGAAATGAAGCGAGATACAGACTTTTCGCTACTGTTGCCTTACATCAGCTTACTGTTACTGTTTCTGTTTGTGTTACCATTTGCATTTATGTTTGCGTTTCCCTCACTGTTTGCATCATGGTTTGCACTTGTGCTTCCACTACCATTTGCGTTTCTATTTATGTTTGTGTCACTGTTGCTGTTAGCATTTGCGGTTACATTACTGTTACCATTGCCGTTGCATTTCTCATTTTCATTTGTGTCATTGTCACCATTACCATTTGTGATACCATTTGCATTACCACTTGCATTTGCATTTCCATTTGTGTTACCATAACAGTTATCGCTTGCATTTGGTGTTACAGTTACCATTAGCGTTTGCGTTTCACTCACTGTTACCGTAATTATTAGCATTACTGTTACAATTCTTATGCAGACATGGGCAGCATGGCGGGAGAGAGGGGCCCTTTCGGGACCCACGCACCCACCACCACATTCCATTCACTATTTATATTATACATTCTCAAAAAGAAGGGGAAAAACTCCATTTAATGCATCAGTTAGGGTTGTTCCACAGCAACAAAAGTGGTGAAGAAATTCAATGTTAGGTGTACCACCCCTTGCACCCCACGCCCAGCCTACCCCTACCAATAGGCATTGGGGTGTGTGTTGGGGTCATGAGGCCTAACTCTCACCCCATTCTCCTATACTGCACCACCTCAGCTTATTTACACATGGAATGGGGTGAGAGGACCAATGACCCCAATGCACACCCTATTGCCTGTTGGTGGGGGCAGGGTGGGTGTGAGGTGCAAGGGGTGGTAACCCTAGCACCGAATTTCCTCACTTTTGTTGCTGTGGAAGAACCCTAACTGAGGCATTAAACTGAGTTTTTTGCCACGAATATAGATATAGATATAGATATATATATAGTGCTGTCCGGCCACTTCGATGTTAAACCCAAAATGTTGCACTTTAATAACTTTGTAATCATAAGACCAATGAGCCCACAATTGTTCATGCACCATCTGGTACCACAGATCTCTGCATCTGGCAAGTTTCATTCTGGTTGGTGGTGCAGTTGCAGAGCTGCAGAGTGCCAAAAAATGTGAAATTTACCACTTTGTTGCAAATTCTTTGTGCGTACATAAGTCTGAAATGGTTTAGGGGTCTAGTCTGAAATTGTTAGGGTATATGGGGTCTGGGTCATTGATGTGCCTTTTAAAAACTTGGTGAAAAAATAATAATCTGTTCAAAAGTTATTAAAGTATAAATTTTCCCACTATAGCCTATGGGAAAAATTAGACATCTGGTGCGAAAGAAGCTTTTCCTTTTGCGGAAGCACTTTTGACTTTCACAAATGGGTTCTGTAGTGTCGTGCTGCCACCATCTTGTTTTTAGTTAGCAATGGGTAAAAAGTGCTGTAATTCAAAAATTAATGGCCCTTTGTAAACACCAATAGTTGTGTTTACCTAATCGGGGCCCGTGGAACAGGATCCTTGCATTAGATTTTAAAAATAATACATGGAAATATGTTTTTTTTTCTCAATTTGGCCATTGGAAATGTCACAAAAATTGTCAAAAGTATGTTTGTGAAACTTTCGCAAATTTGCAAAAGTGTTCATAAAACTTTAGTAAATTTTGTGAAAAGCAAATTTGTGAAAGCACCTATGACAAAAATGCTGTTTCTTTGCAACTTCATTGCAAATAAATAGTTTGGACATTTGGGCTGAAACTTGCCGGGTACAAAGGGCTTGCACTACAGATGTACCGTTTGCTGTTTAGTGATAAAATTTACATCGGTTCCATAGTTATTACATTCTGAAGTTTAGAAATTTCCCATAGGGTAACACTGTGGCGGTTGCAGTACCTTTCAGCCGCTATATCTCGAAAATGCTTCGAGATACAGATTTTGCACAAAATGCAGCTTACTGCAACTTTAGGTACTAAGCAAATATGCAGGTTGCGGGCCATGATAAAACTGCAGTGGAATTTTTTCCAGTGTTCCTATGGTTACTGTGATACTGTGCCATTTGGAGCAAAAGGGTTACTTGGAATGTCTCTAAGCCTGTGATCTGTCCCTACTCCTATGGGTGGATGGGAGTCCAGGGCCCAGAGGGCCCTGTGCTCCCACATATGGATACCATAATGCAGTAATGGAAGTGCAGGGCCCTCCAATATGCAGTAGCGGGAAGGAGATGAGAGTCCATTACAATGTCTTCCACATGAAAATCAGAGACAATTACAGTGCAATTCATTGCAAAAAAAAACTCCATTAATACATTGGTTAGGGTTCCTATTACAGCAACAAAAGTGTGGAAATTTGGTGTTAGGGTTATGAACCCTACCATCCCCCCACCCTTCATATACCAACAGGCATTAGGGTGTGCCTTGGAGGTCACTGACCCTAACTCTCACCCCATTCCATATGTAAACAAACTGAGATGATACAGTATAGAAGAATGGGGTGAAAGTTAGGGCCAATGAAATCAAGGCACACCCTGGACACCTGTTGGTGTGTGGAGGGTGGGGGTGGGGTGATAGGGTTGGTAACCCTAACACCAAATTTCGAGACTTTTGCAGCTGTAATAGAAACTCTTAACTGATGCATTAACAGATTTTTTTGCAATTAATTTCCCTTCTGTTTGAGATAGTATAATAGTATCCTTATTTTACCCTGTGCTCCAATCCCTCTGTAGATGCCCATATGTAAGTAGGTGTGGAAGCACAGGGCCCTCCATGTGTCAAACAACAGTGACCAAATTGTCAGCATAACCATTTTATTACCCCACCTCAAGTACCCAGTACAGAGAAACCGTGAAATGCAAGGCAAAACATAATTATTTGCAACTGCATCATCATTCTGCATCACAGGCACTAAAACACATTTCAGGCAGGACGTAGAACATGATAGCTGTACTGTTCATGAGGTGGTGTGAAAAAATAGCTATGTTGAGAATTTGGTGGCAAAATATGGAAAAGAACCAGTGTAGAATAAATTCAATGGACTCATGTACCTCTGGCACTTTTAGTAATTTTTCATCAAATTTTCAACATGGCCTTTTTGGAATGCCATCTCATAGAGAGTGGCACCGTAATTTCATTCATTGGGCCTGAAAGGTGATTTTGCATAGCAACCATGCCTTTCTGTGCCACAGGAGCAAAAACATGTTTTGGGCATGATATGAAAAATGACAGCTGTACTGTTAATGAGGTGGTGTGAAAAAATAGCTATATTGAAAATTTGGAGAGAAAATATTAAAAATTGACGAAGTTAAGAGCATACGTAGAAAGTTTTCAACAACCGCACATAACTCCGGCATTTTTTGGAATTTTTACACCAAATTTTCAACATGGGCTTTTTGGGTGCCCACCTCATGAACAGTGGCACTGTTATTTGTTACTCAGTCCTGAAAGGTGATTTTGCACAGCAACCATGAAATCACCTTAGGGGTATGATTAATGAGACGACAGTAACAGTGTTCATAAGGTGGGGTCCCAAAATGCCCATGTTGAAAATCTGGTGTAAAAATTACAAAAACGGGCTGAGATATCAACATATGTTCAAAACGCCATAGACAGCCATTATACAGCACTTATCTTGATTTTTCAGTTTGCAGTTCAGCTTTGAAGAGTGCAGAGGTATCCCGATCCACAAAAGATTGCAGCTGATGGTCTCCAGTGATAAGTATAGGGCAAGTGGGGTGGGGTGGTGGGTTGTTCAGTGGGAGGGTTGGGATGGGGAGGGAATGAGGAGACAATGAGGGGCTGTTTTCTGTTTTACAATTGGGTGATAGTTTTCTTTAACAGGTTTTAAAAAAACATCATTTTGGGACACTGGGAGTGGGATCCCAAGTGTCCCTGAGTGCTGGAGTGGGGGGGGTTACCTCAGAATGCCGACACGGGTACTGGGCACCCCGATGCTAGCAAATGAAATACGTATTTATTATAGAACAACGGGCTTGGGGGGGGCATCTGACACCAGAGGTAGGCATCCCGTGTTGGAATACACAGTTAAGGACACTGGGGGTCAGAATGCTGAGACTGGGATTAGGCACCCCATGTCAGCAGCATATCTGGCTTTTTCTTTAGGGGATGGGGCCATCCAACACTGAGTGTGGGCATCCCAGTGTCAGAATTAACAATTAAATATTTGAGGGCACTGCGGGTGGGCTTCCCAGTGTCCCACACTACTGGTGGGTGGGGCTACATGCCAACATGAGGCTTTGTCACCCCAATGTTGGCAAAAGCATTACTTATTATTAAAACATGTCTCTGCCCCCTTTGAGGTAGTAAAAGGAGAAAACCTCAATTTATTAGGTAAACACCAACAGGTGAAGCTAGTTTGGCCACAAAGTGGCCAGAAAAGTTTTTTTTTTCAGGAGCCAATGGGTCTTTTGTATTATGGTAGTACCACAAATTGCAGCAGTTTTCCTGAGACAGTGCTACAATTTGCGATAATTTTCATGCAACAGTGCTGTTAGTTGTGTGAAAATTGCCACAATTTGAGACAGTTTCACAAAAGAAGTGCCAAAAATTGCAGCACTACCAATGACTGAAATGCAGAAAACCTATTTCTGGCCACTATTTTGAAAAAATAATGCCAGGATAGTGTTCTATGGGCCCTGATTAGGTAAACACAATTGTTGGTGTTTACCAATAGGCAGTATTTTTTTGAATTAAAGTGTTTTTTAACCATCGCTAACTGAAAACAAGATGGCAGCCATGACAAAGTGCAAAACCCATCTGTGATAGTCAAACATGCTTTCACAAAAGCAAAAAGTGCTTTTGAGGCAGACATACTGGGTCAAATATTCAAAGCTTTGACCCTGGGTTAAGTTAACACTGCCTGGCAGGCAAATATAGCCCGGAGCACAAAGCAAGCTACATTCAAAAGGAATAGCCCCGGGGCAAACAGCTTCTGAATATAGCATGGAAATGAGGCCGTGTAAACTGGGCTGGGAGTGCAGGGCAAATGTAGCCCTGGACTAAGACAGCATTGAATATAGCAACCAGGAAGTGCAGACCACAACAACAACGACAGTGTACAGTGACATGAGGGCAGGTAGAGATGAACTATGTGGCCAATGTGTGTGCCAGCAGATGCATGGACCCAGTACAGCAGCAGGCAGCAGCAGATGTGTAAGAACAGCGATCAAAACTGTATAATATTCCCTGAACCATTACTGCCATGCTAACATGTTAGCGTGGCTTTGGCACGGAGCTAAGCTGTTTGCCCAGCACTAAGATTTGCCATATTCAAAAGTGGCATGCAAATGAGCCTGCATAGGTAGTCTCTGGGCAAACAGCCAGATTAGCATCTCATTATTCCCTGCTTTGCATGCAGTTTGCCCAGCGTTACAGCAGGGTCTCACAGCTCCATCTGTAGGTCAGTCTGGAAGTACAGAGGCTGGCCAGTTCTGGCTGCAGCTCCACCTGTAGGTCAGTCTGACAGTGCATGATGGTTGCTACAGGCTACATGTATGCAGTACAGCACAGCAGTGTGTGCCCCATGGGAGCACACCACATAGGCACAGGAGGTGGTGGTGCTGCACGCAACAATCACACTGTAGGCCATGCTACAGTGCACAGCAGACACTACAGTAGCATGGGAGCTGGTAGTGTGAGGAACACAACAATGCCTATAGTATGTAGGGCAGTGATGACCACAGCACTGTACACAGTGACAGGCCAAGCTTGCAGGTGATTACTGACAGTGGACAGTACTATTTCACCATTGTGAGCTCCACAGATGCTGCACCTGTGGCATGGGATGCTCACAGTGACATATATATGGCCGGCTGTGTGTGCTGTGGCATCTGTACAGCTGTGCGGTATGTGGCTGGGGGGGCATGTAAGATCCAACAGGCACACAGGTGGTGGGATATTCCCACTACTGGCCCATGTGCACTGCATGATGTGTCCCAGCATGATGTGTCCCAGCCTAGTGGCCACACCTGGGCTGTGGTGAGGTTTGGCCACCCGTACGCCCTCCCCTCAATGGCCACCAAGCCCATAGTGCTGCATGTGTGTGCTGGCATCTGTTGGTCACCACAGACGTATGGTCTGCAGGTGTGTGCTGTATGGCCACACTACCATGCTGTTCCCTGTGGGTCAGATAACCCCTTACTGTCTGTGCTTGGCTGGGACTGGTGGCAGCTGCTGGCATCATGGTGGTGCCATCAGTTAGCGGTATGTGTCCTCCATGTCTGCCATTTTCTAAGTGTCATGCTCTTATGTTAGGGTCGCACAAGCCACACAATTCCTGCGCTAACACCGCGCAATACACCAATGATGTGAAAAGCTGTTTGCCCAGGGTTAAGACCAGCTTTTCCTGGGCGGTAATTTGTACCATGCTAAGGTTCGCGCTATGTCATGCTAATCACCTTAGTGCGGTGCTAGTCACTCAATATCTCATAGCGCCTGTATTCATGTGCACTGTGCCCCTTGCATATCATTACGTTTTGCCCGGTGCTACTGCTGTTTGAGCATACTAGTTGGCTGTTTGAATATGGCAGTCCCACGCTATTCCTGCACAAACTGTTTGCGGACTGTGCAAAGCTTTGAATATCTGGCCACTGTATATTATTTCCCAAAGGCTATAATGGAAAACTTTAAACTTTAATAACTTTTGAATGGATTAATATTTTTCACCAAATCTTCAAAAGGTACATCAGTGACCCAGACCCACCCCCACCCCCAAAACCATTTTGGCCATAGTCCTGAGCAAAGAATTTGCAAAAGTGGTATTTTTCACATTTTATGGCAATCTGCAGCTCCACAACTGCACAACCAACCAGAGCAAAACTTGATAGATACAGAGATCTATGGTACCAGAAGGTGCATGCAAACATTCAGGCAACTCCGAAGAGAGGTTTCAAAGTTATTAAAGTGCAAACATTTGAGTTTAACATAGAAGTGGCCATGCAACCCTAACTATACCTACACTACCGTGCAGGTATAATATTCATTCATTGCAAAAAAAACCTTTGTTAATGCATCAGTTAGGGTTCATATTAAAGAGACAAAAGTATGGGAATCAGGAGTTAGGGTTCCTAACCATAATACTCGACACCACCCTTCCCCCACAACCAACTGTACCACCCCACCCCTTCCTACACACAGCAAGCTTCAGGCGTCGAGGTGTGCCTTAAATCATCAGCCCTAATGCTAACCTCATTTCATGTGTAAGGAAGCTGAGATGTTATAGCATAGGAGAATGGGGTGAGCATTGAGGTCGATGACCCCAAGGTACACCCCGACACCTGTTGCTGTGTGTACGGTGGGGTGGTATGATTGGTTGTGGGGGAGGGTGATCTAGGGTGTTAGGGTTGGGAACCCTAACACCTCATTTCTTTTGTTGCTTTAATATGAACCCTAACTGATGCATTTGCAAAGTTTTTTGCAATGAATTTCCTTCCTTTTTGAGAAAGTGTAATCTTATCCTTATGTGGTTGTGAGCGCGCAGGGCCCCCCCAGGCCCTGTGCTCCCATGCACGTATACTGTAATTGTCCCTAATATTCATGTGGGAGCACAGGGCCCTCTGAGCCCTGAACTCCTTTCTAACCATAAGTATAGAGACATTGTAATTAACCCTCATCTCCCTGTGGGAGCGCAGGGCCTGGACCATCACTCCATAATGGTATCCATTTGTGGGAGTGCAGGGCCCTATGGGTCCTGTTCTCCCATGTATCCGTAAGTGTACAAACAGTGTAAGTAACCGTCATCTCCCTGTGGAAGTGCAGGGCCCTTCTGGCCCTAAGCTTCCATCTACCCCTAAGTGTAGAGCTAGGGCCCTGCGCTCCCATTACTGCATAATGTTATCCATATGTGGGAGCACAGGGCCCTCTAGGCCCTGTGTTCCCATCTATCCATAAGTGTAGAGACAGAGTGCAGGGCTACAGGCATTCCAAGTAACCCCTGTGCTACAGATGACACAGTGTCACAGTGTCACAGTAACCATAGGGGCACTAGAAAAAATTCCACCAAAGTTGTAATCAAGGCCTGGCAGCATGCATACTTGCTTTGTAGACCTAAATCTGTGTTTGGATAAAAATCCATATCTCAAAACATTTTTGAGATATAGGCACCAAAAGGGTACCACAACTGCCACAATGTTATCCTATAGGAAATTTCTAAACTTCAAGATGTTATAACTATGGAACTGATGTAAATTGCATCATCAAACCAGAAAAAGGCACATCTGTGTGACAAGCCCTTTCCACCCTGCAAATTTCAGCTCAAACGTCCTTAACCATTTATTTGCGGTGAAGTGACAAAGAAACAGAAGTTGTTTTTTTTTAATGTAGTTGCTCAAATTGCTACACTAATTTTATTAAATTATCACAGTTTGTGGCTTTACCACTGGTCTTTGACAAAACTGTCAATTTGTGACACTTTCAAAAAGTAATGTTACAGTTTGAGAAAATATTGCAAAAGTAATGTCGCAAATTTGCAACATCAAAACAGCCTGTTTAAAATAAACATATTTCTGGGCATCTAATAAAAAAACTGATGCTAGAATCATACTCCTCGGGCCCTCATTAGGTAAAAATAACCATTGATGTTTACCAAGGAGCATTATTTTGTGAATTATATATATATTTTTTTATGCCACTAACTGAAAACAAGATGGCGGAAGCACGAAAGAAGTGGACCCATTTGTGAAAGAAAAAATGCTTTCACAAAAGAAAAATGGTACAGTACTTTCGCTTGGGACAGCTAATTTTTCCCATGGAAAATGCTGGAAAATTTTACATTTTAATAACTTTTGAATGGATTAATATTTTTTCACCAAACCTTCAAAAAGCACATCTGAGACTCATACCCCATATACCCTGAAAGTTTTGGACCAAATCACCAAGTGGTTTTGGAGAAACAGCGTGACAAAGGAATTGACAAAAAAGTGATATTTTTCACATTATTTGACATTCTGTAGTTCCGCAACTGTACATCTGACGAGAAAAAACTTGCCAGATCCAGAGATCTGTGATACCAGACACAGCATGCAACATTTCAGGCAAATCGTTCAAATGGTTGCAAAGTTATTAAAGTGCAAAATTTGGGGTTTAACATAGAAGTGACCATTGAACCCTAACTATAATGACACTGCCGCACCAGTATAATATACATTAATTGCACAAAACTATGTTAATGCATTAGGGTTGGTACTGAAGTGTCAAAAGCTGGGAAATTCAATGTTAGGGTTTCCAACCCCAAGTCTCCACCCCACCCCCCAAGCAGCAAAAGGACAGGACCACACAACCACAGACAACCATCTTCAGGCAAGGCAAAAAATATACAATGTTTTTTGCTGCAGGTGGAAATCCATGATACTGGTGTATGCCTGGAACATCCTCTCAGTGTAGGTGGTGGGGGCCAAAATGGTAACAGGATTCAATAATGCATGGGGTAGGCATAAGGGAACCTTAGTGGTAAAGAAAGTGGGGGGGAGCCATAGATCAAGTAGGATCTGTGGTGTTACAGTATGTAGGAAAATGGCAAATTAGGTGGGTAAAACAGTCATGGACACCGTAAAACATACACATAATTGATGGGTCTGTGTTTTTGCAGCTGCAGGTGTAAGACATACACACTGACCTCTGGGTGCAGAAGTGCAGATACCATAAAATCCACGATATGCAAAATGCAACAATACTTCTGTCTGTAGAAGCAAAGTCCCCTGAGGATTTTGTATCTCTTCAGAGGTTTTATGCAAGGGGGCTGCGGTTCTGGAGCCAGAAGTTGGTGTATGCCTTATACCTCTGGCTGAAGAGACACAGGACCCTCTTTGCTACAGAAAGGCTGGCCCCATAGGTGCATAGCGAAAAGAAGTCTTGTAATTTGGATATAATGGGTTTGTATCTGGGGGGTCAGGAAACACTTCTTGACAGAGAGGGTGGTGGACACTTGGAATGCACTGTCAGAAGAGGTAGTCTCATTGAAGACAGTGGGAAGCTTCAAGAGAGGCTGGGATAGGCATAGGGGCAAGGTAAGGATCATGGGTAGGGAGGATGGGAGGAGTGGGGAGGGGGCAGGGACAGTAGCTCAAGCTATGAACCCTGCCATACGAGCAGACTAGACTGACCAAATGGCCTTTTTCTGCTGGCTTCTTCGTATGTTTGTATTTAGCTGGAAGGGCCTGTGGTTCTGTATACAGAAGCAGTATGGTAATTTCAGTATAGAAATAAAGAAACAGTCTTACCATTTTCCTACCCACTGTAACACCACAGATCCTATATGATCTCCTGCTCCACCTCCTTACTTACCACCTTACTTACCACCAAGGTTCCCTTATGCCTATCCCATACATTCTTGAATCCTGTTACCATTTTTGCCCCCACTGCCCATGCTGGGAGGATATTCCAGGCATCTACCAGAATTGTGGATTACTATCTACAGTGACAATCGAGTGTGTATCTTTTGCAGTTCACATGCCGCAGACATACAAATCCATGAAGGTAGCACATCAGTGTTACTGCATATATGTCATCTGGAAACAGTTGTATGTTGTTTGTCTTACCTGACAATGGCTGTCTGTAGTTGTTTCTGTAGTCTTGTCATTTTGCTGCTTGGGGGGGTGGGGATATCAACATAAGTTGGAAACCCTAACTTCAAATTTCCCAGATACTTGACACTTTAATACCAACCCTAACTGATGCATTAACATAGATTTTTGCAATGAATTTCCTCACTTTTTGAGAAAGTATCATTTCTGGGCCCTGCAATCCCATCTATTCATAAGTGTACAAAGATTGTAACTGACCCACATTTCCCTGTGGGAGCACAGGGCCCTCCAGGTCCTGTGCTGCCATCACTCCATAATGGTATCCATATGTCCATGCATGCATATTGTAATTGTCCCTCACTTCCATGTGGGAATGCAGTGCCCTCCAGGCCCTACATTCCCATCAGTCTATAGTCAGTGGTGGGAGCACAGGGCCCTCAGGGTGCTGTGTTCCCATCCATGCGTATTGTAATTGTTCCTCATTTCTGTGTGGTAGCACAGTGCCCTCCATGTCATGTGCCCACATCAGTCCATAGTGAGTGGTTGCAGCACCCACCCATGCCTATTGTAATCCTCCCTCATTTCTGTGTGGTAGCACAGGGCTCTCTAAGCCCTGTGCTACCCTCAGTGTACAGTGACTGGTGGGAGCACAGGGCCCTATAAAACAGTACTGCTGACATGTTGAGAATGCATGCCACAGTAGCAGTCACCTTTACTCCATCTGTTACAATTCACCAACAGTGTCAACTAAGGCCTAGAAGCATGCAAAACAACTTAGTACACCTAAAAGTGTACTATTATTAAATTATTAAGGTGTACTAAGGTACGAGTTGCAGCGAGTCCGTATCTCGAAGTGTTTTTGTGATATAGCTGCCAAAAGGTACCCTGCCCATTGCAGTGCTATCCTTTGGGATGTGCTGAAACTTCAAAGTCTTATAACTATGCAGTGTAGTAATATTTTTCCACCAAATCACAAAAAGGCACATCTGTGGGGCAAGCCCTTTGTACCCTGAAAATTTCAGCCCTAAATTCCCAATCATTATTTTGGTAAGAAATGACAAATGTTTATTTACTGTTTGAACAGTAAATGGTTATTTACTATACAAATAGTAACGTTCGAATGGTAAATGGCTATTTACCATTTGAACAGTAAAGTTTGAACAGTAAATGATTATTTACTGTTCCAACAGTACATGGTTATTTACAGTTCGAGTAGTAAATGGTTATTTGTAGTTCTAACAGCCTGTCTTGCGGCTATTACAAAAATGGTAATACATTTTCACAACAAACCATCCAGAGGCACACCCTTGGACACACTCCATCATCCATAAAAATTTCAGAGAAAAGTTTTATTCTGTGTGGGCTGTAGATGATGGCAAAAATCTTATGTTATCCTATGGGAAAAAAACATAATTTCTTCCCTTGTTGACCACTGTATATATCAGAAACTATATGAGCTACTGTCACAAAAGATCTTGTGACACTGACAAAATGATAGCACATCCCAATTTTTGGACTATTTCATCAAAAAATGCCAAAGTTATTAAGGTGCACAAATTGAGAGTTAACATTGAAGTGCTGTACCAACCCTATCTGAAGGGGCACTACCACACCCCTATAATAAAAAACATTCTGTTTCTTTGTCACGTCACTGCAAAGAAACAGTTTGGACTTATGGGCTGAAATTTTCCGGGTACAAAGTGCTTGCCACACAGATGTGCCTTTTGCTGGTTTGCTGAGAAAATGTACATCTGTTCCATGGTTGTAAGATTTTGATGTTTAGTGATTTCAAATAGGATAACATTGTAATGGTTGGAGTACCTTTCACCAGCTACAATTCCAAAATGCTTTGAGATAAGGACTCAGTGCAACTCACAGCTTGGTACACCTTTTGGTGTACTTAGCTTTTTTGCATGTCTCCATGCCTTGTTTAGAGCTGCGGGGGAAATTTTTATGAATGGGACTAATGCGACTGTGATACTATGCCATTATGGACTGATGCGAGCGCAGGGTGCGCTTCCACACATAAATGAGGGATATATACTGTTATGGACTAATGTCAGCACAGGGCCCAAAGAGCCCTGTGCTCCCATGTAGAGATGAGGGTTAATTACATTGTCTCTAGACTTATGGCCACCCTTTTCTCTTATTGTGTACCCATCTTAGCTTACTTACTCTTGGAATGGGGCGAGCATTAGTGTTCACAACTACAAGACACACCCCTCACACCTGTTCCTGCATGCCAGGAGGGGTGGGGTGTTGGGGCTGAAAACATTAAACATTAACATTAAACAGGCTACTCAACCATAACTACAGGGGTGCTATCATGCTTATCTATACTGTATATACATACATACATACATACACACACACACACACACACACACACACACACACACACACACACACACACACATATACATATATGGTTGAGGATTTTGCTCCATAGAATCCATTTTCTTTTATCACCCCATATCCGATGTTAGCCAGTAGGCAGATATGCAACCAATTAACCACTACCAGTGTATAAATGTGTTATAAACACCTTAATACTTAATGAATACCCTACAAACCCCCAATCACAACCTTAATAACAAATATAACCAACAAAACACCCACTTTATAGTCATAACAGCCTGTCCAACTACAATGCCTGCAAAAACAAAACACAGACCTGAAAAAAAGTATTCCTAACATAAACAGCATAAAATCAACCCCCCAGTGTCACTTAAACAGCCATGTTAAGCAATGTTTCAGCTTTCCTATACCTACCAAGCCATTTCTGCTGCTGCCTCCACACACACCCTCACCATTCTGCTCCTCGCCATGATGTCGCTCCTCACAGCCCCTCCCAACCTGGTATGCAGCTCCTAACCACCGCTCCTGACTGCACACAGCTAACTGCCATTTCTGACCATACACAGAGCTCTGACATGCCACTTCTGACTTCCATTACAAACTGCAACTCCCTTCTACAAAACAAAAATCACTACCAGATTAACTGGACCACCCTTTATGCCATCCTGAAGCACCCTAAAGGATATCATGCCAATTCCATACCTCCTTTTATTGAAAGCCACCACACTATGGAAGCTAAAAAGACCCCAAACAAGACAACCCTAGAAACACCACTACACCATGGGAAAAAACCTAGGGGATCACTATAGGAGGGACACCACTATACTATGGAAACATTCTAAACTAAGAACAAGCAGTTGTCAATGCTGAATGTTCACCATTGGTATTGCAGTTGTACATGTTGTGTTTTGCTGTTGTACATGCAGTGCTTCTTATGTTCTCCCAGCACTGGTTACTCTCATCAGGATTCTAAATCCCACAACCACGTTTGGACCCCAAGCAGGGCTGCTCCACTACATCACTGCTCATCCTGACCACATCGCTGCTTTACAACATTGCCCAGTCCTCTGCACACATAATAGCAACACAACTGACAGCCAACCCAAATGACAGATTGAGCTAGAGAAAGAGGAGTGAGGGGTTAATTTTAAAAAAGGAAGTTGAGACAGCATTCCTCTCCAGTTGTGCTACTCTCTCCTGCATACAAGGCAGGAAAATATAATGGATCTCTCTCTCCTCTGGATGGCAGAAGCCAAAGATTTATTTTGCCAGCCTGTCCTTGCCCTGTACACACAGACACTTTGAAGCCAGGAAAAAAATAAACTTTTATTTGAGATTCCCGGGACTGTTCAATTTCTCATGGTGCCCCCCCGAAATCTCTCACTCTCTGTTCTCTGGATGGCACAAGTCAAACATTTATCTTGCCAGGCTGCCTTTGCCCTGTTCACACAGGCACACTGTAGACAGGTAAAAAAATAAACTTTTATTGGGATTTCTGGGACTGTTAAATTTCTCATGGGCCTCCCACAAAATATATACATATACATATACATATACATATACATATACATATACATATACATATACACACACACACACACATTACAGCAAAAACTCCATTTAATGCATTAGTTAAGGTTGTTCCACAGTGACAAAAGCGAGGAAATTCGTGTTAGGTTGAAAGCCCCTTGAACCCCCCAGCCCACCCCCCAACCGCATCGGGTGCACATTAGAAATACCTGCCCTAACTCTCATCCCATCACATGTGTATAGAAGTAGAGGTATAGGAGAATGGGGTGAGAGTTAGGGGGCTAAGCACTTTTCCAACGAAAAGTCTGTATCTCGCACCGTTTCCGATAAATGGGCCCTGAAATGCACAGCAAATGCTGTAATGTTATCCTATGGGGAAAAAAGAAAAGTTTAGAGTGCCATAACTTTGCTGCCCTGTAATATTTTTCACCAAACCATGAAAAGGCACACCTGTGGGATGTTGGTTTTCTTCCCTCCAAATTTCAGTGTAAAAGACCAAATCGTTATTTTGCAGCAGGGTGGCAAAGAATTCCTGCCATGCAGCGGACACCGCAATGTTAGTCTATGGGAAAAATTGTCAACTTCAGAGTACCGTAACTTTGCATCCATGCAATATTTTGTTACCAAACCACCAAAAGGCACATCTGTGAGATGTTGGCTACCTTCCCTCCAAATTTCAGCCCAAAAGACCAAACCGTTCATTTGCAGCAGGGTGGCAAAGAACTGCTGTCATTTTGGCCATAATCTGGAAAAGTAGTGTCGTAATTTGCGACAACTTTTGCAAGCATTTGCGACACTTTTGTGAGTGCGACACTACTTTATCCAGAAATTGAAAAAACATTTCTAGGGTGTTTAACCTCAAAATACAGACATGCCTAGCATCCTCAGGGTCCGACTAGGTAAACACAAAAAGAATTGTGTTGCTAGAGGGTCCCAAATTTAAATGCCAAGCATTTTTCTGATCACTAACTGAAAACAAAATGGCAGATTTGCGACACTACTAGGGCCATTTGTGACACTAAAAAGTGCATTTGCTACATTATCGAACGTTTTGTTAACTTTTCCCATTGACTTATAATGGGAAATTGTTTTTTCAATAACTTTTGAACCGTTTAATATTTTTTCACAAAATCTTCAAAAGGCACATTGGGACCCTGGCTGCACATTCCCTGAAGTTTTTGGACTGGTCAAGCAAACCGTGTGACCTGTAGGGACGAGCAAAGAATTCCAAAAAAGCGTAAACGCATACACAGATCATGCTTAATAACTCCACAGCCGTATGTCCAAACAGTACGAAAGTTGGTAGATCCCAAGATGTATGGTTCTTGATTGTGTATTCTACATTTCAGGCAAATCTGTTGAATGGTTACAAAGTTATTAAGGTGCAAAATTTTAGGTTTAACATGTAAATGGCTCCTCAACCTTAACTATGGTAGCACTACCGTGCTATCATCATAATATATATATATATATATATATATATATATATATATATATATGTAATAGATATACCACTCTAAGGTGTGCGGTCGCGCTCTGATATCGCATGCCTTGGTGTGCGTTGTGCGCCGCGGGCCGCGGGCGAGTCGTCAACTGCACAGGCGATGCGTATCAGCGTGTTCTACAAATATATCTATCTTATAAATAATATATAGATTTTTTGGGGGAAGTAGTCCTTCTGTGTAGTTGGTAATTAAATGTTATGTTTGTAGAGGTGACACTTTTGTGTTAAAAACTGTATTTTAAATGAATTTAAATTTTAGTAGTCCTTTGTGGTGTCAAAAAGTATGTGTTTATAGTACTGTCACTTTAATTGCCCAAATGTGACTCAGTGGTGCTCATTTTAGAAAGTGAGAAGCTGTTAGGTTGTGAAAGTAAGACGTGGTGTGTTTAAAAAATTAGAAAAGTCTGTGCCTTTTATTAGTTTCTGTCCATTTTCTTTAGTACTAGTTCCACATTGTATGCGGAAGCAATGAGGGTGGATGGTGAGTCGGTAATTTTAGAAGCGTGGGGGCGAGATCGGTGTTGCTATGGCACACTCGCCTCGCTCGCTCAGGTTTTTAAATTACCGACCGCCGGTCTGTCGCCGCGTTTCGCATCGGAAATGGAGCTACTATTTTGGATTACGGAGAGAAACTAGTAAAAGGGACTGACTTTTCTAATTTTTTAAACACTGCACGTCTTACTTTCACCAGCTAACAGCTTCTGACTTTGTAAAATGAGCACCGCTCGGTCACGCTACATTTCTGTATTGAAAGTGAAAAGGCACTGACTTTTCTAATTTTTTTAAACACTGCACGTCTTACTTTCACCAGCAAACAGCTTCTGACTTTGTAAAATGAGCACCGCTCGGTCACGCTACATTTCTGTATTGAAAGTGAAAATACTGTGTTTAGGATCACGGTATTGTCAATGTAAAGGCTTGAATTGAAGACAAGACTACAAAATAATGTATGTAAAGGCTTGAAATGAGGAGAAGAGTACAAAATAATGTATGTTGTACTTTATATATACAGTTAGGTTTATGTTAATCAGACTGGTCACAGTGGTTACAGGGTGTCAGTTGCATATGTGTGTTAGTGTGGGTGTCTAGCTGCAGCAGGTGTGGAGTGGTCTTGCTGCTGGTGAAAAGGTTTTAAGGAATGGAAAGCAGTTTAGGCGTGCGGTCGTAGTGCTAGGTGTGCGGTCGTTGGGAAATAATGCACAGTCATGTGACGTGTTTTGTCCAATTGTATAAGTGGGATTTTTATGATTTTACCACATCATTTTATAAATATATATATATATATATATATATATATATATATATATATATATATATATATATATATATATATATATTTTTTTGTATATCCTCTCCCTCTCTCTCTCCCTCCCTCCCCATGGATGACATCATTCAAAGATGTATTTTGCTAGCCTGCTCTTGCCCTGTACACACAGCCACACTGAAGCCAGAAAAAAGAAAAGAAAAAAAAAAGAAACTTACTTGGAATTTCTGGGACTGTTAAATTTGAAATTTGTTGTGGATCCCCACCCCCAACAATATCTCTCTCTCTCTCTGCCTCTCTCTCCCTCTCCCTCTCTCCCCTATGGATGACTCAAGTCAAAGATTTATTTTGACAGCCTGCCCTTGCCCTGTACACACAGCCACACTGAAGCCAGGAAAACAAAGAAACTTTTATTTGGGATATCTGGGACTGTTAAATTTCTCATGCCCTCCCCCCCCCGGTAGTATGTCTCTCTCTCTCCTCTGATGGCACAAGTCAAAGATTTATTTTGCCAGTCTGCCTTTGCTCTTGTACACACAGCCACACTGTGCAGTCTCTCTTCTCTCTCCCCGAGCTCTCTCCTCTGGATGGTGCAAGTCAAAGATTTATTTTGCCAGTTTGTCCTTACCCTGTACACAAACCCATATTGAAGCCAGGAAAAAAGAAACTTTATTTGGGATTTCTGGTTAAGCAATTTCTGAGCCCCACACCCTCTTCTTCTCTCTCTCTCTTCTGGATGGCACAAGTCAAAAATTTGTTTTGCCAGCCTGCCATTGTCCTGTACACACAGCCACACTTATGCTAGGAAACAAAATACATTTTTACTTGGGATTTCTGAAACTGTTAAATTTGTCATGCAAAGTAGAATGCCATTATGCACCACATGTGCAAACACAGATTTGGGACATCATTTGAAAAATTACAGCTGTGACATAAAGAAGCTCGGGTAATAAGAAGACTATGTTGAAAATCTGGGGTGAAAATATTTAAGATTTCCACAGTTATGAGCATGTGTATCAAAATTGCAATGAATGGGCAGAATTTTTTCATATTTTGATCCCAAATGTTGAACATTGTCTTCTTATCACACCAACTCATGAACCTCAAAGGTGAAAATTTTCAAATCCATGGGAAAATGGCATTCTGCACCACAGGTACAAAAACACGTTTTGGGCAGGATGTGAAAAATGACAGCTGTACTGTTCATGATGCGGTGTGATAAAATGGCTGTACTGAAAATTTGAAGTGAAAATATTGTAATTGACCAAAGTTATGAGCGTGCGTAGAAAATTTTGAATGCCCATGTGTAATTCGGCCATTTTTAGGAGTTTATTTCACCAAGTTTTCAACATGGCCTTTTTGTGACCCCAACTCATGAAGAATGCCATTGTCATTTCGTTCATTGGTCCTGAAAGGTGATTTTGCACAGCAATCATGCCAGTTTGCGCCACAGGTGCAAAAACACATTTCAGGCAGGATGTGAAGAATGACAGCTATACTGTCCATGAGGGAGTATGAAAAAATGGCAATGTTGTGAATTTGGAGTGAAAATATTAAAAATTGTTGAAGTTATGAGCATGCATAGAAAAATGTCAACAACCGCACGTAATTCAGGCTTTTTTGAAGTGGTACCAAATTTCAACATGGGTTTTTTGGGACCCCCTCATGAACACTAGCACTGTTTCATTACTTGGTCCCAAAAGGTGATTCCGTGCAGCAACTTCGAATCACCTTTCAGGGTCGAATAACAAAATTACAGTGCCAGTGATCATGAGGCAGGGTCTCCAAAACACCATGTTAAAAATTTGGTGCAAAAATATTGAAAATGGTGGATATATCAACATAAGTTGAAAATGCCATTGACAGCCAAAATATGGCACTTACCTTGATTCTTCAGTTCGAGGTTCGACTTTGAATAATGCAAACATGTTCTGATCCACAGTAGATGACAGCTGCCAACCTTGGATGGTAAGTATAGGGCAAGGAGGGGTGTGGGGTGATGTGTTGCTCAGTGGGAGGTTTCAGATGGGGAAGGGACAGGGAGACGACAAGGGACCATTTTCTTTTTTTGCAGGAAAAAAAAAGACATTGAGAGACTGTTTTCTTTTTTTTTTTTTATACAGAGACAGACTCCTGGAAAATTTCAGGACACTGGAAGTGGGCTCCCCAATGTCCCACAGCATTGGGAAGGGGGGCTCCTAGTACCAACACAGGGATTCGGTTCCCCATTGTCGAGTTTAATTACTGGAAAAATGGGAGTGGGGGAGCATCTGACACTGGGAGTAGGCATCCCGGTGTCAGAATCCATAAAAAACTAAATAAGTAAATACTAAGAAAGGGGCTCCTAGTACTGACATGGGGATTGGGCCCCCAGCTGTCATCTTTAATTAAGATGAAATGGGAAGTAACCAATTTAAAATAGAAAATGAAGCCTGCAGGCATGTAGGCAAGTGCAGAGTACTCTTTGAGGGGAGAAATGATTGAGGAGTCACATCACGGCTACAGATGAGCCCCGATGGGGGTTGTGAGGTGGGCAGCACAAAAGCAAGCAAGGAGAGCATTTGGATATCACCAACCAGCTGTTTGCTGTGCAGTGTTCCTCCAACACATCAAAGAAAAAGCCACCATATGATTGGTGAGGCTTTTTCGTCACAAGTAGAGGACATTTCCACCCATGAAAAAAAAACAAAAAACAGCATCACAATTAGCCTGCTGATGATTGGTGTGGTGCTGTCAAGCCCCTTGCAGAACACTCTGCATTAGACAGACAGTGTCACACCCCTCAAGCGCACTTCTAGCAAGAAGTTCGCTGAGTGTACGCGCACAGCGAACTTGAAAAACACTACACTTCCTAAGCACAAAAGTCAGCACAGATGTTAAAGAGCAGCTCTGCACTTTAGCATGTACTTTCATAAATACAATGTTGCAGCTATTACAATTTACTTGAAAATATATATTTTTTTCGTTTTCAGTGTTCCTTTTCAAGGTTTACAGCACATCTTGGTAGTCTATCTAGAAGGGCTATATGAAAAACAATACAGTAAAAATGTAACTGGTGTAAATATAAAAAGCCTAACCTATGTATTATATAAAACATTTAGAAACATAGAAACATAGACTTTGATGGCAGATAAGGACCGCTTGGCCCACCTAGTCTGCCCATTTCAAAACCTACAGGATAAGCTGCAGATCCTAGTTAACCAACAGCCTATTTCCTCTTACCCCCCACAAAAATTTCCTTATGTCTACCCCATGCATTCTTGAATTCTCCCACAGCTTTAGACCCCACAACCTCCTCAGGAAAGATGTTCCATGCATCCACCAGTCTCTCTGTGAAAAATTACTTCCTCACATTGCCCCTGAACCACCCCATCTTCAAATTGTGTCCCCGTGTTCTTGAACATCTCTTTTTCTGAAAGATGCTACCCTCTTGGACTTTGTTGATTCCAATGATGTACTTAAAAGTTTCTATCATGTCCCCCTATCCCTCCTTTCCTCAAGGGTATACATATTAAGCTCTTTTAGTCTCTCCTCTTATGGCTTCTCTTGCAGACCATGCACCACTTTAGTTGCCCTCCTCTGGATTGCCTCTATCCTGTCTATGTCCTTGCGTAAATGGGGTCTCCAGAACTGAATGCAGTACTCTAGATGGGGTCTCATCAACTATCTGTACAGAGGAATAACAACTTCCTATTTTCTGCTGGTGATGCCTCTCCCTATACATCCCAGTATCCCCCAGCCCTCCCTACTGCCTTCTCACATTGCTTGCTAACCTTAAGGTCATCTGATATGGTTACCCCCAGGTCCTTTTCCATTTTTGTTGTTGCTACTACCTCCCCCCATTGTGTAATCTTCCCCTGGGTTTTTGTTTCCCAGGTTCAGTAAATTTGCACTTCTTTGCATTGAATTCAAGCTGCCATACTTCTGACCATTCCTCCAACCTTGCCAAGTCCCTTCTCATCCTTTCCACACTTCCTTGTGTATCTACCCTGTTGCAGATCTTTGTGTCATCTGCGAAGAGGCATACTTTTCCTTCTAGTCCCTCTGCAATGTCACTTATAAAGACATTAAAAAGGACTGGACCCAGTACTGAACCCTGCAGTACACCACTAGTAACCCCTCTTTCTTCAGAGTGGACTCCGTTTACAATTACCTTCTGTGTCCTGTTGTCCAGCCAATGTTTTACCCAGGCTATCACCCTGGGACCCACTCCCAGGCTGGTTAATTTGACTATTAATCTTTTGTGCGGGACTGTGTGTTTGACAGGTAAGTTCAAGATATTCATGAAATATCATCCTTTTGGGGCTAATTAGCTCATAATTCCACTGGTGAGAAGTGTTTATAGCATTTGAATAGATTAGGTTCTTGAGACCAGCTCACTCCTGAGATATGCAACTAATAAGCCAGGGGTCTGGAGTCCACCAGGCCCCCCCAAGCTTTGGGGGTTCTGATGCTTCATAGTGCATTCTGAGGCTTCTTCTATACCCCTTACATTACAAATCTGCAATGCATTTTTGTAAGGAGTACATGGCATTTTTTGTTATATTTAGTAAAGAGACTGTTTAGTCTCTTACCCCCCAGAAAAGAACAAAAAATGGTAACCATGCCATGTTTTATTCTTCTTTGGTCATGTTTGCACAGTTTATGGCAGGGAACTGTATAAAATAGGGACAGACTTGAGACCTGATAGTGGTAAACGACTAGTCACTACTCCCCTATTAGGACACACACTGTCCCCATTTTATTCAGCAATTTTGGAAACACTGACATTTTTTTTTAACTGTCTGTCATTATCTGGTGTTTTTTTTGTTTGTTTTTTTCCCCTTAAGAAGCCTTATCAGTGAAGTGCAGGGGTAAGTGGTGGCTGGTGCACTGGACTGGGGTAGGTGAATGAAACATATATGATTGTAAAGGTAGCCATCAAGTAACATACAGTACTCATTTATGTTTGTATGAACTGTGTTGGCACTTTATGTATTTTTCTATGACGTTATTGTACACACAGGTACAAAATAAAATCAGCATACAGTATGAGAAAGATGCTCCACAAATATTCTTTAAAAAGTTGTTTTTTTTTTTGCTACCTAAACCTACCCATGTATTCTCATCTGATTGTTGGATATCTGTCATCATCGGGTCTCTCTGTCCTGACCCTATCCTAAGCAGCACACAATACTGTACTAGCACAGGACACAGCTGGAGGATCAAGGCTTATTGGGCTGTGTTGTGTTGAAAGTTAACTTGATCCAAGTCCATCCCTCCTTTCAAAACAGTAATTTCCTTTCATTTGTTGCCTTACCTCCCTGTAGTCTCATCCTGAGCAGCTCAGCACTGTCAGCAGCAGCCTGGGTAAGTCTCTCCCTGAATCCTGGCCAGCCTTGCTGCCGTTTCCCACCGGCAGGTGACTCATAGCACCTGACTCCCTCCTTCTCAGCGGCTAGTCTGTACTCTGACTCCTTGGGTTATTGCAGTTAAAACAAACTCTAGCCAGAGCCAACCAGGCTGTGAAAAGCTACCAAATGACCAAAGTTATTTTCTTGTTGGTGCCATATAGTGTTGTTTAGTCACAATCATCAAAAACTGGCATGCTGCTAATTCAGTCCTCTTGAATTTATTTAGTCAGAGTACATGCTTCTGTGTGTGTGTGCATACAACCTGCCCTGCCCATAGGAAAGAGATAGCCAACAGCTGCAGCTGCACTATCTGTAATCTGACACTGTAATCTGACTTTCAGAGTTTCAGTAAATTCCAGAACAACATATAATGAGTTAACCCCTAAGTTGCTGAAAGAAATAGAATAAATCTATTTGCCTGAGCTGGACAGATGAAAGAAACAGCAGTTAATATCCTATTGCCCCTTCCCCTACTTTCAATAGTACCCCTCCCTGCCAAGCTAATCACTTCTGTCCATCCCTCCCAGTTAACTGCTCAGTCTGACTGTCTGTCACCACCTCCTCCTTTTGTCCCCTGACTAAATATAATTTTCTACCCCTCTTCTCTCCCTAGGCTCCTAGTCGCCCCTGTTGGGGTCACCGTGGTGCTCCCCATGGTTCTTTGGACCTCACCAACCCACCTAGAAGCCAGCAAGGTACTGTAATCAGAAGGTTCCATTTCAAGTCCTCAGGCAGCCTAGCTCTGAATTCTGGCACCTTTTCTAAGTGGCTCCCTGCCTTCCAAGCTGTGGCTGAATTTCTACCTCAACTTACCTCTGCACTATTGCAGACTAGAGGAGACCGCAAAAACCCCTGTACAGACTGACTTAAATGTGCCTCTGTCCATCCAAGCTGTAAACTGAATTTGTGCCAGGTATTTATGGCATTTCTGTGTGCACTGCAATCTCGGAGTTTAGGGCGCTGTTTCTGATTTAATTGTATGCTCCTAGCCTGTTTTTCTGTGAGAGACACTGAAGTCAAATTTTCTCCCTTCCCCATGTCTTATTAAATGCTTGTTGCTTGGGGGTGGATATTCTTTTTTCCCTTAGTGATTGGACCATTTCTTCTGGGGTGAGGATCTCAAGGCAGCTAGCTTGTGAATTTCATTGTTGGATTGCCCCAGGAACCTGTTGAATATCTCCACACTTAACAAAAGCCTTTATAAGTTTTCTAGTTGCAGCTCTATATCTCTGCCTGCTGGATACTTTCATCCTTGGGCTTAGTTACTGTCTCACTCCTGCAGTCAACTGCACATTTGCTTCAGTCCCATCTCCAGTCCTGAATTCACTGCATTCTCTTTTTCCCTAGTTCTACATTCCCTTCTTCTCCTTACCAGTGTACACTATGGGGGTGATCTCACTTCACTGCAGCTTTGTAGGAGTATTTTCCCTTCTGCTAGCCCTCCAGCTCTCAGCAGATCTTCTCTGCCAGCCATCTACTGACTCTGGCTACTCAAATAAAGCTGAGGACTGGAGCTATTTTTTCTCAAACCTAATTATCAGGGATAATACTTCTATCCCTGAAATATGGCTCTTAAAGCTTATCCCATTTGCTAGTATAGCTGACTACCTAAGCCATTCCCCTTTTTACATGCCACTTGAGTGCAAATTCCAAACCTCTCTCCTTGAGACCTGGGTACCCATATGTCACCTCTCTCTCTCTCCAGTGATACTGAACCTAACCCAGGCCCTCCTGATGGCATCGCTCCCAAAAACCCATCTTACTGGTTTACAGAAAAGGGGCTTAAGCTTGCACATATGAACATTAGAAGTCTGTCAGCTAATTTTGCACAGCTTGAAGCGTGGATTGCTCACAACTCCCCTGATGTCTTAGGTCTAACCGAGACTTGGTTAAAACCCCATATACCAGATTCATTATGTAGGATCAATGGATATAAACTTCACAGATGTGATTGTCCAAATGCTAAAAAGGGTGGTGGTGGTGCTTTGTTTTATACCAGGAAGGACCTTGACATTACGGTCTTCCCGGTCAACACTACCTGTCTATGTGAAACTATTCATATAGTTATTACCTTAGGTCTCACTAAGAAGCGAAATGTAATGTGCATCTATAACCCTCCTAAAAATGGACTAACAGGCCTGACTAAGGTAAGTGACTATCTTTCCTCGCTAAAGGGTAGACCAGAGCTCATTGTTATGGGGGACCTCAACCTGGATTGGCTAGGGAAAAACTCTAATCTCTATGCTGCTGAACTCAGCAGGTTACACCTGTCTCAACTGGTTACTCTCCCGACCAGACAGACTAGTAACAGCAGTCTCCAGTCTCTTCTAGACTGGGTTGTCTCCAACAGGCCTGAGAGGATCAGTGCTTTTGGAGTTTTACCAGACTCAATCAGTGACCACTCCCCAGTTTACTGTGTTTGGGAGGTTAGGGCCCCTATACCACCCACCAGAGCAATTATTTTCAGGGATTTTTCCAAAATGGATAAGAGAGCCCTAATTGTGGAGCTACAGAACACGGACTGGTCACCTCTATATAATACTTGTAATACGGAATGTGCTGCTCAATGCCTCCTTACCATGGTTTTGAACCTTCAAGACAAATATATTCCAGTAAAAAGGTGCCACATCCGGGGATCTGCTACCCGCTGGTTAAATTCTTCATGCCTGTCCTCTCTCAAAAAGATGGATAAAGCCTGGAACAAAGCTAATCTAACCCAGTCCCCATCAGACTGGGCAGAGTACAGAAGACTCTGAAACCTATGTAAGGTTTCCATCAGATCTGCTGAGGGCAATTACTACTGTCAGCTCCTTAGTACCTCTGTCAGTGACTCTCATGGTTTTTGGAGTCATGTTAACACCATCATAGGGAAAACAAGTGCAATACAATCTCTGATATGGTTGTGGATGGTTGCAATGGTGATATCCTGCTCACTATCACAGAGGCTCTTAACTCCAGATTCACTGACCTCTCCTCCTATATAGCACCTCCTGGGCCTTTACCTGTCACTCCGCAGGATATCCTTAAACCTTCCAACCCATCTTTCACCCTTCACCCAGCCTCTGAGAGTGAAATCTTACACTCAGTTAAGTCCACCTCTCCTGCTGAATCGGCAGGGGTAGATGGACTCTTACCAAAATTCCTTAGAACCATTGCACTGTCTATAGTCTCTCCAGTGACTAGACTTTTCAACCGGTCTCTTCTTACAGGACATGTTCCTTCCATCTGGAAGATTGCTCGAGTTGTACCGGTCTACAAAAAGGGGGACACCATTAACCTGGATAACTACTGCCCTATTGCCATCCTCTCCACCCTCTCTAAAATACTGGAGAAAATTGTTGCTACCCAGGTCTTGGATTACCTGAACTCCTTCAAACTCCTCACCCCTGACCAACTTGGTTTCCGACGTGGGCAGAGTACAGCCACTGCTCTCATACAGTTTACAAATGATGTCAGACTCACTATGGACAAAGGCTCTCTCACTGGGGCTACTTTTGTTGATCTTACAAAAGTGTTTGATTTAGTTGACCACCAGCTGCTCCTATCAAAGTTGTCATCCCTAGGCTTCTCACCTTCTGTCACCACCTGGTTCCAAAATTATCTTTCAAAGCGGCAACAATTTGTCCAGATCAGAGATGCTAAGTCCCCTCTTGCTCCTACTTGGATCGGAGTGCCCCAGGGTTCGATTCTTGGTCCTCTTCTATTTTCAGTCTCCATAAATGACATCTCACCACTCACTGGTGCTTGCTCAGGTCTGCTATATGCAGACGATCTTGTTCTTTACTCATCCTCCTCAAACCTCTCAGAGATCAACCTGAATCTCAATAGTAACTTCAATACTTTTCAGAGCTGGCTATTGCAAAACAAGCTTGTCTTAAATAAAAATAAAACAGTGACTATGCTCTTCAGTTCAGTTCAAAAATTCGGTCCTGCACCCAGCCATTAAGTATCAGAGCACTTGATGGCTCTCCCCTTAACACAGTTGCATCTTTTAAATACCTAGGAGTAACCCTTGATCCTGCCTTAGATTTTGACCTGCACCTGTCCTCAGTTATTAAATCTGTCAATATTCAACTTGGACTGGCATATAAGGTGAGACATAGCCTAACATCCACGGTGAGAACGGCCACTGCACAGGGGATCCTGAGACCCACATTGGCGTATGGGTTAATAGCCTTTCTGGCAACTACTGGAGGGCTCCTCCAAAAGTGGGATGTCTGTTACAACAGCATTTGCCATTTTGCTTTGTCTTTGCCCTAACTTACTCACTGATGCATACTATACTCCAGTCTGGGATGGTTTACCCCCTCAGCCTTCTGACAGTTTACTTCCTACTGTTTTATAAAGAATATAATCTCCTCCCAGATACCTGACAGACTGGCTCTACTGCTCAAACCTGTGACCTCTGCCTACCCACTGAGATCAGCTGACAAATCCCTTCTTGTCCAACTGAGATGTCAAACCAAAATGGGGGAGAATGCTTTCTTTAGCTGGACCCCTAAACTATGGAACTCCCTTCCACAGAGTCTAAGAATCTCCCCTTCTCCACACAACTTCAAACAGGAGCTTCATATGGCTCTTCTAAGCTCTTAACCCTGCTCCTGTCCTCTATCCACCCACTCCTGTACTGGTTCCTCTTAGTTGCTTACTGGCTTCAACCTCTACTACTCTCAAACCTGCCTGGAAATCTTGTCATTTTCTCTCTTCTAGCACTTACTCACTAGTTGTATGACTTATGACTGTTAGTTATTTGCACTTATATTTCTGTTTTGTTACTACATATAGATTCCTGCAAATGTACTATAATTTGCTGAAAATTTTGTATGTGTACTATGTCTGACTTCTACTTGTCCCATGATGTTTTCTTGTATCTACTATTGTGTATGTACCCTTTGTTGTAATCTCCCGGGTCATACCTGAAAATAGGCAGTTATGCTGTCTAGTGTACCTACCTGGTTAACAAAAACTAAATAAATAAATAAAATAAGAAGTTCTGAGGTACAATACAGTAGCATCCCCCTCCCTTCAGGCGCCTTTGACATAGAGCAGCAAATAGCAAAAATCAGAGGGGGAGTGCACTGTTTTGCAGCTGTGGAGGATTACTTTCAAAAGTCCAAAAAAGGAGTTCCAAAATCAGCCATTTTAGAGCTACAAGCTGATCCCAAAAGGGCTGTAGGATCTGCCCAGAGCCACAAAAAGAAAGTGTAGTGGATAAAGTCATCGAGCCAAGTCAAAGAGTCACTGCCAATATTTTATTGAATAGGTATATGAAATGTAAAGCTACATGCCAAATAAATGCTCAAGTTGAGTATTTACTTGGTTTGTGCTTTACATGTCATATATTCAATAAAATACTGGCAGGGACTTATTGAGTCAGAATTAGGGACAGTTCAAGAAGTAACCCTTGTCTCTCTCTCTTGTACTAGTGCGGCACCCCTGGCTGCACATACACCATCATCTCCTGCTGCACAGCCAGCCCTTACTGGCAGGCACAGAAAGACCAGCATTATGTGTCAGACTAACTTGGTGTGTACTAAGGAATGGGGGATGGGGCAAGGATAGAGACATCTGTTGTGCAGGGCAAGCAGGAGCCTGAATGCATTGGTGGGGATGGGGTTTGCCCAGCTATGCAGAAAGATGTCAAACTGTATAAGATTTTATTCAGAGCTACAGATGAAAGATTTGGAGCTCCAGCCCTGAATGTCCGCCCTTTGCGATGCCCCTGCCACTGGCCCTTCCGGCTTGTGGGTTATTAAGCTAATTAACCCCCTAGATATATTTCCTCTTATCTGACACTTACTTATCAGAAATTCTTCCACCCTCTCTGCCATTCTTAACATATAGCTATACACTGTATATTACAAAAAACTACATTAATGCATTGTTAAGGTTTAAGCTGGAAAAGTAGGAAAATCAAAAGTTAGGATGAAAATTCTGTGGAGCCTTGGACAATCTATGCTGTGGTCTTCCTTAGAGTTGAATGATCACGTGACACATTGCTGATGTTACCCTCTGCTTGGGAGGGTGGGTGAGAGGCTGCCTTCACAACTGGCACCAATGCCTGTACTTGCTAAGCCCATGATCATGTCCCTCCTCTTCTTGGGAGGACAGGTGAGGCTCTGACTTCACAGCTGACACTAATATCTCTCCTTGGTTGGGCTGCAACTGCATTCATCCTCTGCCTGGGAGGGCAGGTGAGCATCTGCCCTCACAGCTGACACCAATGTCTCTCTTTGGTCCTTCCATGACCGCGTCCTTCCTCTGCTTGGTAGCACTGGTGAGCCTTTACAGAGGATACCAATGCCTCTCCTTGATTGGCCTGCAACTGCAACTTTCCTCCCCATGAGCAGAGTGCCTCACTTACATGACATGCTCAGCCACCAGCAAGCCTCAGTGCAGGATGCCAGGACTCATCTTTGAACCCTGGTCTCCTAGTGGCCAGCACAATGTGCTGCCGTAATGTCACTTGGCCAGTTCAGTGACTGAATTTTGTTCTGCAATTACATCACACAAGCTGGCATTTTTTTCTAAAAGCTCAGTAAAGCCTCACTATGATGGAGGAATGCTCAGCTGATACTAACAATAACTGCTAATAGTTCTTTGTGAACTGTGAAAAAACTTTAAATGGAACTTAAATTTCCTAACAAAATCCTAGGCCAAGCAAACAGGCCCTGCAATCTTTCCAGGGGCTGGTCATTCGCAAATGTGCATTGAAGAGAGAGTCTCATAGTTAGAGCTGTGAACCTGAAGGCCGATGTCTGAATCTCATTACTATCACCACTTGCTCACTGTGTAACCTTGAGCAAGACAATTAACCTCCTCTCTCTGCTTTTAACCTCCCAGACTCCCCCCAGTTTATGGCTGCTGCCAATCCAAATACTGTAGCTTGAGAAGTGCTTTAGAATGCACTAAACAGATCTACAGTATATAAAACCAAATCCCTTTTCTTTTTTCCCTCTGCCGTTTTCTGCTTCAGTAACCTCTCACAAGCATTGAATTTCACAGCTGTCTTGTATTCTGATACCAATCTTCCAGAGGCACTACACAATGATTGAATTCTGGGGAATAAATATCTTGCTGTGAGAAACCAAAGACAAACGTCCAAAAGCATGTTCTCTGAGAAAAGGCCAGGATACCACTCAGAGCCAAGGAAAATGAACCATAAACTACAGCGCTTGCCAAGTGAGTTACCTGTTCTTTTCTCTTTAATCCAGCTCTATCTGCTGATTTACTCTGCTAAGACACAGTCTGCTGATCAGGACACCCATCTGCTGGTATATACCCTTCTTTAATTAAAAACACAAGTCTCTGCCTCAGTTCCAAATCACACTGTAGGGCAAGCCATATTTCCATCTCCCCCACCATATACCATTTTAATTTTACAGATAGAAAAGATGTCTTAACGATTGGGAAGACAAGCAGCGCTGAGATGTTTGTTCTATTTTTACTGTTTTTGGAAAACAATGTCTCTGAATGCTGAACTGCTGAATAGTGGGGCTCACAACTACTGCATCTTGCCCTGGTTACAGCTGTCAAAATCTGGCCAAGGGTCGGCTAACTATTCCTCTGGACACATACCTCCCCCCAACAATTACAGAATGGCTATTACTTTCTGAACATTATCAAGTTATTTGTCTATATACCAAGAAATATGCCCACATCATTTGTGTAGTATTTTTATATGTGGATCCAGATATGAGTGAGAGAAAGATAGATACAGAGAGAGAGAAACAGAGAAAGAGATAGAGAGTGAAAGAGACCAGAGCTAAAAGTACTTTATGTACCTCCTAAACAGCTAAAGCCCAATATTCAAGTACTTAGTACCATGTGAACAGGGTTTGGGCCATGCTAAGTGTTCTCTGCATTCTTGAGATGTAATTAATATGGTAAGTGCCACATTCAAGGCACAACTGGGCATGACCCAAAGCTGGTATTGTAGCACGAGTGTTAATGTACTGTACAACCACATGCTAATGAGTGGATGTAGTGTGCATGCAGGGTGCACTGGCATATTGAAAAGTAAGGTCTTTGGAAGTGCTAACAACGAGTTTGTACAGAGCTAGTTAATGCTTCTAAAAAGCATGCTTTAATACCAACCAAACAGTACAGATCCCTCCGCTTCTGTCCACTGCTATCACATCCCTGGTGTCCAGTAGTTCCCCCTCCTCCTCCCCAGATCCTCATTATAGAAGTCTCTGGTGTTCAGTAGTCCTCCCTTCCTCCATCACCCAATTCCTCTTATAGAAATCCCTGGTGTCTGGTGGTTCCCCACTTTCACACCCAGTCCCTCTTATAGAAGTCCCTGACATTGAGCGGTGTCAGTGGCTCAGCAAGGTGCACTCTTGCCTCTGAGGCCAGAATATCAGAAGGCTGTGGGTTCCAGCCCCACATCTGACACTTGGGTTAAATCTCAATACTGACACTGTAGTGCAGTATGAGTGGGCTGCTGTACTCCTGAAGTACCATCTTTTAGATAAGATGTTAAACAGAGGTCCTGTCTGCCTGTTCTGGTGGTAGCTCAGGTAGACGTTAAAGGTCCTATGGTACTTCTTGAAAAGAGTAAGGGGTTCTGTTTGCTAAAAGTTTAAATATACAAAGAAAACAACCAAATTAGAACATACAGTATTACAAACCAACCACTACCTACCCTCTATACAAATTAATGAATGTAAATTAGGATAAAAAAAAAAATAAGACACAGATTAACGTAAAACCTTTCCTCACAGGCCAGCTCTCTTTACCGCTTCTTTCTATTATGCAGTTCATTAGGACAACCAATGTACCCCTTTCCACAAAAACATTAAACTGTGCTTTATTCAAATGTGTAAACTCATATTGATAAATTCAAGCAAACTCATATTGCACTTTCTTAAATAACTTCATCAGAGAAATATCTTTTCTGTTGCAAAATCCACTGGCATCTTGTTTGCCAAACAGTCCATTTAAGACATGCAAAAATAACATGCAACGTGCCTTTATGCCATTTCTGCCATGCGTTATCCAGTAAACCCAGTACCAAACAATCATAAGTCATCCATGAAAAACTGCATTCTAACCACTGCTGAGCCAACAATGTCCAAAAGTTTTACTAAATAAACATTCAAAACATAAATTAAACATTGTTTCAAATTCATCAGAACACCGTGGCCTAAGACATAGCCTCTCTGCAACCACTTTGTGTATTTGGTTATTCCTAACATTCAATCGCTCACTACTACATATCCAATTGTATGCCACATTTTAACAGGAATCCGTGGCTTTATTGTGGCCTGAAGAATAATTTGCATGGGAACCGTTGTGCTGTTAGAAAAAAACTAGGTCTTCATAAAAAAAACTGTTCCATAATTAAAGTTTTCAGATTATTCCTCTGTAAAGTAGTTATCTCAATGGTAGTTAACTACTACTGCCATATTCTCATAAAGCATTCTCTTACATAGCCTGGGAGGACTTGATTCATACCAAATCTTAGCCATCCCATATTCTAGAGGGAAAGGAGGGAGCACACCACATCTGAAATAACTCTACCCATATCCCTGTCCTTCTGTCAAAATAGGGGTGACATTAAAAGAAAAGAAAACACAATGAAAGAAAACAATTGGATTTATCATCTCTAGTCTATTTTCCTTTATAGGTCTGCATGTGTGATTCCTCTTGACTGGATTTAGCCTGCTACCCCACGAGCATCTAAAAAAGACACTATAAAGCTGTATTTGTAGAATTAACAGGGGAGGTTAGACATAGGAAACATATAAAAAAAAGAAAGCAGGACAATAAATGTTTTTAATAAATAAATCCTTTTTTTCCCCTAGTCATCGGCCAGTTTCTCCATTTGCTTACCTTATTATTAGCAGTCCCCTGTTTTGTTCGCCAGGTTTAATGCCCATATCCAATACTCCTAACACTTCGATATGCTCTGATGTGGTTTGTATGCTATCTAAATCATCTACATTATTATTTCCAATTTTCAAGGGCTTACTTTTTCTTTGTTAATTTTAATTCCAGTACTAGTAATAAGGTGTCCTATAGCTCTAATAGCTTTAATTCCAGAATCTCTGTCGTTTATCAAAAGTACTATGTCATCTGCATATGCAGTTGTTTTGGCTATGTCCATACCATTCTCCATACTAAGTGGGTGAATATTTTGCTTTTGTTTGAAAAATCGTAAAACAGGGTCAAGACTAAAAACATATAAGAAGGGGCTAAGGAGACAGCCCTGATGTACTTAAGCAATAAGGCATTCCAGGGTGTGTGTTATTAAAGGAATAATGCACGACAGGGCGTGTGTCGTGCTGGGAAAACGTCATGCCTGGGGAGATTAGGCATGAGGCCACAGGCGGAGTGCGACTAATCACCCCAGAAGGGATGTTATCCCAGCACGACACATACCCTGGAGTGCATTATTCCTATTATACATTGACTTGTTTGTAAAAAAAAAAAAAAAAAAAGTCATTAATTATTTTTTTTATATTTATGTAGGTGTGTAGGATTACTAATAAGAAAAGTAGTTCTAGTTATTTTTATCCACTAGGTGGTGCTCCTACCATTATTCTGTCTCTCACAAATCAAAACACACTGCAGCTCTGGTGCTCTGTGTCCTTACTCCTAGTAACCTGTGCCATTCCCCACTTCACCCTAACTCTTACCTTTCTGAGCTGGTTTCTCTGTCTGCATCTGCTTTTTTTTTTTTGCTAAGTCACTGTGAAGCTGGAACTCCCCATTTGTCATCCTGTAGTTTTGTGATGGCACTGCCCCTCTGCCCTTCACAGCAGTCCATACATAATAGTGACACTAGTGACCTGTAGGTTGTTCTCCCGGTACAGCTGGTGTGCGTTTTGTACCAGGAGAAGAAAGAGCAAACAATTAAAATCAAAGAAGGCGTCTTTGGTTAGGAGAAAAAAAACATTTTTGTGCTGAAGAGAAGAGCACGCTCAGGTCAGTCAGTTCAGGGCAGGTGGGTGAAAGCTCAAAGGTGAAGCTGACGGCAGACGAGTTTATTAATTTTATTCAGATTTGTTTGTGGTTTTTTTTTTGTTTTTTTGTTGTTTTTTTTTTTTTAAGTAAAACCTGCTGAAACATAATTTTATTGAAAAATCAGTGTAATTCTGTTATGCTGCTGGGAAAGTGAAATGTACTGAAATGGGATTTTATTTAAAATCAGTTAAGCTGCTGGGACGTCAGTGAATTTGGTACCCGACCAGAAGCATGGAGCTGGTCGCACTGATGGCTTCACTTAGTTTTAGTCTTTTAATTTATTAGCAGATGAAGGGACTATGGTGCAAGTATTTTATGGGGAAGTAAAAGTGATTGTTTTGTGAGTGTGCAACACTGTGGGAAGCAGGATTTATGCCAATCCAGAGCGAGGCAGGGATCAACGATTACAAGCAGATTAGGGACTTCTGAAGCAGCTCTAGGAACGGCCATGTAGTGATCTTTTTTTATCATTTAATGTGGCTGTGGGTGTGCTGGGACTAGATCTGTGATGTTATGCCAGGATAACATCATGGGTCCAGTCCCAGATGGACCAATCACAGACCAGCATTCTTTCTTGCCATTGTATAATGTGTAATCACGTCACTCCTGGGTTGGGTTGAAGCACAAGGTGAAGCCAAGTGCTTCTACCACCCCAGGAGTGATGTTATTACACAGTAACACACACTCTGGAGTGCCTTATTACTATTATCCAATGGCTTGTTTGTTGTTTAGAAAACGAAACAGGAAAAATGTTTAAAATTGTTTATTTGTTTTACTTTTTTGTTAGGGCAGGTTTAATTATAAAAAGAAAAGTCCATAGTTTCTATCTTGTCCAGCAGGTGGCACTGCCCCTACGTGGCTGCTCTGCATTCCCCTTTAAATCTGTCTCTGTGGTTCTGTTTTTGTGTTTGTCACGGTCTGTTCACCCTTGTTCTGTTACTTTTTCTGCCTTGTGTTAGAGACAGAGACTGTGTAAAAAAGAGCCTGCCTTTCTTTTGGATGTTGCTGTTTTTTTCGCCCTTCAGTGAAGTGACAGAGCAAACTAAACCTGAACACTACAGTTCAGTCAGATCGTGTGAAAGTGGAATCAGGACCTGGGACACAGCAAGAGAAAAAATGGCTGTCTGTAGCCTTTTTTGTGTTAAATACTGTGGTCCCTCTAGATAAGGAAGGCAAGGGGCATGAGAGGAACTGGAGGCTATGACTGTGTCTGAGCAGCAGTCACTACAGGGAGTGATGTTAGCCGTGGGATGAAGCACCATTTTGTGTAAGTATAGGCTGCACTGCCAGTTTAAATCTGTAATTCAGTGGGAGGTACTGACATCATTCTTTGGTTTTCAGGTGACTTAAAGTGACAAGAGTTTAAAAAAAGAAAAAAAAATGGTTAAAATAGCTGCTGTGTGTCAGAGGAACCACTGTGTGGCAAGCTGAGCCCATGCAGTGTGAGTCATGTATGAGCTGGAAATCAGGGAACTATGAAGGAAAATTTTACTTTTTCATTAGTGCAATGATTTTAAAAGCCTTGTGGCTGGCAGCAGGGGAATTTAGTATACAGGACTTGTGATGTGGGCTGTGGTTTCATGGGGACTGTCATTGGCTTAGTGGTGGCTTGAACAGGGAGGGCTGTAGTTCTGTGGGGTCTGTCCTTGGCTTAGGGGTGGCTTGAACATTTGTTTCACTGTTATGAGGTGATGTCCTTGCCTACCCTAGATACAGTGCAATGTTATTGTCTAATAACATCACTGTCTCTTGGGGTCAGTAGCCAATAAGCATGCTAGACTAATTCTTGCCATTATATAATCCCCGTTAAATCAGACATGGGGTACCTGTCCAACCTTTAACCAGTAGCAATATTTTAGTGGATTGATACAATGCCTTAACTAAAGAAACAAGAGAGTCTGCAATTCTGTAAGTTTTCTGAACATCCCAAAGGTATGCATGAGAGACCAAGTCAAATGCCTTCTCCTGGTTCAGCATTACCATAAACCCTTCCATCTCTCCTCTAACCCCTCTTTCCACTGTCTCTTTCATAAACAGTAAATTATTTTGACTAGACCTCCCAGGTATGGAGCAGGCCTATGTGGGTGTTATTGGATGTTGTGCTGCTTTAGCCAGTCATTTACACAGAATTTTAGTCCAGATTTTAAAATCAGCATTAAGAAAGTTTAGTGGCCTCCAGTTCCTGAGTTCCATGCTTTGACCTTTTTTAAAAATAAAAAACATAGCGTCCTGTTCCATGCTGGGGCAAACAGCACCCATCTGTCATATATTATTCAATATGGCATTAAGCACTAGAGGAACATGAAATACTATTTTTTTATGTAATTCTCTGGATAAGCCACCTGGACTCAGTGCCGTGTTGGGTGATACAAGTTCTATCAGCTTCTTGTGCTTCTACAGAAATTTCAAACAATAAACTTTGCTTTTCCAAGTCCAGTACTTTTGGAGGGACAATATCTTTTAAAAATTGTAATTCTTGTTCCTTACCAGCTATTGGTACTCCAAATGTACATGATACATATTGGTTAACTACTTCAAGTATCTGCTTCAAATCAGATTGAATATTCCCTTGGGCATCTTTTAGCCTTGTTATAACTCTGTTTCACCCTATCATTACAGCTGTCATAGAGATTAAGATAACATTTAGTTCCCAGTATGCCATATTTTTGTTATAAAAATGCTTTAGCTCAATTATATTGTGCATTGCACATTTTTTAAATATTTTACGTTTGTTCTGAGTAGTCATCTGAAGACTCATGAGCTAAGGACAAAACGTTTAATCATTCTCCCAATAAAGCAAGGTATTCCAAATATTTAGTATTTTCCTTTTTCTGTGTATAAGACTGTAATACCTTCTTAATGTCTGTTTTAGTATCTTACCACAAGTAATTTAATTCATCATACAGACTAATAACTGTACTGCTAGCATATAGTACTTACAGTACTTCATTGAGTGTATCTCATATGTCTATATTTTCTAAAGTGGAGAGATTCATCCTCCAGAACCCAGGACCAATGTGTTTATTCTGGTTATCCCCTAATTTAATTTGTACCTTCTTGTTGTCAAATGGTTTTAACAGCTGCTAGATATAACGTAGGTGAGATGAACTAAATATCTATTCTGGAAGAAATCATCCCTTTAAAAAAGTATGTTCCAGTTGTAACCCCATTTTAGCATAAATATCCAACAACCCCACACTGGAGTATACTGTTTTCCAAAAATAGAATCATTAAACTCTTTGTCAGTTTCCTGCACTAATGCATTGCAGACAGGCCACAATTAAAGTCGCCTCCCAACAAAACACCTCTGGAGGTTTGTAGATATGGTTGCACAAGTTTAAAAAGCTCACCCAGACTCAGCTTAGTTTAGGGAGCATAGATACTAAGCAGTCTAAGTGCAAGATTATTATAAACTATGTTGAGCATCAAAACTCTCCCAGGGGAGATGTCAGCAAGTCTAGACACCTTAATGACTTGGGAGAAAAACAGCATCCCTACCTCTGAGCATGTATCCTCCCCTATAGACCAAAAGGAAGGGCCATGCCTCCATCCCCTTTTGGCTGTAGACACTTCCCAAAATGTGTGCAACCTAGTGTCTTGTATCAATATAATATCATTAAAGGAATTTTGGAGGGCACTAAAGGTAGTAATTATTTTTAACACTTTTATTACTGTCAGCTAACATTAATATTTATTCGCAATAATGGGCTTATAAAATGGGCATCCAATATAAAGTCTCATTGGTCCAAATATATCATGTGACCATGCATGAAATATGTTTCATGCGCAGTCATCCTGGTCCTAAACCACATCACACAATGAGCAAATCAGTCCTCCTACATCCAGAACAATCTTCCATCAGTCCTCCTATAACCAGAATAGATCTTCCATCACAAAAATGGCTGCTAGCTTTACACTGTAACAAACCTTTAACTGGGCCATAAAAATAAAACTACCTTAAATAAAAAAAACATAAAACAAATTAATTAAATGTTGTTTCCATTATCATTACACTTTCATTACATACATATATAGAATAGTGGATGGGTGATCATCCACAAGAAGGCTGCGTTTCCATCAAGGGTGTTGATGACATCATAGAGACCTCAAAAGCGAAGTTCAAGAGGTCTCACTGATGTCATCAACTGCCTGAGATGGAGACACAGCCTTAGTTGTGGATGGTCACTCATCCACTATTTTATGTAGTATATGGTTCCTCTAAGTTTTGAAAAAAATCATTTCACAAGGTTCAAACCTTATGATCACGGTCCCGCTTGCTCCTGGTCTTTGCTGGAGACCTGCTCTGCTCCCAACTCCAGAGGTCCCAGTCCTCACTGCCATTCTCTCTGTACCTGACCATGACTATAAACAGCAGCAGTTATTTTAAAAAACAGAAAAAAAGCCAGCCAGTGGCATAGAGGGCTGAGGTGCTGGATGCCTTACTTCATGTCACACCAGCAACCCAGGTTCGGGAATGACTTAGGGTCATCAGAGAGCCAGCATTGGGGGGAGAGAGGGAGCAGGGTTGAGCAGCCAAAAGGTAGCTCTCCTCTCCTAGGGAGGTTGTCCGTCCCCCTTTAGTTCTGCTCCCATCGAGTGGAGGTCCAATGGGTAGCATAGGTGGGAGGGGCAGTGGCATTTGCCAGGGCTGGGGTAGAAGGAGCCGAGCTGGCACCCAGAGTGCATGTGCACCTCCACGCGCATGCACTGCCATGATTGCCGGGGTCCCAGGTCAGGGAGAAAATGGGGGAAAATTCCAAAAATTGTATAAAAAAAAAACAGAAAAAAAACTGATAGATTGAAAGTTTGGAAACACGGAGCTGACTATGGCTGTCCATGTGCAAACTTTCTATGAAGTGCTTACCCGAACATTCGCTAAGTGCCGCCACCATTCTTCTATTTTTTTTTGAAGAGTTCAGTTTCCCTCAATCAGGTTGCGGGACAAGGCTGAAAAGTTGTACTATTGATGTAATATCAGAACGATAGTACAACACCTTTTTTTACCCTTGAACTGTCCTACAACAAATTAGAAACATTAAGTATTGTTTATAGTTTTCATTACAACTGTTTTTTTGTTGACAATGAAAAATCCCCCTTCTGTCTTTACCTGCTCAAAGAAATCTCTTCTGCTTGCCTTGACAGTGAGGTGATTGAGTCTTTGGCTGTAGAAGAGGCCTTTTTTTTTTTTTGTGTGTGTGTGTGTGTGTGTGTGTGTGTGTGTGTATAGTATGTCAGGAGAGAAACATTCTGCCAGTGGATTCCATGTTAAACTTTCCATGATAAACAGTCCATATCTTGAATCTTGCTGCCAGCAAAGGACAGCAGTAATACGGTGACATCATTTGCAGCGGACAGAAGGACTATTTTATCATAAATGCAAACAAATAAATCTATTGTTTCTACATATAAACATGCTTTTCCCAACTGTAAAAAGTAAAAAAAAAAAAAAAAAAAAAAAGGACCCATTTTAAAAGCACAATAAGACACTCGGGGTGTGCATGTAACAGATTTTACCACACTTCCAGGGGCTGAAGGCACTCCGCCTATGGCTTTGTGCCTCACTATGTCCCAGATGTGTGGTAAAATCTGTTCCGTGCTCACCCCATCGTGTCTTATTGCTCACTTGCCACTTGCATAAGTATGCAAAAGAGGAAAAAGAGTAGCCCTTTTATTGTTTCACTTTAGACCCTCCAGCTCTTCACCAGTTCTTCCATTTCTTTTTGAACTGTGCATCAGTAGAGTTCCCATATGTCTCAGATGTTCCTTCTGGCATTGAGGATTGTATTGGAGAGGCATCCAAATCTTCTTCTGTGTCAGCCCAGTCTCTGTTACAGTAACCCATTACTGTAACAAATGGTTTGAGAGCCAAAACCTGCATTCATTATAGCTCGCCATTCGTTACAATGAGAGATGCTAAAATTCACTACTATCAGCCAGCATGTATGTATGTCAGACACTTATTCTTTATTTGCTTACTGTATTTAAGCAAAGACAGATCTGTGAAGAGTAGGCACAGTAGTTTGGTCTCTTTTAATCTTTTTTGGTTTTCTAATGTGAAACTGCTACAGATGGTGCTTTACTAACATGCTGCCCATCCCCCAGCTACACAGTTCTGCAAATGGCGGTCATGTTTAGAAAGCGAGGTTGTAGCAACTTGCGCTAGTGCTAGTTATATGCCCATGTGTCGGCGCCATTATTCTGGTTTTGTTTTTATTTATGGCTGCTGGTACAGAATTCATTTTATGGTGAGCAGAAAGCAAGTGCAGAGCAAGTGAGAGAGGAACCAGCGAGTGCAAAGCGAGCAGGAGAGGAACCAGCGACTGCAGAGTGGCAGTAAGAGGGAATCAAAATTACAAAAATGTAGATGGAAGGTATTTGTAGTGGTTCATTGTTGTGAAGGCAGATAATGCGAGACTGAGAGAGCCAAACCTAGCAAGAAGACCACGGCTCCACATCTTCAGTTATTTAAACTGTGTTGGAGATGCTGTGCTGGAGATGAATAATCTGTGTTGCTAATTACTGAATTTATTGAAGTTGTGTTATATTGCTATGTAAATATTTTATGCATAGTATGCTGTTCTGTTATAAAGAAATCCTCATACAAGCTGAACCACAGTGTGGAAGTTAGTGGTCAGATCCAGATAGGAATTATTGTACAGTATTAGGAACCAAACAGCTGAAACATCGGGAACCACAAAGAGCATTCATTATATCCAAGATTTCACTATAGCAGGGTTCGCTATAGCGAGGGGTTACTGTACTTTGTAGAATATTAAAGTGATTACTGAGCAATACCTGGTCTTTTTTTTCGCTGTTTCAATCTGGGTTTCTCTGAAGGTCTTTTGGACCTTGTGACCCTATGAAAGGAGTCAGTGTCTGGAGTGGAGGGGGTGGAATATTTAGGGTATTGTTTATTAAGGGCAGAAAGGTTCTGTTCTGGTTCTTGACTGGGTTTGGTGTCCATAGCTCTGTCTCTTTCTTGTCCTGTAGGAAACAACTCTTGTACTGAACCATGCATCTGGGCAGATGAGCTTCCATATACTAATTAGTGCGGTCATTCAGATCTTGAGTGTCCTTCACAGGTTCCTGACCTGGAGGTGCTTTAATCTCTTGTTGCACTGAACATGTCTCTCTCAAAGGACCAGGTGGATCACTACAGGTTTGATCTTTGCTCCTAAGTTGTGGCAGTTGTTTGGAAAGCTCTTGTCTCAGCATCTCCTTTTGTGCCACTATAAGAATGTGCTCATGCTCAGCCTGCTTGGGAAGACCAGGACTATTGTGGGAGGCCTATGGACAATTCCATTACATCCATCCAGGATCTTCATGGAGATCGCATTTCTCTGTATTCCTACACTGAACACTAGAATGACCTATTTCTGAACAGAGGCCATACTTCAAGTGGTCATATGCATTACTTGGGTGATTCCTGGCTGCACACTTATAGCAAGGTTTGGGCTACCTGGCATAAAAATCACACCTCTGTCCCTCCCTAAAAAGAAATAAGTTTGGTAAATGTGCCTACCCATTTTCTGTCTGCTTTAGGGTTATCTTGATATGTCGTTCCCTCCCATCCAAATAGGATTCTATATTTCTGTTTAGCAACACAAGCTTCCTCTTCAGCAATGAGATTCAACAGAAATGCTTTCTTCTGCTGTAGCTCCTTTTCCAGTTGTCATTCCTCGACCATAGAGTCAAACTCCCCTGGCACTACCTCCAAAACCTCACCAGCTGGTAAGGCACTTTCTTCTTCACATTCTGCTACAATTCTGACCCTAGGTGTGGTACTAAGTCCATCCATCACTAGGCTGCTGATGGTCTCCTCGTTACTCTAGGTGGGGAGGAAGAGGCACTCCTCCACCCAGGATGCCATCTCACCCTCCTCTCCAGGCTCCTCCATATCCCTGCAGGAAGCGAGCAGCACCACCCACAGGAAAAGTAGGGGAATTGTTTATTTAAAACCAAAAAAAGAAAGGTACAGAACAAAAAAAAAAAGAGGAAGGCGATAAAGAAAACCAAAATATCACAAAACAACATTGTTGCAACTCAAATCCAACCAAAAGTGGTATACATATACATACATACGTACATACATACATACATATATATACACACAGCATACCATTAGAATACACCAAAAACCTCTGCCTAACCTCTGTTAAGGACAAAAGAACTAAACTAAATAATGATTCATCAAACTAAATCCAAGTGGTGGACACATTTAAGGCATGTTCTGTACCTTCAAGGTGGTTTATAAACCCAAAAGAAGTGTGCCCACTAAACAGCAAGATTACTCTGAGACATGTTTTTATAGTTTTTGGGAAAAAAAAATCTCTTATTTCAGAGTCTACTAAGGAAACAACTGAAAAGTACATTATTCTTAGCTGTTGCAGCATTAATTTACACCGGGTCTGCCACAAACAAAATTTAAGTCATGCCATAAAAACCCTTAGTGCGCTTTTATTATTCTTCTGTACTGTTGGAGGGAAATCACTCAGAAACAAACATTCGTAGGTGAGCCTCTCCAACCAAGGAAAATTCCAATGCCTAGCAGCATATGTGCAAAACCCTTGGCTAAAAGTACAATGTAGAAAAAAATTATCCATTGTCTCCAAATCTGATGTACAGTCAGAAAAAGGGCAAGAGAGCTCAGAGGTGGCTTTATGTCTATGGTTCCTATGAACATTCAACCTGCCATATGCGCAGTCTCACACCACATCCTTTCAGATATATGAGAATCTTGTAACTGCTCAGCCACAAGAGAATTCTTCCTTGCAGCACAGAACTTAAATTCGGGTTCAGTTGTATGTACCTTTCCCATAAAAGTTAAATAAAGTTGCAACCAACTTAACATTAATATTTACTGTTTCCACAACTTCCAACTTATTTTCTGGATTGTAGATCTCAAAACCCCTGGTACAATTATTTTTGGGGAGAGCCCGGGGGGGTATCTACCCAATGGACCAAATAGTCCTCCAATAAGCATTTTAACCAGATATTTCTACAATTGTCATGCTCATGAAATAGTAATCTCATAGAGGTAGACAGAAAAACCATATGGAAAAATACTACTGGGTTGGGCATAGCCACTCGACCTTTATTTTTTGGTAAATACAAAAAATTCAATTTCATGGGATTAAGGCAACTGCCCCAAAACATCTGAAAGAATACACTATATAAAGTGGTTTCCAAAGATGTTGGTAAAGGAAATACATAGCTGACGTATAGCAATATAGGCAATAAAAACTGATTTATAATCCAGACTCTGAAGTTTGGAGAAAGGGACATTTTTCCATCTCTGTACTTTCATCACACAAGATCCTTATTTTTCTGTCCAATTCAAAAAGGCCATATCCCCTTTACCAAATTTAATCCCCAGAGTTTTAATAGGCCCAGTAACGATGACAATACATCCTATATTAGTTATTACTTCTGCTGCATCCTGTAAGGAAATGCCAATGTGCTTACTAAGATTCCAAGTGGCCCTGATATGTGAAAAAATTCTGCAAACACCTGTAACAGCACCTGCCCATTACCTACGGTGTGTAAAAATATACAGATATCATCCTCATATGCCAGACTTGTTAATGTACCTAAATTTCTATTCAGGGAAGGATAACAATGTCCAGGTGTCCTACAATTTTCTGAATCAGAGGATCCAGAGAAAAAACATAAAGTAAAGGGCTAAGTGGGCAGCCCTGTTGGAGTCCTATTGAAAACTATTCATCAGTACCCACCACAGCTTTATTATAGGTTGCAACAAAAGCATGTCTATGTAGTTTTGCTATCCATTCTACAAATCCAACGGGGATACCATAATGTTGTAGAGTAGATAATAAAAAACTATGCTGCACTTTATCGAAGGCTTTAGCCTGATCTAATAATAACAAAAATCCATTATCCGGATATTGTTGATAATCCATCAGAACATTTTGTGTAATGCATAAATTATGTCTATTATTGCAGTGAGATATACAACATGCCTGTGCAGGGTGAATAAATGATGGTATAATTAGTAATAATCTGGTATTTAATATTTTTGTCAAAATTTTATAATCGCAATTCAAAAGAAATATTGGTCTCCAATAATCTAAAGTTAATTTATCTCTGGATTTATATAAATAGATCAAAATACCTTTAGTAAAGGAAGGGGTTACCTCCTCTTGCAGTAGTAAAGCTGTAAAAATATCAGCCAAACATGGGACCAATTCCTCTGAAAAAAAAAATGGTAGAAATCAAAAGGAAGTCCATCCCATCCTTGGGATGCACCAGATTTCATGGTTTTTATGCTTACTAAAACTTCAGCTGCTAAAATTTAACCCAGTAAACTACTCTTGTCTTGTGCAGACAATGTAGGAATGTTGTCTGAAAACCAGTCAGACAGACAAGGCCTATGTTGGGGGGGGCAGAGTACTAGATTTAGATTGTGTATAGTCAGTAGCTAAATTAGAAACAGCACTGGGGTTTGAAATTACATTTCCATCATTATCGTATAAAGCTGAAATTTGGGAGGCATCCACTTTCTTCTTACTGAACACAGGTCCCCACTGGGGCCTTTTGGTGTCACATATTTCAATTCTGCTTCCAGTGTTGCTGATCTATCATATTGATAAAGTTTCATTTCTGTCTTAATTAAATTAATTTGACTTTCAACTTTCTCATGCCCTAAACTGGAATAGGACACAAGATGTTGTAGTTGTGTTCTAAGGGGAAGGTACTGTAAATAATCAGAATTACATTTTTGTTTCCCATGTTTAGAAAAAAGGAATTTAAGCTCCTGTTTGGTGTCCTCCCACCACAAAAAGGTAGAGTCATATAAGCAATGAACTGACTGACTGGCAAGAAATAAAGTTCTGACTTTCTGCAGCAGTTCAGGGTTCTGCAAGGCAACAGTATTAAGCCTCCATCTCTGAGAGGAAGAAGAAGGCATGTTCTGAAGGGCAATATGTAAAAATAATAAAGAATGGTCCGAGAACTCAACAGGGAGAGTTCCAGCAGTTGAAATCTCCAAACTTGGTGATATAAAAAAAATAATGAATTCTGCTGTGGAAGGACCCATGGGAATATGTGGTACCTCCCTTTTGATTTAGTTTCCAAAACCATCCATTATTCCTGCAGTGCCCACCATATTTTTTTAAGGCAACAGCATCACAATACTTTTTTTTTTCCACACTTATGTTTGATAGAGAAATCCAAAGAACAATTAAAATCTCCTCCCAAAATCAATTTTAAAGAAGTGGCCAAAAAGGGTTTAAACAAGTTAAACAAGGCCATGCAGTCAGATTTTGTCTGGGGTGCAGAGATATTAATGCAACAGAATTTCTGATTATTATATTCAATACCCAACAATAATGCTCTTTCAGGTGCAATATCTACCAGCCTGAGCAGTTTAACTTGTGAACCTGTGAACAAAATTCCCAACCTGCCTGCCTTATCCTGGCCAAAAGATCAGAAAGGGGGCCCCACCACCAATCTTTTTCCATGGATTGCTGGTCTACTATAGAGGCTGCCAAGTTTCCTGGAGAACAACATCATTAAATCATTCCTGATGTAATAAGGCATACAGTGCCAGGTGCTTTTTCTTATTCTTTAGGCTATGTACATTTAAGGAGGAGATTTAAATCCATTCCATAGTGAAAACAGGAGGTAAACACCCGACTATCCACTAGACTCTGGTAAATCCTTCTTCCCCTTCCTTTCCTTTTAGTAATACCTGAAGTTCATTTTGCTTTTGTTTTTTCTGGTCTGGAGATTTTAAAACTTCTTGATGGATGAATTGCCCTGATGCTTCAGAGTCCACATCATCCCAATCAGAGTCTCCCCAGTTTTTGGCAGACTGTAGGACTTCAAATTTGTTGGTCAAGGGCACTGTGGAGTCTTGAGACTGTTGCTTGGAAACTCTTACACTTCTCCATAAGGGCAGTAGTGACTAGGCTGAGGTGGAGGAATGTTCTTGCCCTCACCAGAAGGACCTGGGATGTCTGCCACCAATTCTGGGGTCCTCTCATCACTGACTGGCTGGGGAGGAGCTTCAATTGTCAGAGGAGGCTCTTCAGTAGGTTCCCATTTGTATCCAGTGGCTGTTCCACTGGTGGAGAAGGAGCAGACGGGACCACTGACAAGGAAGGTGCAGCTTGACTAATAGGGGAAGTCTTAGAATGGGGACCGGTGTTTAAAAAGAATCCAGCCTAGATGCTGGCCCATGAATCTTGAGGCCTGATAACTGAGCTCGCTTTTTGGGCCCTTTGGATCTGTGTGATTTAATGCAGTGGATTGGTTCGCAGTAGCCCAAAGGCAGTCCAAGAACATGTGTCCTTTTGTATCACACAGGTTACAGATGTTCCAATCTGTGCAGGCCAGGCTGATGTGACTGAAGCCCCCCACAAAGCCCACAACAGAGCTTATCACAAGTGCTAGACAAATGTGATCATTCCCCACATTTGTAGCAGGCCTTAGGTTGACCTGTGTAAAAGCATACCCCCCCCCCCCATTTCCCAATCAAGAAAAAGACTGTTGGGAATATGGCAAATCCCATGAGGCCCCGTTCATAGCAGAATTTCAAACATCTAACCCCCTTGCCAATAGCACTCAGAATCAATAATAGCTTCTGGTAGTTCTAACATGTCACATTTCTGACTCAACCAGTAGGAGATGTCATCGACATTAAGATTCTCATTCTGGAACATTACTGTAACCATTTTTATAAGGGGCTTCATCAGTGGAACAGCAGTAAAGGGGGACCATACTGGAGTATCCTTAAGTTTCTCGTATAAACTCCAGAACCTCTCTAAACCAACAGCAGTGGAGAACCCGACATCAAAATGTTCCTAGCCCAAAATGTAAATTAGGGCAAACACCTCAGAGGGAACAAACCTCAAGGAATCTTTCAATAGGGCCTTGCCAACATATACACAATCAGATTTTTCAGAAATACCCCCAAATACAGAGGAGTCGCATAGCATTCCTTCTTGGCGAAGCTTCAGGTGTATTATGGAAGTCTGGAAGAGGTCCACAAACTGTCTGCCTGGGGGAGAGGGGCCCTCAGAGCTCCAATTTCTCTTGCAAGGAGGCTGCTGGCGGTAAGCTTGTAGATGGAGTAAAGTTATCTGGACCAACATCTAAAGTCTCAGCATCAATGTTTTGGAATAACATATCCCCTTCATGAGAACCAGTTCCAGTTACTTCCAGCCCCCTTCTGGGCCCCCACAGTACTTACAGGCAGTGAAGCAAGAACCCATTTATCCATAGAAACACACATTCCTGGGATATTTGACAAGCCACTCATGCCAGGAGTTAGAATAGATGGCAAAACTTCTCACTCTTCTGGTGGTATTGTAGACCGTTGCACAGGAGCCCATCCTAGGGATTGAGAGAGGACCTCCAGCAACCCATTTAGATCAGGAGTCTAGGTACCAGACTCAGTTTGTATCTAGCCCACAGCTCGTAGCGCTGCCTCCAGCATCCAGTTGTCAGTTTCTGTATCAGTAGCCAACACTGAAAATGCTGCTTTCATCCTTGCCGCCGCTGTCTGTGCTTCCTCTTGAGCCACCTCCATGGGGTTCTCTGGCCGCTGCTCTGCATTAATCCCGGTTTGTAAGTCACCATTTGGGGACCTAGGCACTTCCATTTTAGGACTGTCAGTAATGCCCAAAACCATAGCATGCTCGTTGCTGGATTCTGTCGGGTTCTCCAAGCTCACCAACATCGAGTCATCCAAGGCAGAAGCTTTAATCTACTCCTGTGCTTCCTGGTGCAACCCTTCCATCTGATGCTCAACAATATTAGAACTCGTAAATACTTCACTCTCCTTCAGATCAACAACAGCAGGGTTACAGGTGGAGAGAAATCCTCCAGTCTGCCAGCATCCATCCTCCTCCTCCTCCATAGGGTCATCTGCCATTTTGGTTCGGGAGCCAACAGTGCCCCCTCCTAAGAGTGGATCAATTTCCTCAGTGTCCTGGCCAAATTTCTCCCATTCATGAAAAATACCACCAACAATTTAATCTGGTTTAATTTCAGTTAGTTTCCATCTGTATCCCAACTCCCCTGGGACAAGGCTGAAAATAAGCAGAATGGTCTAGTCCTCCTTTTCTGGTCAACAAAAATGAAATAAAAATAAATGTAGTCACCCCACCCCTTCCTGGTCCCTGTTGTCTTAATGCCCCGTGTCTGGAGGTTCTGTAATTTTTCAGAAATGTCTTGCAACTACTATACTGATATACTTGCCACCTGGTACATACATATATAGTACCTGTATTTGATATGCTACTACTTTTGTATCTACTGCATTTTCAAGATGGCAGCCACGCTGGGCCAGCTGTCACGTTCATTTTAGTTTCTGATGTTATATTCTATTTATTTTTAATCATCTGTTGTTTTATCTCTGTCTGTTTTGTATGTGCCTTCGGGTTAGTGGTTTTGACTTGCTACAGCTTTATTTCATGGCGGTCACCTGATTCTGTGACCACCATGTTTGGATGCCGATCTTGCTGAGTGGATCTTTTACACTAGATGAAGCATTGCGTAAGATTCCATTTTTGCTTTCACTGCTGCGAACTGTTATCCTGCTAGAAGACTGAATGTAAGGAGTATTTTTCCTATAGCACTTGCTATTGGCATTTGGAGTGCTTCTGACTGTTGGCTGGTTGTCAGCTGTTTCCTGAAGTTCTGAACTGTAAGCAACTGTGCTGACTATTGAGAATACTCTCACTTTTGGCAGACTCATTTGTACTACCTTGCTGGAGCTTGGCTTAAGGAAGAGTTGCTGGAACTACAGGAGTGCTGAGACTGTTTTGGAGTGCGTTTTCCTGGTTGAGCTGTTTTGAGGAGAGCAGCGGATTGTAGACTGGTCTGGCCAGATCTGGTGGTGGACGCCTGGTTTGAGGACTCCTCGTGGGGATAGAGGGCACTAGCTGGAGGGCTGCTGAAAAACTCTTTCTCCTGTGCTACACTGTGGCCTCCTAGTTTGACTGGGTGGCACTGGTGGGCTACGTGGAGCATCTTCTCTTTTAGGGGCCTATCTCTGGGCTGGGCTGGAGCCAGTGATATTTGCATTCAGGCCACTTCCTCTTTCTGGACTGGCTACTGTTCGACTTCCTAAAGATATGCTGCTTCTCCATTTTGGTTCCAGATTAAACCCTTGGCAGGTACTGTAATTTTATTTTTCCATTTTGGAGGCAGTGAGAGAGCCTCATCAGGAACTGAATACTTATTATGACTCTGTATTTGTGGCAGTGAGAGGACCACATTTTGGACTGATCTTTTGGACAAGGGGTTGGTGAGAACTACCCTTTGCTGCATCAAGTTTTAAAGGATTTGGCAAATTCTTGGAAACAGTTTCATTATGGCTACCAGAGTTAGGGTTGAGTAGCCCTTTTAAGGTTAAAGGGTCAAACTTTTCACATTAATAACTTTGCCACTGTTCAACGGATTTGCCTGAAATTTGGACTGCAAAATCAAGAACCATACTTCTTGGGATCTGCCAACTTTCGTAGTGGTTGGATATACAGCTATTGAGTTATTAAGTGAGATCTGCATGCGCATTTACAGTTTTTGGTGAATTCTTTGCTCGCACCTACAGGTCGCATGGTTTGCGTGAGCAGTCCAAAAACTTCAGGGAACATGCAGCCAGGGTCCCCAATGTGCCTTTTGAAGATTTTGTGAAAAAATATTAAATGGTTCAAAAGTTATTCAAAATACAAGTTCCCATTATAAGTCAATGGGAAAAGTTAACAAAAAGTTTGACAGTGTCGCAAATGCACTTTTTACTGTCGCAAATGGCCCTAGTAGTGTCACAAATTGTTTTCAGTTGGTGATCAGAAAAATGCTTGGCATTTAAAATTGGGACCATCTAGGGACACAATTCTTTTTGTGTTTACCTAGTCGGACCCTCAGGATGCTAGCCATGTCTTTATTTTGGCATTAAACACCCCAGAAATGTTTTTTAAATTTCTGGAAAAAGTAGTATCACAAAGTAGTGTCACACTCATGACAGTTTCGTGATTTTATTTGTGAAAGTGTTGTGATTTGCGACACTATTTTGCAACACTATGCCCAAAATAACAGGAATTCTTTGCCGGCCTGCTGCAAAAGAATGGTTTGGTCTATTGGGCTATATTTGGAAGGAAGACAGCCAACATGCCACATATGTGCCTTTTGGTGGTTTGGTGAAAAAATATTGGAGGGCTACAAAGTTATGCCACTCTGAACTTGACGCTTTTTCCCATAGGATAACATTACGGCATCTGTTGTGCCTTTGGGGGCCTGTATCTCAGAAACGGAGTAAGATACAGACTTTTCGTTGGAAAAATGCTTAGCCCCCTAGATGGGGGCCAAGTACAAAATAGCCAGCAATGTCATAATTCATATGAAATGTTCATTTTTTTCTACGTCATACGGTTCCTGAGATATAAGCAATTTAGTATTCCAAGTCCTCCTTTTCTGCTCCAAGGCCCATTATTATGCATACATTCTTTGTATTCAAAGTCTTTTTCAATGCAGTTTTTGGGGAAAAGAAGGGTGTGCCATTTCGTTACTGTGCCAGTTAGCATTTCCAGTTGCGTTTCCATTACCGTTCGCGTCACCGTTCCCGTGTATGCCACCGTGTGCATTACAGTTTACATTTTCATTTGCGCTTCTGTTTGCGTTACTGTTACCATTTGTGTTTAAATTACTGTTTATGTTTTCGGGTTTTTTTTGTATCAGCCTGTGCATTGCCATTTGCTTTTGCAGTCGACCTTCCATTTGCGTGTGTCTTTCATTTTGCGTCATCATCGCTTTTACCATTGCCATTGGCATTTACAATCACCTTACCATGACCATGCATGTTATGGTTTGCGTTTCCGTACGCGCTTGTGTTTGCATTTCCGTTTCTGTTTCTTTTGGCATTACTGCTGCTACCATTACCATTTACATTTCCAATTGCGGTACCGTGACCATGCGTGCAATGGTTTGCGTTTCTGTATGCGCTTGTGTTTCTGTTTCCTTTGCCGTTATTGTTATTGTTACTGTTACCATTTGCATTTACAATTGCGGTACTGTGCCCGTGCGCGATACGGTTTGCGTTTCCATACTCGCTTGCGTTCGTCTTTCCATTTCTGTTTCCTTTGCCATTATTGTTGCTGCTACCATTACCATTTGTATTTACAATAGCGGTTCCAAGACTGTGCGTGTCACGTTTTGCGCTTCTGTACGCACCTGCGTTTTGGTTTCCGTTACTGTTTTCTTTGGTGCTGTTGTTGCCATTACTATTACCATTTGCATTTCCAATTGCGGTACCATGACTGTGTGCGTTACCAGTTGTGTTCCGTACGCGCTTGCGTTTGCATCTCCTTTTCCATCACTGTTCGCTTTGCCGTCACTTTGTGCTTGCATTTCTATTACCGTTTGCGTTGCCATTTCTGTTTGCTTTACCATGTGCATCACTGTTGCCGCTTGCATTTGCTTTGCAGTTCCTGTTACTATGTAACAAGACATCACGTGGTGGGAGCGCATTCCATTCACTATTTATCATCCTCATTCTCAAAAAGAAGGGAAATTAGAGGCAAAAAACTCTGTTTAATGCATCAGTTAGGGTTGTTCCACAGCGACAAAAGCAAGAAAATTTAGTGTTAGGGTTGAAAGTCCCCCTTGGATGCCCTAACCAGCATCGGGGTGCTCGTTGGGGTCATCAGTCCTAACTCTCACCCCATTCTCCTATACCTCTGCTTCTTTACACATGTGATGGGGTAAGAGTTAGGGACGATGACCCCAACGTGCACCCTGATGCCAGTTTGGGGGTGGGCTTTGGGGTGCAAGGGGGCTTTCAACCTTAACACCCAAATTTCCTTGCTTTTGTCACTGTGGAACAACCCTAACTATTGCATTAAATGGAGTTTTTTGCCTCTAATATATAAGAAGATACTGGAGAATGAAATTGTACTGGACAATAATTAATGATTTATTTTAGCACTGTAGCTGTCCTAACCATTTTTACATGGTTGTTTTTTGTGGGTTATTAATTGGGGTGGGTTGGGTTTAACTGCTGAAAACATCTTACTACAAAGTGACTGGGGCAGTGAGAGGGCCTTTTACCTTAAAGTAAAATAGTTTTGTCTGTGGACTGACATCTCTCTCTTAGAGTACTGTTTTATCTGTGTTTTTGTGTGATCCTGAGCACTGGGTTTTGGGATTACAGAATCAGAAGGGATGTGTCTGGGAAGGTATGAGGGCCTGGGGTGGGCCAGGACAATGTATGGGGCATCCCGGTTGCATGATTGTCTGCCTTTTTTCAGTCTCCCAGTGTCTACTACAACAGCAAGATGCTGTAGGGAGGTTGGAATAGGGAAGAATTACAGGATTCGATCAGGGTGGGGTGCCCCTTGCACTGCAGTTAGTGGTAGAATTGGGGTAGTGGGATGCAGAAGGCACCCTGAGATTAGACGGGCCTTAGGGAGAGGCCAGACATGTTTAGTTCCTGTTACCAGGGTTCCCACCAGACCAAGTGGGCAGGTAGCCAGAGGGGCTGCACTGTCCACCAATCCCAAGGGCCGCGCTTTGCAACACCAGAAACAAGAATGCAATTATAGCGGATTTGGTTTCTTTGGCTGATCTGGCTTGCATCATGGAGAACTGGATCAGTGATGATGCTGACCTGGTTCTAGAGGCCGCCGTCCCGCCCGGGTATACTGTAGTGCACTGCCCCAAAGTGGAAAGCAGGGGTGAGAGGGGTTGCTAGCTGTTTTAGAACTAAGCTGGGCTTCACCCTGCACCCAGTGAGAGCACCACATTCTTTTGAATGTGTGACCATCCGTGGTGCTCTGGGGGCAGGTTGCTTGATTCTCCTGATTTACCACCCTTCTGGGGCAGCAGGAGATTTCTTGCAGGAGGTGGCCGACTTCATCATCGGGGAAACATTGGAGGCACCCAGATGTTTAGTGTTGGGGGACTTCTATGTTTGGACTGAGGATGAATCTTCTCAGCTTGGTTACAACTTCCTCCAGATGATGTCATCTCTGGGTTTTGCACAAGGAGTTTCCACCGTGACCCATCAGGGTGGCCACATGTTGGATCTGGCATTCTCACTGGGGCTTGAGATAAATAGTCTATCTCCACAAAGACATAGACAGAGTGGCGGCTGTCCAAAGGAGGGCAACCAAAATGGTGCAGGGTCGACACCAGAAGACATACGAAGAGAGACTAAAGGAGCTTAATATGTATACCTTGAGGAAAGAGGGGAGGCATGACAGAAGCTTCCAAGTACCTCAAGGGAATCAACAAAGTCCAAGAGGGTAGTATCTTTCAGAAAAAGAGATGTGCAAGAACAAGGGGGCACAATTTGAAGATAGAGGGGGGATGACTCAGAGGTAATGTGAGGAAGTATTTTTTCACAGAGAGGGTTTTGGATACATGGAACAGCCTTTCATGAGGAGGTTGTGGAGTCAAGAACAGTAGGGGAATTCAAGAATGCATGGGACAGACATAAGGCAGTCCTAATGGGGGGTAGGAGGAAGTAGGCTGTTGGTTAACTAGGATCTGCAGCTTATCCATTAGGTAGGAAAATGGGCAGACTAGGTGGGTCAAGCAGTCATTATCTGCTGTCAAATTCTATGTTTCTATGTTTCTCAGCATTGATTGGGTAATTTGGTCTGATCATTACATGGTGAAGTTCCAGTTCGAGGCCCACCTTGATAGCCCTCCCCCTGCAGAGATGGTCAGCTATCACCCTTTGAGGTGGTTGACCCCTGAGGGTTTTCTGGCGGTGACTGACCTATCTAGTGTGGACAGTGCATGCATTGGGGGGGTACGTGGCAGTGGATGCCTATAACAAGGCTTTGTCTGGTGCGCTTGACTCCCTTGCACCAGGCCGTGTACGGCCCAGGTCTTCTCACCTGAGGTCCCCTTGGTATGATGGGGAGCTCAAGGCGATGAAGACTTTGGGTCAGAGATTAGAGCACTGCTGGTGGAAGTCCAGCCTGGAGGTAGACAAACTGGCCCTACATGTGCACTACAGTGCATACCAGGGGGCCATCAACCGTAAGAAGGCAGAATTCTTGATCAGGGAGATTGATGCCAGGAGGAACCGACCAGCTGTGCTCTTTCGGACTGTGGACAGGCTTCTTCACCCTTCCTGTCTACAGCCAAAGGTAGCCTTTTTGAATGCATTGTGGTAGGAGTTTGTTCAGTTCTTCTTGAACAGGGTGTCTGCCATCAGGCAGGGAGTTCCGCCAGTGGACCAGAGTCTGTCTGACAGTGGTCACCATGGGTGACCAGAGAGCACTCCACCTGGTTGGGGTGAGTTTAGAATGGTGGAGGCGGCTGAGGTCACTGAGATTGCTTCCAAGCTTTGGCGTACGTTTTGTGAATTGGACCCGGTGCCAACTCATTTCTTAATGAGATTTGTCAAGTCCATTGACCTGGTGTTCGCCCTGATAGTCCGGTGCTCCTTGTCGGAGGGGGTCTTCCCCAATGTCTTGAAGGAGGCATTGGTGAGACCCCTTTTGAAAAAAACATTGTTGGACCCTGACGTCAAGGCGAATTACTGTCCTATCTCCAACCTCCCATTTTTGGGTAAGATTGTGGAGAAGGTGGTGGTGCTTCAGCTTGAGGAGCATCTCGTGGCCCATGATCTGTATGAGCCACTCCAGTCTAGGTTTCGTGTGAGGCATAGCACAGAAACTGTGCTAGTTCAGGTGCATAATGACCCCCCTTAGGGCTAGAGATCAAGGGGAGGAGACAATTCTTGTTCTCCTCGATCTTTCTTCAGCATTTGACATGGTGGACCATCGAGTGTTACTTGACCACCTAAGGGAATTCTACAGACTCACTGGCACTGTCATCTGCTGGTCTGAGTCTTTCCTATCCAACAGGAGGCAGAGCGTAGTGATGGGGAATTTTTCCTCCTCCCTAGGCCACCTGTCATGCAGAGTTCCCCAGGATATGGTTTTGTCACCGATGTTGTTTGCTGTGTATATGCTGCCTCTGGGAGAGCTCATTAGGAAGTACAGTCTGGGTTTTCACTGCTTTGCTGGTGATACCCAGCTGTATCTTTCCTTTGCCCCTGGAACATCTTGCCCAGTGGAAGTGCTTAACAGCTGCCTTGCTGAAATCAATGACTGGATGGCCTCCAGCTGGTTGTGACTGAACCCCAGTAAGACGTAGGTACTGGTGGTGGAGCCGAACAGAAGGCATGATAGGTTGGCCTCTGGTGCAGAGACAGGGAATTGTCTTGGCTCTGTACCATTGAAGGCCTCCTCTAGGGTGCATGATCTGGGCATTATTCTTGACAGTGGATTGACACTTGAGTCTCAGGTGGTGTCCATTGTCCGTATCCGTTTTTATCATCTGAGGAATATCACCAGGATAAAGCCTCTAGTTCCGCCACTGGACCTCCCCACTCTGGTGCATGCCTTTGTAACATCCAGGCTTGACTACTGTAATGCACACTATCTCAGGGTCTCTGGGGGTACCCTGCGCCGACTGCAGCTGGTACAGAATGCGGCAGAGAGGCTGTTGACGGGACAGCCTAAGTACTGTCACATCACTCCAGTGCAGCGTCAACTGCACTGGCTGCCGGTTAGGTTGAGGGTCCTCTTTAAGGTGGGTTTGCTCACCTTTAAGGCCCTACAAGGCCTGGGTCCTGGCTACCTGAAGGACTTTCTTGCACCTGATGTCTTGGTCCACTCCCTCTGCTCCTCCTCTAGAAGCATCCTTGCGATTCCTTGGATGAGGTTAAAAACTCCTGGTGACAGGGCATTTAGTGTCGCTACCCCATCCTGTAGAATTTGCTTCCCTTAGCCATCAGGTCAGGGAGGCCCCATCTGTGGAGGTATTTAAGGCCCACCTCAAGGCCTTCTTGTATAATCAGGGCTTCCCAGACTGTGTTTTATAGTCCCTACCTGTCTTTTAGAAATCGATGTTTGATTGAGTTTTTAGTTATTCTGAATTTAGTTACTGTTGACGGTAGTAAATTCTGTTTTAATTGTTTGGAATACTGTATATAAATGTTTATTATCATGCTGTCTTGTATTTATTTTGATTGTTGTACAGTGCCCAGAGCCTCTGGGATGGGCATCTCCTAAATAAAACTTGCCTTGTCTTACTTTTAATAACATTTGTTTCATTATTACTGTTTATTATATAATGCATGCAGTCTTTTGTACTTTTCCATTTATCTGCACCAAACTGTATTGTTTGCCTGTTTATATATTTTCTTCCCTGTATACCCTTCACCCCTCCCCACTAGGGTCACACCTGGAAACCAGTTTTAGCTCACTGTGCCTTTCTGATCACCAATTTATAAATAAATAACACTAACTGTGGGAATCTTGGAGGCGGGCAGTTTGTGCACTAACTGGGGGGTAGTTCCAAGAGGTGGAGTGACCAGACATCAGGTATTGGCATAACAGGGATCAGATGAGGGAAGGGGACCACCAGACACCAGGGACTTCTTTATGTGTATCTGATGAGGGACGGGGAACCACTGGATAAGAGACTTCTATAATGAGGATCAGATGAGGGAAGGGTAATCACCAGACACCAAGGATGTGATGGCACTACAATCTCCATAGTCAGTTTTGGCTGCCCTCCACTGAAACCAATTAAAGCTTTCATTGAACAGTGTCTCTCAATGATGCCTGGCTTAGTAAGTTTTCTCATCCATCTACTTCTTAGACCTCCTATCCCTTTCACAAAGCACCAACTACCCCCTCAGAGTCCACAAAGTCCAGTGTCTAAAGAAGCCTAGGTGCTCCAGAGCTATAGACCAGGCATATTTTGCTTACCGGCTCTCAAACATGTGGAGCAACCTCCCCCATGAAATTAAAGATGCAGAATCTGCCATTACCCTACAAAAACTGCTCAAACATCATTATCCCCAGAGCCACACTTGTTAGTTATACTAGCAAGGCACTGTCATCCTCACCTGGATTTTTATTTTGTATTTTACTTACCAACCTAACTGGTGTACTCCAGAGATTATACGTGTCAACTGTAGTTTATAGTGGCTGTTTGCATCTTTGTAACATCCCCTGGATTAAACCATATGTTGTGCCGGGGAAATGATTATGAAATACATGACTTTGTGACATCTAGACTGAACTAATGCTATGCTCTTTACCTAGGATTATCTAGAGAATTATGCTCTGCCTACAGCTGATGCAGAATGTAGCAGCTTGGTTGACCACTGGGGCTTTTCAGTATGAGCTAATCACACCAGTGCTGACCAGCCTACACTGGCCGCATATTCAGTGGCACATCAGCTTCAAGAATGGTTTGTTGGCTTACAAGATCAAACACAATTTGTGCCCTGGCTACCTGAAAGAAGTCCTATTTAGATATACCCTCATACACCCTCTCTGCTCCACCAAGGCAAATCTTTTGGTAGTGCCATGATGAAAGCTAAAATTATCAGTGGGCAGGGCCTTTGGAGTGTCTACAACCTTGTTTTGGAAATCTTTGCAAATCTAAGTTCGTGCTGCACCTTCATGGACACCTTTATAAAGGTGTTACAATCATATTTGTTTTAACTAGACTACAGTATTAATATGCCTGGGCCAAAGAGAACAACATACTGTTCTGGACCTTCAGAAAAAAAACCTTTTCAATCTCATTGATGCATATCATCATTACATACAGTACAGGATATACAGTATTACTAGTGCACCAGGGATTGTAACTGGAATTTAGAAACTTTGTAAATTATTTAGAAGCATCAAATTCTAATTTAGGATTTTGTTATAACTAATGTAGTAGTAAGATGGCCCTTAATTTTTTAAATGTGACAGTTAGGAAAACTAATGAAGGTTGAATTAAAACAGATTTGAACTGGAAACCTATCAAAACTAGTTTGGTATTACCTGCCCTACAGTTGCCATCAATGTTACACTAGTAATAATAGTCCATGATGCCATTTCTTAAGATTTAGGAGACATTGGAGCCAAACAGATATATTAGGGAAAATATCTGATTAGCTTGTCAGTCATTTCCAACAAAGAGGATACAGTATAGCAGTTATACTGCAATCACAGTTATTGGCAACTGGACATGACAAGACAGATTCTTGTAGCGAATACTGATAAAAAGCAATATATACCAAATGCATCTGACTTATTACCAGAATTAACTTTGTGACTACTTTCTCTTCAGAACTGGATCTGATCCATCAGGTGATATGGAAGAATTAGGGAATCATTCAAACTAATGCCATGCTGGCAACATTGACACCAGATCCACCCAGGATGATATACAGAAAAAGCAAAAACTAGAAGGATGCACTGGTTCATTCATTTCAACAACTGCCTTCTTTAACAATGTGGCTCACAGCATTACCCCATGGATTCCACAAATGTACAACCTGTCAATTTTGTCAGTATATTGTCAAAATTAGCACTTTTGAAACTAAACAAAACTAGAACATTATGCATGTTAATAGTTTGATCAACTGCAATACAATGGTAGTTGTTTTTCAGCTGAATGTGCCTATGGGGCATTCTATATTGGCAAAACTGGAAGGAAATTTAAACTGTGTGTGGGAAGCATTAAGGAAGAAAATGAAAATGCCTTAGCAGGACATCTTGCCAGTGTGACAGACAGGAAGTCTCATGTCAGGTCTTTATACAGGTACAGAGATAGTGAACACTGCAGGAAGAAGGAAACCTAGATGCTGTTGTGGTCAAATGAGAAGGGTTTTGTATTTGTACTTTCAGCAGCATGAGAAGTCCTGAACTGAATGGAAGGTTCAAATTAACTCTGATTTTAACATGGAAACTGAGACAACCGATGTTGTAGTAGTGGCATTGGTGGTCTCTTTGCTAATAATATGCTTGTGGCTAAATTGATTGTATACTTCATACATTAGGTTATATCCCAAGCAGTCTGTGTCAGACAGCAATTAAAATTTCTCCCTTATAAATGAACACCAGTGTATGGCAACACAACATGTACTGGAGTATCCATTAAACCATTTTTTAACTGAAATGTATCAATTTGTTGCAGTTCTTGCAAATAGTGTTAAAATTATTATATTGTCTTTTTCTTCGTTTCTACGTGGGGGAGTTATAATGTCAGATGGGTAAATCGTCACCATTATGACATCACACAATGCATCTTATATAGGACTTACAACCACCCCAAATTAATCACTCTTGATAAAGCACTAGGAGGTTGCAAAACACTGTTGAGTGATTTTGCGACTATGGGGGGTGGCAGTTTTCATATTACTGTATTCTGCACCCTGTAATACCAGTTTTTCTTTGCACCTTGCACTTTGAAGAATCATGAATACAGGTATATTTTTATAACCGTATGTTTAGATATCGCATCAACTCTTTTAGCTATCAGGCAAGTTCATTACTGTTTTCTGGCTCAGATGTCTTTGCTTATTGACACCACCTGCTTTTGGGATGGCTTCTTCTTATGTACTCTTGTAAAGTATGCCAGCATACTGGTATCAGTCTGAGCTTTAAGAGCACTTTTGGGGACATGCCTCTCCTCCACATATCACAGCTCCAGATCACTGAATCTACCCCCTAATTTCACCCACTGTCCAGCTTCCTCCTCCTTTATTGTTTGAAGTCCTTGCCCAATTACAAAAGTTAGAAAATGCATTGCAGTAGATTTTCTTGTGCAGCTCCTAACTTCTGCTTGAAATCTTACCCCTACTTTTCAATCCACATATACTACTGTTTACTACTTTCATATGTGCTACTGTTTAGAACTTTGTTTCTTAGGGAATGGCAGAGATGTTGTCCAACTCATATCATTTGTATACCCATGATGTAGTGCTTCCAACTCAAAGAATTAATGTATTCTTATGATAAATAGTAAGTAAAACAGATGTTCTAACATGCTCAATTCCCCCGTCAGCTCCATGCCCCCCCAAAAAGCCATCCTTGTGCCACACTGGGAGCCCACCCCAGCATGGCAAATGGCCCACGTCATCCTTTTAAAAAAAAAAAAAAAACCTGAAACACAAAATGGTCCTCGCTGTCTCTGCCCCCACCAGCGCCACCCACTGCGCACCCTGCCTCCCCACACCCTCACCCCATACTTACCTCCGGACTCTGGGGCGACGATCTTCGGTGGACTGGGAACACGTCTGCACTCTTCAAAGCTGACCGCGAACTGAGGAAATACCGGTAAGCTGTATAATGGGGTAGATAGGGTTTTTTCAACTTTGCTGCATATCTCAGGCATTTTTTGGAATTTTTGCACCAAATTTTCAACATGGAGTTTTTGGGACCCCTTCTCATGAATGCTGTCACTGTCATGGCGTTAATCTGTTTCGAGGGTGATTTCGCAGTCACTGGCCGAAATCACCTTTTTGGGTTGAGTAATCTAAACTACACTCGCCAATGTTCATAAGGTGGGCCTCAAAAGCCTATGTTGAAAATTTGTGGAAAATTCCTAAAAATGACTGTTTTATGAGCGTCGTTGCACAGTTCCACGCGCTCGTAAGTTCGTGAATTTTCAATATTTTCACTCCAGATTTCAACATTGCTATTTTACAACACTCCTTATGATCAGTACAGCTGTCATTTTTCAAATCTTGCCCAAAACGTGTTTCCGCCTATGTAGCGCACAATGGCGCAGTCGGTGTGCAAAATCAATGTATGGGACACATTAAGAAAATCACAGTGACACTGTTCATGAGCAGAGGTCTTAAAATGGCTATGTTGAAGATTTGGTGAAAAAATTCCTAAAAATGACTGTTTTACGAGCGCATGCTATGCAGTTCCTACACACGCCGTAAGTTTGTGAATTTTCAATGTTTTCACTCCAGATTTTCAACATTGCCATTTTATTACACTTTATGAACAGTACAGCTGCCATTTTTCACATGCCGCCCAAAATGTGTTTCCGGACATGTAGCGCACAATGGTGCAGTCAGTGTGAGAAAGCAATGTTTGGGACAGATTAAGAAAATCACAGTTACATTGTTTATGAGCAGAGGTCTTAAAATGGCTATATTGAAAATCTGGTGACAAAAGTCCATAAAATGACTGTATTATGAGTGAGCATTGTGCAGTTTCCACGCACCCTCATAAATTCATGACTTTGTAATATTTTCAGTCCAGATTTTCACCAGTGGCATTTTTCTACACTTCCTTATGAACAGTACAGCTGTCATTTTTCACAACATGGCCGAAATTTGTTTTCACACTTTCAGTGCAGAGATGCATGGTCGCTGTGGGAAATCATTGTTCGGGACAGATAAAGAAAATCACAGTGACACTGTTCATGATCGGAGGTCCCAAAATGCCTGTGTTGACAATCTGCTGTAAAAAATCCCCAAACTAATTACATTACGGGTGTGTGTTGCACAGTTTCTATGCACGCTCGTGACTTCACCAGTTTTTTTTTAATATTTTTACTGCAGATTTGCAACATTGCCATTTTTTACACCTCCCCATGAACAGTACAGCTGTCATTTTTCACATCCTGTTCAAATGTGTTTTTGCACCTGTGGTGCTAAATGCCGTAGTCGCTGTGCATAAGCAGCTTTCGGCTAACAAACTGATATTGCCACTGTTCATGAGGTGGGGATCACAAAAAAAACATGTTGAAAATTTGGAGTGAAAATACCAATGAATGCTTGAGGTGTTAGGGTTTCCAACCATAATGCCTCACCCTGTAGAGAATGACAGGCATCAAGGGTGTGACTTGGGATTCTTGCCTGTAATGCTCATACCATTCCACACCCTGCAGCCAGTGAGAGGCATCGAGGTATGCCTTGGACTCTTCAGCCCCAAAGTTCACCCCATTCTTCTATACCGCACCCATCTCATTGTATTTCCTGATGGAATGGGGTGCACATAAGGGCCAAAGACCCCAAGGCACATCGTGACACTTGTCAGTGTCTGCAGGGTAGTGTGTGGTGAAATGGCATGGCCGTTATGCCTGACAACCCAAAGGCACACCCCAATGCCTGTCACTCTCTACAGGGTGGTGGTGGGGTTGGCTTCAGTTCAATACTTCAATGCCATTCCTATTATGCAGCTCTGTAACTTCTACACTATCAATGCCAATGCCAGCAAGCAAACATTCGGCATTGACAAATGCTTGTTTAATTATGATTTGTATTATTTTCATTGTAATGTATTCTTATTGAATTTTGCTTCCCTCTCCCTTCCCCTGTTTTTGTTTTTTCCCCAGGACACACCTAGAAATTAGTTCTTTTTCAACTCAACATGCCTTTTGTGTTAAAAAAAAAAGTTTCATTAAATAACTAACATAATTTCTTTCTTGTTACAATCTGTGTTTCAAATGTTTAGCAGAGACACTAACATTCTTTATCACCTAAACTCTTCCTAGCTGTAGGGTTTGCAATTTGTGAAAGAAGGTGGCAGCCGGATTGGCTTGGCAGCCCAGCTGCTAGGACACCAGGATTATATTCTACGAATTTCATTTCCAGTTAGGTCACATGAGTTCCTTATGATTATAACTTGCATCAATATGGAATGTGTTGAATTCTACTAATATTAATCGGTTTGGAATTTGGATGGAGCTGAATTGAAATTTAACACTCTTACACTGTCCTGCATCTAAACTAAGGACAGACCTCCCCTTCTGTTATAGATTTAGATCTTACGTTTCTTTTTTATTTGAGGGGGATCAATAAGTTAACTGTGATTTCATGGTCCCAGTACGTCATACTATTGTACTGTCTCCTCCTTTAAGGAGCTGGACTTTGGAGTGACGGTTGAGATTTTAATTGGAGGCTGTATAGCACTGTGGTTTAAGGCTCTGAACTGCAGACCTGGGTTTGAATCCCACAGCCCCTGCTTGCATACTGTGTGACCCTGAGCAAGTCACTTAACTTCCTTGTGCTCTCAGGTTGCACCTGGAAACAAGCTTCAGCTTAGTGTGCCTTTCCTAGTTTAACAATTTTCCTTTCCCCTCTAATTCCCACAACAGGTATATAACCTTCAGTAAGCATTGTATTATTAAAATATCATAAGTATCATAAGTTGGCTATAAGACAATAGCTTTCACCAAGAAGTCTCACTGTCTGATTACAACAGTTATGTGCCTGACTCCCTAAAAGTGCATCTAACTTATTTTTAAAAGTGATTATCATGTTACTGCTTACTACATCTGATGGGGGTCTATTCCACTGAGACACTACCCTCTGATTGATCCAAGAACCCCTCTTGTTGGATCTATACAGTTGACCCTTTAGTTGGTACTCATGCATTCTGGTATACGTGTTTGTGGCTCTTGTCTCCATACCACACATTTCCATAAGTCCCTATTCTGAAAAGCAGAGTAAACCAAACAAAGGTCCCCCCTGAGCTGCCAGAACTCCAATGAGTACAGAACCAGTTCTTTCAGTCTGTCCTCATAGGAAAGGGTTTTGAGATCAAAAATCCTTTTGGTTGCTCTCCTCTGCACCCTCTCGCGGTTTCTTATATCTGTTTTATGATATGGGCTCCAAAACTGCACCCCATACTCCATGACTGGCCTCACCAGTGAACCATACAGTGGCAGCAGCACTGTTCTGTCCCTACTTCTGACACTGTGCAAAATACAGTGCAACATCCTATTAGCATTATTTATCACTTTGTTAGTTTGCTGTCTAAAAGTGAGATCGTTTGTGACTAGGATGCCTAGATCTTTCTCACATTCCACTGTTTTCAGTATTTGGCCACACAGGTTATATCTTAACTGGATGTTATTGTGTCTGAAGTGCATAACACTGCACTTTTCAAGGTCAAACCTCATTTTGTGTGCAGCTGCCCAGAGACCTATTGTGTCCAGTTCATTTTGAAGGTTTTCTGCATCTACCTCTGTTCTAATTATGGTCCCTTTCTTACAATCATCTGCAAATTTGGACATCCATACTTTGAGGTTTTAAGGGAGGACACAAAGATATTAAAGAGCACCGGACCCAGCACCGAGCCCTGGGGGACCCACCCAGTCACCTCCTCCCAGTCTGAATAGTACCATCTAATACTCACTTTCTGCCTCCTATTCGTGAGCTAAGCCTCTACCCACTGAATTATCTGAGGGTCCGCACCTATATCCTGGAGACTATTAATAAGTCCGTCATGAGGCACTAGGTCAAAGGCCTTGGAGAAACTGAGATACACCACATCAACTGACAATCTATCCTCTAAGGCTGTGCTCACTATTTCAAAGAAACTCAACAGATTTGTTTGGCATGACCTCCCCGGCGTACACCCATGCTGGGTGATATCAGATTTGCCATTTATCTCTCCATGATTTTCTAAGGTTTTCTTTATTATAACTCTCCATTATTTTACCTGGAAGGCATGTCAGGCTTATAGACCTGTAATTGCTCACGTCAGATTTGGTCCCACTTTTACGTATGGGTGTGACAGTTGCCGGAGTCCAGTCCTCTGTGATTTCCCCATATCTCAGGGATCTGTTGAATGGAACACTCACTGGGTAACTCAGTTCTTCTGCCAGCTTTTTTATAAGGTGTCTGTACAGGCCATCAGGCCCAGGTCATTTGCTGACCTTGTTTTGTTTTTAATTTTTCCAGTATGGTGCCCTTATTAAAGACCCTAAAGCCTAGGACTTGTTCTGTACCCTGTCCTCCACTCTCTGTAATTTTGTTATAGATTTTGGGCTGGAACACACTAGCAAAGTATTTATTAAATGTATCTGCCATCTTTTTTTCATCCAAGAGCATTACTCTTTCATTCTGTATTGGTCCTATGGTGTTGTTTCCATTTCTTTGATTATTTATATAATTGAAAAAAGATTTTTTATTGTCTGCCATTTGATTGGCTACCCTCACTTCCTTCCAGATAATATGCAGTATATTTTTATGTCTGATATACATCTCTAAATTCTAACAATCCATAATTTTTTTATCTTTATTTAGAAATTCATAATGGCAAAGTGCTGCAGACAGTTATACAAGTATTTCTGCATTATAGCAGCGTAGATAATTGTAACCATCCCCCCTTTCTCACAGATGTGATCAATACAGGTTTGTAGGTGCACACCCATCCAAATCAATTAACTAAGAGGAGAAAGAGTTCCCCATCTCACTATTATATCTGGTGGCACTGTTCATCATTATAAAAACAACTGTACTAAGTTAAGAAATGGATTACCTGTAACCAATAAAACGTATTAAACAAATTGTGGTTGTCTGGATGCTTATCTGTGTTGCCTTTTCAACATTTTGTTATGATTTAGCAAAGGAAAAATAAACAGAAATCTGGAAGTGCAATCACTTGAACAATGAATAACAAAAGCTGCACTAGGGTTAAAATTACTTTTTTCTGCTTGTATAGTCAAACAATGGAAGACTTCTCGAGTTACATTTCTCTTTGGACAAGCACAGAAGGGCTGTGATGGTCTCTATTCTCCAGGAGTCACAAATAGACAGCCACTCAGCAGTATCAGGGACCTGAGGAGTCAAACACCTCCTGATTAAGGCTTTGCCTGCCACTGCAAGCATTACAAACAAGTAACTTTTTGTATTCCTCTAGGTGCTATCTGGGGGAAGCCCCAGTACTAAATTTTGAATGTTTGGCAGGGTCAAGAGAGTCAATACCTCTTACATAGCTTTTTCAGTAGATTCCCAAAAGCGGGTAATTATCAAACAGCTCCAAAGGAGCTCTCAGCCCACAATTTCACCAGCACAGGCCTGTGCTTATATTGGAGAAGTGTTTCAGTCTGTCTAGCGTAAAGAAGAGGCAAGTCACTTGTTTCCATCAAAAACACTCTCCATGACTGACTCAGCTGTTCTAGGAATACCAACCCAGACCCTTTCCCACTGTTTCAGAGTTAGTGTAATGCCCCCTTCCTCTCCCAACATCCCTGTATGCCCTCTGTCTCCTGCATACCTACCTTTGAGGTTATGATTCTGTACAGCCTCGAAATCTGATGTGGCTGGGGACCTGAACCTCTCACCTGCTACACATAGGTAACCAGAGGAGACTGTAAACCATAATGTATTTAGCTGGGATATTCCAAGTTAGTCCAGGATTTGAGAGTGGCTGCTGGCTAGGGATTATTAATAGCTCCAATATCTGAGGATCCTGCTGTCCACAAAAGGATCTGGAGTGGAAATGAGATGTGAACTCCTCATTCCAGAGGGATCCACCTATTGTCTTCATTATTGACAATAAATTCAGCCAATGGTGTTAGCTGGGCTGCGTGACAGTAACTTTTCAAGTCTAAGAGAGTTAATCCTCCCAAACACCACTCTTTGTGGTGAATTCAAATGTTCTATTTGACTCTAGGCTTACTGACATTCCAGATAAGTTAATGAGTGCTTTCTGTATTTCTCTCCATTCAGATCTAGTCAACTAAGTAGGCAGGGTTGAGAAGAGAGACAAGAGGTGCAATAAAATGTTTATCTTGATCACTTCTATGTGATTCAAAAAGGATAATAATAGATGGTTCTACCTATTTGAGTCTGCATACACTGCCTGAGACAGCTGCAGGTAATTATGCTGCTATATTGATTTGATCTTAACTGGACTTTGCACCCCCCAGCTATCTCACTTTATAAAATGGGTGCCAAAAATCCTGTATTCTGATTTATCAAACAGGTCACCTGACCATGGATTAATCCCCTGTAAACCCACAGCTGCCTTGCCGCACTACAAAATCCTAAGTGACAGCAATGTAAAGTGACCTTTTCAGATCACTCTGCCAGAGAAACATGTAAAAAAAAACTACAACTACGGCATCCTTATTAGGACAAATCCACCTAATGGAGAACTACAACTACTGCATCCTCAGAAGGACAAACCCATTAGGCAGAAGAGCCATTTTATTACAAGTGCATGTAAACAGTGTTTTTTTTTTTGTTTTTGTTTTTTTTTCCAATATTTATTTAGGTAAACCTCTAAGTTAAAGCTGCCCATTTTAGAAGTGGATTAACCCACTCAAGAGCATGGGTTTACTGAGCAATAATTACCAGGTCTTCCTTTTTCCCATAGGGAAACCTTGGTGTAATTTGCCATTATAAAGGAGTGTTTATAATGGCAAACATGTGCCCAGTTTCCCCTCACACTGCACAGGTGCCCCCCATAAAGATTTTCCTCCTAAACTACTGGCCGCCTCATTTTTCCCTGACATGGAACTGCTACTCGGACTCAGCTGTAAGAGGCAGCCAAAAACAAATTCAAATGTTGAAAAAGAAAAAAAACTGAAAATTTTGGCTCAACACATAAATGAATTTAAAAAAGTTCAAATAAAAGTGACTGTGGATGTGCCCACACCTAAGCGGACTGCAGTCGCAAAAGAACGTCTTTTTTATTTTATATAATTGCTGTGGCAAAAAATGAAAACCCAGCAATTATATAAAATAAAATATGGGGCAGGGTGTGTAAACTTGAAGTTTACATGCACCTGAGGGGTTAGATACTATGCATAAACCCCTCAAGCTTCGCTCTTGGGGTTTATGTAGTATCCAACTCCTTGGGTATGTGTAAACTTCTTGGTACACACCCCGACCCATACTTTATTCCATATTTAAGCCACACCTGGGTGGTTGATGTCACTCGGCCTGCGGCCCTGTGCCTCACAACCCCCCCCTCTCCCAGGCATGGATTAATGCTCGGTAAACCCATGCTCTGTCGTGGGTTAATCCCTCCTTAGTGGAGACTCACTTATAAGGGATGACTGCTTTAATCTCCCCTGTGGGGGTTCTGCTTATAAGAAGCATTTCTGTTTTAGTTTGATTCATCTTGAACTTCCAGGAATGGAGGCATGGATTTCAGAGGGTTTCACATATACATAACAGTGTCATACCCAGAGGGATACACGTGATGTTCCTGACCTTCTATTCTAATGGCCTTTATTTCTACACATTTTTTGATTAATGCAGCCAAGGGCTGTATATTCAAGATGAACAGCAGGGGTGATACAAAAAACACCCACCTGGTGCCTTTGTTAATAGTAAAGGGGTCTGATATGGTGCTATTGACTCTGATTTTGGCCAAGGGACAGTTGTACAACATAGCAATCCATCGGGTAAAGGATGGTCTGAACCCCATGGCAGCCAGTACTGCATTTAAATATGACCAATTAAGGCAATCAAATGCCTTTTCAGTGATTAAAAAGACCACCTGCACCTCCTTATCCTGTCCAGCCCCTGACATGATTAACAAACACCTAACATTATTACTTAAAAATCTATTGGGTATAAACTCAGTTTGGTCCAGATGTATCAATTTGGTGACCACTTTTTGCACTCTGATGGCAAGTAATTTTGTCAACAGCTTACGAGTCTTGGTTGAGCAAGAAAATCAGCCAGTACAAAGAGAAAAATCTGCCAGTACGAAGCACAATTTTTATTGTCCTTGTCCCGCTTCTGAATTAGTGACCAGGGCCTCATTCCAACTATCAGGAATTGCCTGCACTGTTTGGCATGTATGTTCTAAACGTTTGGAGCAAAATAGGAACTACCTAATCTTGAAAGGATTCTTAAAATCAGTGCTAAATCCACCTGGACTGGCAAATTTGTTACTTTTTAGAGTTTTGATTGCCTCAATGACTTTAGCTTCCTGGATTGGTATAAAGCACAAAAGAAGCCGCTCCTGGATTACTGCAGTGTGTTGAACCCAAAACAAGTCTCAGCACACAGCAAAAAGGGTTACGCTCATATGCCCAAAAAGATAGGCTGCCAAACATACAGTATATAGTTTAGGTATTTAAAACTTCTTTAGTCAATATTCACATACTGTATAAAAAATACAGGTACACCACTCCTAAAGGGAAGAAAGATCACCAGACTATCATTTCGCACCTTTACAGGTGCTTTTTCTTTTTTTGAGATCCCTTGAAAAAGCACCTGTAAAGGTGCAAAATGATCGATGGGTGTTCTTTCTCATCCTTAGGGGTGGTGTACCTGTATTTTTATATGTATACCCATTTTGCTGTGCTTCTTAGATTGGGACATCCAGAAGAGTTTTGTCTTCATCAGACAACATTGGTAAGTGCAGGTTGAACAAAAAAGCCATGGCTGCCATGGATGTGTGGTCAGGCTGCCTGAATTCAGAGTAGAATGACTCATAAAATGATTTAAAGGCCTCGGCTATTTTCCTTGGTGTTATCCACTACAGGGCCCCATCCTTTGGATCTCTGATTTGTGAACTACTCTTTCAGTTGCCGCTTTGCAGAGATGAAAGGCCAACAACTAAGTGGCCCTTCTTCTCACTTCATAGTATCTCTGCTGAGTATATCTCAAAGTTCCCTCTGCCTGTCCTTGAAGTAATACATTGAGTTCCTTCATCCTTGAAGTGACTCATGAGGAGTTCCTTCCTGACCTTGAGTAGTAATTGTATGGATCCCCTGCTTCTATTCTGTTTGTGTTTTATCTCTTACACTTTAAATTTGTTTCTCAGGGCCACCCTAACCATTGATTTTTGCCTGTAAGCTTGAGCTGCCAGACTGATTGTTTTGCCCTGAACTGTAACTTTTAGTGTGTCCTAAGCAATATGATATGAAATCCCTTTGTTGGCACTTAGGGCATAGCTTTCCATAAGTCCAGTGGCTATTTTTTTTTTAAAGCAGTGATCACTCAATAACAAGGTGTTCATCTCCATAAGGTCCTTTGTGCTTCCCATTGGAGACAAAGCTGTAGAAGAACAGAGCATGATCGCAGTTTTGCTTGTAAGACTGAGCATTTTGGGATCTGAAATGGCAGCCGCTTGGGGATAAGAAATGTATAAATTCCTGAATATGTTTGCTGAGGGTAGGAACAGAATTGTAATCCCTATCCCCATTGTGGAGGACTCTCCATATATTGATGAACCTTGATTCTTCAATAATCAGACCCCAGAAGCCGCATGCAGGATTCCAGCTTCTTCACCCCTGATCGAGCGTGATCCTCTTTGGCCAGACTGGAATACTGGGCAGTAGCAGCCAACACCCACAGTCCACGCCTGGAAGCCACATGCAGGTACAGAACTCAGAGTTCCACTCTCCTCTCCCTGGCACAATCTTGAAATTGGCACTTTTCATTCGCTAAGTGCCATTTGCTCCTCAACTGACTACCCTTTCTATATTGGCTGTTCAAGCCTTTAGGCCTTTATCTGTTATTTCCACATAACTTGAATTTTTAGCTAAAGCCGCTGGGCTCTTACAGCCATTTATAAATGTTTACATGTCTTAATACAGTACTAGTTCTGTTCAGAAAAATTTTGTATAGATACTTACATTTCTTCTCAGTTAACCAACTGTTACAAACTGTGTTTGAGTATAACTGTATTTCAGTTGAAAGTTAGCCAAGTGTGAAGATTTTAGCTTGGTTCTAAATTAATTTGTATCAAGCTGTATTAGAATACAGCCACTTCTCCTTTTTCTGCTTCCTTGCTTACTTAGAAGTTCTGTCCACCATCTCTTCCCACACCTACTGGGAGCCCTGATCCCTGCTCCTGATGGTGGTGGCTTCTGTGCCCGCCTTACTTGGCTCTGGCCATCCCCATCCTTTGTTTGATCTCTCCCCACCCTCCCACTGATCTGAATCTTTTCTATTGCAAACCCTCACCTCGATTGATCAATGTATGCTGCTAAATTCCCTTCCCTCAATTTAGCCTGTTGCTGACTCAATTTATTTTCTGCCCCTCTCCCTCTAGGCTTCTAGCCTCTATGCCCCTGATCGGGCGTGATCCTCTTCAGCCAGACTGGAATCCTGGGCCCTAGCAGCCACCCACAGCCCACTCCTGGAAGTTGCACGCAGGTATGGAACTTGGAGCTCCACTCTCCTCTCCCTGGTGCAATCTCGAAGTTGGTGCCTTTCATTCACTAAGCACCATTGGCTCCTCAGCTGGCTACCCTCTCTTTATTGGCTGTTCAAGCCTTTAGGCCTTTTTCTGTTGTTTCCACTTAATCTGAATTTTTAGCTAAAGCTACTGGGATCTTACAGCCCTTTATAAATATTTACATGTATTAATACTAGTTCTGTTCAGAAAAATTTTGTATAGATACTTAGATCTGTTCAAAGTTAACCAACTGTTACAAACTGTGTTTGAATATAATTGTATTTTGGTTGAAAGTTAGCCAAGTGTGAAGAATTTATCTTGGTTCTTTAAATTAATTTGTATCAAGCTGTGTTAGAATACAGCTGTCTCTCCATTTTCTGCTACCCTGCTTACTTAGAATTTCTGACCCCCATTCTGTTTACTTAGAAATTCTGTCTTCCATCTCTTCTCACACCTACTGAAAGCCCTGATCCCTGCTTCTGACGGTGACGGCTTCTGTCCCCACCTTACTCAGCTCTGCCCATCCCCATCCTTTGCTTGATCTCTCCCCACCCACCCTCTGATCTGAATCTTTTCTATTGCAACCCCTCCAATTAATCTGTGTAAACTGCTAAATTGCTTCCCTCATGATGTAGCCTGTTGCTGACTCAATTTCTTTTCTGCTCCTCTCCCTCTAGACTTCTAGCCTCTCTGCCCCTGATCGGGCATGATCCTCTTCAGCCAGACTGGAATCCCCAGCTGTAGCAGCCGCCACGCATAGGCCACTCCTGGAAGCCACATGCAGGTACGGAACTTGGAGCTCCACTCACCTCTCCCTGGTGCAATCTTGAACTTGGTGCCTTTCATTTGCTAAATGCCATTGGCTCCTCAACTGGCTACCCTCTCTTCATTAGCTGTTCAAGCCTTTAGGCCTTTTTCTGTTGTTTCCACTTAACTTGAATTTACCCCCCATCACTCTTTAAATACACTTGCTGCCTTCTGGGCTCCACCCAACATTACAGCTTTACCACTAGTGGTGGAGCAAGCATCATCTCATCATTAAGAGGACTGATATCTTAGGTCCATCACCTCCCACTACATAGTGATAGCTGCTAGTTTAACCCTACAAAAAGTAAAGTGAAATGGTGCGGGTGCTCTCACCAAGGCGAGCTATGACACCCTCCTCTTACCAACCTACCTGACAACCTGGCAGTGGCCAGTACTGCCCAGCATGCAGGGTCACCCCAAACTTGCATTATTGTTACTCCTTGTATTCCTACTTGGGGTGGAAGATGGAAAACACAGTATAGTACCTCTGACATACAAGCCAATCATCAATCACACCTAAATACCTGAGGGTTATACAACAAGGGGGACTATAGCAGACCCTCCCAAAGGCACACCCACAAACTCCCACCACAACAGTACAAGCCTTATACACTACCCCGTGCCGCACAGAGAAAGCAAACAGGCTGCCTGGAACATCTCTGCTGCAGGTGAGAGCTGCAATCGGCAGGAGGTCTACTACTTTGCTGTTTTTGCACAAACTGGGACATTTTGGGACTGCTACAAGGAGTGTGTCTCTACTTGACTGTATTGCTTAAACTGCTTGTCCTCCTCAGTGATAGTTACATATTTCTGCTCAGCTGACGGGGTTCGGTGGTGCACCAGCACGATTGTGAGCAGCTGAGGGGGTGGGGCACCAGTTTCAGCTCAAAAGCCTCGTGCCGCACAGAGAAAGCAAACAGGCTGCCTGGAACATCTCTGCTGCAGGTGAGAGCTGCAATTGGCAGGAGGGCTACTAATTTGCTGTTTTGCACAAACTGGGACATTTTTGGACTGCTACGAGAAGTATGTCTCTACTTGACTATATTGCTTAAACTGCTTGCCATCCTCAGTGACATTTGTATATTTCTGCTCAGCTGAGGGGGTTCAGCGGTGCACCAACATGACTGTGAGCAGCTGAGGGGGCGGGGCACCAGTTTCAACTCAAAGCCCCGGCGCCACCACAGGCGCAAGCTTGCAGGTAAACAAGAAATGTGGTGGTGCAAGTGCCACTGTCGTGCACAGAAAAGTGTTAGTTGGAAAGAGGGAAGGGGTTTTGTGTTTAACTTTACAGTGTTAGGTAGGAGTTTTAAGGTTTTATTTTATTATACATATATTATTATTTAAGTGTTTATGATATTCTACTTAACAGTGAAGAATTTGTTATACAAGGGAAATGTTTCTTCGAATGGTTATATTTGGCTTCATATTGATGGCATGGGGTTTGGGGGCTTTAGGGGCTGGGGGAATGATTTGAAGTGGCAAATAGCTTTACAGGAACATGCTTTGATTAGCTCTAATACTATAGGCGACAGAAGGTTTGGTTTACTCAGGGATGTTCTCATTGGGGCAAACTTATGGTCTAATAGTTTTAGTAGTGCCTTGTGTAAGAGACATTATTTTTTGAGTTGGACTAATCTTAGAAGGTCAATAAAATTGGAGATGGTAAGATGGCTAATTAAAGTAATTGGGGGACCCATTTTAAAAATAGCTCTATTAGAGTTTTTAAAGCATTACTAATTATGTGTTTAATGTTGTGTGGAGATGTACATCCAAACCCAGGGCCCTTGGCTTCACAACAAACCCCCTTGTATACTATTTCTCAGAATTCCAGGGAAATGGTAATGGATGATCTAGGTGTTAAGCAGAGTGGTACTTCTTATGTAAAACAGGGATTGAGGTTAATACACTTAAATGCCAGGAGTATGTTAAACAAAATGGATTTGATTGGCCCCTGGGTTATCGATTATGACCCAGAGATTGTGATAATTTCTAAAACTTGGCTAAACCATAAAATTGAGGTTATTTATTTAAACATTCAAGTATACAACATATGGCGAAATGATAGAAACAAAAAGGGGGGGACTTTTGATTTATGGGAAATCTAAATTAATTTTGACACAATTGGAAATAAAAAAAGATATGGAGGGTTTGGAGATATTGGCCCTAGAATTAAAATTGCCCTATTCAAAGAAAATATTGATTGTGGGGATATATTGTCCTCCTAAGGTTAAAGCCGTGGCTATTAATTATCTGCAGGATTGGTTGTTTGATTACAAGGATTGCCATGAAATACTGATGGCAGGAGACTTTAATTTTAATTGGCAAAATATTAATGAGTCTCATCCTTTGATTGATTTGCAAAATAATATGGGTTTAGCTCAACTAATTTGAGAGCCCATGAGAATAAATATGGCATCAGTTTCAACTTCTTCAGTTTTGGATTTGATCTTTACCAATACAGTGGACAATATTATTGATAGCGGGGTTTTACCAGACACAATCTCAGACCACCAATTCACATTTTGTAATAGGGCTTATTGTAAAAATTTGGATAAGAAAAGGAAAATCAGTTGGCGTAGCTTCAGAGACTTTGATTACACTGATTTTATGATGGATCTAGGTGCTATTGACTGGGAGCGTATGCATTTGATTCCATCTGTGGACAATTTATGAAATTATTTCCTTGGAGAATTCATGGAGATTTGTAATAAACACACTCCAATTAAAACCAGGATTTTGAAACAAAACTCTACATTATGGTATTCAAAAGAATTTAAAAAGTCAAAATTATTAAGGGACAAGGCATGGCATCAGGCCAAAAGAAAACGTAGCAAACAGGATTGGGACAGGTTTAAAAAGTTTCATAATAAATATGTTAGAGAAGTCCGAGGGGCAAAACAACGCCATTATACCCATTTGTTGGACAAAAATAGTTTAAAAAGTCCCAAAGATTTTTGGAAAACAATAAATACTCTGATTAAGGGTCAGGGGGTTGCTGAAATAAAGGTGTTAAACACTGATGGCCAGGCATTGCCTTTATCTCAACACATGTTGGATCGGCTGAACGAGAACTTTAGTAAGATGGGAGTGACCAGTTCAGCCAGTCCACCCTGTTTCCCTGGTTCTTGTCACCTACCTCAGTCGAGTGGTCATGGGTTTACTAAATCATTCGTATTCGAAGAAATAAAAGTTGAAACCATGATTAGAGAATTAATTGACTTAAATACCGCTAAAGCTGTGGGCTTGGATAATATTTCACCTAAATTGCTTAAATATGCTTCTCCAATTTTAGCCTACCCCCTGACATATCTATTTAATAAATCATTAACTACAGGAGTCTATCCATTAGCTTGGAAACAATCCAAGATTATACCCATATTTAAAGGTGGCAACAGGACAGAGATGGACAATTATAGGCCTATCACTCTTTTGTTCCAGGTATCTAAAATATTGGAAAGAATGGTGGCTGCCCAATTAAGAAAATATTTGGACTCCTCTGGTTTATTGAATAGTATGCAGTCTGGTTTCCAGAAATTGCACAGTATGACTTCTGCACTTGCTAAAGTTGTAGGAGATGTACAAGCAGCTCTGGACAGGCGGACACTAGTGGGGGCAATTTATGTGGACTTATCCAAAGCTTTTGATTCTTTAGACCACCGTGTCCTTCTGTCCAGGGCAGCATCCCTTGGGATGGTGGGTTTGAGTGGAAAGTGGATGGAATCATATTTGATGAATAGGAGTCAAAAGGTTTCATTGGGAGGTTGGGAGTCATGCTTTTTGCCTGTTGGATCGGCGGTCCCACAGGGCTCCATCCTAGGGCCATTGCTGTTTAACATGTACGTAAATGGCCTGTCTTTTCTGGATCCTGAAATAAAGTACCATCTTTATGCTGATGATACTATTATTTATACATCAAATGAATCTATTAAGGTGTTACAAAATAGGCTTCAGTTAGCCTTTGATGATTTACAGAGCTTTTTAAGAGATAGCAGACTGGTTCTGAACGTAAAGAAAACACAGGCCAAGTTGTTACATCGTAAAAGTGATAGGTTGGAGAGCATGGCCCTGGGATTGGTTGCCCATGGGGGAGCCCCGATCCAACAGACACATATGTATAAGTACCTGGGTCTTTGAATCGACAGCTTATTATGTTGGGATATACATATTGGTAATTTGACTAGGAGTGTAAATAAAAGAATAGGGGCTCTTTATAGGGTTAGATCATTAATGATCATGGAAGTAAGAAGAAAAAAGTAGTAAAGATGGTCATCTCTATGATTGATTACGGGGACATATTTTATTCATGTGGGAGAAAACAGGATTTAAAAAGTTGGAAGCAAGTTATAACAACTTAGCTTGATTTATTCTAGGGGCCCCCAGACTAACCCATAGATGTTTGCTTTATGATCATTTAGGGTGGCATATGTTCTATGAGCGTAACCACAAACATTTACTAGCCTTTGTCTATAAAGGACTGAAGTGGAAGTATCCAGGGTATGTTGCAGATAATTTGATGTATAGAGATAAGTTGGCCTCTTTGAGAAATTGCCAAGTGCCAAAACTGGAGTTGCCTAGATGTAATTTGAATATAGGAAGACAATCTATATATTATAGAGGGGTGTTGGGTTGGAATGGAATTCCTGTGACTTTGTTCTTGGATAACGTAAAAAATCACTGGCCTCTCATTTTAGTTCACGTCAAAAGAGGCAATGCTGTACCGATATATAAAGGATATATGTAGATTTACAGTATGGGCTATTACTATTAATTAAGAGTATATTGCACCTTAGGGATGTTCTTTATTTGTATCCCTTTTTGGTGGGTATTAATAAGAACTGTTAATGATGGTATTGATGTTATGTGTGAATTTGAATTTTTTGTATGGTTTTCTTTTTTTGGCTTTTTATTAATTTCCTTTTTAGTCGTGTTATCAGTGGTATTGTATGTTATTGTAACATTTCCCTTTTATATTGTACTTTTTTACTGTATGGGACCTCGTTGAAAATAAGCTTTGCTCAATCGAGTTTATCCTTTATTCATTTGTATTCTAAATGGATAAAAACATTTTACTACTACTATATCCATTGCCTCTTTGCTGCAATACTGCACTCCTGCCATCACCTTGTATGGTCATAGGCACACAAAGGACAAGAATGCATGCCTAACCTGGGTGTACTTGATAACACTACCTCAAGAAACTGATTATTATCTGCTTCTACTATCTGGGAACATGCACCCTAATCCTAGACCACCAGGAACTGACAAAACTGTGGGGCTTGGTCACCTCAAAATTGTCTCACTAAATATAGGTAGCCTACTACCTAAGCTACCGCAATTCCATGTAAGGGCTGTGCAGCTTAAACCTGACATCACTGCACTAATGGAGACCTGGCTCTCCCCTAAAATCCAAGGTGCCACTGTGTCCTTAGATGGCTATACCACCTTCCATCAGGACAGACTGCCTAAGTGGGGGGGTGGCTGCCTGGTAGACCTGTGCAATGATATTAAAGAGAAGGTACTACCAAACAGCATACACACAAGTGAGGCACACATAATAACCATCAAACTCACTGTAGGCCAGCAAAGCAAGGTACTAGTGCTCTCCAGAGTATACATACCACCAGGAAAGCATTCTATAGGCATCAAGCAGTTCACTGATAGTCAAAGGAAGCTCAAGCAAACCTGGGAACAGGTCGTAGTTGGTGACATCAACACAAACTGGCAAGCCAATGATACCTCTGCCATAAAGGATCAAATCACAGGCCTCTGTTTCACCCAGATGGTAACCCAAGCCACCAGGCAAAACTACAGAATGGATATAAGCACCCTAATTGACTGGCTACTTTCCACCTGCCCAGAGCACATTACTGTGGCATCAGTCCTACCAGACTCCCTCAGTGACCACTCCCCGGTGATCTTCACATGGTCTAATAAGTTCACCAAGTACACTCCACAGTTCACTATAAGCTGCTCACAAGAAAGGGTCAGCTGGAGCCAGATAAACAGTTCCTGAGACTCGTCAACTGGACCCCACTAGATAGTGCCAAGGATGGAAACAAAACCCTAGAATACTTTTGCACTGTCTTTACAAATGCCTGCAACATCTTTGCCCCTTACAAGTTCAAGAAAGTAAAGGGGAATTAAACCCCTTGGCTCTCTGGGTCTCTCATAGAGCTCATGCACTGCAGATAATCTATGGCATAAAGCTAAAGCCACTGGGAAACAAGCCGACCTCATTGCCTACAAGGCAGCCAGAAATAAGTGCACAAAACTAATTAGGAATGACAAAGCCACACATTATAAAGATCTCCAGAGCAGGAGGTGGAGCAATGGAAGGGACTTCTGGAACTCTGTGAAATCCCTAATGGTGAAGGTTTCCAAGGCACCGCCTGACCTGATTGTTGCAACAGCAGGAACATTACATGAGCCCAGAGATATTGCCAACACCTTCAATATAGCCTTCCCAGACCGAAGCGCTTGCTACCTAACAACTACCTTACCTCCCAACCGCTCAGGCAGCCTCCATATGCTGGTTCACCCCCTCCCAACCATAATGGCATACCACCATTCTACTTCAGGCAAATAACCAGAGCTGAAACCATAAGATACGTCAAGTGAGTCCTAAGTAAGACAAGGATGGGGAGTGACCTAATAGAGATGAAGATGGTAGTCCTCACCCTGGACAAGCTGGCTGCACCCCTTACAAAAATCTTTAATACATCTCTAAGAATGGGAGAGTTCTAGGACAAATGGAAGTCAGCACTCATCACCCCTGTTTTCAAAAGTGATGACAGAACCAATCTGTCAAACTACAGGCCAATACCCATATTACCCCCCGTCAAAAGCCATAGAAAGGACTGTATCTGGTCAGTTAACAGACTATCTGGATAAATACGACCTTCTATGCGTACAGCAGTATGGCTTTCAAAAAAATCATAGCACCCTGTCTGAAACATAGAAACATAGAAGTTGACGGCCGATAAGGACTGCAAGGCCCATCCAGTCTGCCAATATCTTTTTCTACCTTATAAATGTGCAATCGGCCTTTGCTCTGTCAGTGGCCTATCTATTCATAGTCATTTGTATTGCTCCCTTATGCCTATCCCATGCCTGTTTGAAGCCCTGCACTGTATTCATAGCCACCACTTCTTGTGGTAAGCCATTCCATGCATCCACCACCCTTTCTGTGAAAAAGAATTTTCTCACATTCCCCCTTAATTGGCCTCCCTCTAATCTCATGCTGTGTCCTCTTGTCCTGCTATTTTTCTTATATTTAAACATGTTAGACTCTTTCACCTTGTTTATGACCTTAAGGTGTTTGAATGCCTCGATCATATCACCTCTCTCCCTCCTTTGCTCAAGGGTATATATATTGAGCTCCGTTAATCTGTCCTCATATGTCTTCTGATGCAGTCCCTGCACCATTTTGGTTGCCCTTCTCTGGACTGCCTCAATTTGGTTAATGTCCTTGTGAAGGTGTGGCCTCCAATACTGCCACGCAGTACTCCAGATGGGGCCTAACTAGTGTCTTGTACAGAGGGATTATTACCTCCTCTTATGACTTGTGATACCCTACTAATACACCCTAACACCCCCTAGCCTTACCTACTGCTTTAGAGGTCTGCTTGATGATTTTGGTCATCAGTGATGATGATGCCCAAGTCTCTTTCTTCCTTTGTGACTGCTAGCAACTCCCTCCCAGCCTATAGGTGGCTTCAGGGTTTCTTCCCTATGTGCATGATTTTGCACTTCTTTGCATTAAATCCCAGTTGCCACTCTTCTGACCATTCTGCTAGTTTATCCAGATCTCTTCTCATTCTGCCCACCCCATCTGGATCATCTACTCTGTTGCAGATCTTGGTGTCATCTGCAAACAGACAAGCCTTACCTCTAGTCCATCTGCAAGGTCACTAATGAAGATGTTGAAGAGGACTGGCCCCGGACTGATCCCTGAGGTACCCCACTTGTGACTTGCATCTCTTCTGACTGTATACCATTTACCACCACTCTCTGTTTCTGCCCGTCAATCAGTTTGCCACCCAGTTGACCAACTTCTGACCCACCCGAGCCTACCCAGCTTATTTATCAATCTTCTATGTGGAACAGTGTCAAAAGCTTTGCTGAAGTCAAGGTAGGCGACATCAACTGCCCCCTTGGTCCACCACTCTGGTTACCCAGTCAAAGAAATCTATGAGATTAGTTTGACAGGACCTTCCTTTTGTAAACCCATGCTGTCTTGGATCCTGTGCCCCTATGGATTCCAGGTGTTGCACTATCCTTTCCTTAAGGAGTGCCTCCATAATCTTGCCCAGTACTGAGGTAAGACTGACTGGTCTGTAGTTCCCTGCCTCCTCCCTGCTACCACTCTTGTGGAGCGGGATCACATGAGCCCTTCTCCAGTCTTCTGGGACCTCTCTGTGCTCAGAGACTCACTAAACAATTCTGCTAATGGCTCTGCTAGTTCCTCCTTTAGCTCCTTAAGTACCCTGGGATGTATGCCATCAGGTCCCATTGCCTTATCCACCCTGAGCTTAGCAAGCTCTTGTAGGACCCTTTCTTTGTGAAGGGAGTAGTGCTCACCTCCCTCCCCTGTGTCCATGATGCTGAGCTGTGGGCCCTGTCCTACCTTCTCTTCAGTAAATACTGAGCAAAAGTATCTATTTAGGATAGATGCCTTTACAGGGTCCTCCTCCTCACATGCTCCTTTTTCTCCATTAAGCTTATGACCCCTCTGGACTTTCTCCTTTCACTAATGTATCTATAGAAAGTCTTGTCACCTTCTTTTACTGTTCGTGCTAGTGTTTCCTCAGTTTGGGACTTTGCCTGCCTTACTGCCTTACCTGCTTCCCTTAGGGCAGTTTGGTATGCCTCTATCTTCATCCTGCTGTGTTCCCTTATATTTCCTGAAGGCCAGCCTTTTGGCTCTGACCTTTTCTGCTACTGTATTTGAGAACCAAAGTGGTTTCCTTCTTCTTTGCACTTCCTTTTCTGTCTAACACAATGGGATGTTGCTTCAAGTATTGCATCCTTAATGCTTGCCCACTTTGCCTGTACCCCTCACCTGTGTTTCTTTTGCCAGGGCTAGCTTAACTCTGTTGGCCATCTTATCAAAGTCAGCTCCTCTGAAGTCCCATATTTTTGCCTTGGAATGGGATGATTTAGATGTAGTAGCCAAATTGAATCATACCATGTGATGGTCACTGGCCCCAGGTGACCTTCTACCTGGAGATCTGTGATCCCTTCTTTGTTAGTCAGTACTAGATCTAGGATAGCCCTGTCTCTTGTGGGTTTGTACCAGTTGTTTGAGGCCCTCCCTGCAGGAATCCACTATGAGTCTAGTTCTGGCAGATGTTCCTGCTGGTATTGACCAATCTGTATCCGGCATGTTGAAGTCTCCCATTATCAGAACCTCCCTTTAGCTGTCATGTTTTGTATATCTTCTAACAGTAATGTGTCTGTGTCCTCCCTCTGGTCTGGGGCCTGTAGACAACCCCAGTTCTTATGGCTGTCCCATTTCCTGTTTCCAGGGTGACCCACAGTTCTTCTGGCTCCTTATGTGTATTCTGAATTTCTGTAGCTTTGATATTTTCATTAACATACAGGGCCACTCCTCCCCCCCTTTTTGCACCTTGGTCTCTTCTGAACAATACATAGCCAGGTACTGAAGTCTCCCAAGTGTGGTTACTGGTAAACCACGTCGCACTAATTGCTACTATGTCCAGTTTAGCCTCTGACATTATTGCCTGCGGTCTGGGATCTTATTTCCCAGGCTGTGAGCATTTGTGTACATGATTTTCCATTGGCCAGATTTTGGTGTGTTAGTTGTTGGGAGAAGTTTGGCATTACCCCTGTGCATCGTATGGGGAGACAAACCTTTTTTCTTACCTGGTGATGCAAATGAACGGCAAACATGCTGAATTCCTGTTTGACCACTAGCTGAGGGGGGAAGGGTGTTCTTCCCATTCGACGTATGGGGTGCTGCACCCCTCTCCCCATTTGCTAGTTTAAATATTCTGCAAAGACGTCAAACTTCTGCCCCAATGCACTGACTCCCTCTTTAGTCAGATGCAGTCCATCAAATTTAAAGAACTTTCGCTCCCAGAACTGTTGCCAGTTCCTACAAATCTGTGTCCTTTTTCCTGGCACCAGCCCTTGAGCCACGTGTTTGGTCCCCTATCTCCCTTCTCTGACCTTCCGTCCATCTGCTCCCCTCTCCCAGACTGGCAGGATCTCAGAGAAGGAGATGCCGGACGAAATAGATGATAGTTTGTCACCCAGCCTAGTCAGGTGTTCCTTGGTCTCCACAACTGACCGGCTGGTGAGATCGTAGTCCCTATGTGTACTAGGACATCAATGTTTTCTCCTGCTTTGTGAACAATTTTAGCAATGCGGTCAGTGTCTCTCCATGCTGATGTACCTGGGAGACATCTGACCATCACCCTGGCTGGAGATGGGTATCAACTCCCGAATCATGGAGTCCCCTATGATCGAAGTTTTTGGATTTCCTTTGTGCTTGTTTTGTTTTGGTTCCTGATTTGGGTGAGTTTTGTTGTGCTAGCTCCTGTGCGCAGTGTCCTGCTCTGCAGTGTCTTCTGCCTCTTTATTTGATTTCAGAGATAGAGGCAGATACCTGTTTGTAGTGTTTATATGGTTTTTGGAGGTAATGTGTTGGAGAGCAGAAAGTGATGGGGCACCTGATTTGCTCCTCCTAACCACCTGCCAACCTCCTGGACCAACTACCCTCTGCGGTCGAGGTTTTTCTGTTGGATGCTGGGGAAATGGCGGGTGGTTCTTATAATGTATTTCCTCTTCAATATGAAATTTGAGGCGTGCAATCTCTGCCCATGCTGCCCGGAGCTGAGCCCTAAGATCTCCAAAGGCCCAGCATGTAGGACAGTGTCCTAAATCCTGTAAGACTGTCCTTCTGAAAATTGTTCCACAGTACCTGCAGTTAATGAAATCCATTCCAAATAAGTTGCTGGGTTTGTAACCTAGTCAGAGTAATTAGAAGGAGAAAAAAAAGGAAAAAAATACAAGTAATGGTTTAATTGTGCTTTGTTTAACTTGTTATAACAAGTTAAATTACTAGTGCCCCTGTAAATGAGATCACCTTGTGGAGGCCCCACTGATCACGCCCCTTTCTGCTGTGCCACAGGAAATGTTACAACTGTGGTACCCTATAAAAGGAGTGTGGCGTGGAATTGGTTGAGGGATAGGGGTGGGTGTGGGCCCTTCCCTGCCTAAAAGAAGAACCACGGATGAAAGAACAAGGAGGTAAGAGCAGAAACAATCAGTCAACAACAAATGCAGTAACCCTGAAAGCTTATCCTAATGTTAGATAAAACTGTAAAACCTGTAAAGCACCACCTGTAATAATTTCAGAGAAGATATACGCTGTAAGAAACACTTTGCTCCAGAGAAAAATAAAGCAGTAACAGAAGATATACCTTGCAAAAGACAATTTGAATGAGAAGATTACAGGAGTAATCTGTTAGCACACACCTGTAGGCACACCTTGCACTGGTCTGCACTGGTTGACTACACTACACAACTATATGATATGATGGATGCGGGAATAACAGTGAGATCTATCTTCATAGATCTTACTAAGGCATTCAACACAGCCAACCATCAGCTGCTACTTAACCTACTATCCATTGGACTGTCCCCCGACACAGTAGCCTGGTTTGCCAGCTACTTCTCCCACTGATCATAATGCGTGTAAATAAGCGGCCAACTCTCAGAACCACGGTAAGTGACCCTTGGAGTACCCCAGGGATCCATACTCAGCCCCCTGCTATTCAGCCTATTCATCATTTCCCTACCCTCTGTCTCTCCTGCTCACATGGTGCCCTATGCTGACAATGCAGTCATCTCAGTACCTGGCAAGGAACCATCCAAAATAACATCGGATCTACAAGCCAACTTCCAAATGCTTCAAATGTGGTTCAAGCAGAATTGACTCCTGCTCAACTACAAAAAAAAGTTATGCTAAACACAATGCCTCACAACAAGAAAAAGTACAGTCTGCTATTAATCCAAAGCTAAAAAGGGGAAACACTAGAACAAGTAACCACCTGTAAACACCGGAGTATACACCTTGAAGACACCCTTACTCCTTCACCACGTACACTGAGCAAGTCATTAAATCTGCAAATTCAAAATTAGGAGTACTCTACTGCCACAGACATGCAATGACACCTGATGCATTGAAATTGGTCACGTGCAGCTCTATACTGTCCGCTATTGACTATGGGCTGGTAATCTACGGGGCAGGCTCAGACACCGCACTGAAAAGGGTCAAAACCCTCCTTAACAAGACCTGTAGGTTGGTCCTCAGGGCAGATTACTTGACCCACATGTGTGTATTATATAAAAAGACTAGATGGCTCCCACTTCATCTCAGACTAAAATATCAGGCCTGCCTGCTAGGGGAAAAAATCACTACTAGGACTAGCGCCTGAATCCACTACTACTATTTTCAAATGCACCCTGACCACCCAGAACACTAGAAGTGTGACCGGGGGGGGGAGCTATATGTGCCCTTTAACTCCTTCTGTCCCATAGCCACCATATGGCATCATAACCATCCATAGCTGAGCCCGACCCAAAATGGCCACTAGGAGAGAATGAGTTTAAGCAGACTACGTTCGCTCAGAGATCCTTTTCTTACCAGGGACTCAAGTGGATAAATTACCTTCCTGCCTCCCTTTTAGATATTAGTAAGCTTGGCCCATTTAAAAGTGGACTTCGCTCCCACCTAGCCTTTGAAAATAACTACTGCTGCCCTGCAAATACACAGATTGTCCAAGTATAACACTAAAACTCTCCCTGTTTCTCCCATATATCGTCACACCTATCCCCGCCATTCCCCTGACAACTCATCCCCCCAAACCTTCCCCTTCTTCTCCCCCCTCCTCTATATTATGTCTCACTGCTGAACCTTTGACTCGCGCCAAAAAGCTATCCACCTCTGATGAACCCTAGACAAAGCCCCCTCTGGCTGCTAATATTTCAATACACTGTACCTAGGTAACCCCATGAGTTTTTCTGGTCTTAAGTTGTATACTATGCCTGATAAAACACTCTCCTGCACTCCTGGAGTGCTGCTGTTATCTCTCCAGCACTTATGTAACCGAAACTGCCATGTAACCTTACTGTATTTACTGTCTCGTCTGCCTGTAAACTCTTTATCAAATGTATTGTCCTGTCTTTTTTTACTTGGAACCTTTGTTAAGGAGCCCCTAGGCTCAAAGGTATTAATCTGAAACTGAAATAAATAAATAAATAAATAAAAATAAAACAAATAAATAAAATGTTTGCAGTCTGTGTCTTGGTTGAGAAGAGTGTGGAGGATCTGTCTACCTTAGGACAGGAGGTGCAGTTGAAACTCCACATAAAATCACCTGAGTGTGTAAGCTGTGTGATATATATATATTTTTTTTTTTTGCAGTTGTTTAACCAGGAGTAGCACACTAAGCTGAAAGCTTTTTTACAGGAGTGACCTGGGAGCACAGGGAAGTTAAGTGACTTGCTCAGGGTCACACAGTATGCAAGTGGAAGTTGTGAGATTCAAACCCAGGTCTGGTCTGCTGGATGTCACCAGATTTGCAGCTCAGAGCCTTAAACCACTGCGCTATACTGCCTCCCTAAAATTTATTTTAAGATAAAAGATTTACCAAACACTTCTAGAGACCCTGCGTCTTATTTGGTACACAGCTATTCACCAGGGAGATGGCCTCTCCCTGAATCAAGCCAATCTACCCTTGAGACCTGTGTCTGTATACTTAATTACTAGGGAAAGCCACTTATGTATCAAGATGGCTGTGCCCACCTTCTTTAAATGTGGACATGAAGCAGCCACTACCTGTCCCACCCAACACTGATGAGGCTTAGTACATTTGGACTCAGATACGCGAGCCTCCTGTATAAACATGATGTCTATGTCTAACCATTTCAACTCTGCCAAGATGTGGGTCCTTTTAACAGGAGAGCTTGAACCCTTCACATTGTAGGATATTATCTGCAAGTCAACACTGGGATATTCATGGTGGCCTAGTTGTCCTTATTCCTCCCTACAGTGATGTATGCTCTATTACTTCACCAAAAACCTAGAAAAGCTTTAAGTACAGTTGTCCCTCATTGTAAAAATCCTCCTCCCTTGGAGCCACAGCACAAGTTCAGTATATTGAGGATTCACTATAGCAAGTGACAGGCTTTTTAGCGGTATACGGTACTGCACAACACACTAATAGAACACGACTGAGACAGAGAGCATTTTTAAATATCACATTTTATTTACAGCTACTGTAGCTATGGTAAAAATCTGTCAAAATATGTAAAACCTCTAAAATAAATAATTGTATTATTTCTTTGTAAAAATAATATGTCCAGGGTTATCTGAACCAACTCATGCTGTAATACTTCTTTTTTGGCTAGCATTATTAGCTGCCATAGCTGGAGCAGCTGAAGTGAGGAGACATACTGCTGTCTCTCCAGATACAGGAGCTCCACTTCGAGTCCAGCAATTCCCTCTAGGGCATGAACATAAGGACAGACATCTTCTTCATTGGAATCATGACCTTCCACATCCCTGGTTCGACCCTTGATCTAGGAAATTATTGTTGTGTCAGTCTGCTGTTCTGCTATGGGTAACTGATCATTCAGTGTGAGCCATGACTGTAGTTATTCCCGTGGTTCAGCCCCAGTGCCGTGAATCAGCCCCAAGTCACAAGTAATGCCAATATATTCAATGACAATTTCAGCATCATCAACAGTTGGTACACCAGGCAGTTGTGGTGAGATGCTGTCTTCAAAGATGGGTCCCAAAGCATCTTGTCAGCAGTTTGCGATTTTTTTCTTCTATTATAGAGTCCCATGCTGAAGCAGTAGCATACATCATGTCCTTTATGCTAAATGCTGTAAGAAATATCACCAGCTCCATGCCACTGTCTCTCAATATGCTTTGTCACAGGAATTACTTGCGGTGCAACAAAGGGTTGTGATGCACCTAGGCGGGCCATGTTTCAGGCTTAGAAGAATAAATTTGTTAACAAGAAAACCAGCACCACTGCCAAGGCTAAAAAGAGAATATCTCTTTACAGTCCCACACAAATGACTCACCGACTCCTGGTATTGCTGTGTTGCTGTGAAAAATCTCACAACATTCCTTTATTAGGTGCAAAAGCAGTAAATAAAATAAATCCAAGAGGAGTCAAAAAGTTCACCGTAAGCCACACACAACGAACACTTCCTGGTAACATACCAGGTACTTTGAGACCCCTCTCCCAGTCTTGATGTACCTGGGAGGCCCAGGATAATTTTCCCTGGTCCTAGCAGCTGGGAATCCCCCAGGGAGGTCTGTGTGACTGTGGCAATCCCTACCCAGTAATTCCTACTCATAGGCATGCCTATATCAGGTGAAAAAATGTCCCCCGCCTTGCATTTTGGGAACTGGTCCAATTGGTCTGGGTCTATCCTGTGGGCCAAGGTGGGGGTGAAATAAGTTCTGCCTATTGTTAACAGAGCAGTTCATTCCTTTGCCCAAAACTCTCCTCTAATCCCCCTCTGTTAATGCCTCAGACCCCAGGTCTTTAACACATTTGTTTCTTAAAGGTTGAATCATATCTGGCAGAGCCCCCAACACAGTACATAACATTTGGACATTGGCCTTGGTTTGATGTGTTGCAGGGAATCTCATACATTTTTCTAACGGGGACCGCTGGGGACAAAGGAATTCGGTTTCCCCCTTCCTCCCCGTCTAGGACATATTTGCAGGTACGTAAAGAAGTGGGAAGGGAGGAGCTCATACCTATCTGACAGGGATTGGTATGAGTGAACAGTTTCATGCTCATACAGCTGGTGTACCAAGTAAAGGCTTCTCTCCCTCCAAACTCCGAGTGTCTGCCTTACCGGAGCAGACAACCCCCCCCCCCCCACAGCACAAGTCCTATGTCTGCATCTGGAGATAAAGTGGGTGGGTGATTCATCATCCCATGGAACATGTACCAGGTCCTCAGTGTTGTCCTTAAGAATGTGTTCCTAGGCAGTTTTAGCAAGGACCAGTTTAGCACTAATGCGAACAGCGGTGGTCCAAGCGGGAATTCCTCACTGTCACCTTCCAGGCCCACTCATGTCTTACTTTCCTTGTTCATTTGATATATGTCTACAAGGGCTGACAGTTGTGCCTCCAGATAACAGATTTTTAAGTTTGGAAGGCCCATACCCCCCTCCCCCACCAGTCTCCACAGGACCTTCTGTTTGATTCTAGGTCTTGTTACCCCACAGTAGAATTCCAATTGCTCCCTTGAGTGATTTAAAATAGTATTGGATGATCCACAATGGCAAGGATTGAAAGAGATAAAGGCATTGGGGTAGTACGAACATTTTTACCAGGTTCACTTTACCTATTAAAGTTAGGTGGAAATCTTTCCATCTCTTGCACTGGGCCTGAATTTTTTTCAATAGGGGAACGTAATTAATTTTGAATAATGATGAAAGTTTCCTTGGAATGCTGACACCTAGGTATTTTAGGGATGTAGCTAGGGGTATATGGAAGTCCTGCATAACCACACCCTTAGGTATGATGCCCAGGGGGAGCCACTCATATTTGGCCCAGTTTATTTTATGGCGTGATAAGGGGCCATATACCTCAAAGAGCTCAGTTAAGTGTGGTCAGGATCCCTGAGGAATATCAACATCATCTGCAAATAATGATATTACCTGGTGCTGGCCATCAAACCTACACCCCTTTATGTTTTGATTTTGGTGGATAGATGTGGCCAGGACCTCCATCATTAGTACATACAGAAGGGGTGATGGGGGCACCCATACCTGGTACCTCTTGTGAGAGGAAAGGAGGCCAATAAAATTTCATGTGTGAATATTTGGGCCTTAGGGTGGTGTAAAGGGTCTTAATCCAATCAGTGAACTTAGGGCCCAACCCATACTTCCTGAGGGTGGCAAAAATGAAGGCCCACTCCACCCTGTTAAAGGCCTTCTTGGCATCCAGCGCCAGAAGGCCCTTGTGCTGGTCTTCCCTTTGGTTCACCCATTTGTAAACTATAATAAGAATTTTACACAAGTTGTGTTTTGCTTGCTTCCCCCTAACAAATCAACACTGGTCTTGGTTTATAAGGGAGGGCAGTAGCGGCTCCAACCTTTTGGCCAACATTTATGCCAGGATCTTGTAGTCTGCATTGAGTAGTGAAATGGGCCTATATGACCCACATTTTATGGTGTCTTTGCCAAGTTTTGGGAGTACAATAATTGTGGCCAACTGCATGGAAGGAGGAAGGGACCCCATCTCCAGAGCCTCCCACATCATAAGGACCAAAATATGACAAGTATCTTACCAAAAAGTTTTATAAAACTCCATAGGTACCCCATCTGGGCCTGGAGCCCTGCCCATGTTAGAGTCCCAAATAGCTTCCCTGACTTCCTGGATTGATATCTGTCTGTCCAGAGTCTCCCTCTCACCTCAGATATTGAGTGGAGTTGAACCTTATTCATATATGCTTCCAGATCATTTCTAAGCGGGGCCTCTGATTTGTACAGCGATTCGCAAAACTCACGGAAAGTTCCATTAATTTGTACTGGATCTGTGGTGGTAACCCTGCCAGGGGTGTCCAGGGACAACATAACGTGCTCTGCTTGTTTAGTTTTTATTCTTCAGGCCAGCCACTAGAATGCGGTGTCCCCCTCAAAATAAGCTTTCACCCCTGTTTTCAGTATGACCCTTTCAATTCTTTTAGAAGCACATTGGGTTAGTTTTCCCTGAAGTACTTTTAGCTCCCCCATGTTGGTTAGTTTTCCAGACTCCATCATAGTTTTCTCTAACTCAAGAACCTTATTTTCTAATTCCCTCTCAATTTTATTTTACTCCCTACATAGGTTTGTGGCATATGAAATTGTGGCACCTCTTATTGCCGTCTTAAAGGCTTCCCAAGTGGTCGCTGTAGAGGTATCCTCTGGTTTGTTACAGAGCAAATACTCATTAATGACTTCCTTTATGTGCCCCCTGTACTGATCTGAAGTCAACAGTGTTGGATTCAGTCTCCACTGATGAGTGGGGTGGAACAACCGGCTTGAGGGAATTAGGATTTCAAGAGGTGCGTGATCTGACACATGAATTGGGCTGTATCTTGGGTCTTTGACACCTCTCAAGATATCTGGTGATACTAAGAAGTAGTCTATGTGGGTAAATACTTGGTGAGCTGGGGAATAAAAGGAATATTCTGATTTAGCTGGGTGGAAAAACCTCCATTCCCTTCTGCAAGGTCTTGTCACTTGCCAGATCTCTTAATGCCACTGAGCTTCCAGAGTGATCCATGTCTCAGTTCCAGTAGGTGTTGAAGTCGCCTCCTATAATTAAATTATTGGGGAAGGGAGCCAGAGTCACAGCTAAATGATGAAAGAAGTCTGGGTCATCTATGTTTGGACCATAGACTACCATCAGTGTGAGTCTAGTACCCTATATAGTAATATCAGTCACTAGATATCTACCCTGGGGGTCCGCAATTGTTGAGTAAATCTCTACCCTTAATTGGTGACAGATCCATACTGCCACACTCCTAGTTTTGGAGGAGAAGGGTGCAGCCAGGAAAGTCCCTCCCCAAGATTGTGCCAGTCTCACAGTTTCCTCCCTTGTAATGTATGTTTCCTGAAGGAAACAGATGTCACCCTTTTGGTTTTTAAAGTATGACCACACTCTTTTCCTTTTGAATACCGTACTACCCCCGAACATTCCATGTGATACATTTTAAGTCATACATGGCAACTTGGGTTCATATTTCTTCTGTTGTACTATTCCAGAGGCCCCGGGTAGTGTCCCCACACTGCAATCCTGTTTTTTAATAAACTGTAACCTCAACAATTTAACAAACCTAAACCTTTTAATTAATTTCAACCTCTCCTCCACCCATTCCCCTCAAGTTCCCCATACTCCTCCCCTTCCCCTTAAATTTGGAACTGTTCCCCCAAACAACCAACTTTTTTTCCCTTCCCCCCCAGTAAACTGTAAGTAATACGCCTCCCTCTACTCCTCGTGGAGATGCTGAAGGGGACCATCCAGATGCTGTTTTACCACATAGTATATTGAGTATTTAGTACGGCATTGTGTAAAGGGCAGGGGGACTCCCCAAGTAAGGGGACTACCCCCCACCTCACCTGCATGGGAATATCCCAATTTATCTCCTGGGGTGCACATGGAGATGGGGAGCAGAGAGTGGCGACACCCTGATCGGCGGCACTATGCTTCCTCGAACCATCCCAGTATGCGTTTCCAGAGTACCATTCATTGCTCCTACTGAACACCCTTACACAAAACACACCCCTCAATAGCAATACTTTTGTAGCTTATTAGCTGTTCTTGAGGGAGAGCCCCGCACCTCCTACCCCCACCAAGGTTATTTTGTAAGTGCCCACAAACAATTAACATCATAAAATCTATATAACTGAAGAACAGAGTCAGTTTCTATAAAGCCATTAACTGAGATTTTGCTCTGTAACCCTCTGAGCCAGAGCAAGACCCAAGATATGTAATAATTAACTTGAAAAAAGACAGAATTAGAGCTAGAAACCTCAAAGACGATACTCATAGCCCACTTCCCTGTGGCACTACAAGACAACCCCTGTCAGGGTAACATTACTTATTGATTAGTAATAGTGAAATTTCAGGGCTGCGGTATGAGAGAGTCTCCCTTCAGGCATCCCCCGTGTCACTGTACAATATATCCCCCCTCCATCTGGGCCAGCCAGAGTGCTGCTGAAACGACCATATGGCCCTGGGAGTCCACTCATCCCTGACTACATAGACTGGGGTAAAACCCCATTGTGGGTGTCGTAAAATAGAACTACCCCTGCCGAGTCACATGCTGGCCCCCTTTCTGATGGGGGGGACAAAATCATCACTCACCCTCAGTAGAGGGGCACAGGGAAGGAGGCCAAGTATCAGGAGGGCACCATCCTAATAATTGTAAGAAACTCTCCTCCTTCAAAACCACAGATCGCCCAGTAGCAGACAGCACATTAATTTTGTCACGTGGTGTGGAGTGCAGAAGAAATCACAGACCCAGTAACCTCCCTCCCAAGATATAATCATTATCACCCTTTTAAACTTTTAGGCCTGATACAAACTGAGGCGTCCAATCAGGCAAAGCCCCGGAGATCGCAGTCACTTTGTGGTCCGTGATCGTAGGAGTCCCAGTTCCCTGTTTCACAGGAGTCTTCCCATGGACACTATTTAAACACAGTACCTTATAGCTAAATCAAGCTACCCGGTTCCTCACCTCATTCCCTATCAACTGCAGGATAAGTTCCTGCATGATATAGCTCATAGTCGCCTCTGGGTTTGTGAAGGCCCTGCTCTTCTGATTCCTAGGTTGGATTACCAGCCAGGCAGGGTAGAGCAGAGAAAATCGACAGTTCAGCTCATGCAGTTTTCTCCTTGCCATGGTAAAAGCCTGCCTCTCCCCTTGCAGTTTCCTGGAGAAATCCAGAAAAACACTGATCACACTTCCCTGCTCTTTTATCTGGCCCACGCTTTGGGAGGCATTCAAAACTCACTGCTGGTCTGGAAACAGTAAAAACTTCACTATAATGTGTCGGGGACGATACTCTGGCCCCAGTTTGCACCCTGGGGAATGAAGGGCTCTCTCTCAATCTCCAGCTGGGCATCTACAGGTAAATTTAACAACTTTTTAAACCAGGCTGACACATATGATATGCAGTCCTTGCTTTCCAGACCTTCCGGGAGGCCCACTATGTGCACATTATTGTGTCTTTCTCGATACTCATGGTCGTCTATACGGACTTTAAGCATCTCTACTTCCCTCAAAGATTGCTGAAGGCTGGTATTGAGACATTGTTGTGAGCCTTCTTGATCACTGACCACTGTTCGAGTTCATTAAAGTAAGTGGAGTGGCCCTTTACTGTATTGCTCAGGCCGTTTACTGTTTGTTGTAGATGCATTAGTTGGGCTCCGATATTCTCAAAGCCTGAGCGCATCTGATGTGTTAAATTGAATATCAGGGTTTGCAGCAGAGCCTCTATGTTACATTGGGACATGCATTTTTAGTGATGGGATCATCGGACAAGGCCCTGGGGCTCATGGAGGAAGACAGAGCCACCATGTTAGTTTCTGCACACTGATGCAGGCCCAGCTCCTCATGCCTTTTTGCTACGGAGGATGAAAGCTGCACTTGTCTATTCTTCGTTCTTTTTATGGAAGCCATTCCCAGGATCCCTATACTGTCAATTTTCATTGGAGCACTGATGCAATTAGATAGGATAGCCGAAATATTTACTGGATGGTCCCAGAGTAAGACGATTAAGCCTCCATTCTCTTCCTCAGTCAGGCCACACCCCCCCCCCAAAAGAGAATGCGATCTGGGGTGCAGCTTTTTAACATTCAATTAGAATTGATTCGTTTTTGAGAGTGATTATGCTCACACACAGGTAACACAAGAACATGTGGTCAAGTGGTGCAAAGTGTTAGCCACAACTTGAAAATACGACTTTTTAAAGGGATCCATGATGGGAGTTCATTACAAGCGGGGTTCATTATAACAAGATTTGTTAAAATAGGGGAACATTGTATTTAGTCCTGTAGTAGCATTCAGGTACAACTAATGAACATACAATGGAATAACAAAAACCAGGGGAGCCCCTGGTCTAGGAATACCCAGGGATTATCCATCATTTAAAATTAACATATATGTTTTATATTACAGGTACAATACTGCTCCAAGATGATCTGGAGAAAACGGATCAGTCAGAGGGGTGAGAGGTAAATCTCACCCAGGTGAACAATTCAGTACACTCATCCTGCAGCCAAGGATGTTGTTTGGACTTGACTACCTTTAAGAAGCACCTCAAAGGCTAGTTATTATCTCCATCACACTAACATAGTATTTCACCACACCAATGGAAATTGTGTGTGTGGGGTGTTACAATTCATATTCCCATCCCCCAATAAAAATCAGTAACGAGTAAAGATATTGAACAAAACACTGATGGAAATTTTGCCAGATGTCAAAACCTGACAAATAGCTAAGAACTCTGTGTAACTTTAAAAAAGAGAAAAAATGAACTATATAACTTAAAATAATGTTTTTCTCTCCTCCTTCAGTAGTGAGGGATGAGGGCCTCCTCTGGAGTCTGCAGTGGAGAAACCTCCCCCCCCGCCCCGAAAGGATGCAGGCCCCCCGGACAAAGGTAGCACAGATTAAGAACCTTCTTGAGCCACCAGGGGCAGGATGAAGACAACAGCCACAGTGTGAAACATGAATCATAAAGGTGCCTCCCCCACTAACACTGTGCAAAATATAGAGTAGTTATCTTCTGTCGCAGAGTCACATAAATGTACTGACAGTGAGAGGTACTCACACTGGAGTATATTCACTCAGAAAAAGAGACGATACTCCTTAAGCATTTTCTTTCAGGGGTGTAGTACACAGCCACTGACCCTGTTGACAGGAACCCACTATAGCACAACCCCCATTCTTTCTATTTGTGAGTGTATGGCTAGAGTGTGCTCAACACTCAAGCTCCAAGAGACTGCACCATGCCAAGTCTTTGCACTTCACCCAAAGTCTGTTATGTCATCTCTGTCCCACCCCAGATGCTCAAGAAAGTATTTAGGAGACTGCAAATTAGTCCCCTTGGCACAATATCAGTACTGAGATAGACTACTGCCATAAGCCCCAGGGTGCCCTCCCCCAGATGGCTGAGGCCCCCTGCTACGCCATCCCTTACCTGCACACTCTTGGGAGTTTGGAGGAAGATGTGAAATTACACAGAGTCAAGAACAACATGAAAGCATGCAAAAAATGTATAAAATAAACAGTTACATTCAGTTTAAGTCTGATATGGTGTCTGGGCTCAGATTCCGGCAATTAAGCTCAGATGAGTGATGGCAGCGACACAAGGCAATGGTGTCTGTTCCACCATTAAAAAGAATCAAGCAGACAGCCAGTGTCATTCCATGATGTTATTTCAGCCTGTCAGGCTGCTGGACGTTGTGGCCTTGTGGAGGGCCAAGTATGTTGATTTCTGCAATTTTTTTACTAATTTATTTATGCCCCTTGTCAAGTGTTCTGGGATCCCTCCTTGTGATTGTGGCTGTTTTTTGCATCTTGCTATCTACCAAGCCATCCTCATGAGACTGTCCTCCAGTGTTTCCATCTCCTTGTATGGGCAACTGAGTTTTAATTTCCGAAGCAGTGGCAAAGTGTCCAGTAATGAACCATAGATTTTTATGGCTGCTTCAGGGTGAATCTTAATGCAGGCTGGATAATGTAATTGTGCCTTGACATTTACTTTTTCTTTCAGCTCCTTTATCATTGCTTGTGCTGCTTGGCATTTACTTTGCAGAGCACAGGAGAAAGCTTCATAGAAGAGTATTAACTGGTTGTTGAAATTTACTATCTTGGCAGTCCAGGTCGCTGATAAGATTGCTTCCTTTGTTTTGTAGTGAAGTATTTTCACCACTCATGAAAAAGGTCTGTGGGATTGGGCCCTAATGAATGGTTGGTCCATTTGATGGTCAAGGGGATGTCAGGAGGGATGGTTAGAGTAGTTTTGAGGAGGCACAACATAAAATAGTTTGGAGAGGTGAACCCCTCCTCTGCCCTTTCCTTAATGCCATGCATTCAGAAGTTATTACACCAAGAACAGTTCTCAGCAAACTCCATTCTGTTTGTATTTCCTTGTCTCTGATGAAGGCAGAGTAGCAGCCTGTCATGAACTTCCATTGTATCCTCATTACATTCACTTTTTCTTCCATTGCAGATAGTTTTCTGTCTATTGATTTCCAGGCCCATTATCAAATCCACATAGGCAGATTTTGTCTTATTCATTGTGTAGAGTACTTTTTCAATGGACTTGTTCGGAAGGGGTTAGGATTTCCTCATTGCCCATTTCGAGATCCACAGACAATGTTAAAAGGCCTGAGAGGGGTGGCTAGGTGATTGACCATGTGCTGTGATCTCCTCTTCCTGGGCCTCCTCAACTAGAAATTATAATTTTGATGCCGGTGCTCCCATTTGAGCTTTTGTGGGTGACTCGACATACAAACTAATATGCCACACTTTACATAAGAAAACAAGATTAGATATGAAAGAAATCACTGGATTAATTTAGGTTGCTAGAGGGCTGGGTTTGGAGCTTAAGCATCAAGCTCCCACCATGTTCGTGAATTCACTGGCTGTCCTAGCAATCCATTTTCACTGTAGAGACAAGGCCTCTGGAATTTGGTGATTCCATGGCCACAGAATGTTCCACAAAACATGCATCATGACGCAGAATATAAGTACTGTAGTACTGCTGAATTCATTGCTCTTAGTGAATTTTCATTCAACTATACAGTTTTCCCATAGTGCCTGACTCCATTCCCCTCCTTGTTTATCCTGAAGCCCTCTATACTCAGTATGCAATGACACTAATGACATAACATCATATTTTTTCAACAGCATGACTACATTCTGCCACAGAAATGAATAAATTATACCACGGAGATCAACAAACGCAGTCACATAAGCCTAGGAGCCCTACTGCAGAAATCAGTACTGAAGGGCTGCAGTGATCTAGGAGCCCTGTGTATAGATAAAACAAGTGTTTGCTGGTACCAGTGGGTCAATGCTGGTGCAGTTAAAAGAGTCTTCACATATGCAGTGAAGTTGCACACCCCTCCTCATGCCACAGTTAACCATGTATATCCCCTTAAAGTTCAAATGCTCATTCATGAAGTCCTTTGATTGTAAAACAGCAAATATAATTTGATGGCCCATTGGACTCCTTAGAACAGCTGAGAACAGGAGACACAGACAAGTGTTTCACCCTTCTCAGCTCATCAATGTGCCTCATCTGTATTTAAACCCAAAGTAAGGGGGAACCAACCCTATGATGATCTTTCAGGTTTGGGTTATCATGAGCCCTACTGAATGTAGAATGCTTGTGCGACATGAATTAAACTTTGGCTTCTGCTCTGTCTGCTCCTGCTAAAGGGGATAACAATTCTTTTGGGGTGCTGTAATGACACAGGGACCTTCTTTGGGAGAGTTCCACTCCTAGAGATGTCACAGAGACAAGGTCTACTTAATGTACTGGAAGTTCAAGGAAGAATAAACAACCCTAAGAAAAGAGATTCACCACCTGGGGCAGAGGGGAGGATAGTGGCTGCAACAAACTGAGCATCTGAAATTTGCTTGGCCACGTGCAGATTCAGTACCACTGTGGGTCATGGTGAGTGTAACCCTGTGCCCCACCAAACCATGGGAAAAACCCTTCAGTTCAATGGATGAGCAGGGTCTATATGTAGGAATGGTTAAGAAACACAGGGAAGGATTGCTAGGGCTTAGTGGGATTGTAACAGTGGAGGAAGCAAATGATCTGAAAGAGGATACTGAGGTAGTCTGTTAGGTAGTATGTAGAATGCTTGTTCAACAGAATTGTAACTTTGGCTTCTCGGCCCCTGCTACAGGCACTGCTACCCGTTTGGGGTGCCATAAAGACATAGGAACTATCTTCAGAAGAGTTTAACCCCTAGAGATGTGGCAGGGATGAGGTCCCAGCAGACCAAAGGTACCTTAGGAAAGAAAGTCCAAAAAGGCAAATGAATGAATGGAACAGCACTTACGTCCCAAGAGTACAAAATAAACACAGCCTGGAGAAGGGGGTACCAGTGTAGAGGAAGGGAATGGCAGGATTGCAATATAGGACCACCATCCAGCTCTAATTCTTGGTAGAAAATGAATTCATCCCATATTAAGATTAGAACCTTCGGCACAGAGGCGAGAAGGAAAAAAGCATATAGAGAAAACCTCTGGGGAACCATGGTCTTGTTCATCATCCCTCTTTCTTGGGCTATCATTTATGATGGCTCTGATTACTTGTAAATTTGGAATTCAATTCAGGGAAAGAGTTTTGATAGGAAAGCTCTCACTTTATCCCTCCAACAGGATAATGCTGCAAGGAACTTTTGAGTCAATCTGCACTGCCAAAAGGGCCCCCTTCACATGCAAAGAGAGTCCCACCCTAAAGGCGTTGGGGTGAGGAGAACAGCAATTTCTGGGCAAATTTCTAGAGATCAAAATTAAGTTTTGCAACCACAAGCCAGCAGGACTAGTGACTGGGAAAATCCACTAGCCCCAAAGACTTTTCCACAGGCACAGCTGGTGCACTTATTGAAATGTTACCGTCTCCATAAAGCTAGTTAAAGGAAACTCTTACTAACCTGGCACAAACTCAACAAGCATTTTGCTACGGACCATTGCTAGTTTTGATCCCTGCTTTTACTGGATCTCAACCTGAGAGGAGGACAAACCTGTGACTGCTGCTGCTGAAGATGATAAAGGAAAAGGAAGGGGAACACAGAGTGAGAACAGACAGGACATAGGCAAACCCTGGAAAGAGTGCATTGAGAGGTTCCACCGAGTTAATCCACATGGCTAAAAGGACCTGTATGACAAAGGTCCTAACCACCAGGCACAGCAGACAACATAGAAAAAACACAGAGCCCAGGTAGGTTAAATGATATGGAGGGCAAAGCCCAGGTAGGTAGCATGAACTATGGTAGGAGGGTAAATGCCCATGTAGGTAACATGATAATGAAGACATAGTCTGGTAAGTGCAGTGTAGTGTAGCTGGAACATGAAGCCCAAAAGGGCAAGGAGGGATGGACACAGCACAACAGCCCCAGGCAAGGGAATAAAAGAGCTAGCTCAGCAAAGCTGAGGACAACTGGGGGCGACATACAATAGAGAGAATGCAAGGCTGGACCACATTGATGGCCCTATTGGCAGCACATTTCACCGCTATACAAATGACCAAAATTAGGGAACAGAACCTGATTGACACACCTGGAGGCAAGCCAGGCTGTGGGCAGCTGTTGGAGGGTGGCATGCCTCGGCTAGGGAAGAATGGCACAGGCCAGGCTGTGGGCAGCTGCTGGAGGGCAGAATTCCTCAGCTAGGGAGGACTGGCAGCAGGTTCCAACTGGCAGCAATGGGCCAGGAAGCATGCCCCCTTCCATAAGGACATGCTGCCAGGGACAGCACTAGATAGGGCAAGAAAGGAAAAAGTTGTAGGCTGAAATAGAAATATATTTTATGGACTGAAACAAGAGTTGGCAGTGTCTATAGTGGTGCAGAGGTTATGGTCTATCATACATGCATTGGCAATTACATTCACACACCTGCATAATGTCACTAAAAATGTTAGATTACTGGCAGACCTTTAACATGCATTCTTATAGGTGCACACATACACACTATCACTGAAGCAGACATATTCACATTTTATCTCCCTAATAGCACAAATCTCCAGGAGGTGCTTTGTTTCTCTGGTATGGTGGCACCTTCAAATGAACTGCCCTGGATTCAAACCCAGGTAGCTTAAAATGCCTGCTCCTTGGTGTGGAACACCACAGGACCTTCCATTTAATTCAGTGTACAGTAATTTTGGATAGATAAGGATCATCACCCATCTAGTTTGCCCTGTCATTCTACCTAGTTTAATTAGTTCACCCCTTCCACTGGACACCCTATACCCAGTATTTAAGACAAATTAAAATGTTATTGATATTGCAATGTATGCAGGTCTTGTGTGATGAAGTTAATGAATCACACCATGATATACTATGGGTGGAAGTATCAAGACCTAAGAGTGAAAACTTAATGGTAGGGGTCTGTTACAGACCACGTGACATAGAGGTAAGGGACAACTCTGCATTACTGGATAATATTTCCAAGAACACTACCAATAAGGAAGTTCTGATCATGGGGGATTTTAGTATCCCAGGGATAAACTGGGATTTGGGCACATCATTAAACCATCAGAACAGTCACTCATGGACATATGTATTGAAAATGGCCTATGCCAAAAGGTCTATGAACTAAGCAGGAATAATGCAATTTTGGACCTGGTTCTGATGGATAGAGAAGAAGTTCAGGATTTAACCATTGTGGAACCTCTCATTTTCAGTGACCACTGGATGGTACTTTTTAAATACTGTACCATACAGACAGCCTTACAAGGATGTACAATTACTAAAAATTATAGGAAAGCCGATTTCAATACAATAAAGGCAATTTTGAATGAATGAATGGAATTGGGATGAGGATAATTTGACAGTAGAGCAGTTATGGAACAAAACTAAAAACAAACTATTAGAACTGTAAGAGACCTATTCTAATTTCAAGGTACTCCCCCCCCTTGCTGAAAAAGTCCCCAATAGGGGTTGCAGTGAAAGTTCATGCTCAGCTTTGTGGGCTCATTAAATACGATCATGTTAAGAGTTGCGACCAACCAATATGGGGAAACCCACGGTTTTTGATAGGTGACAACACTATTAGAGCAGACTGGTTGCGTCTGCCGGATAATTGTTCCCTCAAAGACCTTCTTACTGAGGAAGGGGACATAATGCCAGCCCTGGGAATAATTAACAGATTCAATTTATCTAACAAGGACATGTTCAAAGTATATCAACTTCAACATGTTTTAATGCAGAAACATATAGTGGGGAGTGCTCACTCCCCACGGTTTTTGGTTCTGACTGAAATACGTCCGTTGATTGGAGTCCCTCAGGCAATCTCAAAGATTTATTTAACTCTGTTCCAATGGGCCTACCCAGCAAATCTTGCCCCTTGTTCTTACTGGGTGGCAGTCTTTCCCAACGTTAACTTAGACTGGACAGAGATCTGGCAAGCATGTCATAGGTTTGTTAGGCATGACCAACTCAGACTTATACAATTTAAAGTATTGCATAACATTTACTATTCTCCCCAGAAATTGGCAGATTTGAACTTGCTAAAAGACCCTAAATGTTACAGATGTGAGGCAGATGCAGGGGATCTTCTGCATATTTTCTGGGAGTGCCCTAAAATTGTGCCATTGTGGCTCGAAATTAAGAATAAGTTAGATCCCCTGCTGGGGATAGAGGACATGTTCAGACCCTAGGTCTGTCTGTTGGGGGAAATGACTGCTTTCCCGGTCAAAGCTAGGAAGTACTATGACCTTGATCTCAGTTATAGTTAAGAAATTAGTTCTTACGCCATTGGAAAGACAAAATCATGATTTCTTATTGGAATGGCTGGCAGAGCTCCTTATGCTTCTAAGGGTGGAAAGAATGATTGCTATACTACACAATCAGTTACCCCTTTTGACAAGATTTGGGCCCTGTTCTATACTTGCTTCTCTGTTGATTCTGAACTCATCCTGTTCGTTGATATATGGAATCGTGTGCCTCGTAGGGAGGGTGGAGAGGCAGTATGGGCGGGGTAGGGATGGGGGTCTAGGGGGTTTATAGTTTGGTGAGTGTTGGGGGAAGGCAGAAGAAAGTTTTACTATGTTTGTATTATTGTAACCACAATCTGTTTTTATACTTGGTAATGTCTTGTTTGTGCTGTTGTATCTCTGCCTGAAATAAAGAAAATGTTAATGGAAAAAAAAAAAAAAAAAAAAGAACTGTAAGAGACCTATATCTCCAGTATAGCAGTTTACAACAAAAAGGGGGAAATGCAGTACCTTTGTGGTACACTAACAGCATAAAACAACAATTAAAAAAAAGAAATGGGCATATAGAGCTATGATGTGGGATAATACAAGTTACAATAGGGAGAAAAATAAACAGCAGTTAAAAAAGTGTAAGTGCAGTATCAGAAGAGCCAAGAAAAGGGTTGAATTTTGATGGCCCACACAAAAGACAACTGTAAATCTTTATAGGCCTATGTAAACAATAAGACGGTTGATAGGTCAGTGGGGCCGATCAAACTGGATAACGTGGGATACGATGAACCACAACTAATGGCAGATGGGTTTAATAAATATTTCTGTTCAGTTTATGAGGGAAGGAATAGGAGTAATATGACAAACTGTGTCATGGAAACCATAAACATAGTAACAATAATGAGGATGTTAATATTACCGAGCAGGAAGTTGTAACTGTACTAACCAAAATCAATCCAACTAAATCATCTGGCCCAGATCATTTACATCCTAGGCTTTTGAAAGAAATCAGTCCATGGTTGGTGAAACCACTATTAAAATTATTCAGTCTATCATTATTAACTGGAGACATCCTTAATGATGGAGGACAGCGACAGTAGTCCCCATCTTTAAGAAGGGTGACAGATCGGGAAATGTCAAATTACAGACCAACAAGTTTAACTGCTGTAACTGGCAAACTGTTGGAGACTATCATTAAGCAAAACATAGAAAACATACTGGAAAATACAGAAAATAGGGATGATAGCCAGCATGGATTCAAGAAAAATAGGTCATGTACAATAAATGTGTTAGTGTTCTATGAATCAGTAAGTAAGCTCCTAGACAATAAAAAGCCTGTTGATGTTGTCTACCTAGACTACAAGAAGGCCTTTGATAAGGTACCTCACGATATCCTAGTACAGAAACTTAGTAAACAGGGTATTGATAAATCCCTGATTAGGTGGGTCGAAGTGTGGTTAAAAGGACAGGACCCAGAAAGTCCGTATTCAAGGATATACCTTGGAGGGTGGTAGGGTTACCAGTGGTGTCCCTCAGGGTTCCATTCTGGGGCCAGTACATTTATTTGCTTTTATATTGGATATGAATAAAGATATTAAGAATATGTCTATTAACTCTGCAGATGATTCAAAACTGTGTGCTGAGGACTGAAACCAGCACAGAACATTGTGAAAGTCTTGCTGGAGTGAGACTTCCAGAGATGTAGTCAAAGGACCAGAGGTGTAGAGAACTGTGTCATCTGCATACATGCGAATATGTGAGTTGGCAAAGAAGAGGTCATTTAGGAAGATGGAAAAGAGGATTTAACCCAGGATGGAGCACTGGGGATCCCTGCCCTTGATAGAGAGGGCTGGGAAGATGGCACCTCCTACCTCTATTAGCTGTGGACAGTCCGAGAGGCAGGAATGGAACCAGTTGACAGCAAGAGCTGAGAGGCCAGTGAGCTCAGCACATCCAGGAGGAGCCAGTGATACATTGAATCAAAGGCTTTGGCCAGACTGATGAAAATATCTGCTGTGATGTGCCCCTGATCATCCCCGAGAGGATGGAGTCTATGACCCTAAGTAGGGAGAAAATGGTGGAATGATCCTTCCTAAAACCAGACTGGAATGGGACAGGAAGTTGAAGGAGTGGAGGAAGTCTTCAAGCCATGAGTAAACTAGTTTCTCCTATGGCTTTGCAAGAGTAGGGAGGAGGGAGATAGGACACAAGTTGCTGTTAGTGGACAGATCCCCCCTTTGTGGAGGGGAGAACCTTTGAAATCTTTCAAGACTGAGGGACAGTGCAAAGTGTGAAGGAGAGATTTAGAAGGTAAGTAAGTGGGGGAGGAAATGGCAGGAGCTGGAGAAGATTAGGGTCCAAGCTATCTAGGCTTCATCTGGAAGGGTTGAATGAGGAAAGGGTAAGGAGGGTCTCCTGGGGAGTGATGGGGGAATCAAACCCCAGGTGGGTGAAGTAAGGAAGAGGGAGAAAGGAGTAGAGGAGAGGAGAGGAGCCAGGAGGTGGGAGGTAGGGGAGAGCACAACTGGTAAAAAAATCTTATTGAAGTGAGAAGCAACAAAGGGAGTGTCAGACACTGGTGAGCCATTAACCATGAGGACTGGGGGAGAAGACTGGGCTGGGGGGGTCAAAAAGGGAGTGAATCACATTCAAGAATCTGGCTAGAGAATTAAGATTATTCTGGAGGTTGTCTTGATAGTCTGAATGGCCTTAGTTCAAGAGTTCCTAGGTGCCCTGTAGGAGAGGAGAGCCAAAAGGGAACAAGATAATTTATACTGGTCACAGGTCTTGTACAAGTCGATGAAATCAAAGGTGATCCATGGGCTGCAAGAGGATTTAATCCTGGATTTTCTGATGGAGCATGCTTTATCTAGTAGTAATAGTACCATGAAAGTTCCCAGTCAGGCACATTCTGTTTTTTAGGTAACTTGTAATTTAAAGGTTAATGCCAAAACTAAAATTCAGGTGCCTGCTTCACTGATGTGTTACATTTGTATCAGGAAACAGCAACATGCCCTTGATGCTGTGCAGTTGGGTAGCTCACTGGATGTGCCAGTACCATGAATGGAACTTTAATATCATTTTCAAAATGTTATTTTCAGTTCCTTCAGCATGGTGGGGACCAGAGTGCAGATCTAAGGCAAGTTTTGAGTTGGAATAATAAATTTACAGAAATGGGGCACATTTATTTTACAAAATATGTATAAGATGAAATGAGACATTTTTAACTTGAAATTTGTTTTTATTTTCAACAATTTAATACAGGGCCTAATTTTCAGCTCTAACTTTACAATACTGATGGTATGCAGTTGGAAAAGTACATTTACTAAATTATTTTTTTATTTTATGTAGACTCATTGGTTGAGAAACGCAACCTAAAACCACCCAGTGGTGTGGAGGGCGAAGGCACTGGATGACACACCTCCCATCGTATCATGACCTGGGTTCAGAAACAGGCAAGGGTTGCTCAAGGACCAGCCAGGTAAGGGAAGACTGAGCATCCTAGGGACTACTCTCCTTTGTCATGGAGGGGCATCCTGCATCCCACCACTGAAGTACTGCTTGGAGGTAGCAGAGTGGCAGTGCTGGAGGAAGCAGCCATGAATGGGGGTATGTCACCAGACACATTACTTCACTGCATGCCAACATCCCAAGGGAACAAGAAGTAGAAGGAAAATACCATGGCTGCTCAGCTGCCCCTGTAGGTCCTGCATGACCCTACAGTATATGACAGGCCATTCACAGTGGTGACTAACAAGTAAGGTCTCTGGACATGTCAACGATGTGGCTGGGGGAGAGCTGCCAACTGAGGACCAAAAGAACAAGGAGCAGAAGTTGCTGATGAATAAAGAAGAGGCACACTAAGTAAAGGTTGGTTTCCAGGTGCAACCCAGGCATACGGGAAAGTTAAGCAACTTACTCAGGGTCACATAGCATGCAAGCGTCAGTTGAGTGATTCAACCCAAAGTCTGCTGGTTTTACAGGTACAAGATTCAGTGCTCTAATCTCTAGGCTATACAACCTCCCTAAGCAACTTAGTTTATTTATTTATTGAATTTTTGTTGACCCGGTAAGCCCATTGGGCCTAGAAGTCCCTTTTCAGGGGTGATGGGGGGAGGGGGGAATACAGATGGTAAGCAACTGAAACTGAACCAGATTAAGCTGTTGTGGTATTTTAGTGAATGGGAGAAATTTGGCCAGGACACTGGGAAAATTCCCCTACTGCTTGGCCAGTAGGGGGACTTGCTGGCTATCATCATGGCCACTATGCTATGTGCATTGGAGGAGGAAGACGTATGCGAGTCGGGGGAGCAAGCCTCCATCTCGGGACCTATGCTGATCGAAGTTGCGGTTCCTTAGTACAAACAGAATCTTTTTGTATGGCTTTTGGAAACGCTGATAATGAGTCTTTGGAGAGAAAAACAACTGAACCTCTAGGAAAGGTAATTTTCTTACCTTCTGAAGCATCAGGATTTTTGCTTTCTTCGACTTCTAATAAAAGAACTGAGGACAGTTGTCTTCCAGTTAACTGGGCAGCTCCTATGGTTTTAAAGCCTGTTATTGCGGAGAATATGGATTATTCAGCTGATGACACTGCACAGGTAAAGGAGAATGCTCCCGAGACACAAAGTGCTTTAACGCTTTCTATTTTGGACTTACCAGAAGGGATTTCGGCTGGCAGTGTAGTCGCTGATCGTAGCGAGTGCCAAGAGCCGAATCCTGAGGTTAATACCGCTGTTTTGGGAAATTACAAGGTCAGTCTAAATTTTTGAACTGTTTGAACATTCCGTGTGTCAGTGGGTTGCCTAGTAACAGACAAACAAAGCTCTTCACTATTGGTTCAGGTCCTTCGCTAGTGGAGGAACCTAAACAGCAAGTTGGGTGTAAGCTACTTGTTGAATTAATATATCAAACTGATGCTTCTAGTCAAATGCATGCTACATCTTTTTTCCTCTCTGACTAGAAACAAAGCTTCCCCTGACATAATTAAAAATAAAAGAGCTGCCTTAACAGCAGCAAATCAGAATCTGCAAATTCAGCAGGCTGGTAATAAGGATAAGGGTCCTCAGAAGATTTCTACTTCTACTCTAATTCAGCAAGCTTTTTCTATACCTGGGGAAAAATTAATTACTGAAGATAAGGATTGGGCTCCAGAGAAAGCATTGTTGGATTCCGGATGGAAATTAAATCCCTCGGGATCATGGACCCCAGACCCAGAGTGGTCGTCAGTCTCACCCCTGCCTTCCTTCCCTTCAGAGTGGCCTCCTGTGTTTCAAAAAGCTCCTGAGTCTTCGTTAATGCAACCTGAAAATGGCGAAGTGACTGCTCCCTTACCATCTAGCTTGGAGAAAAAAGGAATAAATGTTATAGAGGAAGGGGAAAATTCTAACAATCCCTCAGTGAACCCTCCCCCTATTAGACCTCTTCTTTCAGATTTTTTTTACACAGTCTCGAAAAGATTCAGCCCCCCGTAGAAATGCTGTCCGTATACGGTATAAGGGAGGACTGGTGGATTGACCTGATCGTGTCTATGTGGGGAAACTATTACTAAAAGAATCACTGCAATTTTCACCTAAAGATGTGTTTGCCTTTATTAATATTTCAGGAGAAGACAATTATGATGTTAGTTTTAGATCTGGTTTTCTGTTAGACCTTTTTTGGCAACGTTATAACCAATTGAAGTTTTCCCCACTATGGTCTCCCTTTGTTGTTATTCCCCTTACTCCATCATTAATTAAATATGTGACAGTAATGTTTAGGAACGAAGGAGTCCACGTTGATGACATCTCCTTTTGGCTATCTCAGAAATGCGAGGTGCTAAGTAGTCCTGAGGCTGTGCTAGACTCCGAGTTATTTTGGAATGGCAGTTGGAGGTATAAAGTAAAATTACAGCAAGTAAATAATGAAATCAAACACATCCCTAATTCTTTTTCCTTGGGGAGAGATAGGGGGGTATGTTTTTATGCTGGCCAACCCCGGGCATGCTATAAATGTGGGAACAGGACTCATCTTTCTAGTTCATGTGATACTACTAGATGTGAGATATGTGGGGAACTTGGACATGGTAATTTTCAGTGTGGTAATTTGATAAAATGTGATTTATGTGAAGAGTCAGGTCATGGGTATAGGAATTGTCCATGGGCAGCTTCTAATAAAGCTTCTGTTAGTAGTCCTGAGTTAATAGTACAAAAAGCTCAGGACGAAGCCTTTTTTCCAAAAACCAGAAAATAGGTGTTCACTCTAAAATCACAAAACTTGAAGGGGTAGAAGAAGAAAAAGAGGTTTTTGGAGCTGAACCTGGTATTTCTTCCAAAATAAGGAGCAGCCCCCCTGACCCCTTTGATGTTAAAGAATTTCCACCAGTATGTTATCAGGATAGTATAAAAGCTAAACCTCTGAGTACTAGTATTGTGGAGAAAAGAATTACTAGGAGCTCTAGACCCTTATCCCCGGTTCCTTCCCTTCCCCCAAAAAAAATTTCCTCCCCCCAAAAAAAATTCAGTAGATGTTCCCTTTTTTGAGATGGAAAACTCATATGCTATTCTAGAGACAGTCACAGAGGATTCTGATATGGATACTGGTACTCTCTCTCTATCTCAACCCTATGGGAGTAAAGCTTCTTCTTCCACTGATTACAAAGGAAAAAAAAAAGAGAAGGAAGAAAACTTAAACAACTATGACTTCCCTAAATGTTGGATCCCTAAATTGCAGTAGTCTTTTAAACAACTGTAAAAGGAATGCTCTTTTTTATTTTTTTCATTTTTTTGGCTTGGATGTTTGTTTTTTACAAAAAACATGGGCCTATAACGTTAAACCAGTGTCGGTCCTTTCAAACTGAGTGGATTTGGGGCCCTCTTATTGGTCCTTTGGATTAGACAAAGCAGACGGTGTGGGGATCCTTTTTGGTTCCTTTAACTTCACCCTTAAAAAACTGGTGGATCTCATACCTGGGAGATTATTGATCATTGATGGGTTATGGAAACAGGCTGAATTCCGTTTCATAATAGTTTATGGGCCACAAACAAAGGCAGGAAGAGTAGCAATGTGTAAGGCCTTTGCCCCTTTTTTGGCTACCTCAAGTTATATTATTTTGGGGGGAGATTTTAATTGTGAAATATCTGAGTTCAGTAGGGGGAAAGCAGGGAAAAAAAAGTATTGTGATACTATTGCCTTTGAGAGAGTTATTAATTTAGCAGGGTTAAGGAATGGGAGGAAATATCAGGATATGGGTTTGAATTATACATTTAGGAAAGGATCCCTGGTATCCACAATAGATTATTTATTTTTCTCTAGGAATTTACCCCTTCCAGTTCATAGAACTCATATTTCTGAATATTCTGATCACTTGTTAATTACCCTTTCTTTTAGCGACTCCCAGTATGAACCTATAAATAAACCACGGTGGAAATTAAATTCTTCCGTATTACAGGACCCAGGGGTGGTAAAAGGTATATCCTCCTTATTGGATGCTAGAATATCTGTCATGTTTCTATATGAGGATTTATGGGATTGGTGGGCAGATACAAAAGCAGATATCAGGAAATTTTTTCAAAAATATGGAAAACAATGAGTCACTTCTAAATTCCTAAGGTATTTAAATCTTAGGAAGAAACTCCTAACTCCTAAAAACTGTTTTCAGTGGCAAACCCTTCTAGAGGGGATTATTCTTCCCAGATATCCCTAACAAAATCTGCTATAAGGGAGTGCCAGTATGATAGAGCACAGACTTTACGTTCTGAGCTTTCTTTTGGCACACAAAGAACGCCCTTGGGTGACCCCTTTGAAGCCTTTAAAGAAAAAAGAAGTTCCTTAGGATTAGAGGTACTACAAAACAAGGAGAGGAAATTTAAAACCTCTCAGGATGATTTATTTCTTATTATTCAGGATTTTATAAAAGAGCTGGAAGGGCATAAGACCCCTAATTGTGATGTTTATCAATTTTTTCAGGACATTGTTGTAACCCCTCTAAATGACCAGAAAATAGATAAATTAGACGTTTCTATATCCCAGCATGAAATTTTGAAAGTTTTTGCTTCCCTAAAGGGTGGTGTTTCTCCAGGTGCTGATGGGTTGCCATATGAGTTCTTTAAACATTTTGGGGAGATTTTAGCTCCCTGTTTAGTAAAGGTTTTTTCTTTTTTACATGGCCTTCCTTGTTTACCTGTGCAGTTTTCAGCAGGGTTAATGATCTTCCTTTTTAAGGAGGGTGATAGAACTCTTCTATGCAATTGGAGACCTATAACCATTTTGAATTCAGATTTTAAGATACTATCTCAAATCTTAAATAAAAGACTAAAATCAGTGTCGGCTGATCTGTTATACCCTTTTCAGTTTTGCAGCATTCCAAATAGAAAAATTCTATCTGCAATTATGATCATTAGGGAAATTATAGAATTTTCCAATAGATCTCCAAATTGGCACTGTATCTTATCACTTGACCAAAATAAGGCCTTTGACAGGGTATCTCGCTCTTATTTAATTGAAGTATTAGAGAAATATGGGTTACCTCATGATTTTGTTTATTGGATTAAACTAATGTATAATAAAGTGGTAGTATACCCGGTCATCAAGGGCAAATCCTCCCTCCCAGTTTTAGTTAAGTTTGGGGTACGACAGGGGTGCCCTCTGAGCCCCCTATTATATGCCTTTTCCTTGGATCCATTACTTAAAATGTTAGATCAGGATAATGGATTACCAGGCATTTCTGGCTATATGCCCTTAGATTCAGTGATTATCCAAGCTTATGCAGATGATATCTGCATTTTTTTGACTGCATTGGCTCAAATTCCTATCATTTTAAATTGTATTTCTAAATATGAGAAGGTTTCCAACTCTAAAATTAATATTAAGAAATCTAGAGGGTTGCTCTTAGGGCCAGGTAATTACGAGCAGTTTATAGTATCTGGCATTGTGTTTTCTTCCCTTCCATGTAAAATTTTAGGGGTCCTTTTTGGAGGTCATAACCTCCCTGTGGAGAACTGGGATATTGCCTTAAAAAAAGCAGAAGGGAAAGTCCAGAGATGGAAGGGATGGAGACTATCTAAAATAAAGAGGATTTTGGTTATTAAAAAGTTTATTATTCCTGGGTTATTATATATTGCTTTGGTGTATCCTCCCCCGCTAGCCTTAGAAACTCATTTGTATGCATGTTTTTTTTCAATGCTTTGGGGGAGTAGACTTAACCCTATTAAATGTTGTTATACTTATCTCCCAATTTCTTTTTTTTTTCTTTCCATTTTATTCTTTTCTCCACCTGTCCTAGCTGCCGGCAGCCCGTTACTGTCAGCCCAGTCATGAACCACTGACTTCCACCCCCCATATCGGCCTCGGTCCCTCCGATACCTGTGACTTACCCCCCATGGTGGGGCTGCGGCACTCTGGCTGCATGACGCAGTCATCGGACTAGGTCAGAGGGCTGGCCTGGGGGGCTAATTGAAGCTGTGGCAAGCTTCATTTAGGGCTGCCGGCAGCTTTATCCATTTTTCTTTTTCGCGGGAGGTGGGGTCGTGCAATGAAGCGGAGCATCCTGCCCCGCCTCCAGTACGTGCCTGTGCCGGCAGCTGCGTGACTCCTGGCCTCCACCAGGGGTCATCCGAGCTCCGGACACCTCCCCTCCCTCCCCCCGGAGAGAGCAGTCCCTAGGACGCTCTATCCTTCTCCCAGCTCAAACCCTCCATGACGAATCCATTCCAGAACCTTGAAGTAGCCCGGCGTACTGTCGAAATCCAACTGCGCTGCGCGGGCCGGCTATCTCAATTTCTAAAGGGGTTTGGGTATGGTAGACCCTCTTAGTTTTTTTTTTTTATGGGCTCTTTCTTTCTCAGAATTTTAATTTTGATCCATTCCTTCCATCATTAATACAACAAAAATGGATAATGAATAACTTTAAACCCTTTTTTGGGGTTTGGAGGGCTCTGCTTACCCCACGGATTCCTAAAAGTATATATATTCCAGGGTTTTTTATACCATGTGCTCAGAAATTGTTTAAATGGTCTCTTTCCTATCAGTGTATTAAAAATAATATAATGGGTGGATTGTATGCTTTTCTCCTGGGAAAAGTGTATCCAAGCGAACCAGTATTTGTTAATTGTCCTTCCTTTTGTACTGAATTTGCACTCAAACAACTTAATTACCATAGGATCCCCTCTCAAATGTGGGAGGTACTATGGCTGTCAGTTTATGGAAGGCTATATGTTAAGGGGAATGCTAAGCATAAAATGATTAGTGAAAGGTATTGTCCCTATATGCTGTGCCAGGCAAAAGAGGAGACTATGGATCATTTTTTATTTAAATGTTCCTATGCTTCAGGATTATGGGTTTTTTTAAGTACCAAGTTACAGTTTTTTTGGTTACAAAATTTGGATTACCAGGCCTTGGTTTTGGGTTTTTTTCCCCCATTTGTCGGGATCTTATGATTGGGGCACCCTAGTTGTGTTTTTTTGTTGTTTGAAATATTATTTGTGGCAAGCTAGATGCCAGTGGGTACTACAAAAAAAGTTTATGCCTTATGAAACCTTTTATGTACTCGTTATGGAAGCGATGAAATCTGTTTATATGAAAGACAAAAACTTTGGGACCGCTGAGAAAGTAATTAAATGGTGGAAAGGATTTCAGATTTTTATTAAATATAAATAAAGGGGGATGGGGGTTATATAAATGATGATGTTTAGGTAATTGTTTTTCTTTTTTCCTTTTCCTGTTAAATATGGTAAGAGATAATAATGTGTTCTCTTCTTTGGATGGATTCCCTGATGTATTATGGTTTTCTGATGTATTTTGATGTATTCTCAATAAAAACTCCCCTACTCTGTGCTACAGAGGGTGCTGTGTCTTTGCGTTTTCTCCTCAGTGTGTGGGAGATTTTGGAAGAGCCAGATGTGTTGGAGGCTGAGGAGCCGATCACCTCCTCAGCCTCCGATGGACTCCGTGATGGGGACGGTTTGGGATGTGGATATGGACCAGGTTAATACTATGGCTGATGTACAGTTACCTGCTGCAGATGACTCCTGCGGGGTTCACTTGGAAAAGGGAGAGTCCTTATCGGCTGTTCCTGTTGCTGACATTCATTTAAGGCTTGCAAAGCTAGACCGCCAATGGAACTTCTTGCTTGTGGAACTGAAGCAGACTCGGACGGATGTTTCCAGCATACCAGGACAGGAAGAGTTGTGTATCCCTGTTGCACCAGCATCTTCTTTGGAGATTCCAGCCACGGTCTCCAAGAGGCGGTTGCCTGACAATCCTTCGTGCACTACTATTACACTACGATCAGAACAGGGTGAGTCTGTGGTACCTTCTAACGCTGTTTCACAGCCTCCTTTTACTGACATTGTGGGGATTGCTAATGCAAGTAGCTTGACTACTGTTGCTGAAGGTTCCAATGTGGGGATTTTTTCAATGGGTCTCTCCCCAAAGCCCAACCGCTCCTGGGGGGTGGGTCAGCAAAGCGGTACCTAATGGAGGTGTGTCCCCTTCCTTAACAGCGTATGCGCCTGCTTTTATACCACCTAGGTCATTACTGAATAGGGACTCGGAAACCCCTGCTACGTGGGTAGCTGCAACCTTAGAAGCTGCGGGGTGGGTAAAATCCCCTGATGGGAAGACGTGGGATGCAAATATGGCAAATGGAGGGGGTATAGCTCGCTCATCCCCAGCTGCAGATTCAGGACTTCCTCCAGGTCAGCTGCCTAAAGACAAATCTGAGCTTGTTTCCCTTGTTTCCAGTCCAGACCTAATGGAGAATGTTAGGCAGTTGGAAGATGATGGCCTGCCACTTCCCTCTGACCCCCCCACATTCTGAGGCCCTACCTGAAGGTCTAGCATCCCAACTATCTACTCCTGCAGCCCCTTTGCTGCCTGTACCTGAGAAGAACAACACCTCATCTGTGTGGCATGACAAGGTAAATGAGAAACCATTTCCTGCTACTTTTGGTTTATTGAATGAGCCTGCTGCCAGACGTAATGCAGTGCGACTGAAGTTTCGGGGATCGATGGATGGCATTCCTAATAGACTTTTCATTGGACGGGCATTGTTGAAAACAAGTATGAGGTTTTACGCTTATGAAATTTATGCATTAATTCATATGCCTTCGGATACCATTTTTGACGTCAGTTTCAAGCATCCAGCAGGACTGGACAGGTTTTGGAAACAATATCAGGCTTTAAAAAGCACTTCTTTATGGAAACCTTATTTAGCTATTCCTTTGACTAAACCAGTTACTAAGAAAATTACGATTCTGTTTTGAAATTGAGGGGTTAATGTTGCCGATATAACCTACTGGTTACAGCAGCACTGTACTGTTAAAGGCCCCCCTGAACCCACTCTTGATGATGAACATCTTTGAAGAGGGGGCTGGCGTTATTTAATTGATCTGCGTTTGGAGAATGGGTTAACTAAACACCTACCTGTTTTGGTTTTTTTTAGGACGGGACAGGGGTGTTTTTTTTTATTTATTTTTTTTTTTTTTATACGGGACAACCAAGGGCCTGTTATAAGTGTAGGGCTTTGGGGCATTTAAGCAATGTGTGTGACCAACAAAAGTGTGGGCTTTGTGGGGATTTAGGTCACATAGGGGCTCACTGCAGGCGTCCAATGAGGTGTAACCTCTGTGATGAGCAGGGCCACACTTTCTGCTCTTGCTCTTTGGCTTCTCATAATCAGGCTGATCCTGTTCTTAGAGCTGAACAAGATGTCTATATTGCTAATGCTCAAAAGGAGCATCAGAAGATGCAGGATTTACTTCTGCACCCTGATTTACCTGGTCATGTTTCCTACCTGTCCTGTACCCCTTCTTCAGTTCCCACTGAAGATGAGATGATTCAGGTCCCAGTTTTGGAACACATGGATACTACTGCCCCGGTCCCACTTTCCCCTTCTAATACTGGTGTGACTGCTGACCCTAGTTTTGTTCTCCCTTCCTCTCCTATGAACGCCGCACAAGGGGCCCTTGGTTGATAGGAAAGTCTCTTGATCTGATGTTCTCCGGGCTAGTGTGCCTATGGGAGAGCAGGAGACTCCTTGTATGCCCCCCCAGGAGTGCAGAGTGACATACCCTTTCAGAGGGTCGCTTGATCTAGGCCTGTCAAAACTGGTCCTAAGCCCCTTCCTCTTGTCCAGAGACTGACCTAGTTACTATATAGCTTCTAATCCTTTTGCCCTTTACTGGATCATGAGGGAGATGATGATGGGGTGGACTCTGATTTCTCCTCAGTTGCCTCCTCACTTCCGGACCCTACCCCTGATACAGAGGTTAAGGAAAAACCCAAACCGAAAGAGGAAAAAAAGGAAATGACTTGTTTCTAGTCTTTGATTTTCTCCTTTTTCACTCTGGCAAAGGTAATTTCCTTTATTACTGTTAATGTAAACAGTATTAAATCCTAATCAAGACGATGTCTTACTTTTGCCAACCTAAGTGAGCATTCTGGTTCTAACATCCTCTTACAATATACCAGATTGGGCTCCCTGAAAGGCATAAAGGAAGCGGAAAAAGATTGGCGATGGGGTGCTTCCTTTTGGTCACTGGGAGAAGATGCATTTGGTGGTTTGGGTGTATTATTTTTTTCTAATATTGCAATACAAGTCTTACAAGTCTTAAACTCCCCTACTCTGTGCTACAGAGGGTGCTGTGTCTTTGCGTTTTCTCCTCAGTGTGTGGGAGATTTTGGAAGAGCCAGAGCTACCTGGTGGGGCTATGCTTATGGACATTATTGTGCATACCACCTTATTAATATCTATGCCCCTCAATCTAAAGCTGACAGGTCAGCTTTGTTTCATCGTATCTCTCTGTATTAGCATACTTCAAAGTTGGTCCTGTGGGGTGGTGATTTTAATTGTGGATTAGCTGCTCAAGATTGGGGCCGTAAGACTCAAAAGATGTTTTGTAATACTAATGCCTTATTGCAAGTCTTAAAAAGTAATACTCTAATAGATGCTTATGATTTATTGCAACAGATGCCAGAGCATACCTTCTATAAAGAGACTCTTTCTTCACAGATAGATTTTTGTTTTTTGTCTGGGAGACTCACTTGTTTTATCATTACAACATCACTATTAAATGAGACTTCTGATCATTTAATTCTCAAATTGACCATTGGCTTATTTCAAGAACTTCTGATGGGACGTGCTTATTGGAGATTGAATACATCCTTATTACAAGATCCTTCCTCGCAGATACATTCTGTTTTTTCAATCAGGTCAGATATTGCCTTTTTGTATGATAGTCCACTGGAATGGTGGGAAGACACAAAAAATGATCTAAAGATACTTTTTCTTCAGGTCTCTTGGACTAAAGCCCGGAATTCCTATCTTACATACCTGGGTTATAGAGCACAGTATTTAAAGTTGTTGTTGCAAGCATGCTCCTCACCGGGTACTCAGCACCAACAGTTTTTAGCTATTAAAGCAAAAATGCTTGACTTTCTTAAATCACGAGAACGAAGGTATAGATATCAACAAAAATACGTTGTTACTGGTACTCGTGAGCAAGTCAACCCATTAGATCTTTCTGACCAGAAATTGTCACACCTGTGTATGTCTGCTTTATAGACTCTGGATGGGTCATTAGTCCACGATACCAGAGGTTTACAGACTATAGTTCAGTCCTATGTACTAAGACTTTTAAAAAGCCCAATTCTGATTTTTCTCATCCTTTTTAATCACCATCTTGAAATTCTGTCACTTTCAACTCTTGAAATTGAAGTACTTGAGTCCCCTATTTCTTTAGATAAAATTAGCCAGGCCATAGGCCATTTGTCTACATGTACTAAACCAGGGATAGATGGCCTGCCGAATGAATTCTATAAAACATATTTAGATATTCTCGCACCATGGTTGCTTGTTATTTTTCAAGCTGTTTGGGCAGAAAAAAGACTAACTTCTAGTATGACAAAAGGTGTAATGATTTTTTTATATAAAAAAGGAAATCCTGCTCTCTTACAAAACTGGAGACCATCGAGTTTGTTAACCTCAGACTATTAAATTCTGGCTAATATTTTAAATCACCGTCTCTCTAAGATTGCCAACAAATTGCTAATTTCCACACAATCTTGTGCTGTTCCTGGCAGAAACATCTCCCAGAATTTAGTCTATGTTAGGGAATTGCTAGATCAATGTCTTCAAAGTAGACTATCTGGCTATTTGTTAGCCCTAGATCAGGAGAAAGCCTTTGATGCCATACGCCATGATTATCTTTGGGCTGTTCTGGCATATTATGGTATCCCTAGTCATTTTTTAGATTTAATTCAAACCCTCTATAGCTCAGCAAGGGTAACGCCTTTGGTTAATGGACATTTGGGTGTCCCTGTTTCTTATCAGGTCGGAGTTCACCAGGGCTGCCCTCTGAGCCCGTTGTTGTTTGTTTTTGGTTTAGATCCTTTGTTGCATTCCATTGAAATGGATGATGAGATTTTGGCTATTGTTTCTTCAGATGGCTATTTTTTCTAAAAATGTTGGCTTATGCAGAGGACTGTATTTGCTCTATTGCTGATATTGATTCTGGAAAGCGAGTCCTTGTCTTTTTAAACTCTTTACAAACTAGCACTGGAATTAAAATTAATATCTCTAAGTGTTCATTACTGCCTTTAGGTATGGCCCCTAGTATCAGTATTTTTTATATTCCAGTTGTTGTCACTAAATTGAAACTTCTTGGTATATATTTTGGTTCTCCAGAGTCAGTACAGGGTAATTGGGACATGGTTTATGATAAAGCATTTCATAAGGTTAAAAAAATTGAAATCTTGAGGGGCATGGCTTGGACCCGGAGGAGATGGCTGCCTAAACTTTTCTCTCTGCCCCAGACTGACGGTGAAATCGATTAAAATGACATAAATGCTGGATTGATTTTGCTCTGAGCTACTCCGCACATCTTTCCCTGCCTCTATTAATGCCGCTGAAATGTAATTCGGGGGAGCCACGCTCTTAATCTGTGTTTGATGGGCCGTTGGTACTCCAGAGCTAACGCGCAGTGGTAGGCCGTATAGGTCTGAGCTCGGGTCACCAAGGTCTTAGTACTCTTTCTCCCCCCTTCCTTCTAGCGGGCCGAAGCGACAGCTGCCCAATTCTCCTCCCCTCTTCCTCCGAAGGGATCACCGAAGCAAGACTGGCAAGAAGTCCAGTCTTGGTAGGATTTAAGGGCTGCTTCCCATTAAAGAAAAGGCGCAGACCTAACTAGCTGTGAGCTGAAGGGGAGATTGGCGGGTTGTGAGCCTGCGAGTGGTATCATGGCAGAAGCTCTTCACCAAGATATCCCAGCTCCTGCTAACCAAGTACAAGTGGGTGAAGCCTTGGAAAATATTACCAAAATGTTGGAGGCTCTATTAAGTAGAGTGGACACAATTGGCGCCTCTCTCGCCACCAATGTGGCAGACTTGCGTAGATTGGAGGATCAGCATAATGTACTAGAACAGCGGACAGAGGAGCTGAAGAAACAGCATTTACACATTTTACAAAGGCTGTGGGATCATGAGTCTAAGTTATCCAGGTTGTGGTACAGAGCGGAGGACCAAGAAAACCGAAGCAGACGAAACAATATCCGAATAATAGGGGTACCTGAAAGAGTTGAAGGGCCTAACATGGAGAAATTTTTGAATGACTGGATCCCACAGCTACTAGGCGATCAGTGGAAGGACCCTGTTGGGGTAGAGAGGGCCCACCGTGTCTCTGGCAATCCTAATAATACTAAGGGTCCCCGCACCATTATCGCCCAACTTTTACGCTTCTCAGTCAAGGAGCGTTTATTAAGAGCTGCTAGAGAGCTGAGAGAGCTGGAATGGAAGGGGAACACCATATCCTTCTACAGAGACTTCACACAGGAGGTGGCTGCAAAGTGTAGAGCTTATATCCCCCTCAAAAAAATCCTAACAGCCAATGCAGTGCAATACCGATTTAAGGGCCTTACTGCTCTGTACCTGTATAAAAATGGTCAGTCCTTCCTTGAGGAGTCCCCAGGTGACACTGAAGCCTGGATTCAGGCCCACTGGCAGGGCATGTACCACGGACTGCATCTCCCAGACACCTCTGTGAGCCCAGGAACCATATGCCTCAGGGAACCACAAGAAAAGGAGGTACTGCATCAGGGGACAGGAATTTGGACCGGACAGGTTCACCAAGTAAGACGTTCCCCAGTAGTAAACAGCTCTGGGCTCCACAATCCTCAAGGGATAAGTCATACAAAGCTGGGACTGATACCTATACTGACCAAGGGGTGCCAACTAGCAAGTCGCACAACACTACTGTGGGGGACACTGTCATTTTGTTGCCAGTCAGACAGAGGCAATGCTCCAGAAGCCCCCACTCCACGGGGTTAACAGGTGCAGCAGACTCACCTCCTGCCAAACAGTCTAGAGCCACTACTTCAGCCTGGAATAAAAGTGATCTGAAGGAACAGCCAGAAGAAGAAGCTTCTGTACCATTAGAGGACCCAACTCCGTTGGACTGGGCAGCTGATGGCTTACTGAAACCGGGCTCAAAGACTTTTGCAGAAGCCGTTGCCTTGGGTGCTAGCTCCACCGGATCTGGACAATTTTCTATGTGGGGGGATGCCATGACATGCTCTGATACCTAGACCATCCCAGCTTCACTGGGGGTGGCTTTGAGATGGGCGCAAGCCCCGCGCTGGCCTTTAGTTTTATGAGGCACTGAAATGCTGCATCATGTGCAGTTCTTCTGCCTAGGCACTATCTGCTATTATGGCTACCTGCCTCTTAGTTGGGCTGCAAGTCTTCTCCCTCCCTCCCTCTCTTTGGGGGCAATCAAGGGCAGCAGTGGGATATATGAAGGGCCCCCCTCCCCCCCAGGCTTCCACCCCCCTCCCTGGAGGGAATGGTGCAGTATGGAAGCATGGGAGCTCGCTGTCCAAGATAATCCTTTAACAAGCAAAGAGCCATATTGGGGTATCTCTTTAAAGGCAGTTTGGACAGGTATTAATAAGCTACTTCTAAGGGTCAGATCCGTTCCTTAGAAATGTGTTACTTTTAAATGGCTGATAGAGGCCCCCCTTCCCCCCCCATGCCTACCTGGGCGACTTAAGGTCACCTGCTATGCCTAGACCCTCCAGCTGGGATGTTATGGAGTCAGGCTGGGTCAAGTTGTCATCTATTGGGTGTAACCTTTCCCATTGCTCTCTTGTGGTGCTTGAAGCAGTGTGGCATACAGGGGTCTTTTACCCCTGCTCACACTTTCACCTCGACACCACCAACGTAGTTTAAGCTAACAAATTTAAAGATAAATACTACTGTTATAGTATATTGATTTCGATAACTGCCTGGTTTCTACTGTAGCTACTGTTTTGATAGTTATTTCTGCTTTTTTGTCTTTGATCCTTACCCTATTCAGGTTCTCTATCTGTTGGAGACAAGACCACACGCTGCTGCCCATAGTATTCTCTACTAGATTTCCTGACTGGGAGCTGCCTTTATACCCTGCAGTCTCAGGTTACGGGTTACCCTTTTTCTACTCTCTTGCTGCTGTGTGTTTACCGAGGCCCAGCTGTGGGTCGAGTACTCCTTACATTTTCTGCTAGCAGCTAAGGGGGTCACCGTTGTGATGGTGGCTGCAGTGGGCCCACGGGGATGGAGGTGCATCTCCTGGAACATTAGGGGGCTCAATCACCCGGCAAAATGCACTAAGGTGTTACAATTTTTAAACTCTATGGGGGCTGATGTGGCCTTGCTCCAGGGAGATGCACCTCACCAGCCAGATGGCTCACTGGCTGAAGAAATTATGGTTAGGCATGGTTCTGTCGAGTTGTGCAACCACAAAATAAAGGGGAGTTGTCATTCTCGTTTGGAAATCGGGCCCATGGGTAGTCAAAGTCCAATGTCAGGATACTCAAGGGAGGTGGCTGGTGGTTAGGCTGTCCTACCCGGGAGGCAAGGTTATATTAGCCAATGTTTACAGTCCAAATACTGATGTCGGGGATTCGTACTCTGAACTGAACCAAGCCCTAACTGACCTGTTGGAAGAAAGAGCAGAAATCCCTATACTACTGGGGGGCGATCACAATTTAGTTCTTGACATCTTTCTAGACAAATCTATTCCCACGCTACAATCTTATCCTAAAGTTGTATCTACCCTGAATACATTGATGTCAGAATGGGGTTTGGGAGACCCATTGAGGGTCAGTCATCCACAGGGGCGCGACTACACTTTCTATTCCAATGTGCACGGTACCCACAGTAGATTAGACTTCTGGTTAGTTAATCATGTTGTGATGGCAGGTGTAAGCAATGCCACCATAGGGAACATTTTGATATCTGATCATGCCCCAGTTGCAATCACTTTTACCCCGCCAGGTCAAAGCCCCCTGTCCACTAGATGGAGATGCAATCTCCGCTTGTTGCAAGATGCAGCATTCAGGGAGTACATAAAGGAGGAAACACGTCAGTATTTTGCACTGAATACCCCTGAAGAGACAAGAGCAACTACGGTATGGGAAGCCTTCAAGGCTGTTCTAAGAGGGAGAGTTATATCTTATGCAGCTGCCAAAAATAAAGAGCGCGCACAGGACCTTCGAGATCTACAGGACCAATTAGCAAAGCTGGAATCACAATTTAAGGTCTCATTTCAAAATCCACTAAATTCCCCACTACTAGCCCCTATCACAGGTCTAAAATATCAGATTAACGTGCTGCTTAACAGAAAAGCAGAATGGCAGATGAACCAGGCGAAACACAGGGTATGGGAAGATGGTGACAAGGGCGGGAAATTACTTGCCTACTACCTGAGGAAGCAGCAGTCTTCCTCTAGAATCTTGGCATCAAGAAACAAGAAGGGAGAATTACTCACAGCTCCTAAGGCCATCAACATGGAGGTGCAAAATTTTTATCGGGAGCTTTACCAATCCCAGAATGTACTCTCAGGTGATGACTTCTCTCACCGGTTAAATAATCTATGTCAGGGTACTCAGCCTCCCTGACTCTCGGAGGCCCAGCAACGTAAGTTAGATGCCCCCATCACATCGAAAGAGCTTCGAGAAGCACTGTCTCAGATGGCGAAGGGTAAGGCGCCGGGACCAGATGGGGTTTCAGTAGAGCTTTACCAATTGCTCTAAGATCATATCACTGAGCCACTTCTACAAGCATTGCAGGAAGCCCAAAAAGATACCCTTCCTCCTCTGACCATGCAGGAGGCGTTAATAACTCTTATCCCTAAAAAGTCGTCTGATGTCCTTCTTTGTGCAAATTTTCGGCCCATCTCGCTTCTCCCCGTGGACACCAAACTATTAGCTAAAATCTTGGTGAACAGATTGGCCCTGATCCTGCCCACCGTAATTCATCCTTCGCAAATAGGTTTTCTAAAGGGGAAATCAAGTGCAGATAATCTGCGTCTTGTTTTGAACCTTAAGTGGCTGGCAATGCAGTCTAAAACCTCTATGGCTGCCTTGGCAATAGACTTTGCTAAAGCTTTTGACTCCCTAGAATGGGGGTTCCTTCATAAGGTTCTTACGCTGTATGGCTTTGGGGCAGACTTTTGTTCATGGGTCTCCACCTTGTATCACTCCCCCTCAGCTAGAGTGGTCACTAACAAAGACACCTCCCCCCCTTCCCACTACAAAGAGGCACCCGTCAGGGTTGTCCTCTTTCCCCTCTTCTTTTTCTGATTGTCTTGGATCCTCTCATTCGCAAACTTGTAAACTCCCAGAACATAGCAGGTATCCCTATAAAAGGTTCAACGTACCTGGTCAACGCTTATGCGGATGACATGCTTCTTATGCTCTCTGATCCCCAATCTTCCATTACTTCACTCTTAGCAATCCTATAGGAGTTTGCATGTCTCTCAGGGCTCACAGTAAATCAGAAGAAAACCATTTTGTCCCCCTTGAATGACGCCTGTACCAAATCCTGTCTCATAGGCACTGATATTACTTGGGCCCCGCTAGGGTTCCCCTACCTTGGGGTTTTTATTACTAAGGCTTGGAAAGACTTGGAGTCTGTGAACTTTTCCCCCTTGTTGACTTCTCTAATGGCAGAGGACCAGCGGTGGAAAAAGTTCCAGCTCACTCTCAAAGGCAAAGTTGAAGCTATCAGAATGTTCTTGTTCTCCAGGGTGTCGTATCTGCTGAATAATCTTCCTATTCCTTTGACCTCAGAATTGTTCAGGTCCCTAGATAACCTAGTTGCTTCTTTTCTATGGGAAGGAAAAGCTCCAAGATGGGGACGGTCAAAACTCCATGCACATTGGACTAGAGGTGGACTCAGACTCCCCTGGTTTGAGGGATATCACCTGGCCTTCAGAATGGCCCAAGCCACAGCTTGGTTTTCTCCCCATTTCATCCCTCCTCCGCAGTGGGTAGCATTAGAGGCCTTCCTGTCAGTAGATAATCCCCTTTTCTCTCTGCTTTATGGTGGGAAGAAAGTAGCGAGGGGACTTACCCCAATTATGGGGGAAACATGCAGAGTGTGGCGGAGGGTGATGGCAATCACTGGGGCACCGAAGTTAGATTAACACCCCCCGATTAGATACGCCCCGCTATGGAACAACTGCCTTATCATGGTTGATCATAAACTGCTCTTTTGGCCCCACTGGGCATCAAAGGGCATCTGAGTGCTAGGGGACCTGTTACTCCCAAACTCCTTGGTGTTAATGTCCTTTGAGCAGATCAAGGACAGATTTGGGGTAGGACCGTTGGACTTTTGGAGGTTCCTACAGTTGAGGAGTGCTCTCTCCTCTCTTCTCAAGTTCTCTACAGTACAAAACTCCTGGGGCTGTCTGGAAGCTCTTCACTTACCCAGAAAAGGTCAGGGGCTAGTGAGTATTATATATAAAACAATTAGAGATGCCCAACCGGACGGTTCTCTTGCTAGTAAGACCGCCTGGGAGAAGGACCTCCTTCACCCAATATCCCCACAACAATGGTCGCTGTGCATTAGAGCAGCTCATACAGCATACGAGGACTCCAAGAGTCAATTAATACAATTGAAGATACTTCTAAGGTGGTACAAAACCCCAGCAGTATTGCATAGGCTGAAGATTTTACTGTATGACCAGTGTTGGCGGTGTCAGTCCTCCCCTGCTCACTTGCTACATGTCCTCTGGACCCGTCCGACCTTGCAAACCTTCTGGACTCTAGTCCTAGGGGACTGCTCCAGGATAATTGGTAAGTCAATTCAGGTTCAAAATCACTCCGTCTTACTAGGAGATACCTTGGCGCTAAGCCCACTCTCCCCCTCCAGTGCAGCATGGGTCCTAGTAGCTTTGATGGAAGCTAAAAGGGCCATTCTGATGTGTTGGAGGCAGCCTACACCCCCAACAGTTCTACAGTGGTGCTCTGCCATGTCCAGGCTGGCTAACTTTGAGAGGCTGTCAGCGGCGGCCAAGGGCCGACTGGACAAGTACTATAAGAAATGGGGAGCGTATTTACATTCTCATATCTGCTCGGTTGCACCCCCACCATTCCAAAATCCCCCCTGAATATAACTGATGGCATAGACTGGCTATAGTAAATTTGGGCATCTGTGGCTGTATGGTCTTGTCTCCATTCTTAATCTATGTTGTTTTATTATTAGCTTCCTTACTGTGTGAGTTTCATCTCATGTAGTTTGAGAGGGTTAGTGCTTTGCATCCTGTTTTAGGAGAACCTGCTTATAGAATATTATTGGCAGTGCATGTCTATGGATAGCCCGTTATGTCCTGAAGAATAGGTATGTATGTATTGGGCATGTATGACTATGTTGTGCACATGATGTATGAAGGCCGTTCTGTACGGCTTTGGATAATTGATAACTTCAATAAAACTTTACATGATAAAAAAAATGGCAATCTTGGAAAATGACACGGAAAAAAACGTGCGTTTTTGTTAAAGTCCTATATTGCTCCTCTTTTTCTGTTTATTTCTCGTATTTTTCCATTACCGTTTAGTACGCATTCCAAAATTTTGAGTCTTTTTTTTTCAGCTGCTGTGGAGCAGTCGTTTGAACCCTGTGAAGAGGGCACACACCTACAGACCCTGGAGTGAAGGTGGACTGGGTATGATACATCCCATCGTTCAATTTTTTTGTACTTTTTTTTTATAGTTCGATCAGGCCTATGTTGTTAGAGCAAGATGAAATGGGTCGCATGTGTATGTCCCTGTGGGGTCGCCCTTTTTTAAATGGCCTGGGGATGGAGAAAGTGGCATCCTACAGATAAATAACTTCCCTTATATGTTCAGCAAACTTTGAAATATATTAGATTGTGGAAAGTGGAGCTCAGCTGGTTTGTTTCTCATAAGCAGAAATTCTTTTACACTTATGTTGTTTCTTCCTGTTATTTTGAGGATCCCCTTTTTTCTGTTCCCACTTGTATAAACACAGTTTCATTATTAGTGAGTGTGATAGAAACTAGAATTCCACAGAAAATGCAGGATGTAGTTTGGTTGTGTGCTCATCAAAAGCTTAACGTGAGGGCTAATCATAAGCACAAGCAGCTAAGTGATAGGGTTTGTCAGGAACACTCTTGCCAGGGGCAGCTTGAGACAATGCAGCATTTATTCTTTGAATGTTTCTTTACTCAAAATTTTTGGTATGCTCTGGCACACTGGTGGGGAGAACCACTTTTTGGCTTAATTACCTAGGATATTTTGGTGTTAGGGCAGATTCCAGCAGAATGGCACAAATGGCACAAGAGTACAGTAATTGTTTTGTTGGCCTGTCTTAAATTGCACATTTGGCAGGCTAGGTGTCTGAGAGTGCTTCAAAATAAAATTTTACAGTTGCAGGAGGTTTTTTTCATATACAGGAAGAATTGGACACTCTCTATGACTATGAATTCCGTACCTCGGGGGAAGCCGTATGTACTTTTCTTTGGCGTAATGTTGACTGGGTAGGATGAATTTATCTTTTTTCCTTTTTTCCTGATTTATTCTTACATATATTGTTTGTATTTATTTTTGTTTTTCCTGCTGTATTATGTTTAGTCTGTTATTTACTCTTGATGTATTTGTTTTTGTTCTCCAATAAAAATTTCCCCTACTCTTTTTCAATAAGTGCCATGGGATCTTTAGCATCCACCTGAACTACCACCAATCCAGGCAGATGGGACCTTGGTTTAACGTCTCATCCAAAAGACGGCACCTCAGAAGTGCAGCACTACAGTGTCAGTACTGGGATATTAACCCAAGGGCCAGATATGGGAACTGAACCCACAGCCCGCTGATCTCCCAGCCTCAGAGGCGAGTGTGCTACCTACTGAGCCACTGACACTGACATGAACAGTTATGAACAAAATGTTTTCAGGTGGGAATTCTTCTGTGAGGAAATGCCCCTGACAAGAAAAATGTATGCCTAGATGCAAGGGATGGGCTTTACCTAAACCCAGTAGGAATGGGGGTGCTAGTAAAAGCATATAGAGGTGAAGAAAATTTAAACTACATTGGGTCTGCATATAGACTAAGTCCATGTAGAGCTGTAGGATGAATGCCTACAGACTTGATTTATTTTCCATACAATTTGTCTTCCGTTTCTAACTTTACCACATATCAACCTTGTTTTCAACAAACTTGGGTGAAATTTTCAGACACCCCCAGTAACTCCACATTAGTGAGGCTCACAACTCCTACCCAGAAATGGGCGTTTGGTGGGTAAGTGCTAAATACATATTTTGAATGGGGTTACATGTCACCAGAAATATCATTAGGTAGCCGGCCAAGTGATGCTGAGGGTTGAGGCGCTGGCGCCACATATCATCTGCCTTGACGACTCGGGTTTGGGAAAGAGCCTGGGTCACTGGGGGTTGTCAGGGGAGGGGAGGGGAAAGATCAAGCATCAGAGGACAGCTCTCCTTCTTGAGGGATCCAGGGACTATGCCCAGCACTGCAGTGACCTCTGGTGGATATCAGAGGTACTGCAACACTAGAGGGCTGCTGAGCCACGGCAAGATGTTCCCTGGTGTCACTGCACGTCGGGGCTCCAGCTGGGGGGGTGAGGGTGCAATGAGGAAAAAACAAGGAAAAATCTCTGCTCCCGGAGATAGGCGATGGCACCATCCTGCAGCCACACTCCATTGGCCGGACTAATCCAGCTCCTGGGCTGAGCCCAGCCCGGCCCAAATTTGTAGATAGAGCACCCTGGGAGGATAGGATGGCCCCACCTCAGGAGGGCTCAGAGCCAAGGGGATAGCTGGGTTGTTGCCAGGATGCTGGTAAGTTTCAGGCGCGGAGGTAGCACTGGTGCAAGCGGATGCCTAAGAGAGTTCTCTGGGGCTCAGCGGAGCCAGAAACAGAGTTGGAAAAAAAAAAAAAGAATGAAATGTCATTAGGAGAATGGTCTGAAAGCTTTCAGGTTTGGTAAAAAGAGCTTGAAATTTGGCAATTTAGGAGTAAAAGTACAAGCATTTGTCAATGCCGCATGTTTGTTTGCTGGTATTGGCATTGGTAGTGCAGAAGTTAGGGAGATGCGTAGTAGAAATGGCAGTGAAGTAGTGAAGTAGTGAACCAACACCAACCCTCATCTCTTCCCTGCAGAGACTGACAGGCATTGGGATGTGCCTTTGGGTCGGCCATAACACTTACACCATTCCTCCTCACCCCACCCTGCAGACGTTGACAGGTGTCACGGTGTGCCTTGGGGTCTTCGGCTCTTACACTCACCCCATTCCATAAGGAAATATGGTGAGATGGGTGCAGTATAGGAGAATGGGGTGAATGTTAGGACCAAAGACCCCAAGATGTACCTCAATGCCGGTCAGTGGCTGCAGGGTGGGGGTGGAATGGCATGAGCATTACAGCCGAAAACCCCAAGCCACACCCTCGATGCCTGTCAGTCTGTACAGGGTGGGGCGTTAACAGTTGGAAACCCTAATGCCCTGGGCGTTTGTTGGTATTTTCATTCAAAATTTTCAACATAGGTTTTTTGGGACCTCCCCTCATGAACAGTGGCACTGAGATTTCATTAATCTGTTCCAAAGCTTGAATTCGCACAGTGACTGCACCATTCTGCGCCACAGATGCAAAAACACTTTTTTGGCAGGATGCAAAACATGACAGCTGTACTGTTCATAAAGAGGTGTGCAAAATAGGCAATGTTGAAAATTTTGAGTGGGAATATTAAAAATTTGTAAAGTTATGAGTGTACGTGGAAACTGCACAATGCATACTCGTAACATAGTAATTTTATGGACTTTTGTCACCAAATTTTCAACATACGCATTTTAGGACCTCTGCTCATGAACAGTGTTACTGTGATTTTCTTAATCTGTCCCGAACACTGATTTCCCACAGCGACCGCGTTATTCGGCACTGGAAGTATGAAAACACATTTCAGCTAGGATGTGACAAATGACAGCTGTGCTTGTTCATAAGGAGGTGTGGAAAAATGGCAATGTTGAAAATCTGGAGTAAAAATATTACAGATTTGCGAAGTTACGAGGGTGCATGGAAACTGCACAATGCACACTCGTAACTCAGTAATCTGTTGTTATTTTTTCACCAAATTTGCAACATAGGCTTTTTGAGAGCTCACCTCATGAACAGTGACACTGTCATTTCATTAATGAGTCCTGAAAGGTGATTATGTGCAGTGACCATGAAATCAACTTTCAGGACCTAATAACACCATGACAGTGACTGAATTCATGAGGAGGGGTCCCAAGAACCCCATGTTGAAAATTTGGTGCCAAAAGTAGAAAAAATGGCAGAGATATCCAAATTTTTTTTTTTTTGCTGTTAATCTGTTTCTCCACTTCCCCTATGGTGCTCCCTCCTGCCAGGTCACCAAGTCCTGTCTCCCACTTATAGCTTACCTCTCCACTTTCCTCCATGGCTTGCCCCCTGTGATGGGGCGGCAGGGATCCCTCAACCTGCCAGAACGGATCCAGTGTGGGGGTTACTATACGGGAGCGGGGCCTGCGGTGACCAGCATTCATGCTGCCAAGGAGACATTTTTCCATTGTTCTCCCCTTCCCAAGTGTGGCACAGTGGCATGCAATGATGCCAATGGCCAAGCCACACATGCGCCATGCTGGGCATCTGCCCCATAACTCCCCCCTACGTGCGAGCCACCGGTGCCATCCCCCAGCCTCCACTAGGGGTCAGGCATGCAGCAGACTCCGTCTCACCCCCCCTACCTGGGAGAGGAGAGCTATCCTCAGGACGCTCGATCCTCTCCCTCCTCAGCCGAACCCCGTCAGCCCACTCGCACTGCGAATATGAGTCACCGATATGGCAGGAGGTAAGGCAGGATGCCTCAGCCCTCCACGCCACTGGGCCAGCATAGAGAAATCCAGTGGCGTCACCACGTTGATTTTGGGGAGGCTACAGCCCCCCCAATCTATGTCAAAGCCCCCCCAATCATTTTCACTGAAAAATAAATTAAATACCATTTTGAACTGTTTAAATTCTGCAGCCGCATCTAATGCGGCTGCAGAATTTAAACAGTTAAGAAACAGCATCTACTAAATTGTTTCTGCTGCAGTTAATAACTGTAAGCTAGCCAGAGAGATGAGTAGACTTTTTTTTAATTTATTTGTGTTTTTGACCATCCAGCGTCTGATGGCGACGAGAGTCCGAGAGAGACTGATTGAGGAGGACTAACTGAGTTTCAGTGAGCCAGGCAGCCACCTGCCAGTACCCAATAGTGAGTGAGCGATGCAGCCAGCAGCACGAGTCACGCGACTACGAGCCCTAATGTTTTTTTTTTTTTCATAAACAGCCAGGCAGGTACAGTAATACTATGAGTCCCGGGATGAGTCTTTGTAAGCTCAGCTGAGCGACGGGAGGGGAAGCAATCACGAGAGACCATGCATACTTACTGTACGCCCGTGCGTACAGGAAAAAGTCCATGAAAAATCCACTTTTTTTTTTAATTATTTTTTTTTCCATGTTGGCCAATGGTCCCAAACCCTGGTCCTGACCACCAGTCCTTGGTGCTGGGGGGGGTGATACAGGCGGCACTCAGAGGCAGCAGCTGCAGTTTCGGCACCCGGCGGAGCAATTGGACAGTTTTGTTCACGTGTGTCTTTGCTCCGCCAACCACTCTATGCGGTAGTTTTTCCCGCCTGCACTCAGAGAGGGATCGGCTAGTAAACCAAAGTGAACTCGTTAGAGCCACCCGAGAGAGAGTCTTCTTGTGTTCCCTCAGTGTTAGGCGGCGGGTGTCCACGGACTGGACATGGGAGAGATTACTCCCTCTGACTGTAAGGTTTCAGAGTCGGTCAGGCTCCAAGAAGTTGTTGGCCCTGCGGCTGTACTAGTTTGGTGAGTGGCGTGGCGACAGCGTGTATGGTGGACACCAAGCAAGCAGAACTTGCAGAAGCCAAGGTCCAGGAAGAAGAAGGTTAGGTAGGAAGGACAGACAGTCAGTGAAGGCACAGAAGCAGCTGCACCAGTGATGTCGTTTTCTCGGCCCTCTGCTTGATTGTAGAGCAGTTTGGGATTGGGAGTATAGCTAAGAAGAAGGGGGGTGCAGCAGCAGCACTGCATTAGAGACATAAGGCACAGTTCTTGAAATGCTGTCATCTCCTCTGGTCACTTAGATCTTTGTAATGCTAGCATTTGACATGCAGCTGTGTCTCAAATTCAGTTCTCTGTATTGTTTTCCATTGTGTCCACTGAAGTATTTGCATTAGGGATTTTCTTAGGACAGAGTACAATTTTAGAGCACCTTGTATTTTTTTTGAGCAGTAAAATGTTGCTGGTACTTTTGAGTAGTAAGAGAAAATGCAAGTGGGTTGTCATAGTGGATCAGGATGGGAACTGGGAAATGACTTTGGCTTGAACTGAAGTTGTGGCATTGGCACAATGGCAGGAAGAACCTGGTCTTTAATTTACCAAAGCTGCATGGAACACTTGTAGAAAATTAGCAGGGATTTGGGAAAAATGTTTAGTGCCAGTAAATATTAGATGGGCCACTAATATCATCACCGATTTGCTGCAAAGCTTTTCTGTGCCATGGTAGGAGGACAGGAGGGTACTAATTGTGAAGTTTTATTAAAAACCAATAAGCAAAAAAAGTGAATAAGCGTTCAAGTGACTAATGAACTATATGAAGCAATATAGCGTAGTGGTTAAGAGCACTGAGTGGAAGTAGGTGCTGATGGGATTGAAACCCTGGTCTCAGGTTTGCAGCTCAATGAGCTGCAAATCGAAAACCTGGGTTTGAATCTCATCAGCCCCCAGCCACTTGCATACTGTGTGATCCTGAGCAAGCCAGTTAACTTGCTTGTGCTCCCAGGTTGCACCTGGAAACGAACTTGATTTAGTGTGCTTTTCCTGGTTAAACAATTTCCCCTCCCACCATCACCTCCAGTGATCCACCCTGACCCATAATATTTTACTGCAGTGTCTGTATTTAACATCCTTATTAATATTTGCTATCCAGACTAGGGTTCTTTGTCTTCCTCAGCAATCCAGGACCCAGGACCACCTTGAAAATGAGCTTGCTCAATGGTGTTTATGCCTGGTTAAATAAAGTGATTGCTTGATTGACTGAAATATTATTGAGGATAATCCAGACTGCCTTGTGGAGAGGCAGGGCAGGCCACACATTAACTGTTTGAATCTGATGTTATTTTAGTGGATTAATATAAATAGACATACAGTATATGGCTGTAGCTTTAGCAGTGTAATGAGTAATGCTCAATATTCTGACACAAGTGTGTGTTCTGGACCTGGAGGCATTGCTGATGTTAGTATTAAAATCTCCACAGACTTGAATTTAACTAGGGAGGCCTCAGATGGTGCAATGAGCGGTGGAATCTAACCTGCTCTGATGATGCATTGTAAGCAGTATATGCATAGTGTGGCTCAGACCATTAGACAATTTGACACTACTGTAGGTGCTTTTGAGTCTGTTGGTACAGTGCCTCCTACTTGCACTTGTATTGGTTGGAGCATGTCACATACTGACCCTTTGCTTTGCTGAAATGTAATGCTCTTTCTCAGTTTTCTGTTGCTTTGGTGAATGGTGATAGTAGTATTGGTTTACTGATAAATCACCTTGTGCTATGCTCCAACAAGCATGTGACTATGCATAAAAGATGTGGTAAATACTGAATTCTGTTGGCACATTTAACAAACTGACTGGGAAAAAATATAATATGACTCTGAATTCCACTAAATGCTGACCCTGGTTTTAAAATGTTTTCAGTTGTATACATTGGTACTTTTACCTTGATGGGTTGTGTGGACTTTAAGATGGTCTGGATGGAGGGCCTCTCGTGGATATGAGTGTCACCTCATGCCACCAGTCAGTCCAGTAAGTCCACCACAGGCTGCAATTCAACATTGTCTTCTGGGTAAGTGTTTCTCAGAGGAATGGGGAATGAGACACCAGGCAAGGCTTTTTGTTTGTCTGGTTCCCTGTGTGTGTGTGGGGTCTCTTTCCTCATTGCTGACTGCCTCCCCCCAAAATGCCATTCTGTTGCTCTCCCCAGGTGCATTACTTTGAACTGACTTCTTTGCATTTGCATTGCTCCTCAGTTACCACCTCTAAAACATTTTCAAGCATCACCACCTAGATAAGATTAATTATCATTTTCTCCAGCCCCCAGTTGCCATATCTCAGACCATCTTTCAAGCTTTTCCAGGTCCCTCCTCATCCTCTCCACTTTGTCTGGAGTATCCACCTCATTGCAGATCCTGATGTCATATGCCAGTAGGCAGACCTTTCCTTGTAGCCATTCTGCAATGTCACTAATGAATACATTGAACAGGACTGGTCCCAGTTCTGCTACCCAGCTATGGTCCTTGACCCTCCCCCCTCCTTAGTGAATAGTGAATAGAAGTATTTATTCAGTATCTCTGTCTTGTCAAGTCTCCCTCCTATTTTTCCTAGATAAGTATTGGCGTTGGAGTTGTTCTTGGACCAATGACAGCATCTTCAGTTGCCCAGTAGAACCAGGGGAATGCTAGTCAGCCAACCAGCCAGTGTTCCTACCATTCTAGTCTACATGTGCAACCACCAGTGGCTAGCAAAGTGGAACTGCAGTGGTATGTCAGGCTCTGGTACTGGGGCACTGCCCATAATTGGCCCCAAAATGTACCAGAATGCAACAAAAATAATAAAACTTTCTGGGGGCCGAACTCAGGCTTTTTTTCACTGCTATTATATATTATAATTCTTAAACAGTTTAAACAGCCTTCAGTGCTCAGTTATTAAGCACTCATCATTTTCATAAGTGCTTATTACCTAACTGTATGCCTGCACTGCAAGGATGGCATCAACAGTGGGTGCCAAAATGAAACTATGCAGTCACCAGGGGCCAGAACAATGGGACTGGTATGTAAAAAGGCTATGATAGAAGGGTACTCCCACAATTGGCCCCAAAATGCACCATAAAGCATCAAAAAATGGAAAAGTTTTCTGGGGACCTAGGCGGCCCCCAAACCCCTGGCCATTTGGGTACAGTTGTTGACTTGTGCGTACACTTTTTAAAAGACTGGTTACTCCACTGACTGGAGTCATAAGTGCAATGTGTCTGATGTGTGGGTGGGGGGACCCAGGGCAGTGCCAGCATCTGACTGACTTGATTGGGAGGGGACAACAAGTCAAGATTTAATTAAATGGTGTCAGTTGAATGGAGGACTGGGGGTGATAGACAGGAGGGGGAGAGGAGGGAGGGTTCTAGTCTGTATTCTGTGACTGGCACCCGCCTCATACTCTGCCTAGTGACCTTTACAGAAGATCTCCTGGAATAATGGTGTCTGGCTGGGGTCTTACTTACTCTGGGGTCCTGTAACCTTCCCAGCAGATCTGCTGGATAATGATGTCTGGCTGGTCTCTTTCTTGCTCTGGGGCCCTGTAATCTTCCCAGCAGATGTGCTGGGATAATGGTGTCAGGCTGGTGTCTTACTTGCTCTGGGTTCCTAACCTTCCCAGCAGATCTGCTGGGATAATGATGTCTGGCTGGTCTCTTTTTTGCTCTGGGGTCCTGTAACCTTCCCAGAAGATCTGCTGGGATAACGGTGTCAGGCTGGTGTCTTACTTGCTCTGGGTTCCTAACCTTCCCAGCAGATCTGCTGGGATAATGGTGTCAGGCTGGTCTCTTACTTGCTGTGGGGTCCTGTAACCTTCCCAGCAGATCTGCTGGGATAATGGTGTCACTCTTTCCGTTGTCCTCGGTGGTCCAGTAACCACATTTTTCAACATGTAACATTAAATAGATGTCATGATAACCAGGCTTTTCAAACACATATTTCACCATTAAAATGCAGGAAAAGCCACCATTTGAAGGTAAAATTTTCAAAATTTTCCAGAGGGCATGCCCCGGACCCCCCAACTTTGTTGGTATTTGACTGAGGGCATTAGCCCCCCCAACTTTACAGCTCTGGTGACGCCCCTGGAGATATCCACATAAGTTGAAAAAAAAAAAAACACCTTATACCATTATACAGCTTACCAGCATTTCTTCAGTTCACGGTCAGCTTTGAAGAGTGCAAACATGTTCCCAGTCCACCGAAGATCATTACACCGGGCTCCAGAGGTAAGTATGGGGTCGGGGGGGGTGTGGGGAGGTGGGATACGCAGATGGTGCATGTTGGTTGGGGGAGAGAGCAAGGGACTCAACAACGGACCGTTTTCTTTTTTAACAGGAATTTAAAAAAAAAAAAAAACACACGCTGTGAGACACTTTTGGCTCACTGGGGTGGGCTCCCAGCATGCCACCTGGATGTTTGTTGGGGGGGAGTGGAGCTGATGGTGACTGGGCACCCCCGTTGGCCATACAGTGTGCTGGGATGGAGGCACATGAGCATACTGGTGTGGGCTCCCAGTGTGCTACCTGGGTGTTGGTTGGGGGGGGACTGGAGCCAACAGGGATTGGGCACCCCCATGGGTCATACAGTATGCTTGCTTTGGGGGGGGGAAGTGTGCATGAGTCAAGGGGGATTGGGCACCCCCTCAGCACACAAAAAATGTGGGGGCACATCATCCCAATGGGGACTGGGCTACCCCATTGGCAAATGATCTGGGGAGGGGGCATGCCGACAGGGCAATTGGGCACCCCCTTCTGCTTTAACATGGACATGGAGAGGTAGCGGCTGTCCGTTGGCTTCCTGGGAAATGTGAGAGGCTGACAGAGAAGCTGCCACCGTGTTTCTCTGAAATGGGATACCAGACAATGCAGCTGTAATTGGCTGCTGCAGTCAGGGACCATCCCACAAACACAGCTGATTGTCTAATGATGGGGCGCTCCCTGATTGCAGCGGCCAGTTTCTTTCAAGGTTGTGGCAACCTACAGTACTGCTGTCATGAACAGCATGATTTTCTATTGGTGCCACACAGACCAGCCCCAAAATGGACTGCTGGCATTGGCAGCAACATTGCCGTGCCTCCACAACTCGCTACTGAAGCAAGCTGCCGCAATATGTTTTTTGCGCAAGCTAATATAAAAATTGTGTGAAAAATAAACTAAGACTGCGTGCATGCACCATGCACCTCTATGTGGATTTAGTTTATATTCAGACAAGTCCTGTATACGTATACAGCAGTGCTGTGCATAACAATACAAAATGTGTGCTGGGCTGACATAGGGTTGCCAGGAAGGCAAACAGAAAAAGCTGGCTGCTGTCTAAGCCCCCTGACCAAGACTCTGGTTTGAGTTGAAGTGCTGGGCTGCCCGAGTCTCTGTACTCTGTTATGTTACTGAGCTACATAAGTGAATAAAATGTATTTGTTTATTTAGTTTGTTAGTTTTGGTTTACCTGGTAAGTGCACTAGACAAGAATGTTGCCTATTTTCAGGCACGTCCCGAGAGAATACTAGTTCTGAACTTACCATTGCTGCCTTTTCGTGTGAGCGGTCTCAGTATTCTGCTCACTGTCATGGGAGGAATGACATTGTGGGGTGTGTAGAAGGTTACAAGGTGAGGGAAGAGACCACTGGACACTAAGGAATATTTGTTAAATGCCAATAGGTAATGAGTGAGGATGGAGGTACCACTGGGCACCAGGAAATAGTTATTTAATACTAATAGGGATCAGGTGGTAGGTTCCACTGGACACCAGTGAATATAGTTTTCAAGCCAATCGAGACCAGGTGGCGAGTCACAAAAGCAGGCTCATGAGTGATGAAAGCAGGGCCTGTTTTCAAGACACAGTTTTGCCTAATTCTAGTAATATTTTAAAAACTATTTGTTTAAAACAAACATTTAAAAAAAAATAAACCTTACACACTACACTGTCGACCATACAAGTTTCAGACTTAACTTCTAACATATTTTTTCATTTTTTATGCACTATATTTTTTTTTAATCTGTTTATTAAAATGTTGAACAATGAAGAACATAGAACAGTATCAGAATATCTACATTAAATACAGAGCATGGCAAGTGAATATTTCAAGAGCAACAGTAGCAATCAGTCTCACAATTACTGAAAAGTTAAAATGCTGATACAATAAGCAAAGAACAGTACAGCTATATTGAACACAATACATACCCAGCATAAACCCTAGATGGTGAAAGCACATCCAGGTCTATGCAGAGAGGAAAAGCAATACCATGGTCTGGAGGCACAGCCAAACAGCCCTAGATATAGCATAACAGATTGCGGGGGTAACCTAAACCACGGGGGCAGAAGAGAGAAGCAAAGCCACCCAGCTCAGGTGAGTCTAAGCATAGACTGTGCACTAAGTTTTCTATTATCTTCTCCAGCTCTGTCTGCAGTAAGACTCACACAAGGGGGTTTGTGATTGACAGAAGCAGATTCCCAAGTCACAAAAGCAAGGCATGTTTCTGAGAAACTCAACAGCCTAATTTCATTAATATTTTTTAAAAATCCTGCTTTTGTAACAACACCAAAAAGTTGAAACATCAACGTTTCATTTGACTATATAAACTTCAAGCTTAACTGCTAACACATTTTCTTGGTTTTGATGCATAAAGGTTTTGGGTTTTTTACACTTTCGTGACCACTAGGTCTTATGAAAGCAGGGGTCGTATCTCACAAAACTGGGCTTTGGCTCAACAAAATGACGTACGTCAGTTTCACAAAAATAACCTTAGGAAAAAAATTGCAAAAATAAACTGTGCATGTGTGAAAGCTGCATTTTATTTTAATTTAAAATTAACTCATTTTTCAGTTAAGCTGCCTATCACAGAATCATCACTGGGCCAAACTCTAACAAACCTGAAAGCCCCAGGTTTCAACTCACATTCATTTTTGTGCTATTGGTGAGCAGAAACAAACGTCTTAAAAAAACGTATTTTTATATTATTTTCAACCTTCCCAAATGTTAAAACTGCTGAATCAACTGATTCTAAATTTACAGCATCCAGAGACCCTGGTATCGACTACACACACATCAAATTTCAGGCTATTCAGTTCAGGAGCAGCCATATTATTAAGGTGCAAGAATCAGTGTTTAAAATCAAACTGATTACTGAACTTAATATGTAGGTGCTACCATGACTCTAATGTGTGTGTGTGTGTGTGTATATTTATTATATATATATATCTCCAAACATACTGTAGCTATAGATACATATTTATAAAACAGCAAGAAAAAATCTAGAAATTTCATAAGTTGGGCGGTGTCACCTAGTCGTGCATTGAATCTGTACAAACACATGATCAGGTGCCAAATCTCATTTTCCTCCAACAAACATACTTAGAGCCATTTTATAAGTGTAATAAGCCCCTCCAGGGTGTTTATTATACGATTTCACTGCACTTCCCAGGGGCCCAATGACACTCGTCCTTCGTCCTCGTGCCTTACTGTTCTTCTGGGGTGTACATTAAAATCCTATAATGCACATCCTGTCATGGCTTATTACTTACATATATACTGTATTTATGTGTGTATTCACTCACATGCACACACCATGGCTTGGCGCATTTAACAAGTCAAGTAAACAATCATACCACAATACAGTATGAGATGGAGAAAATACAGAACAAGCAGCCCCTTATAAAATACAACATAAAGAATAATGTAAGAGTAATCATAAAGAGAAAGGCTGTGTTTTCATCAATGGATTGAGATGAAATCATAGGGACCTTGACAGCAAACGTAATAAGTCATTAATGTCGTCGCAGTCCCTTGGTGGAAACACAAGCCAAGTTGGGCATGGTTAACTATTTATTACGGTTTATTATTAAATGGCAAGGAAAAGTCTTGAAACCTTACTGGCTGAGAGATGTCACCCAGCTGTGCATTAGAAAAGTATTCATGTAGCCAAGTGCCAGAGCTCACTTTCATGGCTAGAAAACATGTGCACTGTAACATATCACTGCAAATAAAAATGCATATAAAAAAGCCAAGACACACCATTTTTAATTCCCTGTACTTTACTACCCTGATAAAAACATATTCCTCCTTCATTTTTCTCCCTGTCACAAAGCAAACCTCTTTAGCACTGCCCTACAACATTGCTCACTTTCCCCAACATAATTATAATACATTTTATCAGCCCGAGTATTCCCTTCTTCTGTGTGGCCTTGCTGCATATTCCCATGATCTCCCTGCTCCTCATGACCACTGTATCTCAACAGAGCGGCAGGAAAAATGATATGCACTCCTGAAACATGACTTACAAAATCAGGCCACCCTCAACAGCTCTTAAATCAGTTATAACTCACTAATGTGACGTCAGTCAATCAGCACACAGAGCCACTGTACCTCTTATCCTGTGTACAGTATGCATTTGTGAGGGAGTGCTCCACTTCAGTGTCAGAGAAAAGACAACACAGCAAAATTACAAAAAAAAGCAGACTATAAACTTATTATAAATCACTTGAGCTAAACTTGCGTGATTAATAAGTTAATAGGGCCTCTTAAGGGTGTTTCTTGTGCTACAACAGATTCCTCTTGTGAGGTTTGTGCAGACAGAATTGATCAGCCTCTCACCCAAACCTCATGATTGAAGTCTCGTATACTATAAAGAGGTACCCCCTCTATTGGAAGCCCTTTATTTAGTAGCTGTGTGTGACAGGGAACTACCTTGCCACTGCTTTGGATTGTCATTTTTATGAAAACTTCAGTTGTAACAGCTCTTCTATCTTTTTCTGTATATGCTATCTCTGTGTTTCTAATCTGGAAGGTTGGCCACCTTCGGGTGTCCCCCCTCCCCCACTGCTCTATTCACTATGTCCCATTTTAGTTTCCTTATTTTTCCACTCCAAGGTTCAGTAATTACGGAGGTTAAATTAGGTGACCTCTGAGTCTGAATGGAAATTGACACCAGAATATAATTATTCTGGGTATACTTTGGGTAAAACCTGAATAAAACTGAGGGGTTGTGATAAAGGCTATAGATGCCCCTGATGTATAAGGACATAGCCATGTGGCTCTTGATACCGGTACATGTTATTAGTTAGAGTGAGCGGCTCATCTGTTATGGAGCAAGTATGTGTATATATATATATATATATATATATATATATATATATATATATATATATATATATATATATATATACATATACACACACACATACACACACACATACACGTACACACATATACAGTACACACACACATATACATACAGTATATGTTTTGGATAATGACCTGCATGCTGGCTGGCTGTTTTTATGGCAAGGAAGGCGCTGAAGTGCTTATAAACATTGTTGCTTAAAGTGCAAGAATGTTAGAAATATATAAAATGCCTGAGTGCAGAAAAATGTGCAGGTTTACACACTGTGCTGAATTCTATGCTGAAAAAGGACACAGGAAGGTGTCTGAGGAAATAGCTGAAGGAAGCCTGTTTGGTGTGCTGCATGAACACCTTTTTTTTTTCTTTCTGTAAATATTTATTTTAATAGTTTTTGATTTTCTGAAAAAAAAAGAGAAATAAAATGATTAACTTCTTTGAGCATTTTTTATGCACCTGAATCTTTGACTGCCTTTTTAAGTTATTGTGAAATCCCACAACCGGTGACACTGATTTAACAAAAAAAAAAAAAAAACTCTTCAAGACTGAAAGTCTCAGATCCCACCTTGGCATTCAAATAAAATTAAGTGCTTCAATGCTTTTCTGTTACATTTAATTTACTTTTTAGAAGTGATGGAGCTCAGAGTGATGAGTGCTTCATGTAAGTGTTTCCATTTATTAAAACAAGTGCTTACACTGAGTCATCATCACTGTATCACTTCTAACATAAAAATAAATGTAACAGAAATCTTTGAAGTACTTATATGCGATTTGGGAACCCAGGTGGATACGAAGGAGGAACTTTATTTGTTGTTACATAGTGGCGGATTTGTGTTTCAGATGTTCGGGGGAGGGGGATGCACAAGGTGACACTGTTGGAGCAAGCTACAGAGGAAGAAGTTGTTGTAGTAGAGCAAACTTTTTATGACCCTTGAACTGTCCTACAACAATAAAATTGCATTTATGGAAATCCATACACAATAGTGGCTAACTATAACATAATTATTGGGGTGCCATACCTCCCCTCTAGTTAGGTTTACAAATACAATTCTATGTTAAACCACAATTTTTGCACCTTAATACTGCTGCTGTCTTTGGATAGAATAATTTGAAATTCAGTGTGACAGCAGCTGGGGTTAGAATTTCTGGATCTTGTTCATTTGGAAATGGTTGGTTGGGCAGTTTGAAAGTTCTAAAAGGTTGAAAATACATAAACATATGCTAGTGCAGTGGTAGAACTGTCATTAACAGCCCCAGTAACCTGGATTTGAGAACCTGCTGCGTCATTTGGGGCTGGAAGAGGGCAGGAGAACAGAGTATCCCAGAGGATGTTTTCCCCTTCAGTGGGGGGAGGGGTCAAGTCTTCCACCACAATACTGCCACCTGGTGACCAGAGGTTGTAGTGCCATCAGAGGGTCAGAGGGTGGGATATTGTGGACATTGGCATGCAGGCACCCTTTGCATACACAATGCCTTGACATTAGTTCACACGATGTCTCAAGATGGAAAAAAATGCAAAGAAGTCCCTGGTTCTGGAAATGATCGACACTGGTATATCTGGACCCCGCACTACCACCTGGGATGCCTCCTGATGACAAACAAGTTCAGGGGCACATCCCTCCCACTCCGCCTGGGTTGTATAACCAAGCCTCCATGGAGACCACCATCCAGGCAAGGGATACAAGGGGATCAGCTACACCATAGGATTTCCTGAGGCAGTCTGAAACTAGAGGCAGGAAGGGGGCATAAAAAGACATCTAAAAAGTACTTTTTAAAATATTACTTAAATTAGGGTTTTGCATGTCACAAACCTATTGCCATGACTCACAGATCCACTTTAATGAGATACAGCCTCCATTTTCTTGACAGTTTCTAAATGAGAAAAATCCAGATGACCTTGTGCACACAGTAGGCGACAAAAGTAGGCAAAATAAGAGACAACTTTGCACATCAAACCAAGAAAATCTGTTGGAAGTTAGGTCTAAAATCTGTGTGGTCAATAATGCAGGGCATAAGGTTGATTAAGTGTTTAAAAAACAAATAAACAATACTTTTTTAAAATATTAATGAAATTAGGTTGTTGAGCTCATGAACGTTTTTCGTGACACTCAGACCCACTTTTGTAAGAAACAACCTCCACTTTCATGATGGTCTCAAAAATGAGAAGAATAAGCATGGATTTTTAGGGTCATGGGCAAAGTAAGCTACAGGGCCTGGTATCAGGATGCAGCTGTTTCTAAAGTCCACCACAGGTGTGCCTCAATGTCTATGACCATTACAGCTGCTTTGGTTCGCTTGTGAAGTCCGCTACTGGTCTGGTGCAATGTGTGTGATGAGGCAGCTGCTTTTCATACAGCCTACAAGGCCATGTGCAAGGTAAGCCAGTATTTACATTTTTTTATTTTAGAATTGTTAGCTGAGAAAGGCACCCTAAGCTGAAGCTTATTTCCAGTTGTGTCCCAGGTGCTCAGTAAGGTTTAGTGACTCGTTCAGTGTCATATAGTATGTAAGTGGAAGTTGTGGGATTCAAACCTAGTTTTACTGGATTTCCAGGTTTACATCTCAGTCCTCAAACTTCTAGGCTATACTGTCTCATATGTTGCTGTGTATGTTGCTATGTGTGCCATACAACTTGTATGTTGTGAGACACAAGACTGCAGGATACAGGGCTGGGGCAGTGTGTGTGACATTACTGCTGCTTCACAATTGGCCCATAGGGCCATTTGCACAACAAGTTATAGGGCTGGGGCAGTGTGTGTATGCAGGCAATGACACAGCTACATGGCCTGGGCCATGGTCGCCTGAAAGACCTTCTTACACCTGCTGTCTCAGTCCGCTCCCTCCACTCTTCTTCTATCATTTTGTTTGAAACCGGAGTTTTGCTTTGGCATTTAATTCAGTGGGCTTCATGATGGTGATGGAAGGGGTAAGATGGAGTTTGGATTAAAAAACTGTAATGCTGCATTTCCTTACTTTTGTAGCTTTAACAAAGTACCCTAACTTGTGAATTAACATTTTTTTTGCAATGCAAATGTATACACACATACGTACATAAATATAATCTAAAGCACCTAAACCTTAAAAACTAACCTATCCAATATCAGGGAAAGGCTGCAGTAATAGATGTTTGTTGACTGTTCCTGAAAATAGTTCAATAAAAAAGGGATTAACAGATCTCCTCAGAAGGGTAGGACATGACCTGCAACAGCAAAGGCTCTGCCTTCCTCAGCACCCCACAACATTTTAAATGCAAACGAGGGAGTAGGCATCCCTGACCATACTTCTAACCTTTTAACCTTTTTGCACTGAAATGAGGGACAGGGACACACAACATGAGAACAAAGGCTCTCATAATGAGGGTCACATCCTCAAACATGGAGCTGCATGCTCAAAATACTGTGGAAACCATTGTGTTTACTAGCACACAGTTTATTTTTGATTTGGCATATTAGAATACTATGAATTTCTGTTTTAAAGTCTTCATTTACAGCATATTCTCTGCGTGGGCAGTACCTTTCCCATGAGGGAAGGATGAGGAGCAGAGCAACTTTGAGGGTTAAAATGACTTAAGAGACCTCCCTCCTAATCAGAGATAGTTGAGAAGTACAGCATGCCTCTGACCTGTAGACTTAGTTATTCTCACCAGATCTGAACAGCTGTGAGAAAGAGTTTTATATGGACCAGTTTGGGCCTCTCAATAAAATTTATATGGGCCAGCCAAGAACAGGTTCTTCTCAACTGTCCCTGCTTCTGCCTTAAAAATTCCCTCTGTCCCTCCCAAAATTTCTATTTCTGTCCTAAAATGTAGTGATTTGAAGTATAAAATACTAATCAGACAGTTGTGCTAAAGTCTAGTTCTCCATCACAAAATGCTTTTCATATTAAACCATACACTGTAGGATGCTTCTTGAATTAACATTACCAATTGTTAAGCTTTGTCCCTGATTGTGGTCGGACTCGTCTGTCCCTGATATTTTTAGCCCTGCCCCTGAATTGCAAGCCAGGAGGAGGCTAAGAATAAGCCAAGACATCTCTATGGGCCAGCTATTTCCAAGGGCTTTGTATGGCCCAGGCCTCTAGCTTATTTGGTGTACTGCATACGGGACTGGCCAGGATTTACATATCGGCATTCAACAGAGCCTGTCTAAACAATCTCACCTCAGCTCCAGCCAGCTGTAAGATTCGACTCCCACTTTGTGCGGCTCTGAGCCCGACATGGAGGCGGCGGTCGACAGCAACACGAGGTTACTCCGCAGCAGGGCAGTATGACACCGCTGGACACGACCAGAGTCGCACAGGACAAGATACGGGGCTACAGATGCGGCTCCTCCACCGAAGGATACGGCACGACAGGAGGCTATCATCAGCTTTGCTGTCTTGCAGCCTGAGGATGACGCTCTCCACCTGCCGTACCTGTTACAAACCCCTCCTACCCCAATACTTGACCAGTTTCAGTTCTGATTTCTGTTTAGCGCTGGTAACTTAGCTACCTTCATCCAAACACTAGACGGGACCTTTCAACTGCTCCTGGGTCCTAGTGCTGACAAAATTATCCAGTCTCTCGCCCTTCCACCATCCCTTACCCTGATGCCTAGTGCTGCTGACCCCAGCCTATACCTACAGATATCAGTCTCAGTTGTTCGTCTCCAAACCGTGGAATAGAGTTATACTCAAAATGCACGTCAATTCAGGCATCGAGCTACCAGATCACTGAAAACTAATATTTGGGGACCGTTCCACAAAGGTGGCCAGGATACGCTCGTCTCTCTCTCTCTCTCTCTCTCTCTCTCTCTCAGGGCTCTCAGATAGAGGGAGTCCTATATTTTACGGGGATTTGGAGCTATCTACAGGGGAATTCTTCCCATAGGCTTGCATGGGTTATACAGGAAACCACAGGACTTTGACTTCCATGGGAAATAATGTAATCTTATCTACTGAAAAACACCGGAAAATCACCCTGGAGTTACAGGAAAACAACCAAATCAGTCTGGAAGCACTGCTCTTGTCCGGGGCATCAGGACTTCCCCAATATACTGACATCTCAAACAGCCTCAGCCCCACGGACTTCGCACTCCACTAGCCTAGAGCCGCACGGAGAGGCAAGGGTAGGCAGAGCGGGTCCAGACCACCATCACCCAGTAGTGGATCCACGGCCTTCGCAGGGGCAGGGCTTATCGGGAGGACATGGCAGTCCTCCAGGGCTGCTATATAGCCCCATCGATAAATAAAATTGTAATTGGCTTTTTGCCAGTGATGCCCGGCCCCAGCCGACTGCAGAGGCTCCAATGCTGGCATAGAGAGGGTCAAATGAGCTCAGAGTTCTGTGTAGCCAGGAGGATGGGTGCACCTAGCACTACTGCTGCCCCTAAGCGGAAGGCAGGTGTAGTGACCACCTCGTTTGCCGGTTCTCCACCACAGAGAGTTTTTTGTCCGGGATCGTTTGGAACAAAGCCACCCACATAGCAAGACACATAGATCTGGGATCAGGTGCAGAGGGGGCATCCGTCTGTTCTATGGATGCTGCATTGAGGACTTGGTAAAATCCAGATCGCCGGACCAAACCCAAAACAATAAAAAATGGATTGGCTGGTACAGCCAGACCGCCGGGCGCAAATGTTATGGTCCAGCTGTTCAGGCCAGATCAGTTGGTCAGATGTTAATGTTTTGGTCGTCCATTCTGGCTGGTCTGAATTTCATCTAGGATGAGTGTATGGGTGAAATCGGACCACTGGACAGGGAGTCACGGACCAGACCTTTTATCGTTTTGCTCCTGTCTGAGTCAATCAGGCTGGATTTCACCCATGCCCATCATGCCACTTGAACACCGGACCAGGCAACATAGCTCTCAACCTCTTGCCTCATGAATCAGGGACAAGGCTTAAAGAAATCAGGGACAAAGACCCAAAATCAGGGACACATTTTAAAAATCGGCACTATTCACTTAGAAAGCTGATAGAATAAGGGGATTGTGTTAATATGCATTTTCTAAAAAATAATAAGTCTGCAACTTTAATGTCTGACATTATTTTGTGCTTTTAAGTCCCAATGTTCTGTCACGAAAACATACATTTTACGAGGGACGCAGGAACATTTTTAGGCAAAATCAGTGATGTCTCTGAAAATCAGGGACAGTTGAGAAGTATGCCAGGCAGAAAGGACGGACTAAAACAGTAAAACCAAACAACTGGTATGACCAGAAGAGCCTCAACACACAAGTTGCCCCCTGTTCAGATGGATCACTTTTTGCCATTTTGGGTCCAGTCCAGTGGTCTGGATTTCATCCATACCCACTGCAGAATGCCCCAATGGTGCACAACCTACCTGCACGCAGGGAGCACTCCGAGGTGTGATTTTACAATGTGAGACAGCAGTGGGACAGCCACTTGTCCTTGTGAAACAACAGGTCTCAGGTATACTGCAGAATGAGGAACATTTCTGGGGCTCATAATGTGGAACATTGTATAGTATGTCACCCAATGCCATTGCTGCCCCAAACCTTTAAAAATAATTAACAAACTTTTAAAAATATATTGTTACCTCAGCAAGTATTGCCCACAGAATGTTACCAACTTAAAACCAGAGTTCTAACTACAATAATTTGGGGGATGCGAGTGCATACTCTATGTGCATACAGCAGGCCTGCAGGCAGTATTGTCCAGTGCTGCACATTCCTCTCCCACTGCACAACTAAGCATTGCTTGCTCACCTTACCTACCCCCTACCCCCTACACACACACACTGCTCACTCCATCTCTGCAACATCCAAAACCACGCGTTTCAGTCGGAACTAAGATGAGCTCCAAGTGGAACAATATCGGGGCTGCTAACTTCAACACAATGGTTAAAATCTTCAAAAAGCTGACGCTACTCAAAGTGTGCGGAATAAAGCAAACTGCATCAGGAATGCAAAGGAAGGCTGTTTAATTTAGACTCTGAATTTGTGTCAGTCCTCAACAGCATTTCACATAACTATCATTAACAAAGGGCAGGCTGGCCATCATCGCCACCAGTTTGCTCTCACACACACTGCTATGGCAGTAGGAAAGGCTGAACTGTTTTAACCCTGTAATTCAGAGGCACTGCAGTACCACTCACTGGTCTGCTCAGTTATTTTATGTATAAAGTCTGACCTAAGCACAGAAATAACTTCCAAGCATTAATTACTTTATGTATGAAGTTCTTACCTAAATATAGATATAATTGCCAAATGTCAGAGGGGTAGCCCTGAGTGGCCCATGGGTTGGAAGTGAACTCAAGGAGCAGCTTAAAAGGGAGCTACTATAGTCACTATTTTAAAATAACTGCCAGTGAAAGGTCCTTATAATACACTTGGACAGACCAGGGGATTTAAAAGCTCTACAAACAAGTTCTGGTTAGAGCCACAGTAAAAACATAGACAATCATAATGGCAGCAAACATCCAAAAGTCCAGTTAGTCTGCCCAGAGTTCCCTATCTGCCCCATGACTTATTTTCAATATGGGGTTTATCCCTTCTGGTCCACCCCCATTCCCCTCTCTACTGCTACTGACCTGTACAACTAACAAAGCCTTCACTCTGTCTCAGCCATGCTAGAAACCATTTATGGTCTTGGTGCCCACCACCTTCCCTGGCAGACTGTTCCATGACTCCACCACCCCTTCTGTAAAATAAAACTTCCTCACATCCCTCTTAAACCTTCCACCTGATGGTTTCTTATTCCCTACACTCTATCATGGTTTCCAGTGGTCAGCACATATTCAGTGACTTCAGACAGTCTTCATAAGATCTGCCCTTTTAGTCCTGAATCACATTGGTCATCCTGAGTTGCATTGTCTCCAGCCTGTTCCTGTCCTACCTTAGGTGAGGACTCCAGAATTGAGCATAGTATTCCAGATGTGGCCTCATCTGTGACCTTTATAGAGGTATCATTACCTCCTTTTTTCCTTCTGTAAATACCCCTTCTGATTTGTTTATTTAGTTTTTGTTGACCGGGTAAGTGCACTAGACAAATTCTGCCTCTTTTCAGGCACGACCCTGTGGAGGGGGATACAGATGAATGCCAACTGACACTGAACCAGATTAAACTGTTGGTAGTACTTTTTTGAATGGGTACACTCCAGCATTCTATTAGCCTTACTGTTGGCCTTGTTACACTTTCTTAATTGTTTGATGGAGTCACTAATGACCCCCAGGTCCCTTCCTCTGTCATAGTGCTCAGTTTAACCCCCTCACATCCAGTACTCTGTCCTGTTTCTCCCCCAATGAGCATAACATTGCATTTTTTGGTACAGAATTTCAACTGCCCAAACTTAGACAACCTCCCTATCCTTTGTAGATCCCATTGCATCTCCTTGATCATTTCATTACCATCTACCCTACCACAGAGCTATGTGTCATCTGTATTTCAGTTTTTCAGTTCTGTTTGTTGTTCAATCACAATGTTATTAGCATTATGAACTTTACAACAGGACATTACGAAACAGCACAAAGTTAGAAACAAATAGAATAATAGATGGATAAGTGTGTATTACAAGGCAGTAATCTCATCAAGAGGATTTGGGGACTTAGAACCTCGAGGGTGAAGGTCGAGAGGTTGCCAGAGTTCCCAAAACCTCAAAATGGGATTACAGCCTTGTAACATACTTATCTATTTATTATTTTTTTGTAATATACAGTATGGATAATCCTTAATAATACCATCTTGGCCCTTTGGAAAATGTTCTTGTATATCCCATGTATTATCAAGTCTGAAACCATGTATTATCAGTCTAAAACCATGTATTATCAAGTCTGAAACCATGTATTATCATTCTGAAACAATGCATTATCAGTGCTGAATGATAGTATTATGGCATTGACAATCATGTATTACAAGGAAATTTTCCAATGCACCAAGATGGTATTCTTAAGGCTTATCCATATATTACAATATGTATATACAACCAGTTTAAAAAAAAGGAATTTCTTCAATCATCTATATTGTATCCTATTATATTTGAAGCAGATGGTAGTGAAGAAAACAGAAAGATAATCTGTTCTTTTGCCAGACAATTTGTTCCTACATGGTGACTTAACAATGATACTGTGTTAGTACTATTTACTTCTCTGGGATCTGAATATCCTTTTTTTTAATTTTTGTCATGAAGCCATACCATTTGCTATTATTGAGGCTTCTTCAGGTGTCCTAGGGTGCAGTAAAATAAACATTGGATCATAAAGTGTGTTTGAGTATGTTATTAATGTTTTTAATAGGTGTCTGCTACAAGGTTTAGCATATAATGGGTAATGCATGATTATATCAGTAACAGAATCTCCATGTCCTTTATTACATGAGCACAACATTGGTTTTTCTTTTTCTTAAGCATTCAACTTGATATTATTAAAGTAAGTATGTTTAAAAGAAGTCAAATCAAACCTAGCCCATGTTATATTTTTCCTTTGCTCAGGGGTGATAGATATTATTAAATATTCCTCAAGGTAATGCTCCATTTTATTTTTTTTTTGTAGGAACACAGCAAAGAGGAAAAGATGTGCAAAGTAAGTCCCCAAAAACTTCAGAAATAATGCTGGTGAAAATTTATTGTGCACAGTGACTAAACAGAACACTTAGCCCCAGCACTTTGAATCCCTGTGGATTTTTCATCAGGGGGAGGGGTGAGAGTTGCTAAGTCCCTACAATATAAGGGCTGAAATTTAAAGAGACAGTGCTTAGTGAACATAGTGGATATTATACATAAACAAAACACACTATAAAAAAATAGTAAAATACTGGAACCAAAACACTGGTGATATAAATAATTAGTACTAGCACTATACATCTTGAAAATCAGCATAAATGTACATCATTGTGTTCATTGCTAGTCATTTTGAATATATAGACTGTAAACATTTAATTTCCAAAAACATTTCCAAAAATGGACGTAATTGCTGAAAAGAAAGTTTTCTCTAATTCAGAACCATTGGGTGACCACCTATAAGAGAAAAAAACACAAATAGCAAAAGACCCATTTATAATATAATAGAAAGTAGTTGTTAATGAACTAATTTGATATATATGTTTATGTATGTATATATCTTAGTTAAGCTGTCTTTCTAAATAGAAAGTTTAGGTGTGCACATAGAAGTTCTCAAGGAAACTTCTGAATAGTTAATACAGTGAAGGGTCTTCCATAATCAAGGCTGTAGATTAAACAGCATGCCCAGAAATAAGTAGAAAAGCGAAAATATTATTACAAAATTATGTATGATAAAACTAGAGAATAAAAAGATGACGTAAAAGGGGGAAGGGATGGGTAGGGGTAGAAAGGAAAAGAGAAGAAGGAACTGAAAGGGGTATAAACAGAAAGTAAAGTAAATGAATGACAAATACACTTTGTCTACAAATAATAATAGTAATTTTATTTGTAAATGTCTTTCAAGCACCAAGGAGCTGGACAATAAATAAACATATAAAAGCAATAAAATACATAGTAATATAACCAGATAACAAGATGAATAATAAAGCTAAAATTATCATTCTGGGTAGACATTCTGCAATAGCTGTGTCTTCAGGGCCTTCTTAAAGCCCTTCACAGACATGCACTCATGTATCTGACAGGGTAGAGAATTCCACAGGGCAGGGGCCGCATACATAAATGCTTGGGCCCCAAATGACGTAAGGCTCACCCTGGGAATCTCTAGCAACCCCTCATCAACTGAGTGGAGTAGTTGCCTGGGGCAGTAGGGGCACAGGAGCTCTTGCAGAAAGTCCAGGCCCAGTCCATTCAGGGTCTTATAGGTTAGAAGCCGGACCTTGAAGGTGATCCACCACTGAATAGGCAGCCAGTGCAGTTCGCACAGCACCAGCATGATGTGACTTGTACGTGGAGTCCCCATCAATAACTGGGCCGCAGTGTTCTGCACTAGCTGAAAGTGGTGGATATCAACCCCCAGAAGCCCTAGATAAAGGGAGTTGCAGTAGTCAAGGCTCAAGGTCACAAAGGTGTAGATCAACGTTGGAAGGTCGCCAGAAAGAACAAGGTGCTTAACCCTGGTGATGTTCCTCAGATGGTAAAAACAGGACTTGATGACTGCCAACACCTATGAATGCAGTGTCAGCCCATCATCAAGAATCACCCCCAAGTCTCATGCCCATTCAGAGAAAGGAAGCTGGATACCCCCTAGACAAAGTCCGGTGGATTGACCAGCCCTCAACCCCTCTGTCTGGTGTCCAGGATCCACTACCATCACCTCAGTCTTTCAGAGTTCAACTTCAACCAGCTGGAGCTCATCCAGACCTGGATTTCAGTGAGGCAGTTGTTAAATACCAAACATGCACTTTCCCGGTTGGGTGCAAAAGACAGGTAGAGCTGGGTATCATCAGCATAGCAGTGAAACCTTAGCCCATACTTTCTTACAGTGTCTCTGAGGGGCAGCATGTACACCGCAAACAGCATGGGGGACAACACCGAGCCCTGAGGGGCCCCACATGGCAGAGAGAATGGGTCAGAGGAAAAAAATCCCTGATACCACCCTCTGAGTTCTGCTAGTGAGGAAGGACTTAAACCATCTGAGAACTGTAAAAGACAGGCCACAGATGAACCTCAGGTGCTCGAGAAGCACCCCATGGTCCACGGTGTGAAAAGCTGAAGAGAGATCAAGAAGTACCAAGATAGAACGGCACTTCTGATCTCTTGCCATCAGGAGATCACTGAGCACCTGAACCAAAGCAGTTTCGGTACTATGCCTCTTATGAAAACCAGACTGGAGAGATTCATAGATGTCATGGATGGTCAGGTGGTTCTCCAGTTGCACTGCCACAACTTTCTCAATTACCTTCCCAATAAAGGAAAGGTTTGAGATTGGTCTGTAGTTTGCAAGGCAGCTTGGGTCCAGAGCGACTTTCTTCCAGAGAGGTGTTGCCACCACCTGCTTCAGGGAGTTAGGAAACTCACTGGACTCTAAGGAGCAACAAACTATCCTTGCAAGGACTGGGCCAACGATGTCGCAACAACCCATTATCAGGGAAGTTGGGCCTGTAAACAAACTACAGCATGTTGGGTACATACCCTGGGCAATCTGCACAACATGCATGGTTTCCAGCCAGTCAAAGGAACTCCAGGTAAACTGAGGGGAAATGACCATACACTGACCACTGTCAACTCCCATAGAGTGTGCTGGTTGGATCTCCACCCTGATGCTGGCCACCTTATCCAAGAAGAGCTAAGCAAGCTCATCACACTCAATCTGTGAAAAGGCTCTTTGAACCTGAAGACAGGTTGGGTTGCACAACTTGTCCATAGTTTGAAAGAGCTGAGTCGGTCGATTCTGAGCTGCAGCAATCTCCCTGGACAGGAACTCTGCCTTCTTATGGGTGTTTGCTGCTTGACAGACTTGATAATGTTCCATCAATCTAAGGTAGTCGGCAACCAGAGCAGACTTTTGCCAGTAATGCTCTAACCTTTGTCCAAGTCCCGCAACTTCCTCAAGGTCCCATCAAACTGTGGGAACCAAGGGTGAAGGGTGAGAGAAAGAACATGGATGGGAGCGATAGAGTCTAGAGCCATAGTAACGGCCATGTTATAGGCCTGAACCAGGCTCTCTGGACTCCCACTTGCCTCTGGAATTACCGATAGGTTTAACACTGCCGATAGATCATTACTGCTCAAATCCCTTAAAGGGCGGTACCTGACCATCTCCACAGGGGTGGACCTATACGGGGAGAGGTATGAAAACCGAACCCCCACAGTGTGATGATCTGACCATCCGACCGGTTCCACCACCAAATTGGAGGTTTCGATCCCCAGGAGGAAAACCAAGTCAAGAGAGTGACCTAACTTATGGGTAGCAGAGGCAACCACCTGTGTAAAGCCCAGTGATATCATCAACTGGAGGAAGTCCTGTCCAAATCACGAGAGTTCATCATCGACCCAGAACCATCAACCTGGATGACTCAAATGCCATGTTAACGATGAAGTTGGCTACTTCCTGAAGGAACCACTTCTCATCCCTGGGTGGACAGTAGATGAGAACGATCCTACAGCCTATACCTGTAACCACAGTACACTCAAATGAGTCGGTCTCCTCAACTGGCACACTTGTCAGGTCCAGTTCCATCTTGAAATAGATAGCTACCCCCCCCCATGGTATGATCTCGAACGGTGTATCACTGAGCACCCAGCCGGAACAGCAGACTCCAGTATGGGGCCAGCATTAGCGTCGAGCCAGGTCTCGGTGATGCAAATCAGATCTTCTGTCTCAACATGATCTGCAGTTGTTGCAGTCTTGTTCTTAATAGATCTGGCATTGCATAACACCGCTCGAGTCGGACGAGATTCCTGGGCCACCCGAGCTATCTGCCCACCGATAGTGGAACCATTGGGTGTGGAGACCAGGCATGGAGGACCACGTTCAAGAATCCATTTCACCTCAGGGCATCTCCTGGGTCTCACTACCCCTATATGAGAGCCCCACTCATTCACCCTTTGGCGTTTGCAACCTCCCACCAGCCCGCCCCCTCGAGCAATTCCCAATGCTCTACAATGTTGATAAACTGTAAACTGTAAATGGGGGCAGTAAATGGGCTGAGGTCACGAAGTTCGGAGGGTGAATAGCACACAACCGGGAGAGCAGCCCACCGACACATCTAAGCACCAAAAATTTCACAATACACACCCAAAAACCCAGAGCATTCAAAACCACAAAAGCAGCAGATAACAGTAAAATAAATCAAATTCTCAAAACCAAATAATACATTCCTCCACTCTCTCTCACAGAGTGGGGGAAAAAACTAAAACAAAACAAAACCCAAAAGTTTAAATAAATCAAATTCCACCCCACATAAACAACCCAAAAATATAATCCTACACCCTCTCTCACATGGTGGTGGACAAAAAAACCAAAAGAAAATAAATAAAGTAAAACAAAATAAGATATTCAGCACAATAACACAAATAAAACTAGCAAAATTGCACAAAATTATTAAATCCTATAACTACATAAAATAAAGTCAATACAGGAGATAAACCAGTCACAGAATACCAGTACAAGTAGTTCAACCCTAACACCTCCTCTCACTTAGTGGGGGAAGACACAGCAATAACTCATAAAAAAGTGCAAGGCAGTATGCCAATCCCAGTATGTCAATATACAGCAATTCAGCCTGAATTCTAAAAGACCAGAGATCTAACACCTGTCAGGTTGAATGTCCAGAATAAATTCAGCTCCAACGCCACCTCTCATATGGTGGTGGAGGAATCCACAGTAAATTAAAAGTAAATAAAATTTGTGTGCTAAGCACTCTCACTGCCCATAGAACCAGATGATACGAGTAAATAGAAAAATACAAGGTCAGCTTTCCAAGGAATGCAGTTAGCAGGCCAGGCAATCCACCGATCAATCCACAAATAATCCAAAGGAAAAATAGGGATTAGGAGCCTCTGTCATAGCCTTCAAAATTCTGCTTGCAGTTATAACAGTAAACAATCCCAAGCTCCACTCTAAGCCCTTCGACACAAACCAATATTAGGCAGCACTAACCCCTCAAGACGACACATCAGCCAGTGGGGGAGAAACTGACAATAGGGACCCGTAGAGTGTAATAGCTGGAAAACAGAAGAAACTCTCAGGTTACGCTCCAAGGAGCTAGCCACACCCCAGTCTCACAATCGCAACCACGGTTACAGATGCCTTGGAGAGTAGGTTTTCTTGCTGACCCCAAAGGGTGTCTTAGGAGATGCCCCAATCACCCACCAGCTCCCTGGTGGCCAACACAGCCACTCCTGCCTGGTCATGGATAGAGCAACAGGGTGACTGCCCCCAGACAGCACAGGGAATCCCTCACCCAACATGACTCTCCTGCACTCAACAATACTCCTAATGTTGAAGTGTTGTCTCACAGTTTTCCTGGTTCAAATCCTCCAAAGAGTCCGGGTGCAGCGTTTCCCAGCTACACCTGCAAACTTCCTGGCCAAATCCTCCATGAAGCAGAAGCCAATGCAACAGTTCACCATCAGTCCAGTATCCAAACACAGAACCAACAGTGGCCTCGCTCCTCAGTTCAACCAGAGCAGCAGAGCAATATAGTTCAAAGAAGAACAGAACAATGAAAACTGGAACAACGGAAATAAATAAAATATCAAAATGTGCCAAACTTACTTAGCCAAGCAAATTTAAAATATACTTAAAATGAGAACTAAAAATAAAACCAACAGCGACTGCTCACTAACAGATGGCTCAGGGTAGCCGCCATCTTGACAGTACAGTAAATAGGGTGTAACGTCCCAATCCTCATTGAGATCACCAGGATAGAGTGCCCCTAGTTGGTAAATGAGCCTGCTTTCTCTCTGAAGTAGGGTGCTCCAATGATCACCTCGTCTAGGATTCATCAGAACATGGTCAATGGCCATGTATTTAAAAGCACCTAGGGTTTGGCCATGATACATGGTCCGATGTGTACCTACTGGTGTGTCACAACGTCCATGTAAAATAGCTCTGAAAGAGATCTGGGTGTAGTCATATCAGATAACATAAAGGTGGGTAAGCAATGTGAGAAGTCAGTAAGGAGAGCTGGGGAATACTGGGATGCATAGGGAGGGGTATCACAAGTAGAAAAAGGGAAGTGGTTATCCCTCTATACAGACAGTTGGTGAGACCCCATCTGGAGTACTGTGTGCAGTTTTGGAGACCTCATCTACGCGAGGACATAGACAGGATGGAAGCAGTCCAGAGGAGTAACTAAAATGGTGCAGGGTCTACATCAGAAACCATATGAAGAGAGACTGAGAGAGCTTAATATATATACCCTTTATGAAAGGAGGGCAGGGGGACATGATAGAAACTTTTAAGTACCTCAGGGAATCAACAAAGTCCAGGAGGGTAGCATCTTTCAGAAAAAGAGATGTGTAAGAACAAGGGGCACAATTTAAAGTTGGGGATGGCTCCAGGGGTAATGTAGGAAATTATTTTCACAGAGAGAGTGGTGGACGCATGGAACCACCTTCCTGGAGAGGTTGTGGGGTCTAAAACAGTGGGGGAATTCAAACATGCGCGGGACAGACATAAGTCAATTATAGTGGGGGGTTGCAGGAAGTAGGCTGTTGGTTAACTAGAATCTGCAGCTCATCCAATAGGTAAGGAAATGGGCAGACTGGGCGGGTCAAGTGATCCTTATCTGCCGTCAAAGTCAAAGTCTATGTTCCTGAATCCATTCTTTCAGGGTACGAGTTGTCATTCCCACATATAAATTTGCACAATCACACCATAGTGCATACACCACATGTGAGGTACGGCAAGTTACAAAATGTTGCAGTTCTAACTGTTTGCCATTTGTGGAGCTAATAAAAATGTTGTCCCTTTGTATATATTGACACACATTGCAACTTTCACAAGGGAGACAACACATTTTCAGACCCCGAGTTTTCTGGAATGAAATGGCTACTGACTACTGTATCCTTAATACTTCTGCCCTTTCTATAAACCACTCTAGGGCATGCACCAGTTTTACCGGCAAGATCTGGATCAGCCTCCAGAAAGTGCCAGTATCTTTTAAGGGTCCCTGCAACTCTAGGTGTAATGTTGTTGTATTCCGTAATGTAATTAATGCAGTGTAGACTATCCAAAGGTTTCTTTTTGGGTGTTAAAAGGGTAGACAGGTCCGGGCAGAATTCGTGGCATTCTGAAGGAGGGCATTATCATAGCCACGAGATTCAAATCTGTTTGTAAGTTCATGAGTATGTTGCCCATAAGCTGATACTGTGGAACAATTCCTCTGGACTCACAAAAATTGACCCTTGGGAATACCTCATTTCATGTGGGGGTGAAAACTGTCCACTCTGAGCAATGTGTTACCTGCCATAGGTTTTCGATGGTTTTCAGTATGTATCTTGCCAACTGAGGCTGCACGCAGTTTCAAATCGAGGAAAGTAACAGACACAGGATCTTTTGTATAAGTGAACCAGAAATTCCATTCATTAGTATTGAGGACTTGTAAAAAGTCTTCAGCCTTGGACTGCGTGCTGCCCTAGCTGCACAAGATATCATCAATATAACACCCACAATACTTGATACGGTCACAGTATGGGTTTGTCCGGGGGTCGAAGATGGTGACCTCCTCCCACCAACCCAGAAAAAGATTGGCATAGGAGGGTGCCATCACTGACCCCATGGCTGTTCCACAGACCTGTAGGTAAAACTTTGAGTTAAATGTAAAGAAATTATTTTTCAACACAAATTCAAGGGCTTCAATCACAAACCCAGAGTCAAGCACAGATTCAGTCTGAAATAAATCCATAAAAATTGAACAGCATGTAGTCCCAATTGATGTCTGATGCTGGTATAGAGTGACTCAACATCAATAGTTAGCCACAGACAACCAGCATCAAAGGTTTGGTTCTCAAGGGCCTCCAGAACAGACATGGTGTCCCTCAAATGAGAGGGTAATTGTGTAACCAAAGTATAGAGAAAGCCATCCAAAAATTTGTATTGGTTTTCCGGGAGGGAGCCCATACCAGATATGATAGGGTGACCTGGTTGGTTCTGGGGGTCCTTGTGCACCTTTGGTATTAAATGAAATGTAGGGACCACAGGAAATTGTTGAAACAGGAACTGAAATTCCTGAACACTAATCACACCTTTAGACCTGTAGAAGAAAAGAAAAGTATGAAGTTTAGTTTGATAGTGCTAAATTGGATTAAAGTCCAAGGGTTGATAGTTCTCCACATTTTGTAACTGTCTCTGAGCTTCCGACAGATAGTCACATGTATTAAGGACCACTACCAGTCCCCCCTTGTCTGCTTGTTTCACTACAGTTTCCTTTATTGCTGAAAGTTCCTTCAAAGCTTGTGATTCTTCAGGTGTAATGTATCTATGGAAACTAGGAAAGGTACGGTTTGTGATTTCATCAACTTCTTTGCTGACCAAATTCTCAAATGTGATAATAGCAGCAGAAAATGGTTTTCCTGGGAAAAATTTAGAAGATGGACAATAAATGTCACAATTCCATTTATGATCTTGGCCCATATTTTCAGTGTTATTAAGCGCCCATTCTGGATCCCAGCTGTCAAGCAACAAATCAAAGTCAGTGGGGACACCAGTAGTTTCAGATGGAAGCTGGCAGTCAGACTCCAGATTTGGGTTTATAGAACTGGGGGGTACTGCTGTGAAACTGAATGTTGAAATTCAGCAATGGCTGACTGGGCCCGCTCTGTTGTTTTACACATATTTTGTTTGTGCAAAAGGACTTTTAAGACATAATTTACAGAATGTTTTTTGTAGCTCCAACTGAATATTACATTTATCAAACCTTGGTTCGGGCACAAATGAAAGCCCTTTAGAGAGTATTGAAATTTGTGATGTAGTTAGCTCAATATCAAATAAATTTAGGACTTGCCCTTTCCCCATAGGTTGTGATGTTTCTGTCTCTCTGCTTGTGATTTTTTTCTTTGTTTTGTGCCTCCTCTACATTTCCCCCATGTCTTCTTTCCACTGTTTTGGGTTTGGTCCTGGTTCGTTCTGTTTCCTCCGAGGTTTGAACTGAGGTTTGTGGGGGTAAAAAAAATTTACCTAATTTGTGGTTGCCTGCAGTTGGTTTGTACAGTTCTGGTTGTTTTGCCCCATTTTATTTTTTTATACCATGGAGCGCAATTTTGTTTTTCAATTTTTTCCACTATCTACCCTACCACAGAGCTATGTAAAGTATCCATCTCTGTAACTGTAGCCGTAGCTGTAAAGAAACACAGCTTGCCCAAGATGTCCTCTTCAGTGTCGCTGATGAATGTATTGAAGAGCACAGGACCTGGGCCAGATCCCTGTGGCACCCCACTTGTGATCCTCCCTCTCTTCCAATATAACCCCGCTTACCACTACCACCCTCTGCTGTCTCTACTTCTACCAGTTTCCTATCCAACTAACTATGTCCCTAGCTGCACTCAGGTCCTCCAGCTTCTTCAGTAATCTTCTTTATGTCACCAAGTCAAAAGCCTTGTTGAAATCGAAGCAGAGTAAATCCACAGAGTGACCTTTATCTACTCTTTGTTACCCACTCAAAGAAAACTATCAGGTTGGTCCCTGCCACAAACACCAGCTGTTTACTGTCCTGTGGACCATTGTTCTCTAGGTAGTCCTTAAGATCTTTTTTGATCAGTGACTCCATCAGTTTAGCAACTACAGAGGTACTGCTAACAAGTCTGTAATTCCCCTGTTGTTCCTTGTGTAGTGGAACTACTAATAGAAATAGAAACATAGAATTTGACAGCAGATAAGGATTGCTTGGCCCACCCAGTCTGACCATTTTTCCCTACCTACAGGATCACTGCAAACCCTACTTGATCTCTGGCTCTTTCTTTCTCCCTCCCTCCCTCTCTTCTTTTCCACTAAGATTTTCTTATGTCTATCCCATGCATTCTTTTAACACCCCCCCCCCCATTTTTGCCCACAATCTCCTCTGAATGGCTGTTCCAGGAATACACCACACCTTCTGTAAAGAAGTACTTCCTCACATCTCTCTTGAATCTACCCCCTTCAGTTTCATAGCATGTCCCCTTGTTCTTGAGCATCTTTTTTTCTGAACAATACCTCCCCTCTGTGCCTTATTTACCCCAGTGAGGTATTTAAAGGTTTCTTTCATACCCCTTTCTCCCTCCTCTCTTCCAGAGTGTACACATTTGAGGTCCATTAGTCTCTCCTCATAGGATTTTTGATGCAGACCTGCACCATTTTAGCTGCCATTCTCTGGACTGCCTCCACTCTGTCCATGTCCTTCCAGTGATGTGGTCTCTAGAACGTGACACAATACTCCAGGTGTGGTTTTACCACTGATCTATACAGAGGCAACACCACCTCTCTCTTTCTGTTGGATATATCCCTCCCTATGCACCACAGCATCCCACTAGCCCTCCCAACTGCCTTGTCACACTGCCTAGCCACTGATAGATAGATAGATAGATAGATAGATAGATAGATAGATAGATAGATAGATAGATAGATAGATAATAGATACTTTATTTCTATAGTGCCCCTTTGCAGGGACTCGAAGCGCTTCACAATTAAAACACAGTACAACAACTTTAAAACATTCATTAAAATACAAAGTTGGAACAGGCAGCAATATATATGATACTATCCATATAATACTATCCATTTAAAACAATCCATATAATACTATCCATTTAAAACAATCTATATAGTAAAAGCCTGGCTAAATAAAAAAAAAATGTTAGTCCTTTTTTAAAGGTTTCCACTGAGGGTGCCTCCCGCAGCTGTTTGGGTAAAGAGTTTCATAGGGTAGGTGCAGCCACCAAAAACACTCTATCACCAGAGTGATGCAACCTAACCATAGGAACACTAAGGAGGCAACCCTCGGTGGAATGGAGAGCCTGGGATGGATGGTGAGATGCAAGAAAATCTTGCAGGTAGACTGGTCCCCCCTCGTGTAGGGCTTTATAGGTTAGTAATCTGGTCTTGATGGCAATCCTCAACCTAACCGGCAGCCAGTGCAGTTCATGGAGGACAGGTGTAATATGATCACACCTACCAGAGTCTGTCAGTAATCTTGTCACCGCATTCTGTACCAGCTGCAGTCAGTGGAGGTTGCCTCCAGATAGCCCTAGGTACAGGGCATTGCAGTAATCCAGCCTGGATGTTACAAAAGCATGTACTAGTGAGGCTAGGTCCTCAGAGAGTAACAGGTTCCAAATCTGGGCAATATTCCTCAGATGATAGAATCCACTCTTAACAACGGCCGATACCTGAGCACCAAGTGTCACGCTGCTGTTCAGGATCACACCCAGATTCTTCACCAGTTCAGACGGGATCAGTGGTATCCCCCCAGTACAAGACCAGGGTGTTCCCACAAACTCCTCCCCCCCCGGTCGACCTGGATCCAGCACCAGCACCTCAATCTTGTCTGGATTGCATCTCAACCAGTTATGAGTCATTCAAGTCTGGATCTCAAACAGGCAGTTGATAAACACAGAGTCTGCAATCTGGTTACTTGGTGCACAGGACAGATATAGTTGGGTATCATCTGCATAGCAGTGAAAATCCAGCCTATACCACCTGACAATGTCTTCCAATGGCAGCATATGCACCGTGAACAACAAGGGTGACAAGACCGACCCCTTCAGAACACCACAGGTCAGAGGCTTCGAGCTAGATGAGGCTAACCCCATCACCACCCTCCACACTCTGCCTGTCAGGTATGACCTGAACCATTTGATGACTTTACCAGACAGGCCACTCCAGTACCACAGTCGGTCAAGCAGCACCTCATGATCTACAGTGTTAGATACCACTGAGAGATCCAGGAGGACCAAGATGGTACAATCTCTCCTGTCTCTCACTATTAGGAGATCATTAAGCACCTTCACCAGACCAGTCTCCATACTATGCCCAGCCCTAAACCCAGACTGGAAAAGCTCATAGGTGGAGGATGAGGTGAAGCATTCGCCCATCTTTTTAAAATCTGTCCTCCTGAAGTCATGGACTCTCGCCTGTGTGTGGCTCAATTTCACAGCAGTCCCTATACTGAACTACACTGTACGGAGATCACTGGTCCCCAGGTAGCCTCCCACCTTGACATCTGCAACATTGTTCTTGTTCCTGATTACATGGTCCAGTATTGCTCGATCATGAGTGGGTTTGCTGGCTAGTTGCCTGAGGAACACCCCCTGCAGGGAGTCCAGAATGTCCCTGCTTCTAGCTGAATCTGCAGCTGGGAGGCTCCAATCTATATCTGACAGACTGAAGGCCTCCACCAGCAGCACCGCCCCCTTTTTTGCCATCTTGCCAATGGCTTCTGCCAGTATCATTCCCCCTGTGCTGGAGGTCTGTAGCTCATGCCAGTGCAAATATTGGCTACGTTCCCCATTTCCAGGGTAACCCACAGTGCCTCTTCCCCTCTTATATTCCCTGCATATCCATTGCTTTTATTTTTTCCCCTCATATAAAGTACCACACCCCCTCCTTTCCTTCCCACCCTTTCCTTCCTGAACAGAGTATAGCCTGGTATGGCCATATCCTAGTCATGGTTTTCATTGCACTATGACTTGATAATACCCACAATATGCAGGTTGGTCTCTGCCATGATGGCCTCTAGGTCCAGAATCTTATTTCCTAGACTTCTAGCATTTGCACACATGGCCTTCCAGATTGTGTTACCTCTCCGCTTGTTACTTCTCTTTTTCCTTTTTTCTCTCCCTCTTCCCCCCCCCCTTTTCACTACTTCCTGTCCTATCCTCCTTCATTTCTACCACCCTGCTTTCTTTATTAATTATCACCCTGTGGGACTCCTCTACCCTTCTCCTTACTCTATACTTCAGTCTGTGGGGGAGGATAGTTTCTGCCTCCCTGATTCCTGCCACCACCACCATCATTAGCTAGTTTAAATGTTCATCTAAATAACATTTAAACCATACACTGAGGACTGCAGCTCCCCTCCTGAATGGATGCCAGTCATCACTCCTGTATAGGACCTTATCCCTCCAGGTGGATCCCCAGTCCCCAGTGCACCATTCCTTCAGCCATGAGCTGAAGCTCCTGGTGCAGAGATCCCTCTTCTCCCCCTGTCGTAGACAGGCAGCACCTCAGCAATAACCACTGAATGTGTTACTTGTCTAAGTCCCTGCCCCAGCTCCCTGAACTCCATCTGCACTATCCCAGCTAGGTCATTAGTCCCCAGGTGGACAATGACATCCAACTCTCCCTTTCATCCTGCTGCCTTAGCGATCCTCAGGATATGCTTCCCATCCATCCTGGTCATGGTGTTATGTAGGCACCTAACCTCCCTCCCCTGCTTCCTATTTCCAAATCTATCCCCTTCACAATTGAGTCCCTCACCAGAAGTTGCTTCCTCCCCCACTTGGGTCCTCTACCACTCTCCTTGAGGTCTCCACTATGGAGGACCCTCCACATCCTCCCTTGTCACTAGCATGGGTGCCTCTTCCCAGCAGTCAAACCCCTCCAGAGCAGCATAGGAATTTTGCACTGGTACCAGTTAGGAATGTGCCTCAGAGCCACTATCTCCACCCTTCCAGAGCCTACCATAAATCAGACGTTCCTCCTACTTGTCATCCTCTTAGGTAACAGTGGCAGACCTGGGGTCCTGGGTGAGGAAAGAGGTCCCCTGAATCCTAACTAATTCAGCCTAGAGTCTAGTGACTTCCTTCCTCAACCCAGAGAGATGTGTGCAGGTGGGGCAGCACCGCAGTCTCCAGAAGGTCTCTGAAAACTGCCTCCCCACAGCCACTGTACTGCACCACTCCCAGCATTCTCAATTCCTATTCTCCATGTATTACCTGTAAATACTTTTGTACCCTTATCCTTGATAGGGTGTTTCTAATTTTTCCCTTTTTTGTTTGTTATGCCCCTTTGTACCTTTCCCCTAGGTAGGGGTTTTCGCATCTACCCCTCTCAAAAAGTAGTTTCCTCTTGTCTTATGGATTTTCCTCTTTCCTTTAACCCTTACCTTTCTCTGTTTTTTTTTTTATTGTGGTAGCAGTACTTCATCTTCCCATAATCCTTTGCTACCTGACCCTATGTAGGTTACTATTACTCTTCCCCATGCCTTGTATAAGTCCCGTTATACTCTCACCCTAAATTCGGTACTGCTCCTATATCCAGTTTTGGTCTACCTGTGACCTTCCACCATTCCCAGCAGTGAATGTTAAAGAGGGACTCCTGCTCAAAGTGCTACATTGCAAAATTAGAATAAGCATACCTCCAATAAATCTCATACCAAAAATCAGGTTTCTAGGTTACTTCGTTTTAAAGTTATGGGCTATTTTGTAACTCTGATTTCACTACCTATTCAGAAAAGCCAGTTTCAGTGAAGAGCCACTGATGATGTCATCTCCTGAATTCACACTCTAGTCCTCCCTGTCAACAACCTTATAGGACCTGCTTCTCCAAAGTTTAAGAAACTGTATAGTAATTTAAAAAAAAAATGGCATAGGGTTGACTGCAGTGCCTGTGATTCCAGAATGTTCTGATGCATAGCACTGCACTTTAGAACATGTCAGAAGGAGGTTTTGGAATGCAACACTGAACCAAGGCATAGAATGTCAAGGTAGTGCACAATTTTAAAATGTTTGGGAACACACGTAATCTCAGAATGTGACAAGGATGTGCCATCTCAAAATGTGGTGGGACAATTAGTCTAGGAATGTGAAAGGGACACACATCAAGGAATTTGGTGGGGACTGGCAATTTGAGAATATAGTGGGGTTGCACGCTGTCCAAATGTGACAGGATATATTTATTCTAAAATTGCTGCTCCCTGCCACATTTCAGAAATGCACGCACCCACCATATTTCATAATTGTGCATCACATCCCTGCCATGTTCCAACATTATGCGTCCCAATCACGTTCTAAAATGATGCATCCCTGCTACATTCCCAAATTGCACATCCCTTCCCATTCCCAAATTGCACATCCTTGCCACATTCTGTAATGGTGCATCCCTGCCCAATTCCATAATTGCTCATCTCCACCAAGTTGTGTTTCAATGCCACATTCCAGAATTGTCACTGCCACATTCCCAAATTGTGCATCATTCCACATTCCAAAATTATGCATCACCACCACATTCAGCAATTGAGCATCACTGCCACATCCTGAATATATGCATCACTGCCACATTCCGAAACTAAGTATCACCGCCACATTCTGAAACTGTGCATCACCACCTCATTCCAAAATTGTGCATCATGGCCACATTCCAAAACTGTGTATCACTGCAGCATTTTGAACCTGAGCATCACTGCCGCAGTCTGAAATTATGTGTCAGCACCACATTCTGAAACTGTGTGTCACTGCTGCATTTCAAAACTGTGCATCACTGCAACATTCCAAAACTGTGCATTACCGCCGCATTCCTAACTTGTTCATCACTGCCACATTCTGAACCTGTGTGTCAGCACTGCATTCTAAAATTGTGCATCGCTGCCACATTCCAAAATTATGCTTCACCACAACATTCCGAAATTGAGCATCACCGCCACATTCTGAAATTGAGTGTTGCCCCACATTCCAAAAATATGCATCACCACCACATTCTGAAACTGTGCATTACTGCCACATTCTGAAACTGCATCACTGCCACGTTCCAAAATAGTACGTCACTGTCACATTCATAAATTGTATGTCACCAACACATTCCAAAATTGTTGCATCAGCGCCACATTTCAAGATTGTGCATCACTGCCCCATTCTGAAATTGTGCATCACCACCACATTCCAAAACTGTGCATCACTGCCACATTCTGAACCTCTGTGTTACTGCCGCATTTGAAAATTATGCATCACCACCACATTCCAAAACTGTGTGTCACTGCTTCATTTCAAAACTGTACATCACCACTGTATTCCTAAATTGCGCATCAACACCACGTTCTGAACCTGTGTCACCATCGCATTCTGAAACTGTGCGTCACACCACATTCCAAAATTTTGCATCACCACTGCATTCCAAAATTGTGCATCACCACTGCATACTGAAATTGTGCATCACTGCTGCATTCTGAAACTGTGCATCACTGCAGCATTCCAAAACTGTGAGTTACTGTTAATTCCTAAATCGTGCATCACCATCACATTCTGAACCTGTGTGTCACTACTGCATTTTTGAAATTATGCGTCACCGCCACATTCTGAAAGAGTGCGTCAATGCAGCATTCTGAAATTGTATGTCAACGCCACATTCCAAATTGCGTGGCACTGCTGCATTCTGAACCTGTGTGCTACTGTTGCATTATAAAATTATGTGTCACCACCAAGTTCTGAAACTGTGTGTCACCACTGCATTCTAAAACTGTGTGTCACTGCTGCATTCCTAAATTGTGCATCACCATCACATTCCAATCCTGTGTGTCACCGCTGCATTCCAAAATTGTGCATCACCACTGCATTCTGAAATTGTGCATCACTGCTACATTCCAAAACTGTGCATCACTGCCACATTCAAAAATTGTGTATCACAGCCACATTCAAAAATTGTGCATCACTGACACATTTTGAACCTATGAGTCACCACCACATTGCAAAATTATGCATCACTGCCACATTTCAAATTTTTGACACCGCCACATTCTGAAACTGTGCATCACCACTGCATTCCTAATTTGTGCATCACCATCACATTCCAAACCTGTGTGTCACCACCGCATTCTGAAATTGAGCATTACTGCCACATTCCAAAATTGTGCATCACTGCCACATTCCAAAATTGTATATTGCTTCCACTTTCTGAAATTATGTGTTCCAGCTACTTTCTGAGACTGTGTCATTGCTGCATTCCACAATTGCAACCTAGGTGACATTTCAAAATCTCATACCTACATTGCACATAACTTTGTTATTCTAAAGCCATGTTTGCCACTGCATTCCACCCCATCACATTCTGAAGTACTGTACCTTGCATCTACACATTATCAAAGTGCATATGCTGACACCCGTGTCAATGTTTCTTATTCAGATGTTTACTACTCCTGCAGTTTTAAGTAACATAGGAGAAATAAGTTATATAAGGTAGCTTGCAGGGAGGACTAGGTTATGAGTTAAAGAGACGACATCAGCAGCAGCTCTTCACTGAAACTGGCTTTTTTGAAAAAAATTTGAACATTTTTACAAAGTGACTTGTAACTTTTAAACAAAGTAACTTACATATCTGCTTTTTGGCATGAGGCTGATTGAGGATATGCTGATCTATTCTGAGTTTATTGATGCCAAAAATGTTGGCCTCAATCCCTCTTTAAAGTATGTTGGTAAAGGTGTCACAAGATTTTTCTTATCAGGAAATTCTCCTCCCAGGAATGAGATTCTCCTTTCACGAAATTCTCCTGTCAGTAATGACATTCTCCTGTTAGGAATGCTATTGTCCTGTCAGGAAATTGTCCTATCAGGAACCTCCTGGCGTGGTTTTAACCTCTACAACTAAAGAGTTCAACTTCACTGTTATGCCAACTTTGTGGTGTAGTGGAAAGGTCTATAGCCTTATAAACAAGAGGTTGTGGGTTTAAATCCACACAACATCCCCTTGCTTTTTTTTTCTCAGAATTTCACTTGAGTGGTGATCTATGGCAGCGTGGTGTTAGACTAGCAAATCTATATGGGAAAAGGGACTTGCATGGAAGAAACACAAAGTGCAAGGAGTGGGTCACCACAGGTGTCCTGACAGGAAAATCTCGTGGCACCTTTCCAGGCTTGCAAATGTTAAACAGCTACTGATTTGGCAGTACTGATATGGTGTGACTGACATTAAGTCCATTTAAAGGTCATTAAACAGCAAAATCACTAAACTGAAAGTATTTCAATTTTGTGGCAACTTTTACAGTGAGAGTATCTAGCAGCAGAAAATATGTTACCATTTTTTTTTAGTAAACAAATATTAGTGGCAAAACATCAATATATTCATTTTTCTTGTGTTGTATTTTAATCCTGAAATGAGATATAAGGTTTTAAAGTTTTTAAATGTTTCTGGTAGGGGAGGTCACGTGACGTGCATGGAGGAGTAGCTGCAGCTTTTCAGGTCTCCCTCTCCTCATAATTGAACCTGCATTTAAATTGCGAGTTTACTGTTTTTCCTTGTCCCCATCGAGTTGATTTAAGACTGGAAACAGCAGCGGAGTGTAAATTGGAGCCGATCGCCAACTCAAGATGCAGGTTTCCGACCAGGAACTGGAGGCCAAGCGGCCACACCGAAGCTCGTCGCCATCGATCGCGGCTGAGGAAATTACTCCTTCCAAGATTTATAATGATCTGACAATGATCAAGGAAGCCTTATTTTAATTGATAGATGAGGTGGCTGAATTCAAGCTGGCGCTGACCCAGCTAGCCCGTCGGGTGACGGACGCTGAAGCCAGAATCTCTTCAATATTACCGAGTGTAAAAGGATGGTTGGGAAGTTGGAGGATCGTCTCGACGATTTAGAAGGGAGAAGCAGACGCAACAACCTGGTTTTATTAGGTCTCCCCGAAGGAGAAGAGGGACTCAATACAGTTTCCTTTTTACAAAAGCTTCTGAAGAAGTCAGCTGGGCCCTCACCTAATGGGCCCGAATATATCATCGAGAGGGGCCACCGAGCCCTCAGAGCTAAACCCTTTCCTTCTTATCCACCAAGGCCCATTATTTTTAAGTTGCTAAATTACTTGGATCGCGAGCACATTTTGAAGGAGATTAAAAAGTTAGCTGCTTTTCAATGGGAAGGCAAGAGGTTGCGACTTGTCCCAGACCTTACCTGGAAAATGAGGCAGGCTCGAGCAAGCTTTCGGCCTATTACTTCTCAGCTCTGGGCGGCGGGGATCCGTCACCACATGCTTTATCCGGCGAAACTGGAGATCACACTTAAGGATGGAGTTAAGGGATTCGATTCAGCTGAAGAGGCTTTGACATCGCTAAAGACCTTACTACCTGATTTATTTGCTAAAGGATGAACACTCTAACATCTGCTTCATATTGGGTTTCAGCAACTGAGAGGGCTAATGGGGACAGTTTTTTATGAAAGGACATAATACCTCCTTTTCCGGACTTTATTTTCATTAGTTTTATTTGGAGGCCAACTTTAGAACTCTACTCTAAGGGTTACCAACAGAATGACTGTTAATTATTCTTTCTGGTCCTCTCGCTTATTTGGTCAGGCCTCACGAGTGACAGATGGGCCAGTTTATGAAGCTGTCCACAAGAGGAACTTTCAGTTTGCATATTTTATTCAATCCTTGTATAATTTAATTATATTATTAGTATGATGCCCCAACATATTTTAGTTTGTTGTAACTGCGTATGCTGCGTAGTCTTAAATGTTATAAGGTTTAGAGTGGTGGATCAGTGTAGTCCTATTGGAAACACAGTTTGTAAACCGTAAAGAAGTCAGCTCATAGTTATTGTATATGTTATAAGAAAGGGGAGTTAAGATAGTGTATGTTTCTCCCTTTCACTTATTCTCTGGTATCCGACTCTCTTCTCATGCCTTTATTGCTATTCTGCCTATATAGGTTCTATTTACCTCAGGCATGGCCCTTTCCTCTTTCAATTTGGGAAGGAGAAGTGTTTTTTGTAGGAGGCGGTTATATGTTCTGTCTCTCTTTATACTTCACCACTACTCGCATGTTTTCAGTCTCGTTTATCAGGGGCAGCTCGTAGCACTATGGCTGGTTACCTAGCCTATTTTTGTTTAGTAATAGCGATTTCTTCCGTCTCCTCTTTCTCTAGGAATTTACACATTTGGCTACAGGTATAGCAATCTATCCCTATATATGGCCTTTTTATTCTTTACCTATAGAAGCTAGTTTATGCAGGTTCGTATTTATAATTATATAGATTTTTCTCTAATTTTGGTAAGGAGGGATGCCCCACCTCTATGGCGCACCATGAACCAGTGGTTGTGGAGTTGGCTCGGGCCTGGGGAGTTACTTTAGGAAGATTGTTGGAGGGTGTTTTTTTCTAGATAGGGGTATATAGGGATTATTTTGTTAGTTTCGTTAGGGGTTTGGTTAGAAGGGGCAGCTATCCAAATTCTCTTTACAAGAGGATTTATTATCTATAGCTAACGGACTGAATATTCTTTACGTGGAATATCAAGGGGAAGAGACAACTGCAAAAATTTGTTATACTAAATCACTTGGCCACTATAACCCGCAGTAGTTTTTCTGCAAGAAACCCATGTCCTCCTGATCGTTTATCTCACTTTAGGAAAAAGTGGGTTGGTCAGGTCTTTGAGACTAGGTTCTCCTCGAGTAGTCGGGGGGCTGGCCATTCTGATAGCGGGGGGTCCCGTTTATTCATTCGGACATAATTTCTGATCCGAATGGTAGGTACATTTTGTTGTGGGCAGACTTAGAGGTTGAATTTAGTGTTGGGATCAATATATGGTCCTAATCTGGAGACACCATCCTTTTTTGTCCATTTGACAATGGTTTTGGCCTCCTTTAAGGAGGTGCCAATAATATTGGGGGGAGACTGGAACTTAGTTCAGTCCAATAGGTTGGACCGTTCCTGGTATAGAGGAGCGCAATTTCTCCGGCCCAAAATGCGTTGGTGGAATTTATATCATCATTAGGATTGGTAGATCCATGGAGGACATATAACCCCACCACTCGGGATTACACTTTCTTTTCACCGGTTCACAAATCATACTCGAGGATCGATTATTTTTTGATAAGCCAACAATGTTTATCTGGTGTTCTAGAGACAGTATTCTTACCTGAGTAATTTCTGACCACTCCCTATAAAAATTTGTTGGTCTCCAAGTCGTCTATTCCTTGAGGTCCTACTCATGGTCATTAAACAATAGTTTATTAAAAGATTCCCACATTTTAACTCGCTTTCGGGGGTTCTTGGTTAACTCAATTGAAGCTAACTGGGGTTCTATTAAGATCAAACATGGGCAGCACTTAAATCAGTTTGGAGAGGGGAATTAATATGAATAGCAACCAAACATAAGGCCAAAAACATTGCACTATTGGATATTTGCCTGAAGAAAATTAGGGCGTTGGAGGCTGTACACGAGAACTTAAGATCGGAGAATCAAGAACAGGAATTAGTTACTTTAAGGGCATGGTACGCTAATACGTTGAGAGAGAGAGTAGTGAATTCAGCCTCCAGAACTAAGGCTTTATATCTGGGTCAAGGTAGTAAAGCTGGGAAACTGTTGGCCTGTCAACTATAACAAAAAACCTCTGCTAAGTGGGTGGCAGCCCTAAGGCACCCGGTATCAGATAAGTTGATTACAGACCCTGAAGGTATATTGGGGATTTTTGTTGATTTTTACAAAAACTTATATTCAAGTCAACCGCTTTCCCTGCAAGGAATGAATAAAATGAGAGAATTCTTAGCTAATATTTCCCTCCCTCAATTATCAGAAGATTCTGGACAGATATTAACAGCTCCCATTTCTGATGAAGAAATAGGGCAAGCTATTGATTCGCTCAAAACAGACAAAGCACCAGGTCCAGATGGATTTACACCTCTTTTTTTCAAACTGTTTAAACAGAATGTTGTACCATTATTGAATCAACTTTTTACCTTTTGGGTTGAACAAGAGATTAAAGACAAAACCCTTTTTGAAGCCAGGATAACTCTTCTACCTAAACCTGGTAAATCCCCAGAATTGGTGGGTAATTTTAGGCCAATATCTTTAATAAACCTTGATGTGAAAATCTTTGCCAAGATTTTGGCCTATAGGCTAAAACGGGTGTGGCTCGATTTGCTAAGCCCAGAACAAGCTGGCTTTGTGGAGGGCCGTTCTTCGGCTGACCACTTTAGAAAATTGTTTTATTTAATTTCTGCGTCTGTGAATCCAGGTATGGAAGCATCCCTGGTTTCACTAGACTGAAAGCTTTGTTCGATCGAGTCGAATGGACTTTTATGTTTCAACCCTAGCTAAATTTGGTATTCTGAAAGATTTATACACTTGATTCGGATTCTTTATTCTTGTCCATCTGCTAAAATTCAGTGCAATAACTTAATTGGCCTTTCCCTTGCTGAGAGGAACCTTCAAGGTTGTCCCCTATCACCTTATCTATTTAATTTGTACATTGAACCCTAATAAGAACTATTAAGATGGACCAATTAATCCAAGGGATTGGTATAGGTGATTTAGATTTCAAATTGTCGGCATTTGCAGACGATTTATTACTGCATGTCCGAAATATGACTTCTTCGCTCCCACAAGTGTTAAAACGAATTGCTGATTTTAGTGAATTTTCTGGATATAAATTAAATCTGGCTAAAACAATGGTGTATTCACTCTCCCCGTTTCTCCAGAAGAGTTGGTGCCTTTCCTTGGGATTACAGTGGCAAACAAAGTCTTTATTGTATTTGGGTATCCATATCTCAAAGAACTTGGAGGATTTGGCCTATTTAAACTTTAAACCCCTACTTAAGTCCATTAAGGAAGATTTGGAAAGATGGTCGAAACTCCGTTGACTTTTCGGGAGAAGTTCTGGTTAAAATGGTGATTTTACCAAAAATCTTCTACCCTCTCTTGAATTTGAATATATACCTCCCTAAATCTTTTTTCAAACCCTTCTATAAACATTGTTCGGATTTTTTGTGGGGAGGTAACCCTCCACGTAGGGCCTATCTCAAACTTTGTCGGCAATGTAAATCAGGTGGTCTTCAGTTGCTTGATTTTTATATGTATTATTTAGCGGTTCATGCAGCCAGAGCAGCTCTGTGGGCTTGTGACCCTGAAGTCTCTTTCCCCGGACTTGCCATAGATCGCGCCTTCTCCAAGGGACTTAAGCTGGATTTGGAATCCTTTTTATACATTTCATGGGCCAAGGTTCCCAAGGTGGCCAGAAATACCCCACTAGGATGGGACATTAAAGCCATGCACCAACTCTGCTCAAGATTAAAATTATCCCAATTTTATGATTTATCCCAACCCTTACTAAGGAATCCTAACTTTTTAATCGGTAATCAACCCATTACAAGATTTTTTTCAACCCCTCCTTTCAAGATCCATATTTGATTTTTACTCAGGTAGCTCAATGCTCCCACTATAACCCTGTTTGTAAAATTTGGGGTCAATTCTCAGTTTTCACTACGAATGATTCAAATTGATAGCGTAAGGTCTTTCCTGAACAAAGGCAAATGCTCCGATGGGGCAGGGGTTTTATTCAGTAAGTTGTGTGAACTTAGTTTATCTGGCAAGACCGTCTCAAAAATCTATAAATATATCTTAGCAAGACTAGATTCTACCTTATCTCTGGCCCCTCCTTATTGGAAAATTAATATGTCCTTGGATTGGTCAGAGACGGTATGGGAGAAAATCTGGATTGACCTTTACTCTTATGTCAAGCAAGACAGGTTAAGAGATATTCAATTTAAACTGTTACATAACCTGTATCTGTCCCCGGCAAAATTACATCGATTAAATTGCCTGTGTTCCCCTATATGCAAGGATTGTAATGACCCTTTAGCAACTACTTTCCATAAAATCTGGTCTTGCCCAAAATATATGGGTTATGGAGCTCGGTTAAACATTGGATAAGTCCATACAGTGACTTATCGGCTTTCTTTAATTTTGAAATTTGCATACTTGGGATGTATGCCCACATCCCACACAACATCCAAAAGTACCAAATGGCGTTGATTGCATCAGTCACCAAGTTGTTAATTCTACGTCATTGGCTAGACGATTGGACCCCTTCATTTAGAGAATGGTGGGAGGAATTTTTGAACACATTATATGCAGAAAGGTTAGCTTTTTCGCTTTTTAATGCATCGACCAAGTTCTATAAGTGTTGGGGCAGTTTTGCTCAGAGTCTTAAGGATAAATATGGTTTTTAAGGGAAGGTACTCCTCGTGGTTCTTCTTCACTGTTTATTTTTGATTTGTTCCTTCCTTCTATTATTTTTTCCTCCTGTAATTATTTCTTTTACTATGTCTTTTACCACCCTCTTCTTCTTGATACCTTTTGTCTTTCCTTCCTTTCTGCACTTTATTGGCGCTTGGTAGCCTGATGTAATCTGGCTATTTTCCCTTCTCTGTGTGTCTTCTCTCCCCTAAAAGTGTAGGGTGTTAGCATATAGTACTAATTTATACCGTTTTAATTCTTTTGCTATGGATTAACAGTTAACCATCAGGACAGCTGTGGGGGGGTGTTGGGGGGTAGGGTAAGGGGGGGTTATTGTTTTATTATTGCGATTTAGTTATATTTAAGGGACAAATACCTGTCTGTAGTGTATTGTTTGTGGTGCGTGTTTTGTATATTGTATTTTTTTTTTCAGTAAAACAGTTATTTGCAAAAAAAAAAAATAAATGTTTCTGGTCATGTCCATGATGAGAAGTTAAACATCTTATTGCGCTGTGCTGTTTACCATCAGAAATGTGTGCTAGCACTGTCACAATATATCTGCAGTATAAACCAAGTATGTAACATCAAAAAGTAGCCTGAAGGGAAAGGATTAAAAAAAATGTCTTGATGGCTACGTTTAATAATTTAATCAATTTTAATGACTTAACTCATGAAGTATAAAGATAGTTAAAAATATCTGAGCAGAATAAAAATACACTGATGATGAATTTCAGAATGTCAGCAATACATTCTTGCTAAACAACTACAGTATATGATCAAATGTTATGCCAACTAACTAGCACTGTTGTTTAACTGTGGCAGCATTGATGCTGTTGGGGAGGGGGTGCTAATCCAAGAATCTACATATTGATTTTTTGGAGTCTAAGGGTGTTCTGAAATATTGTAATGCAGTCTGTACTGGAGTCTGAACAGTGAGATATTACTACTGTAGAAGAAAATAAAGGACTCATTTTCTTATTTATTACTCCTTTTCCTATTTATTTCCTGATACGCTTTGGGGCAGGTAGCAAGGAATAGGGGGAAGAAGGAGTTGTTAGACACCAGGGAGTGTGCAGTGGGGAATGGGACAAGCAAGATAGGGCTGGGGGAACCAACAGAAGTGGGAGCCACTAATGGGACCGGGGAGATGGAGCTTAGCCGATAATGGGACCAGGGAGGGGGGAGCTTTACACCAGGGAATGTGGAATGGGGAGCTGAACCAAGGAGAGGGAGGTGCTAATGGTGCTGGGGAAGAAAGAGGGAGCCAATAACATGACTGAGGTAAGGGAAGTGAGAAAATAGACACCAGGCAATGTGCAGTGGGGAACCAGAGAGGGGAGCAGCTAATGGGAGGGGGAAGCCCCTAGACACCAGGGAATGTGCAATTGAGAGAGGAAGTTGATTCAAACTTCATCCTCCTTGGGTATCAACGAGGTGGGAAGTGCAAAAGCTGTGAGGTCTTTTCTGGTTTTTACAAACAAATTCTGACTCTTTTTATCAGGCACTCATACCACATGCTGTACTTTCATCCTTCCAAGGCCAGTCAATTCACATTCTAGCACATTCAGCAATTCAATGGTGCCCCTCCCTCAGGGACGTTACAAACTAGCAGAATGTTCTTAGTGTCCAAACCCTGTTGCAAACACATTAACATCCTTAAACACCCTTTTGAAATTTTGAATTTTCTCAAAATTTTCCAAAACTTTCAAAATTTTTCTGAAATTTCTCTAGGGGTGGTCGGCAGTCTTCCGGGGTCCCAGATGTATCCACCTGGTAAAAAGGAGATCCCAGCAGTACCACTAAAGATATAACAGGTCACCATGCAGATCTTAAAGATGTACTGGGGCCTGGGCTCGTTTAACTCCTCACGTGGGGGGGGTTGTTTTGAAAGGGGAACAAAGAGAATAGCACAGTGCCTCCACCCAGAGAAGGAAATAGTGAGTCAGGTAATAAGTGAGATACTGCCCCAGGATGAAGTATCAGTCCACCTCTCCAATAACTGTTGAACACCACCGTGAGCCCAACCAGCACCAGTGCCCACCTTCATTTCTTACCAAAGCCACTTTTGTACCAGTTAGTATTGATACCTAATAATATGTTTACATATTAAAGTTTCATGAAAATAACAGGACTTTATTTTTTTGGGAACACAGGTCCTGTGAAGAAATAGAGATTAGTCAGGTAACAAGTTGAACACTGGTTTTAGGCAATGATCACAAAATATCAACACGTACAATATTTGTTTTGGTGTGTCACCCCAAACAATGTGATCTCTGGTGAACAGGCCTATCTGAAGAGATGTATGTTAGGCCTGCCAGCACCCTAACAAACACAAGATCTCAGCAAGTCCTACTGTACTGTAGACCACCCACTACCTGCAGTAGCAGATCCCTACAGGTTCAATATACTTTCTATGCAATTACTTTTTAAACTTCAGTTCTGTTCTAAACTGCTGGGTACCCACAAAATTATGCACGCTGTTACAGGTCTTTATTTATTTATTTAGTTTTTGTTAACCAGGTAGGTGCACTAGCCATAAAATGACTATTTTCAGGCACGACCCTGAAGAGTACAACAAAAGGAGAACAGTTAAACAACAGCAACATGGGTACAATAATACAAATACAGGAACAGTACAGCAGTGCTACAAAAATACAATGCGTAGAAACAACAAAAAATAATGGCAAGCATTATACAAATAATGGCAGTAAGATATATAATAAGTGCAGAAACATGGACCCGACCTGTGAGGAAAGCATTAATAAGATAGTAAGGTTATATAGAGAGAAATGTGAAGAATGTCCAAACATAACAAGAAAGACTGACAGAAGGAAGGTCAGGGGTGGAATTGGCAAAACAACAGTGGATGGTCAGCAACAAGGTTTGAGAAGGAAGAGAGCTAGTAGTCAAGAAGTTATTTACAAAGAGAAGGAAAATATAGGGGAGGAAGGGAGACAGTCTTGGAGCTGGATTAGAGCAGGGGTGACATTACTGGTAAGTCTCAGGAGCTTCAGGTAGGGTCAAAGCATGTACAAGCATCAGCTAAGGATAGATAACAACGATATTCACTTTTAAATCCAAAGTGAGACTGAGACAGCCGGAGGTTGAGTGGAAGAGCATTCCATAGCCTGGAAGCAGAGAATTGGAAGGCCCCTGTGCCTTTAGTCGTCCGACATCTTGGAACATAGAGCAAGAATTTGTCAGCTGATCACAGGCCATGGGAGGATGGTTGAGGGACCAGCAATGCCGCCAGCTGGGATGGTTTTTTTCCCCCGGATAATCGAGTCCATTAGTGATCCAAGGTAGTATTGTCTACTGGCAGAAGGTGAGAGCCAATTCAGATTCTTATAAATAAGGCAGTGATGTTTGAGTCGAGGCAACGAAGAGGCAAATCAGCATATATTGTTATAAGTTAACGTCCCATTTTAGTAAGGAGGTTTTATGAGTAGAGGTAAGAATAGAAACATAGAATTTGATAGCAGATAAGGACCGCTTGGCCCACCCAGTCTGCCCATTTCCCTACCTACTGGATAAGCTGCAGATCCTAGTTAACCAGCAGCCTACTTCTTCCTACCCACCCACAAGAATTGCCTTACGTCTGTCCATGCATTCTTGAATTTTCCCACAGTTTTAGACACACAACCTCCTCAGGAAGGCTGTTCCATGCATCCACACCTCTCTGTGAAATAGTACTTCCTCACATTGCCTCTGAACTGCCCCCTCTATCTTTCAAATTGTGTCCCCTTGTTCTTGCACGTCTCTTTTTCTGAAAGATGCTACCCTCTTGGACTTTGTTGATTCCACTGAGGTACTTAAAAGTTTCTATCATGTCCCCCCTCTCCCTTCTTTCCTCAATGGTATACATATTAAGCTCCTTTAGTCTCTCCTCATACAGCTTCTCTTGTAGATTCTGCACCATTTTAGTTGCCCTCCTCTGGACTGCCTCTATCCTGTCTATGTCCTTGTGGAGATGGGGTCTCCAGAACTGGATGCAGTACTCCAGATGGGGTCTCACCAACTGTCTGTACAGAGGGATAACAACTTCCTGCTTTCTGCTGCTGATGCCTCTCCCTATGCATCCCAGTATATCCCCAGCCCTCCCTACTGCCTTCTCACATTGCTTGCTAACCTTAAGGTCATCTGATATGATTACCCCCAGGTCCCTTTCCTTTTTTGTTGTTGTTACTACCTCCCCCCATTGTGTATTCTTCCCCTGGGTTCTTGTTTCCCAGGTGCATTATTTTGCATTTCTTTGCATTGAATCCTAGCTGCCATACTTCTGCCCATTCCTCCAACCTTGCCAAGTCCCTTCTCATCCTTTTCATGCCTCCTTGTGTATCAACAAGCAGGGGAAATGGAAGTATAGGGAAAGGGTGGAAGGTAGTCCTGCTAAATGCCAGACGCTTGGGCAATAAAATGCCTGAGCTCCAGGCAATGCTAACTGAGGGAGCAGTGGATGTGGCAGCGGTCACTGAGACCTGGGCCACTTCAGGACATGACTGGGACCTGAACCTGGAGGGTTACACTATGTTCAGAAAGGACAGGGGGGAGGGAAGGGGAGGAGGGGTAGCAATGATAGTCAAAAACTGCATTGGCATAGGAGGAGTAGAGGAGGCGGAGGGACCCATGGAGGTGAGTTGGGTCACCTTGATAACAAGGGGGGGCAAGAAAGTAAAAATAGGAGTGGTGTATAGACCCCCTGCCCTGGCAGAGGAGCTGGAGGAGAGTCTGGTGGCAGATGTTGGGAGACACTGCAGACTGGGCAGAGGAACAGTGGTGGTGTTGGGGGACTTAAACATGCCAGGAACAGACTGAGAGACTATGACATCTTCTGTGACCAGGGAACAGAGGTTGTTGGATGTCTTTCAAGACGCGTTCCTAACTCAGCAGATGGGTGAACCGACCAGGGGAGGCGTGGGTTCTGGATGTGGCCCTGGTAGACAGTGACCAGATTGGGGGCCTGGAGGTAAGGGACCTGTTGGTGGGGAGTGACCATGCCATGGTCTGGTTCTGCCTGGACCTAGGAGGGGTAGAAGGCTGCACAAAGATGGAAGTAACTGACTTAAGGGGGACGGATTTTAAGGAAATGGGAAGGATCCTTAAGGAGCATTTGGATGTGATTGGGTCAGACATGGATGCTGATAGTATGTGGGAAATCATCAGGAGAGGGGTGCAGGATGCTACCAGCACCTGAGCAAGAGTAAGACGAAAATGCAGTAGGGCCCGAAAACCCTGCTGGTGGACCAGGGAGGTCCAGGAGGTGGTGCAGGGAAAGAAGGCATCATAGGCAATTCAAGTGCTCAAGGAGTGAAAGGGATTGAGGGGAGTATGAGCTGATGGCTGAAGGCCACTAGGGTGGTGAGAGAGCGGCCAAGGCAAGGAAGGAGCAGAACCTGGCCTGGGGAAATTAGGAGAGGGAAGAAGGGTTCTTTAGATACATTGGGGAAAATGAAGGGTGAAGGGGCAGATTAGCAGGATTAAAACAGGGTAGAGATGGGCACAAGACCCGGGGGAGCAGGCTGAGGTACTTAATGAGTACTTCACCTCAGTTTTCACCAAGGAAAATGGGGGTGCTGCATCATACATGGGAGGAGACAGAGATACTGAGGAGGGGGGGACCCTTACCGATCGGTGGGTCTGGGGAGAGGGGGAGGCATCACTGGCAGGAGGGGGGGGGCTAAGCAGGGAGAAGAGGTAGCGGAAGTGGAAATCACAGCAGAGAGTGAGGAAGCCCTCAGGTCCCTTAAGATGGAGAAAGCACTGGGCTGGATAAATTACATCCCAGAGTGCTGAAGGAACTTATTGGATGTCCTCACGAAACCCATGGTGGAGCATTTCACCATCTCTGAGGACAGGGTGGTGCCCAGGACTGGAAGGTGGTGCATATAGTGCCCATCGACAGGGATCAAGGGAGGTGGCAGGAACTACAGGCCTGTCACCTGACATCGGTGGTGGGCAAGGTGATGGAGTGCATTGTCAAGGAGAGGCTGGGGGGGACCTGGAAAAGTCAGGGTGCCTGGATGATAGACAGCATGGATTCGGCCCAGGGAAATCATGTCAGACAAACCTTGTGGAGTTCTATGACTGGGTGACGAGTGCCTTGGACCTGGGTAGACCAGTGGACGTCCTCTTTCTAGACTTCAGCAAGGCATTTGACTCTGTTCCTCACGTGGGCCTGTTGGATAAGCTGGGAAAAATGGGGTGGGGAACCAGATGATCAGATGGATAGGCAATTGGCTCCAGGACCGGACCCAGAGGGTCATAGTTGACGGAATAGTCTCATCCCCAAGGAGGGTCATTAGTGGGGTCCCACAGGGATCAGTCCTTGGGCCCCTCCTGTTCAACGCCTATGTCTCTGACATAAGGACAGGTATCAGGAGTGAGATGAGTCTCTTTGCAGATGACTCAAAACTGGGGGCAGTGGTAGATGGAGAGGAGGGGAGGGTGGACCTACAGGGGAACCTTGAGGCTCTGGAAAGATGGTCTAGAAAGTGGAAGCTGAGGTTCAATGTAGGGAAATGCAAGGTACTGTACCTGGGGCCAGAAACCGGGCCAAGAGTACACCCTGGGGGAATGCTACAAGTCTTGATGGCTGAGAGGACCTGGGGTGGTGGTGGATGTCAAGATGAACAACTCGGAGACTTGTAGGAGGGCAGCCAAGGCCAACAGGATGCTGGGATGCATCTCTAGGGGATCACCTCCAGAAGGAGGGAAGTGATACTCCCTCTGTATAACTGCTTGGTGAGGCTGCACCTTGAGTACTGTGTGCAGTTTTGGAGGCCACACTTAAAAGAGGGACATTAAACTCCTGGAGAGGGTCCAGAGAAGGGCAACCAAATGATTTGGGGCTTGGGGACAGAACCTATGAGGAGAGGCTCAAAGAGCTAAATATGTACACATTGGAAGAGAGAAGGGACCGGGGACATGATAGAGGTCTTCAGGTACATGAAGAGGGTAAATAGGGGAGGAACAGTCAGGGTGCTTTGAAGGAAGGAGGAGGGGGCCACTAGAGGGCATGGGTGGAAGCTGGAGGGGGGAAGATTCAGGGGAGAAAGGAGGAGGTGCTACTTCACTGAGAGGGTGGTGGAGCCATGGAATGCACTGCCTAGGGGGCTGGTGGAGGCAGAGACGGTGGTGGGGTTCAAGAGGGGGTGGGACAGGTACAGGGGAAGGGTTCTGGAAGCAAAACCCAATGCAGCAAGAATATCCAGAACTGGGAAGAGAGAAGCCAGAGAAGGCGAGGGGGGCAGCAAGGTCAGCTCCCAGGGTGGGGGCTGACCAAATGAGCAGACACGAAAGACCGTTAGGCCTATTCTGCTGGCATTTTAGTATGTTAGTATGTAACCCTGTTGCATATCTTTGTGTCATCTGCAAAGAGGCACACTTTTCCTTCCAGTCCCTCTGCAATGTCACTTATGAAGACATTAAAAAGGACTGGACCCAATACTGAACCCTGTGGTACCCCACTAGTAACCCCTCTTTCTTCAGAGTGGACTCCATTTACAATTACCTTCTGTGTCCTTTTGTCCAGCCAATGTTTTACCCAAGCTACCACCCTGGGACCCACTCCCAGGCCGGTTAATTTGACTATTAATCTTTGTGTGGGACTGTGTCAAATGCCTTCTAAAGTCTAGGTAGGCCATGTCCACAGCCCCTCCCTGGTCTACTACTTGGTCACCCAGTCAAAGAAATCTATTAGATTCATCTGACATGACCTTCCTGCTGTGAACCCATGCTGCCTTGGGTCCTGTGCCCCACTGGCCTCTAGGTACTCAACTATTCTTTCCTTCAGAAGTGACTCCATCACTTTCCCTACTACAGAGGTCAGACTGACAAGTCTGTAGTTCCCTACCTCTGTCTTGGTCCCACTTTTGTGAAGGGGAATCACATCTGCCTTCCTCCAGTCCTCGGGTACCACACCATCCTCCCATGATTTATTAAAAAGAGTAGCCAGTGGTTTCATTAGTTCCCCCCCTTAATTCTTTTAGAATTCTGGGGTGAATTCCATCAGGCCCCGTTGGTTTGTCCACCTTCAGTTTTAGGAGTTCTTGCAGAACCCTTTCTTCTGTGAAAGGACTGGGATCGACACCCCTATCAAGAGTGCTTCTGTTAATTGGATTAGGCACTTCCCCCTCCTCTTTTGTGAATACTGAGCAGAAATATTCATTCAGTATCCCTGCTTTTCACTGTCCCCTCTGCCCACCCTCCGCTCATTCTATTCAGCCTCACTATCCCTCCTTTGTCTTTCTACCGCTGATGTACCTATAAAGGTTTTATCCCCCTTCTTAACTGAGTTGGCTATCTTTTCCTCAGTTTGGGCCTTTGCTATTCTGACTTCCCTTCCTGCTTCCTTCTGCCTTAACTAGTACAGCTCTCTGTTCTGCTCCTTCTGTGTTTCCTTATACTTCCGGAATGCTATCTTTTTCTTCCTGACTTTCACAGCCACCTCTGTTGAGAACCATAGTGGGTTTTTCTTTCATTTTGATTTGTTTATTTGCTTCACACAAAGGCTTTTTGCCTCTGATGGCAGTTTTGATGATTCCCCATTGTTGCTCCACACCTTCTTCTAGCCTGTTTGCTAGTGCTTTTCTGAGGCACTCTCCCATCTTGCCAAAGTCAGCCCTCATAAAGTCCAGTACCCTCACTTTTGTATGGCTTGACTCTGTAGCTGAGTTTAATGTGAACCACACTGTTTGATGGTCACTTGTTTCCAGATGGCAACCCACTTCTAGATCTGAGATCCTCTCACTGCCCCCATTTGAGAGTACAAGGTCTAAGATTGCTCCCTCACGAGTGGGTTCCGAAACTAGCTGTCTGAGGCCTGCCACCTGTAGGGCATCAAGAATGGCCCACTCTTGGATGTGGCTGCAGCAAATGTGCTCCAGTTAACATCTGGCATATTCAGGTCTTCCATCAACAGTATCTCCCTTTCTCTGCCATTCTAAGAATGCCTTCACCATATCCTTGTCCATTCCCTCCCCTGACATGGGGTCTGTACACAACCCTCCATGGATTGTGGTGCCTTTTCCAGTCTCCAAGGTGACCCACAGCACCTCCTCCTCCCTGTTTACTCTTTTGTTCAGTTGCTTTTATCCCTTCCTTTACATAGAGAGCTACCCTCCCCTCTTCTCCCCGCCTGTCTCTCCTGTAGGTTATGTACCCTGGTATGTTAACATCCCAGTCATGGTTCTCTCTGTACCATGTTTCTGTGACTGCTAATGATATCCAGGCATCCTCTTCCATCAAGGCCACCAGCTCAGGAGCTTGTTGCCCAGGCTACGGGCATTGGTACTCATCACCTCTATTTCCTGATGGCCTTACTCCTCTTTGCCCCATCCCTGTCCTTCTTGCCTTTGTCATTTTCTCCATTTACCCTGCCCTTCTCCCTATCGACACCTCTATGTTGGTGTTTACCACACTTACTACCATGATTTTTGGGGCTAGGATTTCCTGCTACTTTCCAGTGCCTCTCCTATATTAGTTTAAATGCTTGCCAATGAAGCATTTAAACCTATCACCTAGGATCCTGGTTCCCCTCCTGGACAGAGGTAGCCCATCATGCCAGTATAGGCTTGCATCACTCTAGATGGACCCCCAGTCCCCAATGAAGCCAAATCCCTGAGCTCCACACCAGTTTTTCAACCACTGATTGAATTCCATGGTGCGGAACACCCCAGCCTCTCCTACACCATAGATGGGCAGCACCTCCGAAGAAGTTACCGCACGCATGCTTGTCAAGGCCCCTTCTCAATTCCACAAACTCTTCCTGCACTTCTCAATCCTTTCTTAGCTAGATATTTGTCCCTAGGTGGACAATGACATCCAGCTCCCTCCCCTGTGCAGCTGCTTCAGCAATCCTGGAGATTTGCTCCCTGTCCCTCCAAGCCATGGGCGCCAGGCAGACACCTTACCTCCTCTCCCTTCCTCCCCAGTTCTACCTTCCTACAAGGAGTCCCCCACCAGGAGTTGTTTCCTTCCCCTGAGGGGTCCCCTGCCACCCTCCTGTGGGTCTCCTTTGTGGAGGTTCCCAGCATCCTCCTTGGTCTCCACTGTGGGTGCCTCCATAGAGGAACCACACTTTGACAGAACGGCATAGGAATTGTGGTGAGGTACAACTGGAGGGATGCACCTCTGTTCCACCACCCTCACCCTCCCTGAGCCCCCTGTGGTCCAACCGCTCCTCTTTCTTGGCAACCTCTGAGGCAATGGCAGTGGCACTGGTGGTCCCTGGATGGAAGAGGAGGTCCCACAAACCCTGGCCAACTTAGCCTGGAGATGAGCAACCTCCTCCCTCAGCCCAGAGAGGTGCCTGCAGATGGGACAACACCGCATCCTCCAGAACGTCTCCCGGAAGACTGCTGTTCCACAGCCACCGCACTGCACCACTCCAATCATGTCTTATTTCTGGCCCCTTAACTGTTTGCAATCCTTACTCTTTCCTCTGTTTTTTTTTCTCTCTCTCTCCTTACTTTCTGCCTGTGTGCCCTTTAAGCTCTTGATTGTCCTGTTCTGAGACAAGAATATCCTATATTTCTCAGTAGACCCCTTACTTGCTCAGAGGCAGACCTCCAGCAGGTAGAGGGGGCCAGAGAGATACTATTGCCCTTCTAGGATGGTGGGTCTTTGTTGGCTCTGTGATCACTCACTTCCTGCTCCCAAACAGGAAGTTTCTGTTGTCAGTCAAATCCTGTGCCTACAAAAGTAGAACTAGCTTTGGGTGGGAGGGTGGAGGTGAGGGAAGGAGGGCAATATAGTCCCAGTAGAGAAGTCCAGTCACACAGCAGTCCTTTCTCCTGGTGTCTTCTGCCAAGCTTGTAACAGAATCTTTCTAAGGCAGTCTTTAAATGTAGCTTCCTTCTAGCTAAGCCACTCCCCCTACTTACTAGATCTTTCTACAAATAATTTAAACCTCACAGCTATCAAGTCTTTTCAATCACCTGAGATTTACACCTAGATAACTTTTCAGATAACTATTCAGTTCAGTTAACTCAGACAAACACACTTTTTTTGTTTTGTTTGTTAGTTTTTTTTTTTACCCTAAATTAAAGGTTCAAGTACAAGAGTTCTACTTCTTTAGTCCCAGTAGAGAAGTCCAGTCACACAGCAGTCCTTTCTCCTGGTGTCTTCTGCCAAGCTTCTAGTAGGGAGGTTTTATGGGCAGAGGTAAGAATAGAGGCACCATAAGTTTGGGTTGGAAGCAGAATACCTCGGGCAATTGCTAATTTGGCTGAGGGTGTAAGCATGCAGCTCGTTTTGTAAGCTACTCCTAGTTTCGAGTTTACAGCTTTGCAGAGGACTGAATGTGAAGATTAAAATCCAGGGACTGGTCCAGAAGGATGCCAAGGTACTTGAAGGAAGTAACATTTTCAAGTGGAAATCCTCCTGGTGAAGAACCTCCAGCAAACTAGAACAGGTCTTAATCTTTGGTGCAGAACCTAGAGCATGGCTTTCATTTTCTTTTCATTTGGTACAAGCTTACGGTCTAGTAGCCAGTCTAAGACCTTATTGAAGTCTGAAGTAAGTGATGTGTTTATGCAGGCAATACTAGAAGAACTATGTAGATGATCAGGTCATCACGTAGAGAACAGCTGAGCAGGATTCCAGGACCTCCAGCTGCATTGTTGATAAAATTGAGAACCGAAGGGCCCAAGGATAGAGCCCTGGGGACCCAAGGTTGATAGTAGATGTGTTGGACAGGGAGGGTTAATTTGACAGCTTATGACCTGTTTGACAGGTAGCTACAGAATCAGTCCACAACGGGGTAGAGAAATGGAATTTATGGAGAGTGGAGAGAAGCAGGGATGGTCTACAAGGTGAAAGCCTTAGTGAGGTCAATGAAGATGGCACCTGTGAGTTTTCCAGAGTCCATGTTGGACAGGATATCAGTAGTTAGTTGAAGAAGAGCCATGGTGGTGTTATGACTCTTTTCTGAAACCATGCTGAGTGTCTGAGAGAGATTGTAGCATGTAAGGTAGTCAATGGTCTGTGATGCAACTGTTTTCTCTAGGATCTTGTTAAGGACAGAGAGAATTGCTATAGGTCTGTAATTGGCCATGTCCTTTGGGTCACCTTTATTAAAGACAGGCGTTGCTCTTGCAGATTTCCATAGGTCTGGCACAGTGCTATGGATAGGGATAAAGTGTAGATTCTGGCAATTGGAGAGGCAATGAGAGGAGCAGCCAGCTTAAGAAGACGAGGTTCCAGTGAGTCAGAACCAGAGCTGGTATTGGCAGATATGTATCTCAGTAATTTCAGGACTTCCGCTCTTGATATAGCCTTGAAATAGAATGGTGGCGTTGGAGGAGCATCATACGATAGGGCAGTATGGTTGTCTGATGGTAGTGTGGTACGTAGATTGGAGTGCGATCCACTAGGTTGTAAAGCCAAGGTATAGTATAAAAGATCAGAGAAAAGATTGTTAAAACTGTTTGAGATGGTCCTAGGGTTATTACAATGTGCCCCATTTATGATCATTTCATCAGGAGTGACCGACTGCGAGGTACCGAGAAATGTTTTGACATGGGCCCAGAATTTCCTCGGGTCGCAGGCTGAGTTTTGTAGAAGGTCCTTGCAGTATTTGCTTTTAGCAACTCTAACTTGTCTCTTACATCTGTTCATTAGTTCACGATAGACAATAAGATCTAACTGTAGGCCAGTTTGTTTGTAGCGATGACTGTTTGTCTGATGACATGGCGACCAGGATCCTGCGTTGGTGCACTTAAAGATATGCAAGCTTGCTTTTACCCCATCCAACAGTCTTTTCGACTAGCAATTTTATTAAAATAAACTCTAATACACGGGGAACTTGAACTTGGTAGAAAATTGTAATCCAAATGGTAAACTGTAAAACAGCAATTTTTCTGTGTGGCAGATCAGTACTCAAGGAAGGAACTGGAAGGGGGACAGGATCAGATCTACAGTACAGTAGCTTCTTGTTTTACATTGTTTTCTATGGATTCTACTTGGTAGAATGTTTATTTTCCTTCTTACTACTAAGGGGCTAGCAGGGTATTGTTTGGGGCTGTTGGAATTTTGAAACCTGTTTTGGTAGCTAAAGTGGGCTCATTTGTTTGGTTTACGTGTGGCAGGCTGCATTTGTAGAGGCCTATTTCTTCTCTTTTAAACATAATTGGTGTAATTTAACTGGTCTGTTTCTTTAATTGGAGACCTATATCTTATAATTCCCAACCTATTTTGATGTATTGTTGGTGAAGCTGTTTGAATTGGTGTCCTGTTTCTTTGGGTAGAATTTATTCATTGTTGCTGGCTTCACTAGCTGCAAAGTTTTGAGTGGGGGAAGGGTGCTAATTTGTCTGGCCAGGTCTCACTCAGCAGGGAGGCAGAGCTGAATCAGGTGTGGAGTCAGTGCTTTGGCTTCTCAGAAGGAACTGGAAGGGGGACAGGATCAGATCTACAGTACAGTAGCTTCTTGTTTTACATTGTTTTTCATGGATTCTACTTGGTAGAATGTTTATTTTCCTTCTTACTACTAAGGGGCTAGCAGGGTATTGTTTGGGGCTGTTGGAATTTTGAAACCTGTTTTGGTAGCTAAAAGTGGGCTCATTTGTTTGGTTTACGGTGTGGCAGGCTGCATTTGTAGAGGCCTATTTCTTCTCTTTTAAACATAATTGGTGTAATTTAACTGGTCTGTTTCTTTGAATTGGAGACCTATATCTTATAATTCCAAACCTATTTTGATGTATTGTTGGTGAAGCTGTTTGAATTGGTGTCCTGTTTCTTGGGTAGAATTTATTCATTGTTGCTGGCTTCACTAGCTGCAAAGTTTTGAGTGGGAGAAGGGTGCTAATTGTCTGACTAGAGGCCTCAGCTACCTGATTGTTTCCGGAGGACTTGGCTGGTCCCACCCACCCAACCCCTCACCCCACCCACCCCTGGTCAATTATTCCCTTTGTACTAGGGGTTCTGACATCACTTCCTCAAACAGGCAAAGGATTTGCACCTGTCATAACAGAAGCAGACATCCAGGAAAGGAACTGCAGCAAGTGAAGAGGTGTGACGCTCTCTCAGTGGAAGGAAGTAAATGCAAATCTAGGCTTTCATTATTACTACTTCACATAGTTATTGCATTGGGTAAAGGGGAGTAGGAGTTGAAGAAGGTGTGCAATGGCTACTTAAAGTATTTTTGAGTGTGGATAGGAATATACAAAGCAGTTGCTCAACATATCTAAACGTGTGCAACAAAGGAGGTAAGGGACATAAAGAATGTTTTGCACTGATAGAGGGGGGAGAGTGGGGACTTGGGGGAGTGTTTGTATCCTGCATCTGAAGGGTGGGGGTCGCCAGTGGGCAACGACAGCAATGGGTAGGGTGGTAGGCTGCAAACAACAGTGGTGCACCAATCTTTCTAAACATTGCCTGGAGAGTGGAGGATGTTTAGTGTGCAACCACATAGAAAACTTAAAAAGGAGATTGAGGGTCTGCAGGAGGAACTAAGACAGGCAAGGCAGATTGGGGTGGGTTTAGCCCAATACTGGAGGGAGGAGGAAGGGAGATGAGGGAGGGCAATTTAAGCCAACAGTGGCGAGAGAGGCTCAGAAGAAGGAAGCAGAGACAAAGGGCCCAGGCCAGGAAGAACGATTGCCGGGAAACCAGGTCAGGAGACAAAAGTCAAATGGAAGGAGGCAATAGGGACTTGTGAGGAGGGCGAAGAAGTGGCAAAAAGCTATGGAGTGGAAAGGAGAGAACAGGTTACTATGCAGAGAGGAGCGGGCATTTGTGAAGGATCTTCAGAAAATAGCGTTTTGCACTGCTAGAGAGGAAGAAGGTGGAGGAGGAAGGATGAAATTAGAGGAGTAATTGATAAATGCCTGACCAAACCGGAGCGGGGGAAGTTCTGCTGGAGAGAACTGCAACAGGGTAAAGGCATAATAATGTGCAGGAGGAAGAAGAGGAGCTGGAAATGAGGGAGGGAGATGAAAGGAAGCAAGCAGGGAGTAAGAGGGATGGAATCTTAGTGCTGGGGGACTCAATACTAAGAGGAGTTAGGTGGGGTAGCAAGGCGGAGAGGCATAGTCGCATTTGGGTGGAGGCCTTGCCAGGAATGACAGCGGAAAGGGTGTGACAGTCTGTTCTGAAATATGCTAGAAGGGGTAGGGACAAGCCTCATTTAATTATACATCTTGGGACAAACGACCTGGCTGACAAGACAGTGGATATAGTCCAGAGGAGGTTTGAGGAACTAGCACAATTATGTGAGGGGCAGGAAAGATCAGTAACTTTTTCCGAGATACTTCCGGTGCCAAAGGCAAGCACAACAAGAAAGCTGAGAATAGAAATTTAACAGATGGCTAAGAACCTGGTGTTGTGCTAAAGGGTATGGGCTGTGGGGGGGGGAGGGACCTGGGAGGACAGTAGTCTCTATGCCAAGGACAGACTACACTTGGAGTGAGGAAGGAAAGAAAGTGTTGAAGCAAGAGGATGGAAGAATATATAGAGGAAGTTTGGAGTTTAAACTAGGAGTGGGGGTGGCAGTTGGGGAAGAGATATGCAGGGACCACAGGTTGGGAAATCATATGAGCTTACCCCATAACAGTGACAAAGGACAAATGGCAAGTACTATTGGTGATGCTAGGAAAGGAGGGCGAGGATGGGAGGAGGGAAAAGGGTGGAAGGTGGTTACCCTTAATGCTAGGAGCCTTGGGAGGAAAACTGCAGAGTTGCAGGTTCTCATGGCAGAGGGAGAGGTGGACATTGCAGCCATCACGGAAACATGGGCCACCCAATATAATGACTGGACCTGTCTGCACCAGGGTACAGGTTATTTCGTAGGGACAGGGTGACTGGGAAAGGAGGGGGTGGCACTATATGTGAAGGAAGGACTGAAGTGTGTAAGGGAGGAAGGGAGGAGGGCAGTACAGAGTCACTTTGGGTGCAAATCAGGATCCAAGAATAGGAGTCTTAGAATGGGAGTGGTGTACAGGCCACCATCTCAGATGGAGAGTTAGACAGGGAACTAGCGGGACAGATCAGGAGGACCCAAGTAGAAGGGTAGTGTGGTGATTGTGGGGGACTTCAACATGCCAGAAGTGGACTGGAGCACCCCAACAACCAGGAACAGAAGGGAGCAGGTACTGCTGGATGCCTTCCAGGACAGCTTCCTGCGCAAATGGTCAGTGAACCAACCAGGTTAGGGAATACCCTTGACCTGGTGCTGGCAAATGGGGACTTTGTGAGAGAACTTACAGTGGAGGAACCGCTGTCAGGGAGTGACCACCACTCAGTATGGCTCACATTGGATATGGGCAAGGAAGGGGTGGAATCTGGCACAAGAGTGATGGACTTCAGGAGGGCTGACTTTGGGAGGATGGGGGAAGTGGTAAAAGGGTACCTGGCCAGAATCCAATCTAGTATGGATACTAACCAGAGATGGGAGCTCATAAAGTTGGGGATAGTGGAGGCAACCAAAACCTGCTGCAAAGCCCAGAGCAAGAAGGCTAGAGCTAAGAAACCGAGCTGGTTGAGCAAAGAGGTCATGGAAAAGGTAAGGAGGAAAAGAGCTGCCTTTAGGAAATACAAGAAAAGCAGGGAGGGAGGACAGAGAGGAGTACTTGACAGAATCGAAGGAGGTGACAAGGGCAGTAAGGGGAGCCAAAGCATCTAGGAACTCAGGCTGGCACAAGGCATTAAGAAGGGAGAAAGGACTTCTTTAAGTACATCAGGGAGAAAGGAGCTGTAAGGACCACATAGTAAGGATTAGGAAGGAGGGGTTAGGTGGAAGCAGGGGTATGATAAGGCTAAATGAGTACTTCTGCTCAGTATTTACTAAAGAGAAGAGGGGGTGACACCCAAGATGGGTGAAATGGCAGACGCTGGGGGAAGTGGTGACAGATGGGAAAATCATGGAGGACAGAGTTCGAGAGGGTTTGAAGGCACTGAGGGTGGACAAGGCACCAGGCCCAGATGGCATCCACCCCAGGAGGTACTGAAGGACTGGCAGAGGTCCCTTTGCAGGACCTTTAGCAGACCTATTTAATGCCTCACTACATTGGGGTGTGTACCTCAGGACTGGAGGATGGCTCATGTGGTGCCCCTCCACAAGAGTGGCCCCAAGGATGAACCGGGAAACTACAGACCAGTGAGCCTCACATCCATCGTGGGTAAGCTAATGGAGACTATCCTGAAGGGAGGCTGGTGGCCCTCTTAGAGGCCAAGGACTACAGGACAGCAGACAGCATGGCTTCATCGTGGCCGATCCTGCCAAACCAACCTGGTCGGGTTCTATGACTGGGTAACTAGGCAACTGGATGGGGACATGCAGTGGATGTCCTGTATCTGGACTTCAGTAAGGCATTCGACTCAGTGCCACATGGAAGGCTGGGAAGGAAGTTAGTAGGCACAGGGGCAGGTGCAATGCTGGTGAGATGGGTAGGAAACTGGCTACAGGGAAGGCAACAGAGGCGGTGGTGGTGGGGAGCTCTCACACCCAAGGGCAGTGACAGTGGTGTCCCACAGGGCTCGTGTGTTGGGACCAGTGTTGTTTGGGATATTCATTGCAGACATATCATGGGACATCAAGAGCAAGATCAGTCTGTTTGCTGATGATACCAAGGTTGGCGCGGTGGTGGATGACCTAGGGGATGGCAGGGGTTGCAGGATGATCTGGCAAAAGCTTGAAACCTGGTCAGACACCTGGCAACTGGGCTTTAATGCCAAAAGTGCAGTGATGCATTTTGGGATGAAGAACCCAAGGAGGACTTACCAGCTAGGGGGAGTGCAGCTAGCCCAGACAGAGGAGGAGAAGGATCTGGGTGTGCTCATCACAGGGTCAATGAACAACTCGGCACAGTGTAGGGAAGGCAGCTGCAAAGGCCAACAAAATGCTGGGTTGTATTGCAAGGGCATATCCTCAAGGAGGAGGGGTGATTCTGCCACTGTATAGGTCATTAGTTAGACCACACCTGGAGTACTCATGTGCAGTTCTGGCGTCCGGATTGAAAAAGGACATTAAGTTACTGGAGGGAGTGCAGCGAGGGCGACAAAGATGATCAAGGGTCTGGGGGACTTATCATATGAGAGGAGGTTGAAGGAGTTGAACATGTACTCACTGGAGGAGAGGAGAGACAGGGGGGACATGATTGAAACCTTTAAATACATGAAAGGAATAAACAAGACAGGTACAGAGGGGCTGTTCAAAGTAAGGGAGGGGAGGGCCACCAGGGGCCATGATATGAGACTGGAGCGAGGAAGGTTCAGGAGGGAGATGAGGAGACACTTTTTTACAGAGAGGGTGGTGGCTGGGTGGAATGCATTACCTGCAGAAGTGGTATGCAGTAGAACAGTGGACTGCTTCAAACGAGGATGGGACAGGACAAGGGGGAGGGTTAATGAAGGGGAAGGGTGGAAGGGAGGGGCAGCTGCAGAATAAGGGGTGCTAGCTGCACATTCGAGCAGACTTGATAGACCTCTAGGCCTTTATCTGCTGGCAAATTTCGTATGTTCGTATGTTCATATGTCCCATATTGATTTATGAGCAGCAGCAGGCAAATGGTTGATGGAAAACTAGGCTGAACTTTGTAACTTGCTTCACAGTTCTCGGGATTTCTCTTGACCAACAGCACGTTGCAGTGTGGCATGTTCAGAAGGGCTGAGACAAATGAGCTGCCTGCCTTACTGCATTGGGTGCTCACTCAGTTGTGGGTACAAGTACCTCGAGACAAGCTCCTGACCACCTCTTCCTTTGGCACACCAAACAGGGTAGAACAGTTAGCTCCTACCTCTGATTACAGCAGTTCTACAGATGGCTTCAGCAGATTTGTTCTGAAATGCATGGTAGTTCATGAGTGGGGCACTGTCATTTGGGCACTGAAACAAGGTTGTGAGTGACAGGGGCATTCTGGATTTTACAGCCTCCCGCATTCAGACCGTTTTTGGTGTCTGGACCATTCTCTTACCCTTCACAGCATGCCCAATCCCAAGGTGATTATATTTAGTTTAGGTAGGTGCTTGGAGCAAAGCTCCCCCCATCATGGGGTGCATGGGTCAAAATCCCCAGCAAAAGGTAACTCTGTTATGGTATGGTCCTTTGGTGCTTTACCTTTTCAGTGGCACAATGTTCACCACGATCATGATGGGTGACATTTTTCTTCTGCTCTAGTTTACTGAGCCCACATTACAGTTTAACTGGCATTGGTGAACCGAAATGCAGTGACTCGGACTCAATCTCTGATTAGCTGACAGGTTTGTCAGTCATTATTTTGACTCCCCTAGTGGCTGGAAATGGGTACAAACACTCTGCTGCTGTTCTCCCAAAGTGCCTGAATCTCTGCCAGGAACCCTTGCATTCCAGTTGGCTGATCGAAGGCGTCAGATGTCAACAGGATTCACAGATTCACAGAAATCTGATGGCAGAAAAGGACCACACCGGCCCATCTAGTTTGCCCTTTTACCACCCCTTCCCCCTCCTCCTTTTACTGGCTCAGTACTTCCCCCCATCCTCCCAATCCCATATCTCTATCCCATGCCCTCTTGAATCCTCCCACCAGTTTGGATCCCACCACCTCATCTGGTAGCCTGTTCCAGGCCTCCACCACCCTCTCTGTGAAGAAACTCCCCCTCACATTGCTTCTGTATTTCCCTCCTTCCAATCAGAGGCTATGCTCCCTTGTTCTAGCTCCCTCCTTCCTTTTGAACAAGCTCCTCTCCTTCACCTTATTGATCCCAATTAAATACTTAAACTTTTCAATTCCCCACCTCCCTTCTAGTCTAGTGGGTATAGATTAAGCTTCCTCCACCTGTTCATATTTTTTTCCCCTCATCCCATGCACCATCTTGGTTACTCTTCTCTGAACCCTCTCCATCCCCGTAATGCCCCTCCGTAGGTGCAGTCTCCAGAACTGTACCCCATACTCCAGGTGCAGCCTCACCATTGTTTTGTACAGTGGCATTAGCACCTCCCTTCATCTGCTAGCTATGCCCCTTCCAATGCAGGCCAACATACCATTTGCCTTTTCCACCGCCCTGCTGCACTGATACTCCACCTTAAGATTGCTCTATATAATAATCCCCAGATCCCTCTCCTGTTTTGTTTCCCTGATGTCCTCCCCTACAAGGGTATAAGCTGCTCAAAGTTTTTCTGCCCCAGGTGCATCACTGCACACTTTTTCACATTGAATTTTAGTTGCCAGGTTTCTGACCACCTTTCCAGCTTCTCCAGGTCTTGCCTCATGGCCTCCACTTCACCTTGGGTGTCCACCTTATTGCAGACCTTCATATCATCTGCAAATAGACACACCCTACATTCTAGTTCATCTGCTAGATCACTGATATAAATGTTAAAAAGTAGGGGTCCCAGTACTGACCCCTGAGGCACCCCACTCGCTACCCCCATTACCCTGGAATGTACTCCATTTACTACCACTGTTTGGCCCCTTCCCGTCAGCCAGTTTTCCACCCACCTGGTTACCTTCACCCCTAAGCTCTCCAGCTTATTTACTAGCCTTCTGTGTGGGATGCTGTCAAAGGCATTACTGAAGTCCAGATAGGCCACATCCACTGCCCCTCCCTGGTCCACTACCTGTGTCACCCAATCGAAAAACTCTATTAGGTTGGTCTAACATGACTTCCCATTTGTGAAGCCATGCTGCCTTTCATCCTGCATACCACTGGCCACCAGGTAGTCTACCACCCTTTCTTTTATTAACATCTCCATTACCTTTTCCACCACTGAGGTGAGACTGGTAGAGCGGTCATTTTTGGCTGACTCCTTGCTTCCCCCCTTGTGTAGTGCAACTACCTCCACCCTCTTCCAGTCCCAGGCACCCACCCTGTATCCATGAACAAGTTAAACAGTCTTGTCAAAGGTGCTGCCAGCTCCTCCCTCAGCTTGTGGAGTACTCTTGGGTGCAAGCCGTCTGGCCCCATTGCTTTATACACCTTTAACCTGCCCAATTCCTCCCTTAATCTATCATTTGTGAACATTCTAGAATCCATTCCCCTGCATTCCCCTCCCTTCTCCTCCAGCTCTGGTCCTCTACTATCACCCTCTTTCATGAAGATTGAACAGAAGTAGCTATTTAATACTTCCACTTTTTCGAGTTCCCCTTCAGTTTTATTCCTCCCTCCCTCCCCCTTCAGTCTCACTACTGTATTCCCTTACTGGAATTGCTTTGTGTGTTCTTTTATTGTATCTCACCTGTAATGTTTTCCATTGTTGTACTCCACCACCAATTGTTATCTTCCCTCCCTGCGATGAGGTGCCTTTGTAAATGAGTCTTTGACTCAAAGGTTGTAAATCCAAATTATGAAATAAATAAAACATCCTTTATATTACCCATCCCTGACATTTCTTCCCCAGATATCCTCTTCATTCTGTTAAAGTCTGCTTTCTTGAAGTCCATTACCCTAGTTCTTGTCCTGTTTACTTCCCTCCCCTTTTTTACCTTGAACTTCACAGCCCTGTGGTCACCTGTGCCTAATCCTTCCCCCACGTCCACCTCCTCCACACTGTCCCCGTTTGTGAGGACTAAGTCCAACAGGTTTTCTCCCCTAGTGGGCTCCCTTATTTTATCAGTTGTTACAGGAATACCCCTTGCAGTGCCTCTAAGATCCCTCTGATCGTAGCTGATACTGCTGCTGGAATCTCCTAGTCGATGTCAGGGAGGTTTAGATCCCTACTAGCAGAATCTCCCCTTTTGTGCCATTTTTGTCACTGACTGTATATGTTGTTTATCCCCCTCTTCCCTGCATAGGAGGTCTGTAAACCATCCCCTCCCTCAATGATTTCCCATTCCTTTTGTCTAAAGTGACCCACATTATCTCAGTCTCCCCTTCCTCTTTCAGCCCCTCCATGGCCCCAGTTTCTTCTTTGACATATAATGCTACCCCCTCCCCTCTTCCCCGCCCTGTCTTTCCTAAACAGTCGATAACCAGGTATGACTGTCTCCCAGGCATGATGCTCAGTCCACCAAGTCTCACTTACTGCTACTATGTCATGACCCTCTTCCACCATGGTGGTCTCCAGTTCCCCTAGTTTATTCCCCAAGCTCCTGGAGTTTGCTACTACTCCCATCCACCTTGTATCCCCCTCTGTCCTGTCCTCCCCTTCCAACCCCTCCCTGTTGTTGCATGTTGCCTGCTTTTCCTGTTTGTCCTGGTAGGGAGGCTAATAGCCTCCTAACTCTTTTACCTGTATGAGTGGTCTTTTCTTTAACACCCCCCCAAAATCAGTTTAAATTTAACTTCCTTACCATAAAGTCCTCCAGTTTTCCCTTTAGTACAGCTGTCCCTTCTAAGCTCAGGTGCAGCCTATTGGGGCATATTTATTTATTTAGTTAGTTAGTTAGTTAGTTAGTTAGTTAGTTAAACATCAGTTTAAAAACCTTTGAGCCAGAGGCTCATTTACAAAGGTACCTCATCACATAGAGGACATAAGAACAGCAGTACAAGGGACACCAGAAATTACAGAGACAAGAAAGTTACAATTCAGTTACAAATTAGTTACAGTAGGTTTCAATACCAATGAACAACATGGCATGGAGTGCAAAGACTTGGGGTTGGGGGGGTGCAGGTAGCGGTAGAAGGGGAGAGTGACAGGGAGGAGGATTAGTAGAAGAAGGAAGGGGCGCCCGCTCAGTGAGCATTGTCAAGGGTGTTTTTTTTTTTAATAGTTTAGTGGCAGTTGCATTTGTGTGAGATGAGCAGGTAGTTTCTGAGCCTGGGCTTAAAGCTTGCCAAGGTTGGTGAGTCTGAGATACCGGCAGGGAGGGAGTTATACCAGGAGGGTGCACGGTAGGGGAACGCCCTCTGCCCTTGAGAGGTCCTGGCTCTCGGTATGACTAAAGTTGTTATTGATGAGTTGCGAGTGATCAGGGTCGGTGCAGTTCGGCGAATTGAATCGGATAGGCCTGTGGGGGATAGGCCATGTAGGGCTTTAAAGGCAAGCTGGCAGGTCTGATACATGAGCCGCTCATCCAGGTTGAGTATGGTTGCCAGGGTGTACAGCACACATGTGTGAGTGAGTCTGGGTGCACCGGTGATAAGTCTGCAGGCCTTGTTAAGCGTAAGGCGAACCTTGCTGAGGGCTGTCTGATCAGCTGAACAATAGACTGGAAGGCCATAGTCAATGAGAGATATGACAGAGGAGGTGACAGCCAGGTGGAGGGCATCTGGAGGGAGGCATTTCTTGTGCCGGTAGAGAATGCCCAGCCGCGAGTTGGCGGCAGAATTTAGGGCAGATATATGTCCATGGAATGAAAGTGCAGGGTCAAAGGTTATTCCAAGATATTTATAGGACTGCACAGGTTCGATGGAGATATTGGGGTGGAGGGACGCTAGGGAAACTTGCTGTACTTATTTTGGGGTGGAGAAGAGCATAGTTTTGTTTTCTTTAGGTTGATAACAAGTCGGTGCTCAGTGAACCAGGTCGCTGTAGAGTCAAAAGCTAGTTGGAGAGAGTTCTGAAGCAACACGGGGTTACTGTGAGAGGCAATGAGTACAGCATCATCAGCATAGAGAAGGATCTTACCCGCACAACTGCTGGGAAGGGAGTTGAGAAAGAGGGAGAATAGTAGGGGTTCAAGAATAGAGCCCTGCGGCACTCCAGAGCGAATAGGGCAGGTTTCAGAGAGAGTACCACTAACTTTCACATGTTGGGAGCGGGCGGAGAGATAGCTGGTGCACCAGGAAACAGGTCCAGAGGCAAAGCCTATTTGGTCGAGGGTGGAGAGCAGGAGAGGATGCGATACGGTATCAAAAGCTTTAGACAGGTCAATGAATATTGCACCAGCCAGGGCGCCAGAGTCCAAGGAGGCGTTGAGGAAGTTGGAAAATTCCAGGAGTGCTGTATTGGTACTATGACCCGCTCTGAACCCGTGTTGTTCAGGGCAGAGAACATTGCACTTATGAAGGTAGTCAGAGACTTGGGATGCCACAATTTTCTCCAAGGCCTTAGAGAGGGGGGAGAGGATCGAGATGGGTCGGTAGTTACCCGAAAGAGTCCTGTCACCACCTTTGTGGACAGGGGTAACCATGGCAACCTTCCAGACAGCAGGGAATTGTCCGAGACAGAGTGATTTGTTGAAAATGCATGTGATAGGGGAGAGGACCTAATCCAGGACCTGACGTAGAAGGCAGGGATCAAGTGAGTCATTACCGACGGTGTTACCTTTTAGGGCTTTTAGCAGGTATGGCCTGGTTTCTTGTATGGTGACACAACGCAGGTGGAAGGAGGGGCATGTGATGGGTAGTAGGACAAAAGGAGGTGGCGGACTGAAGAAGTTACCAGGGAGTATTGAGCTAAGGTCGGTAAAGGAGTCATTGAGGTGAGTGGCAATGTGGGCAGGGTCAGAGGAGACAGCACCATTGATGTTAAGAAGTGAAGGAGAGGGGGACCAGGAGTGACCATTCAGTTGCTTGATGTTGTCCCAGAAGCACCTAGGGTTCCCCCAAGAGGAGGTAAGGGAGGCTTGGTAGTATTCCGCCTTCGCTTTGCGGATGGCCCAGGTGCACTGGTTGCGAGCAGCAGCATAGGACTGCCTGTCTGCTGGTCGGCCAGTAGCGACAGCAAGGTGCCAAAGGTTGTCTCGTTGCTTAAGATGCCACAGTAGGGCAGGGGTGATCCAAGGGGCATGTCTCACTTTGGACCTCCTAGCAGTTATAGGAGCAAAGATGTCACAGGCAGAGTTGAAGGTGTTTACAAAGAAGGCCAGGGCAGAGTCAATGTTAGTTGCACTCGTCAGTGGGGACCAATCAGTATGGGCAAGGAAGCGCTTAAGGTCTTTGAGTCCCCCAGGTCTAAGCCGCCTCCGAGAGGTGGTTTTGACCGAGGATGTCGGCCGAGGGGTTACCCAGTTGAAGAGAACAGGGGAGTGGTCACTGAGGCAGTCAGGGAGGATTTGGATGTTATGGATGTGGCTTGGCCTGTTAGAGAGGACCACATCCAGGAGGGTGCTTGTGCCCCTCCTGGGGTTGATTCTAGTTGGCTGCGTGACCAGTTGAGTTAGGTCAATTGAATCAAAAGCCTCACGGTGGGAGGAGGACGAGGGGCAAAGCCAGTTTATATTCAAGTCGCCCACCAGGATTTGGTCAGAGGGGTTGGGTAGGGAGGTAAGATAGTCAATTAGTGGGCCCAGAGCCTGGGATTGGTTCTTGGGGGGTATGTAGGCTGTGGTTAGGAATATAGGGCCTCTAGAAAGGTCAGGGGACAGCTTTAGAGTAAGGGCCTGGGCCTTATGGTCGAGGTCAGGAGGGGGGAGGGGTAGACCCATGAAAGAATCCTTCAAATAGAAGGCACAACCCCCACCTCTCCTACCGACACGGTCCAACCGGTGGAGAGTGTAGCCGGGGAGAGAGACATGAGAGTCCCTCTTCCTCCCATGTTGATCCCCAGTTACCTATTAATCCAAACCCCATCTGCTGACACCATCCCTTCAGCTACTGATTGAATGCCATGAACATTTCCCTCCTAGGTGTGCTTGCTCTTGGTACAGGCAGCACCTCCAAGAAGGAAACAGAAGGGAAAACCATGCCACTGCAGAACCTAGCAAGCTCCTTAAACCTTGCCTGTACCTCTTTTAGACTGTTCCCCTCCAGATCATTGGTGCCAAGGTGAACCACCAAATGAGTCCTCCCATCCTGATGATTGCCCCAAGATGGTATATTGTGCCTCACCTCTAGTGCTGTCATTCCTGGCATACACTAAACCCATACTGTACTGTTCCTTGATCCCTTCCTTCCCCATCAGATTCCCCTTATAATCGAGTCCCCCATGAGCGCCACCTTTGTACTCCCTTCCTCCTGCGTGTTCTTTTGGTATTCCAGCTTACACCTTAGTTCATGCCTTCCCTTGGCCACCCTATTTCCATTTTCCTCTTTGTCCTTGCCCCTATTTGTATTTTTGTTCTCTCCCATATACACTTCCCCTCCTCCACCCCTCATGGATTTTCCCTCAGTCCCGCTGTTCCTATCCACCCTCTTCACTAGCTCTGCCTCTTCCTTGTACTCTGTGGTTACAGTGCTACCGCCTGCATTTCCTTTGGAGCATGCACTACCCCTTTCACCTCCCCACTGACACTTTCCTTACTTGCTCTTGAAACTTTCTCTGTTCCTGACTCTTCTGTGCTCTGTGTCCCCTTGAGGGAATTTTCTCCTCACCACTTGCTCTTTTTGGATAATTCCTTCTTTGTTTGCCCTCCCCCCAGGTGCTCCTCCAACTTCCTTCATTTTCCTTTCTCCTTTCCCTATGAACTCTTCTACATGGATGGCCCCCAAAGGTGCTATCTCCTGCTCTTTTGCTTTCCCTGCCCTTGCTCCTACCTCTATGGGCTCCTCGCTGCCTCTTACCCCAAGACCATCCTCCACTATTACCTCTTCCTGGTTTGGCCCCAAATGGTCTATCCCCATCTCTCCCAATTTCCCTACCCCTGCTCCCTCCTCTGTTGGCTCCTTGCAGCTGCTGTCCTCCATATCATCCTCCACTAGTACCTCGAGGGGTGCAAATCTGTTTCTTGCTCTGCTCTCTTACTTCTCTTTCCTTTGTCTGTTGTGCCCCTTGTTGATTTCCGTCCCAAGTTACACGTATCTGCCTAATTTTTCCTGAACCTACTACCTTTCACACCTCCTTACCCCTCATTTCCTCTGTAATTACTGTCCCTAGGTCCCTTGCCTCCCCCCTTGTGCTGCCATTATCTTCTCTATGTGCTCTGATGCATTCACTGGGCCTCCTCCCATTCTCAATCTTCCGTGCCTTGATGTTCTCAACCCATGTGCTTAATCCCTCGGTGGTCCTCCCTATTTTCTCCCTCCCCCACCCAGCTAGTACTGTCCCTGTTCCTCCTCCCCACTGTTCCTCCTCTGCTTATTACCAGCCTCAGCCACCCCACATCCTCCCTTAGCTGTGTAAGCTGCCTGCACACCATGAATCCTCCCATCCTCCGAGCCCAGTTTAAGACCATGGCAGTCCTGCACCCACTACACCCTACCACTCTACCAAAGATCCCCCCTCTTTGGCTGCCCCTCCAGCAGCACTGCCTTTCCATGTTAATGTCAGTCCTACCAATAATTTTGGCAGAATGTAAGATATGTAACCTATATGGTTTAGTAAAACAGTCAATGCTGTTAAAAAATTTTTTTTTTGAAAATTCCACTACCTCTTAACAGATTCTCAGTACAGATCACACATCTTTAAAGCCCCCTACAAGTTCCTCTTGGGACTTTTGCCCCTCACTATTTGATAGCTCTCAGTACAGATCATACAGCAGTAATGCCTTCTCCAATCCCTCTCAGGACTATACCCCTCCCACTATTTAACAGTTTCCAGTACAGGTCACACAGCAGTTATGCCCCCTTGAAGTCCCATTCAGTTCTTTCTCCCCACACTATTAACCCTTTCACAATTTAACAGTTCCCCAGTACAGAGCACACTGATTTAACAGCTCTCAGTACAGATCACACAGCATTTGTGCCTCCTCCAAATCCCTCCCTGTAGTTTCCCCTTATCCTTACACAGTTTCCAGCCTAAATGTTACTAGCAACACCTTAGTTATAACAACGGAGGTTTGAGAGGCACAAATGAACTGCAGGACATTAGGTAGTTGTGGTGGTGCAGTGGTTAGAGTAACTGCTTCTGGTATAAAAGGAATGGGGTTTGATACTGAGCAAGGGCAGGGAATAGAGGTGCAATTAGCAGTAGAAGAGAAGGGGGAAGGAGTAGAGATAGGCATGTACTATAGGGTGAGTGGTAGGAAGTGAGCAAAAAAGTAGTGTGGGGAGGTAACACTGACTCCTAGTGGTGGCAAAGTATAATTTGCTAATGGGAAACTGGGGTGTTGCATGGCAGTGTGAACAAGGTCACATGACCAATGTGATCTATAAATGAAGAGCCAGCCCTGGGTGGGTGGGGAGTAGATGCAATGTTCATTTGTTTACAGTCTGCTGCTGTTTCATACATAGTTATTTAGCTGCTCACTGCTTATTTTTAACTTTTATAACACATTAGCCAGCTGGGACTGTAGTGTGGTTCGCAGTGGTGATATAATTGATTCCTCCAGTCTATCTTCTGGTGCACAAGCACCCTTTTAGTCAGCAGCACACAATAAGAAAATGACAACCCAAATAGCAACTCCTCTTCAGTGGGATTCAAACACCAGTTCCAGCTGGAAGATGGAGGAGTCACAAGTGGACCTACCCAGAGCCTCTGATGACCCAAAGGTAAGCCCCACATTTGAGGGGGTTTATAATTATTTTAGGGAGTCCATATTGCAGGAAACTCTTAATGTTCTGCTCTTGGTCCCAACCCAGTCTCTGATGACCAACCAGTCTATACCTTTACACAAATGTGTTTCATTCACTAGGTGCTCAACAACCACTGTGATCCAGGAGCAAGCTTCCATTCTTGCCAAGGTGTAGAGGGTGGCCACAGTGAGCTAAGTGTTGGTTGGGATGGTGACTGCTCTGTTTTTGGCTGGAGGCTGTCTCCAGCTGGAGTGATTGGAGTTATTGATGAGACTTGTGTGGTGGTAAGGGGAAGGGTAATAGTTGGGGGAACTGCTTGGGATGCAGGTGGGATTTCTGGCAGTAAGAGGGATTTCTTCACTGGCTAGAGGAATGAGTACTAGCTGGGAGATGAGTCAGGAGGTGGGTGGGACTTGTGGGAATAGAAGGGACTTTCTTACCAGCTGCAGGAACAAGCCGGGAGGCATAAGTATGACACAGACAGGAGACAATTAAATGTTTTTTGGTGCAGTATTATCTACTGCGAAACAATTTAAATAACAAATTGTAGGAAGAAATAAATAATTTGACCTACTCGGAATTGAATCCACAGGGAGATTTCCTGCTGGTCCTGTGAGAATGAAGTAGCACAGCCACAAGTACAGAGAATGAGGTCTCCAAGTCCATAATCACATGCACACACACAACCTCATTATCTAGTTATCCAGCCAGCCACCAGTTATGCTAAACAAAAAGGGAATTTCTGCTTGACATAACTATTACCACCAACCATTACCACTACACCCCCATTTGCTGCTGTTATTTCTCTAGCTGAGACAGGATTCCCATATTCCCTTCCCACATTCTCAGGGACCCAAAATTACAACATTGTGCTGTGTTGTGTTGTGTTGTATTGTGTTGTGCAGTGTCACCACTCCCGAATCTTGTTCTGCACTGCTTGCTGCCCACATCATAACTGATTCTTTCAAGTTGAGCAGCAACAAAAATTCCTGGGAAAGAACCTAATGTGCATTGGAACAGGGGGCTCAGATTCCTATCTGTAACAGCTCGGTGGGGACCGATATGCACTCCCTCACACTTTAAGTTTTATGTATATTTCAGAAAGTGTTATGCTGCAGGACAACCTTAATATCCTTAATATAAAAGTGTTGAGAGAGAGACCAGTCAATCAGAGCATGTGGCAGAAAAATGCTCTGAGTGTAAATCATGGGGGAGCTTTAAATTCAAACTGAACCTCTGATCTCATACCAGATTGCAACAGGGAGAGTCAGAGGGAGTGAAGTGATTGCTTTTGGGTCTTGGGTGCAGCATAGCACACAGTATTTCCGGTTTTGTTTTCCTTTCCCTTTAAGGCAGCACAGAGACTGCAGATTTGCTTTTGTCCAGAGCCTGTAATACCCAAAAGGGCTCAACTAAACAAAAGCAAAACTCAACTGTGGTGCAGGGGACCCTCAAGATAGTCAAGGGCATAACTGATTTCTGGGCTGCAGGGATACGGCAAAAGTGGCAGCTTTCTTTTGGCAGTCTGAGTCAGTAATTCACATGGCAGTGTTTCTACAGAGGGGGACAGCCACAAGGGAAGGGAGCTACTGGTCTACAGCTTAGTAGTACTAGTCAAATGCTGCCCAAGTGCATCAGCAAAGTGTGACAATGATTGCATTTAGAGAATGGTGACGAGAGAGGGGGATGGCCTTCATATATTGATACACCTTGGAACGAATGACCTAGCTAATCAGTCGATAGAGGAACCCAAACCAAACCTAATAAAATTAGATGAAAGATTGGCCACCCAGATGACCTTCCTGTCCTTCTCCAAGGTTCTTCTGGTAAGGAGAAGATGAAGAAGCATGGACAGGATCAGAAGCAGGGAGATCGATTACTTCAATGCGTGGTTGCAGAGCTGGTGTAAAGGGAAAGGGCATCACTTCATCTGTGCCTGGGGAGACTTCTGGGACAGAAAGTTCTTCAGATATGATAGACTACACCTGACCAAGGAAGGAGTAAGGGTCCTGGGACAGACGTTTGACATCAGCATTGAACATTTAAACTGGGGGTGGGGGTTGGAGTTTTAAGAACTAGACACAGGAATCAAAAGAAGATTAACAAGGGTAAGACAGGAGGTCAGACAACAGTCGATTGGCAGTCTGAGGGAGAGAGGAGAAACATGCCTGATGAGAGTAAAAAAGGGGTTCAGAAGGAAGACACAAGGACTGGAGGGGAAACAGAAAAAAGGGAGGTGGCAAAACTTGGAAAGTCATGTGTACAAATGCCTGCAGACTGGGAAATAAAATCCAGGACCTGGCAGCCTTAATGGCAGAGGCAGACCTGGACATCGTAGCTGTTATCAAGATATGGTGCACAGAGAACCATGACTGGGACATAGCTGTACCAGGGTACACCCTAGATAGGGTGGGACAAAAGTGAGGAAAGTAGTGGCTATCTACATTAGGGAGGGAATTCAAGCTATAGAGGTGCAGGGAATATAGAAAGGGGCAGAGGCACTGTGGGTCACCCTGGAGATGGGAAATTGCACCGCCATTCATACTGGTGTGATCTACAGACCTTCAGCTCAAGGGGAAGAGCAGGACAGAGTGCTGGTGGAAGCCATCCACAAAATGTCAGCTAAGGGGAAAGTGCTATTCAGAGGGGACTTCAATTTGCCGGATGGTGATTGGAGCACCCATGCTTCAGCCACAGCAAGAAGTAGGGACATCCTAGATGCCCTGCAGAGGGAGTGCCTCAGATGGTTAGTGCTAGAGCCCACCTGTGAGGGAGCGATATTGGACCTGGAGCTCACCAACAGGGAAAGAATTACAGATGTAGTGGTGGGAAGCCACGTGGGGTCCAATGATCACCAAATGGTGTTCAATGTGAGAACAGTGGAGGAATCAAACCACATGAAAGTAAGGGTCCTAGAATTCAGATTGGCTGACTTTGCTAAGATTGGCAAATGTCTTACAGCAGCCCTGGCAGGGTGGAGGGAAGGGGGAAGTTGAGGAACAGTGTGCATATCTTAATGGAGCCTTAGCAGAAGCAAAAAGTCTTTGCATCAGCCAAGTAAGCAAAGCAAAGAGAAAGAAAATAAATTGTGGTTCACAAGGGAAGTGGAAAGTAAAAAAAAAAAAAAAAAAAGATTGGCATTCAGGCGATACATGGATATACAGAAGGAGAAGGGCAGGTGACTGTATCTAGAAAAGCAGAGGGAGGTGGGGCAAGCAGTTAGAGGGGCAAAGGAACAAACAAAGGAAAAATAGCCCAGGCAATAAAGAAAGGGGCTAAGACCTTTTATAGGCAGATTAGTGAAACGAGAAAGTCCAGAGGAGGGATTGTGACACTAAAAAGGGAATATGGGGGTTGTGCAGAGGGTGACCTGGAAAAAGTAGAAATCCTGAACAAATACTTTTGTTCAGTATTCAAAAAGAAGGGGAAGAGGAGGGGCCAAAATTAAGTGATGAAGCACCAAGGGAAGGGATGCGGACACCAATCCATTTACGGAGGAGAGAGTCCTGAAGGATCTAGCAAAACTGAAAGTAGACAGGGCAATGGGCCTGGATGGGATACATCCCAGAAATTAAAGGAACTCAGAAGGGAACTGGCTGCACCACTGACAGCCCTGTTAAACAAATCAACAGAAACAGGTGTGGTTCCGGAAGACTGGAGGAGGGCAAATGTGGTCCCTCTCCATAAATGTGAAGCAGGGAGGATGTTGAGAACTAGAGGCCAGTCAGCCTAACGCTAGTGGTGGGTAAATTGATGGAAGCATTGCTAAAAGAAATGGTTGTGACATATCTTGAAGACAGTGGAGCCCAGGATCCAAGGCAGCATAGATTCACAGCAGGAAGGTCTTGTCAAACTAGTCTGACAGATTTCTTTGACTGGGTGACCAAGTAAATACATCAAGGAGAGGCAGTGGATGTGGCCTACCTAGATTTCAGCAAAGCCTTCGACACTGTCCCATAAAGGAGGCTTGTTAACAAGCTGGGCAAACTAAGAGTGGGTTCCAAGGTAATAAGCTGGGTCTGAAATTGGTTGAGGCAGGACACAGAGGGTAATGGTGAATGGAAGACAATCCAAAGAGAGGAGGATGACCAGCAGGGTACCACAGGGATCTGTGCTAGGGCCAGTTCTCTTTAATGTCTTGATAAGTGACATTGTAGTAAGGCTGGAATGGAAGGCTTGCCTCTTTGCAGATGGCACGAAGATCTGCAACATGGTTGGTATTCTGGGGGGGGGAGTGGGGAGAGAAAAGTGACCTAAACAAGCTTGAGGAGTGGTCAAGAGTATGGCAGCTAGGATTTAATGCTAAGAAATGCGAAATCATGCATTTGGGGCACAGAAATCCAGGGGAGGATTACATGATGGAAGGATGTTCTGACATCCACAAAACAGGAAATGGACCTGGAGGTGATCATATCTGATGACCTTAAGGAGATCAAACAATGCAAAAAGGCTATAACAAGAGCCAGCAGAATGCTGGGTTACGTAGGAAGAGCTATCACTAGCAGAAAAAAAGATGTGGTGATGTCACTGTACAGGTCATTGGTGAGACCTCTTCTGGAGTACTGTGACCAGTTCTGGAGGCCGTATCTCAGGAAACATATAGACAGAGTTGAGAAAGACATAAATAGAGTAGAGACAGTACAGAGAAGGGCAACTAAAATGGTGCAAGGGTTGCATCAGAAGCCATACGAAGAGAGACTAGTGGACCTCAATATGTACTCACTAGAGATGAGAAGAGAGAGGGGGGACATAAAAGAGACTGTCAAATTCCTCAAGGGTATAAATAAAATACAGGAGGATAGCATCTTTCAGAAAAAAAGAGGTTCAAGAACAAGGGGCCATGATATGAGACTAGAGGGAGGGTAGACTCAGGGGTAACATGAGGAAGTACTTCTTCACAGAAAGGGTAATGCATACATGGAACAGCCTCCCTGCAGAAGTAGTGGGGTGAAAACAGTGGGGAATTCAAAAATGCATGGGATAGACATAAATGAACCCTAGCAACAGAGAAGAGAAGAGGAGAGGAGGAGAGGAGAGGAGAGAGGAGAGGAGAGGAGAGAAGAGAAGAGAAGAGAAGAGAAGAGAAGAGAAGAGAAGAGAAGAGAAGAGAAGAGAAGAGAAGAGAAGAGAAGAGAAGAGAAGAGAAGAGAAGCCGCAGACCAATGAGGGTTTGTGGTATATGCAGGGGTTAGGAAAAATGGGCAGACTAGATTGGCCAGACGGTCCTTATCTGCTGTCAAATTCTGTTTCTATGTATATCCTGCTCCTGTTATCAGCTCAGTCTCAGTTGTCCCACCAGTCTATACCTTTGCACAACTCTGTCTCACTGGTTATATACTCGATTACCACTGTGATCATGAAGCAGACCTCTATTCCTGCCAAGGTGTATCGGGTAGCCTCAGTACAGCTGAGTATACAAGTCAGGAGGCACAAGTATGAAGCAGACAGGAGACAGGGGGACCTCATTGAACCCCAGGAGATAGCTGCAAGTACTGAAAGGGAGATCTCCTAGCTAGCTCTTGAGGTGGGGCAGAGAAAATGGTGCCACCAGTGGGATTCTTTAGTGCAATCAGTGGATTCTGTTGAGAAGTAGAAATAACAGGTCAACAGACAAAACATGAAAGCAGCTCATCTGGTAAGTTCTCCACTTTGTCAGCAGGAGCTGGGATCAATGAAGGAAAATAAGAGACCTTAATAAAAAAAAAAGTAGAAAAGCATGCAGAGGGAGGAAACAGGTGGAGTTTTTTTTTTTTTAATATACAGATAGGGCCAGTAACCAAGGGTTGGAAAGCATGCAGGAGTGTGAGGTGTTTTTTTTTTTTCTTTTTTTGAAGTTGTGGAGAGGTATAGTGGCAATAGAAAAACAAAAGCAGCTGAGGGATCTGATCAGGGTGAGACAATTTGGGTAGCCAGTTGGCGAGTGGCCACTAAACAAATTGGTTTTCCTACTAGATTTTGAAAGTTACCAGCCAACTGACTACCTACTCACAAATTGATTTTTATGCCCTTAAGAAGGATAGCCACACCGGCCCAGTTGTGCTATGGGTTAAGGTGCTGGACACCATACCTCGCGCCATGCCGGCGACCCAGGTTTGAGAGCAGACTCGGGTTGCCGGGAGTCGACAGATGGAGGAGAGGATCGAGCATCTGGAGGACTGCTCTCATCTCCTGAGGAGGGTTCTGGGGGATTCCCCACCTGGTAGCGACTCCTGGCAGAGGATGAGAGGCACAACACCTTAGGCAGGGCTAGCCAATGGGGAATGGTGTCGGCGGGCATCTGCGGGAAGGGGCCGGATTGCACCCTCCGTGTGCCGATGCCATTGCATGTCCATGCCAGGGGGCAGAACAAGAAAACTGACCCTAGCTCCCGGTATGCGAAGGTGGGTTTAGGGAACGGCCCCCCATGCCCAGCATTGGGTCCCTCCAGTCAGCCTCTGTTTCTGCTCCATGCCTGGTCCCTCTATCAGATTCTATTTACAGTGCCAGGGGAGTCGGTGCTCCCACCCCAGGGGACTCAGAGCTGAGGGGTCGAGCAATCAGGTCACAGTGGGGATAGGGTGACCAGAGGTGGATCTGGGGGACTTCAGGTTGCTGGGAAGCAGGCCACGCAGAGCAACCCACTGGAGAGAGTCCAGGAGCTAGTGAGAGGAGCATAAAGAGAATAAAAAAAAAAAGAAGAAGGATAGCCACACTAAAATCTTGATTTGGGTACCATATTTTGAAAGCTACTGGTCAAACTGGCCACCAGCTTTAAATTAATTTGTCGCACCCTGTATGTGATACATACTAATGAGGTGATCCGGTTCCACTGCAGATACCAAAAGTAGTATGCATCAGTTCCGCTTTCACCTTTTTCTCTTCTGTCTTCTTACTGCTTTACCTCATGTATATTGTAGCTATGTTATGCTGGCATAACAAGGAGTTAAAAGCAACTGTGGCAATAAAACCTTTTTTTTCAGATATTGCAGGCAATATTTGTTTTTCTTAAATTAACAGTGGGCTTCCAGTGCTGATCTTAATGTCCGTGGGTGGGTTGGGGGCAAACTGTCATGCCGGGGGCTTGTGTTGAATCCCCACTTGATCCAGGGAGACTATTAAAGGGAAGATCCCCTCAGCTATTTAGTCTGTTTCCCTTTGTAGTTTGTAGGCATGCACAATTATTGCCTGCATTGCACCTTCCTAGTTTCATCAGGATTTAAGTGTAAAGGAAGGTACTTATGCCTGGTATGAAAACCTGCTTAACTCCATTGCAAAGGTCATGACATGACTCATGTAAGGCATCCAAGAATTTTATGATGTTTTGGTGCTAAAGCCTGCAGTAGTTATACTGTATTAGTCAGTGCTGTTGCTGTCCTCAGCAGTTCCTATGTTCTTGTCCTATGTTGGCCATGAAACTTTTCAAGGCACTGAAAGTGCCCTGTTGGTTTCTATAGTTTGAAGTGTATCTGAGTTAGAAAAAAGTGCATTTAGAGAACACGGGAACTGTACAAGACATGTAATAGAACTGAATAATAGTATAACTTCTGCTGACTTGTGCATGCACACGTTATCAACCCCCATGATGCCTTGTATGAGTGGGATCATGACCTCTGGAAAGGAGACAAACAGGTTTTCACACCAGGGCAAAACAGAGTGACGCAAGCTTCAACTGTGGGCAAAAAAATGCAAATTAAAATTCAATTAAGAAAAATGTAGGATACTACACTTTGGATATAATAATCAAATGGGAGAATATACCATAAATAGATCAACAATACTAAAAGCTACTTCTGAGAAAGATTCAGGTGTTACTATTACAGATAAGCTATCTTTTGATCAGCATACTAAGGAGACTGTTAAAAAATGCAAAGCGATTCTGGGTTATATCTTTAATAATATTAAATGTAGGGATGTAAGAGTAGTTGTACCATTGTTTTCATCTCTGGTGCGACCACACTTGGAGTACTGTGCACTGTTTTGTGCACCACAGACTGTGTGGGGGTGGGTGGTGGTATCAAGATGGCTGAGAGAGTACAGAGAAGGATGACTAAAAAAATTAAAAACTTAAAACATTAGGCATAAGGCATATGATGAGAGATTGAGGGAACTAGGTTCTGAACCTGTACCTTATTTATTCCCTTCATGTATTTGAAGGTTTCAGTCATGTCTCCCTTCTCCCTCCGTTGTTCTAGGAAATACATGTTGAGATCCTTCAATCTTTCTTCATATGGCTTAGGATGCAGTCCCTGTACCATCTTAGTGGCTCTCCTCTGCACCACCTCCAACCTATCCACGTCCTAAGATGTGGTCACCAGAACTGTACATAGTATTCCAGGTGCAGTCTTACCATTGGCCTATAGAGTGGAATTACGAATTCCCTTTTCCTACTGGTGATTCCTCTACTTATGCATCCCAGCATGTCATTTGCCTTCAGTATGGCTTTTTCACACTGCTCTGTCTTTTTAAGGTCATCTGTTATAATCAGCCCCAGATGTCTTTCTTGCTTTGTAGCCTCTAGTTTCATGCCCCCATGTGGTATTCTCCAGGGTTGCCTTTCCCTAGGTGCATGACCTTACACTTCTTTGCGTTGAATTGTAGCTGCCATGTATTTGACCATAATTCCAACTTTCTGAGATCCACCCTCATCTTATCTGCCCCACCAGGGATGTCGACCCTATTGTATACCTTTGTGGCATTAGCAAACAGGCTCACCCTGCCTTCCAATCCTTCAGATATATCTCTGCTGAAGACATTAAAGAGGATGGGTCCCAAAACTGACCCTTGTGGCACACCACTAGTCACCTCTTTTTCCTCAAATAAGGTGCCATTTACCAGTACCCCCTGTGTCCTCCCACTCAGCCAGCTCCTTATCCAGTTTACCACTTTCTGGCCTACTCCCACATTGTTGAGCTTGTTCAGCAACTTTCTGTGCAGAACAGAGTCAAAGGCCTTGCTAAAGCCCAGATATACCATGTCCATAGCATCGCCTTGATCCACAGTTTTGGTTACCCAGTTGAAGAAATTTTCTTCTGTGGTAAAACCATGCCATTTTGGGTCAAAGTTGCTGCTCTCCTCTAAGGAGGTTAGAATTTTTTCCTTGAGTAGGACTCCCATTGGTTTGAACACAATCGAGGTGAGGCAGACTGGGCAATAGTTGCCCGCTATTTCCCTATTTCCATTTTTATGGATTGGGACAACACTGACCCTTTTCCAATCCCTCAGGACCTTCCCTAGTTCAAGTGATAGGATAAATAGTTCAGTCAGTGGTTAGTAGTGGATCTATGGATATGTTTAAAAAACTATTAGATAACCACATGAGAGAAGCAAATATCAGAAGGTACCATTGATATGTGGGGAATCATAAATAGGTTATTTACCTCCTGATTCATATCAACTCTGAACCTATGAACCTCATTTATACTTAAATTAGGATGAACTTTGGGAGATGAAAGCAAGGGAATCATTGTGCATGCCTACTGACTACACAGGTATATGGAAAATAGATTGATTGGACTTTTTCTTTAAGATTTCCTCTTAAATATGGTAGCTGATGTTGTGGAAAGTGCTGGTGGAGGTTGTGTGTGTCATACACAATCTCTGCCAGTTTAAACAAGTTAAAATAATCAAAAGCTACAATATACTGTATTAGGCTGGCCCTTTTAGAGATGATTTCATTTCTGTCTTCTACATTAGCACCATAACCAGGACCTTAAAAAGGGGCTCAACCAGTTTAAACCATACAATATTACAAGTGTACATATGAATACTTAACATTTAGCAGGTCAAATGTTTACACCAGAGTCTGCATTTAGATTGCAAGATCCAGAAGTGGAATCAGTTTTAACATTTTGCCAGTAGAAGCATGGCTTCTGTCACCAGGGTGATCCTCTCCACTGCAGAGACAGCTGCTACAGAGCAGCACTCTCAATGTTGATCCAGACATGGTTGCAGCAGGGGAGAGACCCTTCTGTACTAAGGCAAATAACTGCAGGGCTGCATCTCTACCTCCATGAGCACATCACTTGAAACTCAACCACAGTGAGAACAAAAAGCTGAATTTACCACAAAGGAAGTCAAGTTGCTCCTCTGCAGACAATGCTTCTGCAACCTCCTGTAATCACACTTTGCACCTTAGGCACAACTCACGATGGGGGAGTGGGTAACTACATAGACATGACTGATGGGAGCCTTTCTGTAAATGTTGTAGGGGCCAGCAAGGCACCAGCCTCCCAGACTCTTCCCTTGGCTTTGCCAGATCTGAAACAACAACTCCACTGGAACAGGGGAGAATCACGGTACTGAGTACGCTGCAAAGGGCTGGTGCAACTGCAGAAATCCTTAGACAGTAAACACAATCAAAATCAAAAAAAACCCTGCATACTCAGAGGTGAAGCTGCTAAAAAAGAGTAATCCTTATTAAAACGAAGCAATTGCAGGGTTGCAAGTTGGTAACAGCCAAAATAGCCAGTGGAGGTACTGGAAACAAATCCCAATAATCCACTTTGTCGTGGGCTGTTTTCTTGGAAAAGCATGCAGAGGGAGGGAACGAGAGGAGTTTTTTTCTTTTCTTTTTACAGAGAGAGGGCTTGTAAGGGCACATAGTGGGAAGAAGCAGTACCTGTGTTTACTGATCCAGGTAGACCATGGCATTAAAATCACTTTTTTGCAGGTATTGCAGGCAGACTTTTATTCCTTAAAAAGTGGGCTTCCAGTGCCTGATCCTTAATGTCAGGGTGGTGATGGGTGATGGTAGGGGGACAAATCATTCATGCCAGCGACCTTCTTTATATCCCCACTGTAACTGAAATCTTCTCTTCAGACAACAAGCAAAACTAGAAGATGTCGAGATACCATCCTTTCTACTTTGTCAATGACAATGCACTTCACAGCTCAATAAGACATATTCATTGATTTGAGATATCAGAATATTTCCCTCAATGTTGAGCATTTTTGTTGGATTTTAATTTTGGACTTTCTTCATGGAGATTATTATTTTTTTTATTTATTTTTATTTTATTAAACTCTAGGGCCCAGATATTCAAACTGCGCCAGCCTGTGGCGAAAGCTTGGGCACAGCACAACTTGGCTGTGCAGGGGTGTAGACTGGCGATATTCAACGGAGCTGTGCCATGGCACAGCATCATTGAATATCGCACCCTGGCCACCCACAGTGTGCATGGCGCAGTGGCACTGCACCAGCGCAAGTGGCCAGAGTGGAGCATGGGGATGCGCTAGCGCAAGTTCCATTGCGCTATGCACAGCAACCGCGATATTCAAAACTGGACATGCAAATGGGGCCATAATGTATGCAAGGTGCAAATGGGGCCATTTGCATGTCATTATGACCCCATTTGCATGCAGGTGCGCTGATCCCCGATGACTTGCGCCTGGCGCCCTGCCAGGCAGCAGCCATCAGGGACTGATACCCCTGCAGCCGGCAATATGCTCCACAGCCTGATCGCGGGCATTTGTATAAATAAATGAATAATTCTAATATCCCTGGTGGTCCAGTGTGCGCTATCTGCCCGATCACAGGCATTTGTAGTTACTAGGGGCAATGTGAGGAAGTATTATTTTACAGAGAGGGTAGTGGATGCATGGAACAGCCTTCCTGAGGACGTTGTGGGGTCTAAAACTGTGGGAGAATTCAAGAATGCATGGGACAGACATAAGGCAGTTCTTGTGGGGGGTAGGAAGAAATAGGCTGTTGGTTAACTAGGATCTGCAGCCTATCCTGTAGGTAGGGAAATGGGCAGACTAGATGGGCCAAGAGGTCCTTATCTACTGTCAAAGTCTATGTTTCTATAGTTTATGCAGGGGAAAAGGACATCTCTAGCAATGGCAAACTGGGCTTCAAGAGTAAGAACATGTCTGGCTCTGTAAGACACAATTCAGCACTGGCAGACTTTCAAGTGACAGCAATATGTGCTGAGAAGTTTAGAGCAGCATCAAGGGTGTTTTCAAGGTGTTTGAAGGAGGAGACAACTTCTGAAGATGAGCAGTTTGCTGTCAAGTTACAAGCACAATACTTGATTTTTACAGAGGAGCTGAAAAGCATGACTTGGGTCTTTTGGAAATTCCACTACTTCTCAGTGCAGTTTAACCCCTGCAAGGTATATAGGTTTTTAAACCAAGGATGGAAATGAGAAAGGAAAATGTGGGCGCACCGGGATTTGAACTCCGTACCTCTGATATGCCGTTCCAGCGCTCTAACCATTAAGCTACAGGCCCACTGGTTACAGCGTCTGAAGAACTTCCTATTTCACAGTCACACATTCCTTTCTCTAGTGTTGCTTAATCTGCAACCAGAAACCAATTTGAAATTCCACTACATTCTCAGTGCAGTTTAACCCCTGCAAGGTATGTAGTTTTTAATCATGGGATGGAAATGAGAAAGGAAAATGTTGGGCGCACCAGGAGTTTGAACTCCTGACCTCTGGTATGCCGTTCAAGCGCTCTAACCATTAAACTACCGCCCACTGGTTACAGCATCCGAGAAGAACTTCCTATTTCTGATCACTGTCCTTTCTCTCTCTAGTGTTGTTAATCTGCAACCAGAAACCAATTTAGAAATTCCACTACTTCTCAGTGCAGTTTAACCCCTGCAAGGTATATAGTTTTTTAAATTTAAACTGGTTGCAGATTAAGCAACACTAGAGAGAAAGGAATGTGTGACTGTGAAATGAAGTTCTTCAGATGCTGTAACCAGTGGGCTCAGAAGTTTAATGTTTAGAGCTGCTGGAACGGCATACCAGAGGTATGGAGTTCAAACTCGTATGCCCACATTTTCCTTTCTCTCATTTCATCCTTGGTTTAAAAACTATATACCTTGCAGGGTTAAACTGCACTGAGAAGTAGTGGTATTTCTAAATTGGTTTTTGGTTGCAGATTAAGCAAAACTAGAGAGAAAGGAATGTGTGACTGTGAAATAGGAAGTTCTTCAGACGCTGTAACCAGTGGGCCTGTAGCTTAATGGTTAGAGCGCTGGAACGGCATACCAGAGGTATGGAGTTCAAATCCCGGTGCTACCACATCATTTTCCTTTCTCATTTCCATCCTTGGTTTAAAACTATATACCTTACAGGGGTTAAACTGCACTGAGAAGTAGTGGAATTTCTAAATTGGTTTCTGGTTGCAGATTAAGCAACACTAGAGAGAAAGGAATGTGTGACTGTGAAATAGGAAGTTCTTCGGACGCTGTAACCAGTGGGCCTGTAGCTTAATGGTTAGAGCGCTGGAACGGCATACCAGAGGTCCGGAGTTCAAATCCCGGTGCGCCCACATTTTCCTTTCTCATTTCCATCCTTGGTTTAAAAAACTATATACCTTGCAGGGGTTAAACTGCACTGAGAAGTAGTGGAATTTCTAAATTGGTTTCTGGTTGCAGATTAAGCAACACTAGAGAGAAAGGAATGTGTGACTGTGAAATAGGAAGTTCTTCGGACGCTGTAACCAGTGGGCCTGTAGCTTAATGGTTAGAGCGCTGGAACGGCATACCAGAGGTACGGAGTTCAAATCCCTGTGAGCCCACATTTTCCTTTCTCATTTCCATCCTTGGGTCTTTTGGGAATTTTGGATAAGTTTGTTTCTACTACACTATGACTGAATGAGTTGAAAGTTTGCATTCAAGCCTTTATTAATAGAACTAAGGTTATTTGAACTGAGCAGGAGGGCAAGATCATCTGCATTGCATGGTTGCAAAATAGGCAATATTGCCTAGCCCTCCTTTACTGATCAGCTAAAACCAATTAAATAAATAACAGGAATTCAGGTAAACTTGACTTTTGGTATTGTCCACACAGGCTATGGAATAGCTTAATTCTATGTCTTACCTTATCAGCCAGTGTCCCATCCACCAGTCGGTTGCTCAAGACTGTTCTTACATCTCACTGTGATTGTATAGTGCTTGATCTGTACTGGACCTTGTTATACTCCTGCCTAGACCTGTTCTCTCCCCTGGTTCTGTCATAGGGGGATCTGTCTGTGTATCATACTGTCTTAGACCTCTGCCATTAGTTGGCAGCATTCAGTAGCCTACTGAGTGCATATAAAGTGGGCTACACACTCAAGATGGCCACAGGCATCACTGTATATCAGAAGTTATGGTGCTATAATAATTATAGATAATACACATATAATAATGTAGTGTAAAACAAAATTCAGCTATGGTCAGAACTCCTAATCAGGGGTTTTCACTGCACTGGGTGAAGAAACGGCCTGTTGTGTGCAGTTTTCCTTTAAAGAAATAACATTTTCTATCTGCCACTGTGAGCTGTATATGATCTGTAATCTAAAAGGGAGGCAAGGAAGAGTAACAGTAGAGAAAAGAGCCTTCCATGTAATCATCCAGTAAGTGTCATGTAATATATAAAGAATATACAATGTCCTGTGTTCAAATATGTGATTTATTTCCATGAGCGAGGGGGCAAGACCATAACTCATGAGAAGTAAAGTCATGAGTGAATTCACTGACCTACGCAGCCAGTATAGTGTTATGCTTGTGCAACTGTGTCAGTTTGGTTTTGGCCGTTCGCACTCTCTATTCCAGAGGAATTACCACCCTGTAGGGGTACGAAGACAAGGAACTCTCAGAGAGGGTTCCACCCCTAGAGGTGCTATGGATGATCCTGGCTAAAGGTACCTTAGGAATCCCTCTAGGAGAGTGCTGCCACTGGAGTAGGAGGGAGGATGGTGGGGCAAAGAAAAATGCTTCACAGTGAGGCTGAGAGGAACTGCTTATATAGCTCAGGAAGGGAGTGGCTGGCTGCTCGCCCACTGAACTCCAGGCAAGGCCTTTCCAATTCACTGACCTATGCACCCAGCATAGTGTTATGCTTGTGCAACTGTGTTAGTTTGGTTTTGGCCGTTTGCGCACTCTATTCCAGAGGAATTGCCACCCTGTAGGGGTACGAAGGCAAGGAACTCTCGGAGAGGGTTCCACCCCTAGAGGTGCCACAGGACAATCCCGTGGCTAAAGGTACCTTAGGAATCCCCAAAATAAATGTAGTATCATCCCCAAAAAGGAGGCAACAGGAAGCATATGAGCAATCAGTAACTGTGATATAGGAGCAGTAACTGTAATGTAGTAGTAGAAAAGCATAGGCAGTTTGATAACGCAATGAGATGCTCAGTTGGAAAACGTAATGACTGCCGAGGTTTGCGTAGCATGATACAGATGGTTTGCCTTGAGATTAGGGGATCCCCTAAGGAAAGAGGGAACAGCAGGACATCCTCCACCCCCATCCAATAACGGCACCTACCTAAAGAAACTAGGGGGAAATAACTATGCTAACTAAGTGTTATGACCTGAGGCAATGGAGGAGAGAAAACCCTATCAGGAGGAAATCTCTGGGATCCAAGGCCTAGGTCTGCCCTCCAGGCTTGGGAAATTTATTTAGTGACGGCTCTGCAGCTGCAATTTGGAAAACCAAATTAAAGGGAGGTGGAAAATATTCCAATTTGGAGGAGGCTCTCCACCAAACCCTCTAGCAGGAACATCAGGAAGGTTCATGAAAACTCTGCAACAATATATGCATCCAAGCCGCAGGAGGAGAGCAACAACTGCTGAGGCACTCACCTGGCCTACCCACCCTAAATCAAACCAGGTGAATCAGAGGCAGTCATAGGGAGAATGTGGTGAAGGTGCCTTGCTAGGGAAACCACTAAAGTCAATGGCCAACTGTTATAGTGGAACACTAGAGCCAAAGGAGATCATCGCAACCACCCTTCACCGCTAGTCTTAAATTCTACATGAGGAGCTGCTGTCATGTAGCAGGTAGCTAAAGCCAAGCCTGGGGTGAGGACATTCCCAGCTATGAGCCAGGTGAGAAGGATCCCGCCCCAAGTTGGACACGCTCGATGATATGGACTAAATGCAGAGTGAGACCGTCGGCTGCAGGAACCCTGTGCCAGATTAGAATGGCTGGCATGCCCCAGAAATTGATTGAGCCAAAAGCTGGTGAACTGAATGAGCACGGCATGCTGAAATCGTAATGAGCATGGAGTGCTGAGACCTTGCAAGGTCGAATGCAGATAGAGTGCAGCAGAATCCAAGGCCGAAGCCGAAGGGATGGCAGTATACATGAAGTAATGGATTGCATAAACAAGGAGTAACAGCTGCATAAGCAAGTGCAGACCTGCACATAGGTCAGTAAGCAGTAGTCGTGATAGGTAAATCAGCATATCAAACTTGTATAGCAATTAGACAACTGAATTGGGAGCAAGCCAGCCAGACAGTACAAAGCGAAATCAAGGTGACAGACTGAGGATTTTCAGCAGTGAAGACAGATTTTTAATATCAAGCTATATTAACAGCCTCAGCAGGAGCTAGTTGGCCGAACTCAAGAGTTAGAAGTGCTATAAAACAGGGAGACAATGCTTGAAAGCAGGTGTAGCCAGGCAGTGCAAGGAAGCTGCAAGTAAAATGAGAAGCACAGGTAGGGTCAGAGTAAACTGTGTCAGGTGAAAAGAATTGAGTATGCAACATGAAACAGCTAAGGCTGAGCTGAAACAGACAGGTAATGAATGCAGTTGCATTGCAGTAGTTTAAGCATGGTGAGCGCAGTGTTAAAACACAGGCACTGGGTACAATAGTAATTAAAGTAAACAGTCAGCAGCAGTGGCTGTAGCTGTAGGTAGCTGAAAGCAGTAGCATGAGCTCTGCATAGCAGAATGCTAGGAGTTGCTGCGCAAGTAATTTGAGTTGTGAGTAAGTAAAAGCAATCAGCATTAGCTCCAGAGTAGCAGTATGCTAGGAGTTTAGAAAATAAAAGCCCCCCCCCACCAAAAAGACTAAACCAAAACACAGCAAAACAGAAAACAGGAAAGATCCAAAGAACAAAACACAGGGAAGCACACAGCCGGAGGAAAGATACAAACCAGAAGCAGGAAAACAAACACTGAAGTCCAGCAGAGTCACACAGAAACAGCAGGCAGAGGGGAGGCCCCATCCAGCTCAGAGGACAAACCAACATAGCCTCTGGCTGCAAAGAAAAAATGCTTCACAGGGAGGCTGAGAGGAACTGCTTATATAGCTCAGGAAGTGGGAGTGGCTGGCTGCTTGGCCACTGAACTCCAGGCAAAGCCTTTCCAATTATGAATGTCCTGCCACCTCAAGAATGGAAATCAATGACATATTGGAGCACAATCCATTGTATGTTCTGTGTATACAATGTCCGCGTTCTATGTGACAATTAAAGGCAGATTAATTGCATGATTGGCAGAATGGGCTGTTAATCAAGTTGATTGTTATGTAGGCAAGTGAAAAATAAACTGTGTTATTTACCCATTGGGAGAATAATATAGTTTATCTTAGACCTGAGTCAGAGTCTTGGGAAAATAATACATTTATTTAGGTAGTGGAATACCTACATACATTGTATACACTTACACAATAGCTAAAATGTAAACATCGAAGGGATCCCTCTGTAGTGGCATGAGCATATCCAAAGACAATACTTAACTAGAACTGCATGTCTGCTATTACTGTTGAATATACTATTTCTATAGGCATGGCAATAACTTGAAACCTTACATCAATCTCCAAATATTATTACAAACAGTTCTCAATTACTTCTAATTTGTAGGCTTGTAGTTGATCTATCTTGTATCACAGTTTCTAGCCTAGTGTTTTGCCTTGCCTAACATTGGACATTTAGAAGTATAAGATATCAAACAATTACATTTACTGCCAGAATTTTTTTAGAAATACAAAACATTCATACTGATGGCTTCCTCTGTCCCTTTTGTTGGATTTAATTTTTCCTACCAGTCTTTATTACCTTTTGCTGCCCAGCTGAATCCTACACCCTCGCTGAAAGGGCAAGGTGACCAGCTATGTTTACCAGTGGCACCAATCCCACTCCAGGGAAAAGCTGCTAAGGGTGTCCATACCTTCACACTGAGAGGTACAGCATGCAACTTCCAGATGCTCAGCTACAACCAGCCTGGTTCTAGGAGAATCCAGTTCCATACTTAAACCCAAGTCTCCCATATCATAGATTGACAAGCTAGAGCAGGCGCAGTCTGGCCTGGTAACAATATTTGATCGCATGTAGTAGTAGTAGTTTTATTTATTTTTTGCCACCCTTCCCTGGAGACCCAGGGGGCCATTACAATATACAGTAGTACAGCAACACAGTCAACCAGTACTAATACAAAAGGTCCACATGACATGACAATAAAAGTTCTAAAAATAAAAAAACACATTAAGTAGAGCAACTAAAATCACCTACTGTCCACAGTAGCACCAAACACCTGAACAAATAGGTAGATTTTAAAGCCTTTTTTTTTTTTGAGTACCTCCACTGATGTGGCCTCTTTTAGAGCCCTCAGTAGTGAGTTCCACATTACTGGAGCTGCCACATTGATGGCTGTGCCCCACGATGTTTTGAGTCTAGTCTTGGGGACCACAAGGATGCCCTCATTAGAAGAACAGAGTGAGTGAGCTGGACAATATGGATGTAGGAGATCATGTAGGAAGCCTGGATCCAGCCCGTATAGGGCCTCATAGGTTAACAAACCGATCTTATAGGAGATCTGCTACTTAATCATCAACCAGTGCAATTCCTGCAGTGCCGAGTAAAGTGACTCAGCCTAGGAAGGCCTGTCAACAGTCTCACAGCCACATTCTGCACTAGCTGCAGGCATAATAGCACACCTTCACTGACCCTGAAGTAGAGGGCATTGCAGTAGTCAAGACAAGACATTACGAAGCATGCATTAGTGATGGCAGATGTTCAGGTGGGACAAGGGAATGAATCCGCTGATATTTCTGAGATGGAAGAAACCTCTCCAGATGACTGCCAACACCTGCACCTCAAATGTCATCCCTTTGTCCAGAGTGATGGTTAGATTCTTCTCCTTTTGTGTAGTATCAAAACTAGAGGTATCAAGATGAAGATTTGATATATTCTCAGACATTGCCAGTCCCCCATTCCTACCCAGCTCAAGCACCAGTACTTCAGTTTTATTGGGACTGAGTCTCAGCAAGCCACAGAACATCCAGCCCTGAATCTCAGCCAGACATTTATTCAGCACATCCACCGCTCTCCGGAACTGGGGTGCAAAGAACAAATAGAGTTGAGTATCATCTGCATAACAGTGAAACCCAACTGCATATTGCATAATGATCTTACCCAGGGGTAGCATGTACACATAAAACAACATGGGCAAAAGGACCGGTACAGATCCCTTGGGCACAAAGAGAAATTAACCATCACAACCCTTTAAGACCTGCCTCAAAGGAAGGACTCAAACCAGCTAATAACTGTCAGTGAGCCCCACATATTCCCTGAGATAGTCCAATAGCAACCTATGGTCAATGGTATAAAATGCAGAGGAGATATCTAGGAGAACGAGGACTGATCTCTCTCCTCTATCCCTTGCATGAGTAGATCATTGTGTACCCTGGCGAGAGCACTCTCAGTGCTGAACCTTGACTGAAACCCCGACTGGAGGCTCCATATATATCAGAGGTCTCCAAGTGAGTCTCTAGCTGGAAAGCAACCACCTTCTCAAAAACCTTACCTAGAAATGTCAGGTTCGAGACAGGCCTGTAATTCGCAAGGACATCCAGATCCAAAGTCCTTTTTTTCAAAAGGGGCCTCACCAGCATGCTTTTAGTCTGGCTTGGAAAAAGGCAGCTATGGTCAGTGATATCTGGGACCACTATGCCGTCCTCTATGAGTCACAGTCAAGGTCCATGCCCCAAGAGACTTAGGGTCCACCTATGGCTTGATATACAGGCGCTGTGAACATGGCTGGTTCAGAACCATGAACACTCACCGCCATTAAGCTCCAGTGGCTTGACCTGCAGGCAGCCATTAAGAAAGAAATTAGGGGATGGCACATGGGCATGCCATGAAATAGGCGAAAGGCCATCCACAAGGCACACCCTAATCCCAGTGGAGGGATGGTCATTGAATCCTCACAGAGGTGTCCCTGCATGGGGAGGTGGAGGGCATGGACACAGTATCAGGTATGCAGCAATAGGCAGGGACATGGGCAGAGGGGAACCATACTCCACGGCAGTGTAATCCCCATGTGTTGCATCCCACAGATGCTGTGACACCTGGACACAGCCCTGAAGGGGTGACAGCTGCCTCTGGTGGGACCACACTGCAGTATGTGGGACACACAGTAGCCACTGGACAGGAGAAAGATGGAGGTGGGTGACACCCAGGGTGCACATACCACAGCCTAGAACACCCACATCAGGGCAGTGGCAATAGTCCGTGATCCTTATGTCACCCACAGGTACAGAGCAGTAGACAGAGGTGCCTGTGGAAATGCAGAGAGATCAGGACACCACACAGGTGTGGACCATTGAGGAGACGGAGAAGGAGGAGGAAGGGGATAATGACACTGTCATCTTAGACTGTCAGCCATCCACCAGTCCACCAGTAACCACAGCACAGCAGAGTGGCTGGCCTGCACAGACAGGCACACATCTGCCACATATGTCCACAACAGGTGCATGGACCACCATCCCTGCACTGCCCTGTGGCAGTGGGGATGAAGGCCCCTCCACACAGCCAACAGGCTAGCAATGAAGGCTCCATACATGCGGTATCCTCCACGCCTATTACACAGAGGTGCACCAGTTGGAGAGGCAGAGACTGGAGGCACAGAATAGGATTACAGAGTCACTGGTGGGCCTGACAGCAGAGGTGCGTGGAAGGTGGCATGGCATTGATCTCTTGGGCAACCTGCTAGAGTGGCTGATACACCACATGATGCCTGGGCTACTCACCGTCAGACAGGTGGCACCCATGCAATGGTGTAAGGCAGCATCACAGTCCTTGCTATTGTGCCACACAGGACCCATGGTGGATACAAATGCAAGCCCACTGCAGTTACCCACCAGTACCCTTCCTACCAGTGCACAGGATGCTGTAGTGGACTAGACAACCTCCCTGTCCCCCCACCAACCCCGACATAGGTGCACACTGGAGGCCAGTGGCAAACATCTGAACCCACAGGCAGTGAGATTAGTTGCAGACATGGAGACACAAGTGGTTGACGGCAGCAACACACAACTAGCACAGGTGGAATCACTGCCCCTGGCAGGACAGTCCACACAGACCAACCATCAGCCCGTGGTGATGACAAGATGCCTGCACCACAACAGAAGCTTGGCACGCAGTCCTGCACATGTCTGTGTGAAAAACCATGCAGGAAAACCTGAAGGCAGCAGCATGCACCATCAGCATGGGATGGGTGCACACATAGAAACATAGAAACATAGAAACATAGAAACATAGAAGTTGACGGCAGATAAGGACCGCAAGGCCCATCCAGTCTGCCCATTTCTTTTTCTACCTTATAAATGTGCCATCGGCCTTTGCTCTGTCAGTGACCTATCTATTCATAGTCATTTGTATTGCTCCTATGCCTATCCATGCCTGTTTGAAGCCCTGCACTGTATTCATAGCCACCACTTCTTGTGGTAAGCTATTCCATGCATCTACCACCCTTTCTGTGAAAAGAATTTCCTCACATTCCCCTTAATCGGCCTCCCTCTAATCTCATGCTGTGTCCTCTTGTCCTGCAATTTTTTATATTTAAACATGTTAGACTCTTTCACCTTGTTTATGCCCTTAAGGTGTTTAAATGTCTCTGATCATATCACCTCTCTCCTCCTTTGCTCAAGGGTATACATATTGAGCTCCGTTAATCTGTCCTCATATGTCTTCTGATGCAGTCCCTGCACCATTTTGGTTGCCCTTCTCTGGACTGCCTCAATTTGGTTAATGTCCTTGTGAAGGTGTGGCCTCAATACTGCACAGGAGTACTCCAGATGGGGCTAACCAATGTCTTGTACAGAGGATTATTACCTCCCTCTTACGACTTGTGATACCCCTACTAATACACCTAACACCCCCTAGCCTTACCTACTGCTTTAGAGGTCTGCTTGGATGATTTTAGGTCATCAGTGATGATGATGCCCAAGTCTCTTTCTTCCTTTGTGACTGCTAGCAACTCCCTCCCAGCCTATAAGTGGCTTCAGGTTTCTCTTCCCTATGTGCATGATTTTGCACTTCTTTGCATTAAATCCCAGTTGCCACTCTTCTGACCATTTTGCTAGTTTATCCAGATCTCTTCTCATTCTGCCCACCCCATCTGGATCATCTACTCTGTTGCAGATCTTGGTGTCATCTGCAAACAGACAAGCCTTACCCTCTAGTCCATCTGCGAGGTCACTAATGAAGATGTTGAATAGGACTGGCCCCAGGACTGATCCCTGAGGTACCCCACTTGTGACTTGCATCTCTTCTGACTGTATACCATTTACCACCACTCTCTGTTTCTGCCAGTCAACCAGTTTGCCACCCAGTTGACCAACTTCTACCCACCGAGCCTACCTAGCTTATTTATCAATCTTCTATGTGGAACAGTGTCAAAGCTTTGCTGAAGTCAAGGTGAGGCAATCAACTGCTCCCTTGGTCCACCACTCTGGTTACCCAGTCAAAGAAATCTATGAGATTAGTTTGACAGGACCTTCCTTTGTAAACCCATGCTGTCTTGGATCCTGTGCCTATGGATTCCAGGTGTTGCACTATCCTTTCCTTAAGGAGTGCCTCCATAATCTTGCCCACTACTGAGGTAAGACTGACTGGTCTGTAGTTCCTCGCCTCCTCCTGCTACCACTCTTGTGGAGCGGGATCACATGAGCCCTTCTCCAGTCTTCTGGGACCTCTCCTGTGCTCAGAGACTCACTAAACAATTCTGCTAATGGCTCTGCTAGTTCCTCCTTTAGCTCCTTAAGTACCTGGGATGTATGCCATCAGGTCCCATTGCCTTATCCACCCTGAGCTTAGCAAGCCTTGTAGGACCCTTTCTTTGTGAAGGAGTAGTGCTCACCTCCCTCCCCTGTGTCCATGATGCTGAGCTGTGGGCCCTGCCCTACCTTCTCTTCAGTAAATACTGAGCAAAAGTATCTATTTAGGATAGATGCCTTTACAGGGTCCTCCTCCTCCCATGCTCCCTTTTCTCCATTAAGCTTAGCATACCCCCTCTGGACTTTCTCCTTTCACTAATGTATCTATAGAAAGTCTTGTCACCTTCTTTACTGTTGTGCTAGTGTTTCCTCAGTTTGGGACTTTGCCTGCCTTACTGCCTTACCTGCTTCCTTAGGGCAGTTTGGTATGCCTCCTATCTTCATCCGCTGTGTTCCTTATATTTTCTGAAGGCCAGCCTTTTGGCTCTGACCTTTTCTGCTACTGTATTTGAGAACCAAAGTGGTTTCCTTCTTCTTTTGCACTTCCTTTTCTGTCTAACACAATGGGATGTTGCTTCAAGTATTGTATCCTTAATGCTTGCCCACTTTGCCTGTACCTCCTCACCTGTGTTTCTTTTTGCCAGGGCTAGCTTAACTCTGTTGGCCATCTTATCAAAGTCAGCTCCTCTGAAGTCCCATATTTTTGCCATGCACCTCCACATGCACCTCCACAGTCTCCAGTCACATAAGTACCACAGCACATTGCACAATGCACACACCCCATACACATGCCACCACAGCACACACATATGAACCACCCCTTGGTCAAGGGACAACTCTGACACATGTCTGCACATTGCCCTGACCACCACACACGCCCATACACAGGCATTACATGTACATCCATGGCACACCTCAACTGCGGGAACACCCACTGCCTGGGCACAGTCCCACGTCCATTACATTTCCCACACTTCCTGGCCACACTCGCACCACACATGCAGCTCCTCTGACCAGGAGCACTCGGAGTCAGATGTCATCATAGTGCTTCCCCATGGCAAACATGGCACCCCTCCATCTGTGCAGCCCGGCTCATGGCCACCACCCTGCAGCGGAAGGACCCTTGCATGAGTGCATCCCATGCCACATGGCCAGACAATGTCTCTGAGATTGTGCTTGTTTACCCATCACCGTCATCTACCCCCAGTGGCACATCCCTCTATCCGTCCCATGGCAGTGGTATAGTGCGATGCACGGCTATGTTGTGGAGCACAGCACATGCAGTGAACAGATGTGAACATGAGTTTTCCAGCAGAAATAGGCCACCTGATCTATCAAGTCTGCTCAGGTGTGCAAATTGCATCCTCACCTTGTAACTGCCCCGCCCCCCTTCCAAATTACCCCCCACCACCTTGTCTCATCCCCTTTTGAAAATACCCACTGTCTTACAGGCTACCACCTCCTCCAGTAGAGCATTTCATTCTTCCATGACCCTTTCCGTGGAAAAGTGTCTCCTCATTTCCATCCTAAATCTTCCCCCCTTCAATCTAAGATCATGCCCTCTCGTGTTCCCCTCTCCTCAGCCTGAGTATCCCTTTGGTGCCTGCCTTGTTTATCCCCTTTACGTACTTAAAGGTCTCAATCATATACCCCCCAGTCCCTTCTCTCCTCAAAGGAGTACATGTTTAACTCTCTCAGCCTCTCCTCGTATGGTCTGTCTTCCAGTCCCTGGATCATCCTTAGTGCTCTGCATTGTACTCCTTCCAGTAATTTCACATCCTTCTTCGGATATGGGCACCAGAATTGCACACAGTACTCCAGGTGCAGCCTGACCAGTGCCCTGTAGAGGCAGGATCACCTCCCTGCTCCTGGAGGAGACCCCTTCCGCAATACAACCCAGCATCCTGTTGACTTTCACTGCTGCCCTCCTACACTGCTCTGTATTGTTCACCTTCCCCATTACAACCACCCCTAGATCTATCTACTCAGTGGAACCTAGCTGCACCCCTCCCAGCTGGTAACCCCTCCCTGGGTTCTTTGCTCCAAAGTGCCGGACTTTGCACTTTTTTGCATTGAGCTCCAACTACTAGGCTTCCAACCACTCCACCAGTTTGGTCAGGTCATCCTGCAGCCCCTGCCAACAGCTATATCGCCCACCACCACTCCCAATTTGGTATCTTCAGCGAATAGACTGATCTTATTCCTGATGCCATACGAGATGTCCGCTATGAATATTCCAAACAGCACTGGCCCCAGTATCAATTCCTGCATCACCCTGCTCATCACAGCCCCTGAATATGAGTTTCCCCCACCACTACCCTCTGCTGTCTCCCATGCAGCCAATTCTCAATCCTTTTAACCATCTTAGTCCCCACCCCCATGTATCTCAACTTCCCTCCCATCCTCCCATGTGGCACATAATCGAAGGCCTTAATAAGTCCAAGAATACGACATCCACCGCATGACCCTTGTCCAATTCCCTCATGACCCAGTCATAATACTCAACTAGGTTCGTCTGGCAGGATTTTCCAGAGACAAACCCATGCTGGTGACTGCCCTGGAACCCATTGTCTTCCATAAAGGTCACTAGCCTTTCCTTAAATATTGTCTTCATCAGCTTCCCCACGATGGAAGTTAAGCTTACCAGCTTGTAATTACCTGGCTCATCCTTTGGTCCACTTTTATGGATGGGTACCACATGGACCATCCTCCAGTCATGCGGTATGCATCCTGTGTCCAGGGACATATTGAACAGTTCCGCCAGCAGTCCAGCCAGGATCTCGTCCATTTCCTTCCCAGGTGTCAGCAGCATTGTGCCACCCGTCTGATCCAGGCATCAGAAGCACATCTTCAGGAGGCTCATTGTCCTCTTGACTATGGCATATGTCCTCCAGTGGACATCACTGTACACCTTCTCTGCTGTGCCATGTGGCTCCAGGAATGGTGTCATCAGGTAAGGCCATAGTGGGTATCTGCTGTCACCTATGCAGGGGATATAGAGAAGACACTATCAGGAGCTGCAGGATGCAGCAGCATGTGTAGCATGTGTGCTGCATGATGATGCTCACCTAGCAGCCATCCCTCAACCCAGCAGCCACTAAGGAGGGCACAAGCCAGAAACCTTCAAATATGTAGAGTTATGGCATGAGCCTGGGTACTTTGCACAGAAGTTAGTGATGATGCCACCTGTCACACACCACCTGGCAGTTTATACTGTAGAATCTTTCCTGTTCTTGTATGCATGATCACATTCAGGTGGGGACAAGATCCTAACATGGGTGTAGTCTATTGCCCAAAGTACATTTGGGAAGCCATACATGGCATGAAACACCTGTTTGGTGGCCCATATGTCTGGGTCTGTTGTGGGGAATCAGATGTACTCATGGACATGGGTCAGCAGGGCATCCATCAACTGCACCAGTGCACTGAACGTGGAGTACTGGCTGACACCAGTGACATCCCCAGCCACCCTCTGGAATGAGCATGTGGCATAATAGGAAAGGGTACAGAGCACTTTAGTCTCCACTGGCATCACCCGAGACTGCTGGGTCAAGCCAGACACATCATGACCTTCATGTTCAGGTTACCTGTTAACAGGTAAGTAGCCATCCTGTGTGTAAATATGGACACACACTGGTTCCATGCACCTCTAAGTTGGCTTGAGGCGGACACATGTATGTGGTGTGTGACATGCACAGGCATCACTGGGCCACACCTATCATAGTCAGATAGAAAGATGGCAGCCATAGGAGGTAGCCATTATCGATGTGTGCCTGAGGCTGGCTGTGTGGGGGCATAACCCCAGAAGTGGAGGAAAGTCTTAGAGGTGTGCTACACTGAAACCCCCCAAGGAGGGACATTATGGGAGGTGGAGGTAGCACTTTAGATGGGTATGCAACCTGCAGGGTGTGTACTGCATGCATTCCACATGAGGTGTGGGGTGTACAGATAATATGTTTTCTTCAGTTATGTCCCCCTCAGGAATGGGCAGCCAAACCAGCAGAGATGGCCCTGGTGTGGAGTGATCAGCCGGATGGTGCCAGGGCAGTGGTGACATGGGGATGTGTACTAATGGCAGCCACTGCCCTACTTCTTCTCTCTCAGAGCTGGCAGACAGGACATCTATTATAAAGATGAGGTGGGGGAGATGTAGAAGGTGGCCAAGCCCTCAAACATAGGTGTTATGGTTGGTGGGTTACCTGTTCATGTCACCTGTACCACAGACCCCTGCATGTGTATCCCACTCATGCCTTTCCTTCTCTGTGTTCTTCTCTTTTGCAGGGCTACAAGGACCATTGCACTTTCTGGTGCTAGAGTGGAGGGGATGGACTCAGACTAAACTGCTGGGGTCCAGTGAGGACTCACAGGAGAAGGGGGAGTCATACCTGGGGCCTGCCACACCCCACCATCTGCTGCCATGCAGCTGTGCACCACTGGCTGCAGACCAGCAGTTCAACATTAGCATGCCCTTTCCTGATGTCTGCCCTGGCCATGGGCGTGTCACTGTTGAATGTTTTGCACCACTGCAATTGTTTCTGTGTTTTCCAGTAAAGTGTTTGATACTTTTCCCCTGCGTTCTGGTCCTTCTTTTGGGGGCACTACTGTGCCAGGGGGCCTCTGGTCTATGGTCTGTGGGGGCTGGGCGGGAACATCATCTAGGTGTGGCCAGGGGTGTTGTCAGGACATCTGCAACAGCAGTCGCCCCTCATCTGTCCATTGCCACCCTTGCCACACCTGTGCTATGGTGTCTCTGGCATATGTGTCCCTGATATGTGGCAGATGGCTGTGTTTTGGTATACCTGCTGACAGATGCCACTGCCTGTGGCCCATGGAGGGGTGCAGTTTCCTGTTGTGGGTGGAGGGGTCCTAGGGGTCTGTGGCAGTGCCACAGGTGATGTGTGTTGCTCTTAATGCACATGCATGCCACTGGCATCTGTGGTGATCATTGGCATGTCTTTGGCACATATGGTATCCCCCTCCAATGCACAGTGGGTCCATCACTGGCAGGGGCGTCCTGTTGCAGCAGCCAGGGGTGTGGCTGGGACCCTCTTGTGTATGTTTCAAATTACCTGTTGTCCCCTGCATCCCCTGGATACACCTGTTCCATGGATGTTCCTACATGTCCACTGAGTCACGTGCAGTGTGTGGGGTGCTTGACATTCCCTGTGCTTGGGGTGCACCGCCGCTTAGTGGCAGTGTGTTGCAGTTTTCATGCTTATTGACTTGGCACCTAGACTCCATGTAGTGTGTTCTGCCACATGCTGCACAGGTGCGTATGTACAGCAGCCCTCCACCTGCTGTAGGGATCCGCACACTGTAGCACACACTGGACTGCCTGACATGCAATCATGCATGAGTGTTTTGGGGTGGTGCACATGCTGTTACACAGCCATGACCCTTCAACCATGTGCGGCAAAACCATGATGCAGCTCCATGTGGGATGCCTACTCACACAGCTGTGTGTGTGTGTCATGCATGCTGTTTGGCCTTGCCATACGTGCCTGACATGCTTATATCCATATGCATGCGTGCTACACATCACACGCACACTGTGTAGCAGTTGTGCATAGGGCTCTCTGTTTACAGGTCATGGCTGATATAAATTGTGTTGACTTTCTGCTATATGAAGGCTGATTATAGAATCCTTCCCCCTTATTACTACAGGGTACGCAGTACTTCACTATTTCATGCATGTCATGTTTCCATCAGCAGCTTAGAGGAAGACTCTATGGGGGTAATCATGCTGCGATTCGATGAACTCCCCTCATTGGTTGGCAAAAAACATTCCTGATTTATGTCTTGTTGCCAATCAGGTGTCCATGGTAACCCTGAGGGGATTTTTCTGTTTGAATTGCAGAGTTTGTAGAAAAGGTGCATTGTCCCTCACTTAGTATAGGTCAGTCAGAGGTACGTATATGTGGAAAATCTGCAGAAAATCTGTGATGGTTTGGCTGGGGCCAAAATGCCACATTATTTTCATTCCATGATTGACCGTATTTCTTTAGGTATCTGAATAACTCCATGATTGCAGAATTTGTCTCAGGTGAGACTATTTAAAACTTAAATGTATCAGTAAACAACATAATGCACATTGAGCATTCCATTTTGATGTGATTTGAAACATAGAGCTCCCATTTTCAAAGCCACAGCTCTAACTACTAAACCACACTGCCTCACACTGTTTGAATAGAAAGTAGCAGCACATTTGCTGCCACCTGGGAGACTCGGGTACACACGCCCTGTGTGGTGCAACAGTGGACAGCACAACCACGGAAAAAGATCTAGGGGTAATTGTAGACTGCAAGCTGAAGCCAGGCAGGCAGTACGCTGTCATAATCAAGAAGTGAAATGTCATGATGTATGGGGGGGGGTAAGGAGCAGGTCAGGTCAGTTAAGAGCAGGGTCTTCCTCCCCCCTCTACAAGTCCTAGGTTAGACTAAACCTGAGTATAGCATTCAATTCTGGTCACCCCAGTACAGAAAGGACATTGAAGAGAATGCAAGGGTCCATCACAGTACCACCAAGCTGATCAGTGATTAAGAGCAAGCACTAGGAGGAGAGATTGAATGGACTCAAATTATTTAGCCATCAAATTAGAACACTGAAAAGGGACTTGATCATAGTTTTCTAAATACTAACAGAAACAGGCAGGGTGGAGTATACACAGATGTTTGAGCTGGTGAGAGAAAATAGAACTAGACGGCAAGTACTTAAAGAGCAAGTGCCTAGTAAGAGAGTACTGCTTAAAGAATGATGGTTCGGGCCTTTAGATGCTACTGCAAACAGTTTGCTTTTATTTGCGTCTTTACTTACCTCTTCATCATTTTATTTGTATTTTGCCAACTGCTAGTAAAAAAGAATCCAATGGAATCGTTACATTATGAAGTCAGAAACCTTTACTGGCAATGCTGGTGTGGTTCAATTGAAACCTGCAAATCTGTTTCAGATTTTAATGGAGAAATAGCACTTTCAACACCAAAATATTATATATTTATAGGAATATGTGATTTTGGATAACCTGTAATCTTTTGTTGTAATTTAGCAGGTGACATTTCTTCATAACAAGATTTTACTGGGGAAGAAGAAAACAGAAGCAAATTATTGTTTTTAAAAATTGTAAAATGGTGCAGATGTACCACAATAGCACAGACATATAAAGGCAAAGTATGTTGCTGAAAGAAGAATCTATTTATTTTGAAAAAGATATAAAATATATTTGGTTTTTCGTTGAAATACAGTGGACTCCTAAGGTAGCCTGCATTCTCCAACATTACAATACCAGAATTCTATTGAATTATTTTTTATTAGCAGTGGGAAAAGCAAAGGTGAAAACCCCCTTGTTTCACTGCACATACAAACATTTTATTAAAAAGGTAGACATTTATTATTAATAAATCAAAATACAATAAGTAAAATAGTCAGTTTATTTATTAGAAGTATACACCTGCTCTTTAATTGAGGAGGGTAAAATAAGGAGACCATTAGAAAGCATTACTGCACACAGATGTTGGCTAGCAGTTGTTCAGGCTTTTAGGTTGTTCAGGCTTTCAAAGCAGAACTAGACAGATTCCTAAGGGAGGGTTGTATAGCATGAGTAAGAGTAACATTCTGGCTTTAAGCTTGGAAATGTGTCTGTACTCAAATTGTATATAGTCACTACCTTGCAGCAAGAGAGGGACAAGATCAACCTTAAGTCTCTTTCATCTTCACAGTACTATGTTACTATCAGGCATGCACTGGCCACAATTAATGCCTTTCCTGAAGTTGATTCTGCTCTGTAGGTTTTTTGTTAATAACTTCCTCTCTGTTGCTAACACACATGCCTCCTTTATGCAACCTAGGGTAAAAGGGTCAACATGCAAAGTGACTGGACCACTACCTAAGAAATCAATGAAATTGAGAGATAAGGTGGGGGGGGGGTCTTTAAAGATTCTGGTCTCTCATCTGAGTGGAAAAAATTAAAAGAACTCAAAAATGCCTGTAAAAAGGACCAAGAGAAAAAACCTAAGGCACCTGCAAGACAAAACCTGTCTGATCCCAAGAGGCTTTGGGTGCAAATTAATGCTGTCCTGAAAGATCATGCCAGTTCCTTGGAATGTGAAATAGTGGGTGATGGCAAGTTCTTCTGTGACTACTGACAGTGCCACCAATAACTTTTTTTTACTGAACTTGATTGGTTTAAACCTCCCTCCTTGGGCTTCTTCCTCACTCCTCTGATCAATCTGTTATGGGTTACCAAATTCCTGAGTTTTATGTCAGAAAGATAAAGAGAAAATAGGTGTTGACCCTTCTGAAACATTGAAAGGCAGATGGCTCAGCTGGGTATGATAAACTTGAGTACAAGCTCCTGTCAATGCTTTCCTTATCACTATGCTATTTAACAAATCTCTAACTGAAGAGAGAATTCCTGAAAGATGGAAAGTGGCCTTAGTGGTTCCTGTGCACAGCGGTGGACCCAAGGGCCCTTTGGAAAAGTACTGCCCCATTTCCTTCTTAGTGCCTGGCCAAAATACAAGAAAGGCTAGTTTACAACCAGTTTCAAGAGCATCTTGAACAGTGTCACCTTCTGATAGACAGGCAGCATAGTTTCAGGAAATATGGGACAGACACTGCCTTGTCATGTACCTAAAAGGGAGCCATGGTGGAAGTGACAAACCAATGCATCAGATTGGTATCCATAGGCAAGAGAGGTGAAAGCCACTATGATTCTTAAAAAGGTGGGAGACAAAGTAAGGGCTAAAAGGGCAGGGTTCAGAAAATATAAGGAGACCCAAAGGAAGGAGGACAGGGAGGTGTACCTTAGCGTGTCTAAGGGAAGTGGGGAGGGTAAGGAGAGCAAAGCGCGGACTGAGGAAGGATTTGCACACAGACAATGAAAGGGGACAAGACATTCTACAGGTACATCAGAAAAAGAAGGAAAACGGGGGGGGGGGGATTGTTAGGCCCAAAGCGGAGGAAGGGGAGTGTAAGGAGGGAGACATGGATAAGGCAGAAATACTGAATAAATACTTCTGTTCAGTATTCATGGTAGAGGGGAACAGGGGAAGGACAGAGACCACAGCCATGCAACAGATACCGGGGATGGGGAGGGGAGGTGGACAAGAGCCCATTCACAAGGGAGATAGTCCTGTAGGAGCTCACTAAATTTAAGGTGGACAAAGTGATGGGGCCAGATGGCATATACCCAAGGATATTAAGGGAGCTGCGAAGAGAGCTTGCAGAACCTCTGGCAGCTTTGTTCACTGAGTCACTCAACACAGGGATGGTGCCAGAGGATTGGAGGAGGGCCCATGTGGTCCATTTACACAAATCCGACAATAGGAGGAGGCGGGAACTATAGGACAGTCAGCCCACCTCCAGTAGTGAGGAAGATCATGGTGGCACTGCTTAAAGAAAAGATAGTGGGACATCTAGAAGCCATCGGTGCCCAGGACCCTAGGCAGCATTGTTTCACAGTGGGGAGGTCATGTCAGATGGATCTGATAGATTTCTTTGACTGGGTGATGAAGGAAGTAAATCAGGATGGGGGACGGTGGATATCACCTACCTTGATTTCAGCAAAGCCTTCGACACTGTCCCACATAAGAGGCTGGTTAACAAGATGGGTTATCTGGGCATGGGAGAAAAGTTAGTAAACTGGGTTAGGAACTGGCTAAGGGACAGGAGGCAGAGGGTGGTGGTAAATGGGGTACAATCTGGGGAGAAGCGAGTGACCAGCGGGGTACCTCAGGGATCTGTACTCGGGCCAGTTCTATTCAGTGTCTTCATTGGTGACATAACAGAGGGGCTGGAAGGAAAGGTCTGCTTGCTGGCAGATGACACCAAGATCTGTAACAGGGTGGATACTCCAGAAGGGGTGGAGAAAATGAGGAAGGACCTGGGGAAGCTTGAGAAATGGCCTGAGGAGTGGCAATTGAAGTTTAATTCAAAAACGTGCAAAATTATGCAACTGGGCCATAGAAACCCTGGGGAGAGCTACAAGATTGGGGGAGCAGTTGCTGGCAGTCACCAAGGAAGAAAGGGACCTGGGAGTTGTTATTTCAGATGACCTGAAAATGTCAAAGCAGAGTACAAAGGCAGAAGGGAAGGTCAGTGGCATGCTGGGGTGCATAGGCAGTGGTATCACCAGCAGAAGGTGGGAGGTAGTGATGCCGTTATATAAAACCCAGGTCAGGCCTCACATGGAGTGCAGTTCTGGGCTGCATTTTCTAAAGGATATTAACAGGCTGGAGACGGTCCAGAGAAGGGCGAATAAGATGGTACAGTGCTTGCACCACAAAACATATGAGGAGAGCTTAAGGGACCTCATTATGTACTCGCTGGAGGAGAGGGGGGCATGATAGAAACATTCGGGTACCTCAAGAGCATAAACAAGGTGCAGGGGGAGACATCTTCCAATACAGGAGGAGTACAAAAACAAGGGGGCATGATATGAAATTGAAAGGTGGCAGGTTAAGAGGGAATGCGAGGACGTTTTTCTTAATGGAGAGGGTGGTGGATGCATGGAATGGTCTGCCACAGGAAGTGGTGGGAGCGAGCTCTGTGGTTGAATTTAAACATGCATGGGACAGGCATAGGGGAACCACAGAGGTAAAGCAGAGGAGGGTCAGAAGCTGTAATCAAGTACAGGGCTTACAGGCAGATTGGATGGGCCTAGTGGTCTTTATCTGCAGACAATTTCTATGTTTCTACTGACATACTGGGGGCTATGGACAATGGGAAATTGATGGGTGCTGCTGTCATAGACCTCACTAAAGATTTTGATTTGGTTAATCACAGCCTCCTGTTAGCTTAACTGAGACTGCTTGTCCTTGACAGTCTGTCCTGTTGGTTGTTCTTGCATTACCTGGAAAATAGGTCTCCACTGGTTAAGTGAAAGGGTGAACAATCTGTGCAGAGACCCATCACTGTCAGTGTTCCCCAAGGATCCATTTTGGGTTCCATGCTTTTTTCCCTTTTTATCAACAACTGTGGTGAGGCTAAATTACTGTTGTACATGAATGATGCCATTCTGTGCAGATACTCTAATGACATAGTCCAGATCAACAACAGCTTGCTGGGGACTTTTTAGAATTGGAAAAGTGGTTCACAAGCTAATCCTAAATACAAAGAAAACTAAAGTCATCTTGTTTGGCCTGAGACACCTGGGTACTGCTAGGTAGCAGTTACCTATTGCCACAACTTCTGGAGCTCAAATTGAGGTAGTCAAGTTTATTAAATACCTCAGAGTCCACATGGACCAGTAAGCCACCTTCAAGATCCATTTAAATCATGCCACAAAATCTCTGCTCCAAAAAATAGGGCTGCCCCATTGTCTTAGTAATTATCTATCCAAGAATCCATGGTAAGCTATTGCCAACAGCACTCTGCTCCCCACACTACTATATGTTGTCTTAATCCTGCAAACCCTAAGGTGATTAGAAACAAATAAGGTGAAAGTCCTCTACAATAAAACTGGACAATTTGCTTCTGGTGCCCCCCAAGCGATCACCTTTGTGATGGCTTTCAGTCCCTTAATTGGCCCTCCTTTGAAGTCAGATTCAAATATCCTTTCTCTGTCTCACGTTCAAACTAGTAAAAGATCTAACCCCCCCAGCCTCAGTGATGCATTGGTAACTAGACCTCTGAGGAGAATGTTTTGATCCTCCAGCTATACCCTACTTGAGATACTGAGGATGAGGTGTTGTGCAGACAAAAGATCCTCTGCTAACTCCGCCTCATCCTTGTGGAACACCCTTCCTATTACCCATCAAACTTCTCCTCACTTGGAGGCTTCAAGAAAGGTCTTAAGACATTTCTCCTCGAGCAGAGTCTGTACTTGCAATTACTGATCTTGTGCCAACTGGTTTGAATATTTACTTGATTGGTTTGTACTTGTTGCTCCATGTCTGTTCCATTAGCTTTCTGTTGTAAATGGTTCATTGTTCACTAACTCTGTAACCCTGTGCATATTGTGTATATTTTTTAATATTTGTATATTTTCTTGACATCCTGTGTTATTTTTTGCATCCCACGTAATTAATTCTTTTACCATGAAAAAGGGACTTTTGAGCCCAGTGGGACTACCTGGTCAACAAAATTCAATAAATAAATAAATTATGTGTGACTTACAAGCCCCAGAACCACACACTGTGGTTGACTGGGGGCAAAGGGTGCATTATGGAGGTGAGGTGAGGTGCACAGCTCCTCAGAAGGGGTAGCATAAGCCAACCAGCATTCACCCCCTCACTAGCTGACCATGTGGAGAGAGGGTGGTCAGAGACCCTCTGACTTAGTGGAAACTACAAGTGTAGAAGACGGTAGTCAAATAGTCCATAAGGTATCACACACTGTAGGGTTCCAACAAGAGCAATCATTGTAGAAAAAAAAGGAAAAAAGGGGGGTGCAACATGTAGTAACTAAGAGCCTGATGTACAAATAGGCATGGAAACTATGGGCCCCACACTTAATACATGTGCTTGGTTGTTTGTTGTGCACCTGCTGAGCAGGTGGGACAATTCACAGTGGCAGTGGGTGATCCCGGCAGGTGCAGGCAGTATTGCATAGCAGTGCATCTTCATGGGACCGTACATGCTCACAGAATGCCTGATGACCCCACCGTATAAGGTGATGCCCAGCCCTATGGATTGCTACATGGAAAAGGAAAATGTGGATAATACAGGTTTGATCAATTGCAGCTCAGGTGGCAGTCATACCACTGCTGCAAAACCACCACCAAGGGGGCTGGGAGAGGATGCTGCATGGCCACAGGAGGTGAGCCCTGGCAAAGGAGGCAAATGTGCCTGCCATACCAGGTCACAGACACCAAACATTACAGCTCAGGAGTCAGCCACACTGGCAACGAAGGTGTGGGAAAAGTATGCCACCTTGTATGGGCCAGGACACTGAAGGGGAGCCCTGCTCACAGCTGGTGTGAGTAGGCATCCAAAATGCCATCAGCAATTAGGGCACTCAAGCACAAAAGATGTGATCCATTGGGGTGGTGAAGAGGAAAATGGCACAGCTGGTGACAGGTGGTGGAAGCCCTGCAGGGTCCCAGAGCACACAGAAGTGGAGAGCATCATGACTGACACCATTAGCAAAGAGACTGTCTGAGGGGAGGACAATTGGCTTGACAGGTTGGAGGGTAAGTACAGGCTCCCCTGGGGTTAGGTGTGGCATGGCTTCCAACCACAGCTCACATGATACACTCTGTGTTCCCTTAAAGGAGATGGGCTAATAATGCCTGCACTGGACATAGCAGAGGACATGAACAAAGAGGAGACACAGGGCACAGGTAGGCGCAGGGTGCCACACACCCTGCCATATGCGATGGGGGCATGGGGTACAGAGGGTGTTACCTGTACTGCAGCGGGCATGTATGTGTAGGTGAAGACCAGGAGTGACTGACACATCTGGGTGGTGGGCCCTACCAAGGCAGTAGTGTGCACATATGGTGGGCGGGAAGGTGGGGGCACTATTTCCAATGTATGGGATCATGGGAGGTGGGGGAACATGGCAAACATTTCCACACAACATGCCTAACACCCACCTTCTTCTCCCTAATCGGTACCCTGCCCAGCATGTACCTAGACGTCCTTGAGACCCCAAACACCCAAGACACCCAGAAAATACAGGACACCGAGGGCACCCCAGACAGAAGCTGGCAGGTCATGGAGAATACAGGAGACACTGACCCTCCCCACAGCATAGCAGGAAGCCTGGACCTTCCACCCCAAATACAAGCAGTGCACTGTTCCATGACACCACCCACCCCACTAGTTCCCAACATGACTGGACACAGGGACAGACATGCAGGGGATACTAGCAGTTACTATGCTACCAGTGGACTGCCATGTGGGTCAGCCCCAGCCAGCAAATGGTGCATGGCAGGTGTGTGACCAAGTCAGGTTGCCTGCCAGGGACATGAACCCATTGCAGGGTCCTTTCTGGGACCCCCATGCCTTAGGTGCCATTTCCTGCATGGCATGTATGCAGAGCTCCATGGGCTGGAGCAGCAGTGGATCTGCAAAGAAAGAACAGGTCATGAACAGCTAGAGCACATGGCCCCTAGTATTGACAGTATATTCAGAGAGGTGACAGGCATGCAGGATGAGCTAGAGGCCATCTGATGGTCCCTGAGCGGAGGACTCAAATTCATAGCTGAGGTCTTCAGACAGCACTTCAACAGCCTGACACAGGCAGTGTGGGCATACCACTGGCTTGTGCTGTGTGAAGTGACTCCTATTGGTGAGACAGAGCTGGAGCCTATACCCATGGTGAGCTCAATTCAAAGCCTGCACCCATGTGTGAGATTGTCCCAGAATCTGAACCCATAGGCAAGCCCGAGCCCGGCAGCTAGACCCAGCCATGGGGGAAGCAGAAGGCAAAGTCACATGATGGCAGGAGGAACATTACCCACCTACATAAGATGCACTATGGTGAGGGCTTCCATGCCACAGGCACTCATAGCAGGATACATAGCACACATCATGGCAGGCAGCTAATGTAAAGGCATGCACACCACAGTGTTACAGACCATCCCCCCCATCACACAGCACCCCCAGGCATCATTCTTCTTAGTGTGTGAAATAGTTCTTCATAACCCGGGCCCTGTGTGCATGCTCAGCACTTTACCCTTGGCCAAGCCCCTCTTGCACGTCCTCCGCCATCAGCAGCAATGTCCTCTCCTTTGCCAACATGTTAATCGGGAAGTGGTTCCACACTCTCAGGCGCTAGTAGGCACTTCTGAACAACTATGTTGTGTAGCATGCAGAAGACCGTGAACACCTTGCACACCTTGCTGGGAATGAGCTTCAGCATTCCCCTATCCTTTCCAGACACCTGAAGAGCATCTTCAGCAGATCAACACCCTCTTAATGATGCCTCATACCTGGGAATTCATACTAGGATTCTGGGGGATTTCAGTGCCTGGGTCGATGATGAACTCTCACAATTTGGACAAGACCTCCTCCAACTAATGAGCTTGTTGGGGCTTATACAGGTAGTTACCTCTGCAACTCATATCTATGGTCATTCCTTGGACCTGGTCTTCGTACTTGGGATGGAGTTCGACGACCTAGTGGTGGAACCAGTTGGTTGGTCAGACCATCATACTATAAGGTTCAGGTTCGAGGCACCCTCCAATAGACCTGCCCCTACAGAGATGGTTCGGTACCACCCTTTAAGGGGCTTTGATCCCAGAGAGTCTTATGGAGGTACTGGACCAGTCAGGTTTGATGAGTGTATGCGAGGAGCTGGGGGAACTGGTACTAGCCTATAGTAGGGCAGTGACTGGGGCCCTTGACTCCTTAGCCTCTGTCTGTGTTCACCTCCTTTCCCTTCACCAGAAGTCCCCATGGTTTGATGGGACTTTGAAGGAGAGGAGATGAGATGAGGAGGTCTAAGGTTGGAGCGGTGTTGGCGGAATCCAGCCTGGAGGATGTCAGACTTAGATTGATGGTCCATTATAGGGACTATCGATTGACAGTCTCCTATAAGAAGGCTGAGTTCCTGTCCAAGGAGATTGCCGTGGCAAAAAATCAACCAGCTCGGCTCTTCCAGACTGTTGACAAATTGTGCAATCCAACCTGCCTTCAGTCATGAGTAGCTTTTTCACAGATTAGATGTGATGAGTTTTCTCAGTTATTTGCTAATAAGATTGCCACCATCAGGTCAGAGATCCAATCAATGCCCTCAAATGGACCTTGTGACAATGGGCAAAAGGTTGCAAGCACTCTGCCTGTCTGGTCTGACCAACCAGTTTGCGACTGTGGACATTGTGCAGGTCATCTAGGGACTGCCCCTGACCCACTGTAGCTTGGACACGGGCCCAACATGTCTCCTAGTGGGGTGTGTTAAAGTCATTGGCCCAGTCCTTGCTGGAATTGTCTAGTGTTTCCTGACCCCGTGAAGGAGGCAGTAGTAACACCACTCCTGAAAAAATCTTCTCAACACCCAGACTGCCTAGCAAACTACAGACCTGTCTCTAACTTGCCTTTTGTGGGCAAGGTTATTGAGAAGATAGTTGTGGCACAACTGGATGACCATCTGACAATTCATGATGTATATGATCCTCTCAGTTTGGTTTCAGGAATAGGCATAGTACTGAGACCGCCCTTGTTCGGGTACTAGATGATCTCCTGATAGTGAGAGATCGAGGGAGTTGTTCCATCTTAGTTCTCCTTGATCTCTCTGTGGCACTTGATACTGTGAACCATGGGGTGTTGCTGGAGCACCTGAAATTCTCTGCAGACTGTCTGGTACATTTCTCAGTTGGTTTAGATCGTTCCTCACTGGCAGGAGGCAGAGGTTGTAATGAGATTTACTCCTCGGCTTCTCTCCACCTGTCATGTGGGGTTCCACAGGGCTCCATCTTATCCCTCATGTTGTTTGCAGTGTATATGCTGCTGTTGGGGGATATTATAAGGTGGAATGGGCTGCATTTCCACTGCTATGCAGATGATACTCAGGTCTACATGTCCTTTGTGCCTTAACAGGGTAGAGTAGACTCAGTCTTTAACAATTGCCTCTCTGAGATCCGGGGTTGGATGAGTGCCAGTTGGTTGAGGCTGAACTCTGACAAGACCGAGGTGTTGGTAGTAGATTCAGGTCACCAAGGCTTGGGGCTACAAGCTGGTCAATCTTCTGGGCTTCGGCTTGGAGGTGGCCAGCTGCTTACCTCAAATTAGGTGCGAAATCTGGGCGTTGTATTTGACAGCAGTCTGACATTAAAATGTCAGGTATCAGCAGTTGTAAATACTTTGTTTTACCATCTGAGGAACATCACCAGGAACAAACACCTGGTTCCGCCTGACAATATGGCAACTCTGGTTCATGCCTTTGTAACTTCGCACCTTGATTACTGCAACGCCCTATACCTAGGGCTACTGGGGGATGATATTTGCCAATTGCAGCTACTGCAGAATGTGGCAGCCAGGTTGTTGACTGGTTTATCGAGATCTTGCCGTATCACTCTTGTGCTCCATGGACTGCACTGACTGCCAGCACATTGGTGAATCACCTTCAAGGTTGGGTTACTGACCTATAAAGCCCTACACAGACAGAGACCTGGCTACTTGCAAGATCTTCGCCCTACTGCCCCTCTGCTCACTCTGATCCACCGATGAGGGATTGCTAGAGGTTACCAGGGTCTGATTAAAGACTTCTGGGGCACGTACTTTTGCTTTGCAGCCCCAACCCTGTAGAATTCTCTACCTTGTCAGATTAGAGACCACTGACAGCTTTAAAACTGAATTAAAACATACTTGTTTAGCCAAGCATTCTCTGATGATAGTTAAGCTTAGTTGCTGCCATCTGGTTAACGCTACTAAGATTATGTCTGTATTATGTTTTAATTATTGATGTTGGTATTAACCTTAACCTATTTTTAGGATGTAAAGCTTTGGTCTAATGGAATTGTGCTGATAAATAAATTTTTTTTTTAACCTTGTATTTATGCTCCTCCTGCACTCTTCTCTCCACTCTCTCAGACTACCTCAACCTGTGTTACCTCCCTCGTCTGGGTCTGCTCCTAGAGTACATGGTCCACTAACCTAGGTGCCCGGATAACCCCCGGGTAGGGTGAGGAGGAACTCTCCCACTTACCCCCTCCGAACCATGCTTGCTATGACGTGGACCGGTACAGCGGAGTCTGTCCGACAAACCTGAGGACACAGCGAGGAGTCGTCGCCTAGGAGAGATGAGGGTGATTTTCCTCTGTTCGTTCCCCGATACCGGTGTGCAATGAGGGCAATGAGCACAGAGGCATGCTGAGATGTGCCTTCTGCTCCGCCCCTCTGCTGCCATCTGCCCTATCCCTGTGCTGCTACTCCCTCCTACTGCACCTTCCACCTGGGCTCCCTAGGTGGTGGAGGCGTACTGCGAGGGCATGCAGGTAATCCTCTCGAAGGAGCGAGCCGTTGGATGCTCAATCCTTCTCCTCCACAGCCTACCCCTGGCAGCCCGTGCTCGTTCCCTCAACCCAGGTCGCTGGCGTGGTAATGAGGTAAGGCATTCAGCGCCTCAGCCCTCTGCGCCACCGGGCCTGCTCTGATAAATAAATTTTGATTGATTGATTTACTTTTAGAAGCTCAGATGGCTGAGGCCCATACTGTAGGTAGCTTCTTATATCTCTAAGTAATTTAATGGTTATCAATAATATTTTCATCAAATCTTCACTTGAATTCATTTTTGGTGTTGCTTATGGCTACATTTTCTGGCAGGCAATTCCAAGCCTATCACTCTCTGGATGAAAAAATGCTTTCTAGCTGTGGTTTTAAAAATTGTTCTTTTAGCTGTGAGGGGTGGTCTCTGGTGTTTATGTTATGTTGTTTGAATGTGAAAATTCATCTCAGACATAAGATAGGGATATTGTAGGATGCCATACAAAACTAGTAGATCTCCCCTTAGTTTCCTTACATGTAATGACATTAAATTGCGAATGGTCAGCCTATCTGTGTAGGGGAGGACTTCTAATCCCTTAATGGTTTTAGTTACAGTACACTGTGTTGAATTTGCTCAATCCTATTGCTGTATTTGCAGGTATAAGGGTTCCATATTCAGCTAGTATAGTCCAGATGGAGTACAATGTGTATTAAACTTGAAGGAATTAGAGATCATGATTCCCAAGTCCTTTTCTTCTGAAACTGATTTTAGGGCAGCGTTATTCAGAATATATTTCTGACAGCGGTTGTTTTCTCAGATGCACTACACTGCATGTATTTAGATTAAATAACATAGTCATTTTATGTTTGCTTGCGCATGTAAAGAAACACAGTGCCATCATCCGAGTTTTCGTAGGTGTGGCACCCGTCTTACAATTCAGTCAGTGTGTTTGCAGGCGCGGACGCAGTTCTCCAGTGAACGCTGCAGCTGTCTGTGACAGCAGTTGAAAATGCAGTGGCTGTACAGTTGAAAGGAAAAGCTACACTTCAGTGAGCAGCGATAAGATATCGTGTGCTCATGCATGCTCTCCCCCCACACACACGCACGCATACTGCATGCTCGTGCTTCCCTCCCACGCACACACTGTATAGCCGACGAGGGTGCCCAATCCCCCATCGGCTGTGCTGCGCTGCCCCCCCCAACAGAGTTCCAGAAGCCACGCTGGGAGCCCATCCCAGCATGGCAACAGATCATATGGCCGACGGGGGTGCCCAATCCTCTGTCGGCTCCACTGTTCACCCCAGAAAATATAGAGTGCCACGCTGGGAGCCCACCTCAGTGTGGCAACAAATCGTATGGCCGATGGGGTGCCCAATCCATCGGCTCCACGGCCCCCAAACAGCCTTCCAGCTGCCACGCTTGGGAGCCCACCCAAGCGGGCACAAGTCGCTGCCGTCTGAATAAAAAAAAAAAAAAAAAGAAACCTGAAAGAAAAAAACTTCCCTCGTTGACTGTTCTGACCCAATCTCCCTCCACCGCGCCAACCCTCTGCACACCCTGCCTCCCCACACCCCCTCCTCACCCCATACTTAGCTCCGGAGCTCGGTGCGACGATCTTCAGTGGACCGGGAACATGTCTGCACTCTTCAAAACCGACCGTGAACTGAGGAAATGCCGGTAAACTGTATAATGTAATAAATAGGGGTTTTTCAACTTTAGTGCATATCTCGGGCATTTTGGGGAATATTTTCACCAAATTTTCAACATGAGGTTTTTGGGACCCCGCCTCATGAATTCTGTCACTGTCATGGCGTTAATCGGCCCCGAAAGGTGATTTTGTGGTCACTGCGAGGAACCACCTTTCGGGACTGATTTATGAAATGACAGTGTCACAGTTCATGAGGTAGGCCACCAAAAACCCTATGTTGAAACTTTGGTGAAAAAATTCCCCAAAATGACTGTTTTACGAGCATGCGTTGCACTGTTCCTTACGCACTCATAGTTAAGTGAATTTTCAATATGTTTCACCCAGATTTTAACATTGCCATTTTACCATACCTCCTTATGAGCAGTACAGCTGACATTTCTTACATCTGACCCAAAATGTGTTTCCGCGCATGTAGCGCACAATGGCGCAGTCAGTGTGCGAAATCAATGTTTGGGACAGATTAAGAAAATCACAGTGACACTGTTCATGAGCAGAGGTGTTAAAATGGCTATGTTAAAAATTTGGTGAAAAAATTCCCCGAAATTACTGTTTTACGAGCATGTGTTGTGCTGTTCCTACACACGCTCGTAAGTATGTGAATTTTCAATATTTTCATTCCAGATTTTCAACATTGCCATTTTACCACACCTCCTTATAAGCAGTATAGCTATCATTTTTCACATCTTGGCCAAAACGTGTTTCCGACCATGTAATATAAAATACGGTCGAAAGTAAATCAATGTTCGGGACAGATTAAGAAAAATCACAGTGACACTGTTCATGAGCAGAGGTGTTAAATGGCTATATTAAAAATTGGGTGAAATATGTCCATAAAATGACTGTACTACGAGCGACCATTGCGCAGTTTCCACGCACCCTCGTAAGTTCATGGATTTCTAATATTTTCAGTCCAGATTTTCACCACTGCCATTTTTCCACACTTCCTTATGAACAGTACAGCTATCATTTTTCACACCATGGCTGAAATGTGTTTTCGCACTTCCAGTGCAGAAATGCGTAGTCGCTGTGGGAAATCACTGTTCGGGACAGATTAAGAAAATCACATTGACACTGTTCATGAGCGGAGGTTACAAAATCCCTGTGTTAACAATCTGCTGTAAAAAATCCCCAAACTAATTGCATTAAAGGTGTGCGTTGTGCATTTTCTACGCACGTGCGTGACTTCACCAGTTTTTTAAATATTTTCACTGCAGAAGTTCAACATTGCCATTTTTTGCACCTCCCCATGAACAGTACAGCTGTCATTTTTCACATCCTGTTCGAAATGTGTTTTCGCACCTGTTGTGCCAAATGGCGTAGTCGCTGTGCGAAATCAGCTTTTGGCTAACAAACTGATATTGCCACTGTTCATTAGGTGTGGGTCACAAAAAACCCATGCTGAAAATTTGGAGTGAAAATGCAAATGAACGCCTGAGGCGTTAGGGTTTCCGACCATAACGCCCCAGCCTGTAGAGATTGAGAGGCATCAGGGGTGTGACTTGGGATTCTCACCTGTAATGCTCATACCATTCCACACCCTGCAGCCAGTGGGAGGCATTGAGGTGTGCCTTGGACCTCTTGACCAAAGTTCACCCCACTCTCCTATACAGACCCATCTCACATTTTTCCTGATGGAATGGGGTGAGCATAAGAAACCAAAGACCCCAAGGCACACCATGACACCCTTCAGTGTCTGCAAGGTAGGGTGTGGTGAAATGGCGTGGCCGTTATGCCTGACAACCCAAAGGCACACCCCAATGCCTGTCAGTCTCTGCAGGGTGGTGGTGGGTTGGCTTCAGTTCAATACTTCACTATCATTCCTATTATGCAGCTCTCTAACTTCTACACTACCAATGCCAGCAAGCAAACATTCGGCATTGACAAATGCTTGTATCAACGTCTGTTTGTAAAGAGCTAATTTGTTTGCTGTTACTGCAAGGATCCCCAATTTACTGTCATCCGTGTACGTTGATGCCCAGTTATGTACCTCTGAAGTCACATCTGAGATGAACAAGGAGAATATTGTTGAACATAATACGGGCCCCTGTGGGACCCCATTTATAGCACTCCCCTTGGATGAGTGATGTCCTTTAACAGAAACCACTTGTGTTCTATTATTAAGGCATTGTATGACCCAGTTGATAATATTTGTGTTAAGTTCCTGTTTCAGCATTTTGTCTATAGCCCAGTGTGGCACACTATCAAATGCTTTACAGAAATCTATGTACATAATGTCCAGCGGGATGTTGTTGTCAAGTACACTGCTCACTTTTTCATAGAAACAAAGGAGGTTAGCTAGGCATGATCTCACTGCTTTATCTGTGCTGTTCAGTGTCAGTACTATTTGTGTTATGTGCTCGTGTATTCTGTCAGCCTAAATAGATTCCATGATTTTGCTCAGTACTGAAGTCAGAATTATGGAACAGTAATTTTGGACATTTCATTTACTGACTTTTTGAAGATAGGAACAACTTCTGTTAGTCTCCAGTCTTTTGAGACTTCACCCTGTCACTGGATTTATTATACAGTATGGTAAAAGGTTTAAGGTTGCTTTTGCCCAAGATTTTAAGCATTTTAGATGAAAATTTATCAGGGCCCCGAGAGCTGTGGTTTTTAGATTATTTATTTTAATTCAATTTCATTCTCATGTACTGTATGATAATCTGTTCATTTTTTTTTTTTATCACAGCTAACTGTCCATTATACTTTGTAAAGACTCTACAGAAATAGTGATTCAATGCATCAGCCAAATGTTTTGGGTCTATTAGAATTGTACCATCTTTATTGATTGGGACTATTGCTGTCTCATTCTTTTTTAATTAGTTTATACCACTGTAAAATTGTTTGGAGTGAGTTATTTTTGTTTGCATTTCTAGCTAATTAAATTTCAGCCTTTTTGCTTATTACTTCAAGTACGACTTTGTATTTTTCTCAGTCCATGCTTGATTTTGATTTTAAGTACTTATCATATAGTCTTTTCTTTTTCTCAATGGTTCTTCTGATATGTTTGTTATACTATTTGGGTTTTAGACCTCTGATTATATTTTTGACCATATTTATGTTTTGGTCACAAATATTAATGAGATTAGTTTTGATCTTGCACCAAGTTTCCTCAGCTGATAAGTTACCCAGTTCCTGTTCCCTATTAATCTTGAAAAACATTTTTTCTGAATTAGCTTACAGCGTGGTATAAATAAATTTAAATTATGCCAATTATCCTGGATATGGAAGATTTAATGGTAAAATTTGTCAACCCTCTACTAACTGAATCTACAAACTGTCGCAGGATCATGTATGCAGACAACCTCGTCCTGTTTAGCAGTCATGAAAATCCAGATCGGGTGCCCCAAACTCTCAACAAAGATTTCTGTTCTATAGCTCATTGGTTCTCCTCCAAAATGCTAGTTGTGAATGAGAAGAAAACAAAAGCATTTGGCCCAAAGCAATGGTTCACAAGCTATTCCTCTACCCAGCCACCTTCACTATGCATTCACATTCCTGAAGGAAGCACACTCGAGCAGGTTACAGTTTTCAAATACCTGGGTGATACCCTTGACCCACACGTCACCTTCTGTAACCACATTGGTCAGTTGGTGAACAGGGTGAACCAAAGCTTTGGAGTTTGCTGTCGCTTAAAACACATCATGATACCCGAAGTCAGACTCACCATAGGGAGGGGTACACTTTAACTTCTCTTGGATTATTGCTCACCCATCATCTCTCTCTCACCTCACCCTACCTTCTCACTCACCTGAACACAGCATACAACAATATCTGCTGATTCATTTCCCTTGCCCCTTACTGGACACACCGCTGCAACCTATATGCCACACTAGGCTGGCTATCCCCACAGGCCCACAGAGACCTCAGGATGGGCTTGCTTATCTTTAATGCCTTATCAGATGATCCCAATTCACCATTATCCAGCCTGCTCAAAATTAAACAAGGTCCTTGCTTCCTTAAAACATCACACCTCAGATTACTGGACAGCAATATATCCAACATGGATATGGGCATGAGAGCCTTCTCTTACACTGAACCCAGGTTGTGGAATGCCCTACCTGAGGAGCTCCATGCCCTGGGGTCACCCCTAAATTTCCAAAAAGCACTTACACAATACCCTACTATCCAAAATATCATGCTGCTGCTAATCCAGGTTGAACATCACATGAGCATCCCCCATCATGTGGTTGGGTATTCCTTCCCATTCTACCAAGCCTCTGAAAGCAAATGTAATACATTGTGTGTTTGGTGCAAACTACTGGTTTGATATGACTGTCTAAAATTGGGTACCTGACTAATGTAAACTGTAAACTGCTGCTACTGAATGTGATCACTGTATAGTTATTTGTCTAAATACTGTCAATGTAATCTGGCAGGGACTGTCTTCCTATTCTAAACTTGTACAGCTCCTCTCAGACATTGTCTTGTATTGTATGTGCCATCTAGATGGCCTGGGTTGTGCCTGAAAATGGTCCCTGGGACCAGTGTACTTACCCAGTAAACAAAAACATAAATAAATAGATACAATAAATGGTGCTGGGGTTGCTGTCTGCAACTGGTGCTCCCACAGAGCATTATGATATATTAAAGGTTTCAGATTTGAGAACCAGGTTGAGAACATTATCTTTCCTTGTTGCGTTAGCAACCATCTATTGTATATCAGAACAGCTAATATTCTTCAGGTGAAGCTACCTCTGGCTGGAAGCTGCAATACTGAACATAGGATTTGCAAGAAAGCGAGTTGTGCTCACAACAGAGAGGTGAACCTTACAATTGTCTTTGGTTTTGTAGCAGATATTCTGCAGGTGGAGGCTACTTCTAACAGAAAGGTGAAATAAGGAACTTAGAATTATCAGGAAAGACAGTCTTTCAAGCAACAGAGGAGGTGGATCTAGCTTTACTTTTGTTACAATTCTTAAGATTTTCAGTGCAGGAAGAGTTTAAAGCACAGCTGACTTATTTTGGGGCTGACTGCTTTCAGAGCACAAACCACCAGGCTGTTTTGGGGCTGGGGAGGTTTACCTGTGTCTGACTTGGATGTCTGGATTTTTCCTCTGTTTGATTAGCAGGGTATTTTCTCTGTCAAATTGTTGTGTAGGGCATCTTGCTGACAGGAAGGCACTCATCGCAGTGGTGGGTCAGAGCTTTTAGCTGATTGTTTCCTGAGGGCACAGTTTAGGCCCAACCCCTGCCCACCCTCACCCCAACCACCCCTGGAAATAGTTCCTTTATACTTGGGGTTCTGACATAATTTCCTCAAGAGTGCAAGGTGCATATCACTGTCATATCCTCTCTAGCACACTGCACTGACAATATAAGCATACACATTGTATAATATATAGATTTCTATATAACAAACCAATCACACACACACACTCAAAAAAAGTAGATAAACATGTGGGGAGTAGTGCAATGTAATGGCAGTGGGGCAGCAATCTTCCGGGAGTCTTTCTGGAGGCTGAGATGCTGCCCTATTTGCAGACAACTTTCTGCCCTGAGGGAGGAAGTTGCCTGTCTTCAGGCCACACTGGACAGTAGTAAGGGAACCTTCTTCCAGGCCACACTGGACAGTAGGAAGGGCACCTCCCCATCCAGGGAGCACCAGAGCCACCACCACTACCTCAGAGGTTGTGAAGAAAGCACAGCAGTTGGACCACAGTGAGCTCAGGAAGGGTGAGGATGGTGGAACAGAGGCACACCCAGTCAGTTGTTGCACTCCACAATCCATACACCATTCTGGGGGAGCATAGCTCCCCTATGGATGCACCCGCAGAGGAGACTAAGGAGGCTGAGGACAACTGTCACAAGGGAGGCCCACAGGAAGGAGGCAGAGGACACCACAGGGAAAGGAAGCAGCTCCTGGTGGGGGACTCAATTATTAGGGGGATAGAACTGGGGGGAGCAGGAAAAACTGAAGTAGGGTGCCTGCCTGGTGCCATGGCTTGGAGGGACAGGAAGCGCATCCTCAGGATCATGAGAACAGCTACATGGGAGTCTGAGCTGGATGTCATTGTCCACCTAGGGACAAATGACTTGACTCATCATGAGATTAGAGCAGTGCCGGAGGACTTTGTAGAGTTGGGGAGGGGCATAAGACAAGTAGCACACACAGTATCCTTCTCAGAGGTGCTGCCTATCAGTGGCATGGGTGAGGCAAGGGTACTTTGCACCGTGCAGTTTAATGAATGGTTGAAAAATGGTGTGGAGCACAGGGGTTTAGCTTCATTAGGGACTGGGGTTCCACCTGGAGGGACACTAGCCTATACTGGCAGGATGGTCTGCATCTGTCCAGGAAGGAACAAGTCTTTTGAGCAATCGGTTTAAATGCTTCATTGGCAAGCTTTTAAACTAGTCAAGGGGAGGCACTGATAAGCAGCAGAAAATCCCAGCCTCTCCCTACAAAACAGGGTACTAAATGAGAGAAAAGACCAAGGTAGAAAGGTCAGTGGAGATGCTGCAACAGAAGAAAAGCCATCAAAAATGGAGAGCAATGAGTACCAATGCCCATAGTCTGGGTAACAAGCTTCCTGAATTAGTGGCCTTGATGGAGGAGGAACATCTGGATATTGTGGCAGTCACAGAAACATGGTACACACAAAACCATGACTGGGACATAAACATACCAGGATACACTATCTACAGGAGGGACAGGGAGGGTAAAAGAGGAGGAGGAGTAGCTCTTTACATAAGGGAAGGAATCAAAGCAACAGAACAAAAGGGTAAACAGGGAGGAGAAGAAGCACTGTGGGTAAATTTGGAGACAGGCAAAGGCACCACAATCCACAGGGTTGTATACAGACCTTCTCAGGGGAGAAAATGGACAAGGAAATGATAGAAAGTATACTTAGAATGGCAGAAAAAGGAGAATATTGCTGATGGGTGATCTGAATATGCCAGATGTTAACTGGAGTGCAGTTGCAGCAGCCACTTCGAAGAGTGGGGTTATTCTAGATGCCCTACAGGGGGCATGCCTTAGACAACTAGTATTGGAGCCCACTCTAGAGGGAGTGATCTTAGACCTGGTTCTCTCAAATGGAGATGGAGAGAGGATCACAGATGTAGAAGTGGGTAGCCATCTGGGAACTAGCGACCATCGAACAATATGGTTCACAATAAACACAGCAATAGAGTCAAGCTACAAAGGCAAAAGTACTGGACTTTAGGAGGGCTGACTTTGCAAAATGGGCGAGTGCCTAAGGAATGCACTAGCAAATGGGCAGGAAGGAGGGGTGGAAGAACAATGGGGAATAATAAAAACTGCCATCACAGAGGTAACAAGCCTTTGTGTGAAGCAAATAAAACAAAACGATGTCAGAAACCACTATGGTTCTCAAAGGAGGTGGCAGTGAAGGTTCAAGAGAAAAAGAAAGCATTCAGGAAGTACAAGGAATCACAGAAGGAGCAGGGCAGAGAACTGTATCAGTTAAAGTCAGAACAGCAAAGGCCCAAACCAAGGAAAAGATAGCCAACTCAGTTAAGAAGGGGGATAAAACCTTTTATAGGTACATCAGGGAGTGAAGGAAGACCAAGGAAGGATAGTGAGGCTTAATAAAGGGGGGAGGGTGACTGTGGAAAGGCAGAGATACTAAACAAATATTTTTGCTCAGTATTTACAAATGAAGAGGGGGAGGTACCTAAAACAAACAGTAGAAACACTCTGGATACAGAAGTTGATACCAGCCCATTTACAGAAGAAAGGGTTGTGAAAGAACTCTTAAAACTGAAGGTGGACAAAGCAATGGGGCCTGATGGGATTCATCCCAGAATTCTAAAAGAACTAAGGGTAGAACTAGTGACACCACTGACTACCCTCTTTAACAAATCATGGGAGGATGGGGTGGTACCTGAGGACTGGAGGAGGGCAGATGTGATTCCCCTTCACAAAAGTGGGAGTAGAGCAGAGGCAGGAAACTACAGACCTGTTAGTTTAACCTCAGTGATAGGGAAATGATGGAATCACTCTGAAGGAAAGAATTGTCGAGTATCTAGAGGCCAGAGGGCACAGGACCCAAGGCAGCATGGATTCACAGCAGGAAGGTCATGCCAGATGAATCTGTTAGATTTCTTTGACTGGGTGACCAAAGTAGTAGATCAGGAGGGGCTGTGGACATGGCCTACCTAGACTTTAGCAAGGCATTTAACACAGTCCCACACAAAAGATTAATATACAAGTTAGCCAGCCTGGGAGTGGGTCCCAAGATGACAGCCTGGGTAACAAATTGGCTGGAGAATAGGACACAGAGTATAGTAAATGGAGTCCACTCTGAAGAAAGGGGGGTTACTAGTGGGGTACCGCAGGGTTCAGTATTAGGACCGGTCCTCTTCAATGTCTTTATAAGCGACATTGCAGAGGGACTGGAAGGGAAAGTATGTCTCTTTGCAGATGACACGAAGATCTGCAACAGAGTTGATGCACAAGGTGGGGTGGAAAGGATGAGAAGGGACTTGGCAAGGTTAGAGGAATGGTCAAATGTATGGCAGCTAGATTCAATGCAAAGAAGTGCAAAGGTAATGCACCTGGGAAACAAAAACCCCCGGGAAGAGTACACAATGGGGGGTGAGATACTAACAACAACAAAAACAAACCAGATGATCAGATTGATAGGCAATTGGCTCCAGGACCAGACCCAGAGGGTCGTAGTTGGTGGGATAGTCTCATCCCCAAGGAGGGTCATTAGTGGGGTCCCACAGGGATCAGTCCTTGGGCCCCTTCTGTTCAACACCTACCTATCTGACATAAGGACAGGAATCAGGAGTGAGATGAGTCTCTTTGCAGATGACTCAAACTGAGGCGGTGGTGGATGGGGAGGAGGGAGAGTGGCCCTGCAGGGGACCTGGAGGCTCTGGAAAGATGGTATAGAAAGTGGAAGCTGAGGTTCAATGCAGGAAATGCAAGTACTCCACCTAGGGGCCAGAAACCCAGGCCAAGTGTACACCCTGGGGAATACTACAAGTCTCAATGGCTGAGAGAGGACCTGGGGTGGTGGTGGATGTCAAGATGAACAACTCTGAGACTTGTAGGAGGGCAGCAGCCAAGGCCAACAGGATGCTGGGATGCATCGCTAGGGGGATCACCTCCAGAAGGAGGGAAGTGATACTCCCTCTGTATAACTGCTTGGTGAGGCCACACCTGGAGTACTGTGTGCAGTTTTGGAGGCCACACTTAAAGAGGGACATTAACCTCCTGGAGAGGGTCCAGAGGAGGGCAACCAAAATGATTTGGGGCTTGGGGGACAGGACCTATGAGGAGAGGCTCGAGAGCTAAATATGTACACATTGGAGAGAGAAGGGACGGGGGACATGATGAGGGTCTTCAGGTACATGAAGAGGGTAAATGGGGAGGAACAGTCAGGGTGCTTTGAAGGAAGGAGGAAGGGGCCACTAGAGGGCATGGGTGGAAGCTGGAGGGGAAGATTCAGGGAGAAAGGAGGAGGTGCTACTTCACTGAGAGGGTGGTGGAGCCATGGAATGCACTACCTAGGGGGCTGGTGGAGGCAGAGACAGTGGAGGGGTTCAAGAGGGGGTGGGACAGGTACAGGGGAAGGGTTCTGGAAGCAAAATCTAATGCAGCAAGAATATCCGGAACTGGGAAGGGAGAAGCCAGAGAAGGCGAGGGGGACAGCAAGGTCAGCACCCAGGGTGGGGGCTGACCAAATGAGCAGACACGAAAGACCGTTAGGCCTATTCTGCTGGCATTTTAGTATGTTAGTAAAATGGAAAGGGACCTTGGGGTAGTCATATTAGATGACCTAAAGGTGGGCAAGCAATGTGAGAGGGCAGCAAGGAGGGCTGGGAGGGATACTGGGATGCATAGGGAGAGGCATCACCAGTAGAAAACAGGAAGTTATTATCCCTCTGTACAGACAGCTGGTGAGACCCCATCTGGAGTACTGCGTGCAGTTCTGGAGACCCAATCTCTGCAAAGACATAGACAGGATGGAAGCTGTCCAAAGGAGGGTAACTAAAATGGTGCAGGGTCTGCACTGGAAGACATATGAAGAGAGACTTAAGGAGCTTAATATGTATAGCCTCGAGGAAAGGAGGGAGAGGGGGGACATGATAGAAACTTTCAAGTACCTCAAGGAATCAACAAAGTCCAAGAGGGTAGCATCTTTCAAAAAAAGAGGTGTGCAAGAACAAGGGGCACAATTTGAAGATGGGGGGCTCAGAGGAAATTTAAGGAGTATTTTTTCACAGAGATGGTTGTGGATGCATGGAACGGCCTTCCTCCGGAGGTCGTGGAGTCAAAAACAGTGGTGGAATTCAAGCATGCATGGGACAGTCATAAGGCAATTCTAGGGGCGGGGTAGGAAGAAGTAGGCTGCTGGTTAACTAGGATTTGCAGCTTATCCAGTAGGTAGGGAAATGGGCAGACTGGGTGGGCGCGGTCCTTATCTGCCATCAAATTCTGTTTCTATGTATGTTTCTATGTTTCATAAAATTTTGCATGGTTTATATTCCAATTTATTTTGGGTGAGTTAAAGTCTCCAGTGATCATGACATTACCAAGATCACATGCCTTCTCAAATTCTTAAAATATTTCAATGTCAGTCATTATGTCTGAATCTGGGGTCTATAGTATAGTATAGTCTGAATATTTGTTCGGCTGCTTGTGTATTTGTGACTTAAATCCATAAGGACTCAGTTTTACATATGGGACATTTTATAGTGGATGATATATCAACTACTGACACACAGACACACACACACACACACACACATATATATATATATATATATATATATATATATATATATATATTGCAAAAACTTTGTTAAAACACTAGTTGGGTTAAAGCAACAAAATTAGGGAAATGTGACATTAGGGTTTCCAACCTAACACCCCACCCCTACCCTACAGGCAGCAACAGGCGTGGGGTGTGCCTTGGGTTGTCAACCCTAATGCTTACCCATTCCATGAGTAAATAAGCAGAGATGGGTACAGTATATGAGAATGGGGTGAGTGCTGGGGTTGACAACCCTAAGGCACACCACACACCTGTTGCTGCCTGTAGGGTAGGAGTGGGGTGTTGGGTGGGAACCCTAACACCACATTTCCCTACTTGCCACTTCTAACCCTAACTAGTGCATTAACAAAAGTTTTTGTACAATGAATTCCTAATTTTTGAGATAGTATAATTGATCCTCATTTGCCTGTGTGAGCACAGGGCCCTCGGGCCCTGCCCTGCCCTCCCATCCATCCATCCATATCCATGTATATTCTTGTAATAGTATGTATAATTTTTAAGCAGTAATGGCATATTGCTGAGCAATAAAACTTATTGACTGACTGACAGTGATCCTTACTGATATTGCTGGTACCAAGAAGTAAGGTATTAATAGGGTTGAATTCACAACTTTTGAGTATTCGGGGTAGTCTGACTTGTACATCTTGTATTTTAGCTCCTGAAAGACTGGATACCATAGTGTTGACTCTATCCTTTTTACGTATTTTTACATATTGTAGTGTCATAATCTTTAATGATAGAGGTGTCAGCATGGCTCAGTTGGTAGCACATCTGCCTGTGGGTGAGAAGATCATGGGTTCTTGTCCCACACTGGGATTGGGCTCATACCTTCAACACTGGCACCCGACTGCAGAACTGGGAGGGGGGGATGCTGTAATGCTGGGGTGTGCCATTCTTCAGATGAGATGTTAAACTGAGGTCCCTTCTACCCATCTCTGGTGCTGTCCTGGTGGGTGTCCAGGTGGAAGTAAAAGAACCCAAGGCACTTTTTTGCAAGAATAAGGGATTTTGCCCAGTGTCCTGGCCAAAATTTCCTTTCCCAGAAAACCAGTTAATGCAATTTTCCAAGGCTGTGTGTGGGTGTCGATGTGCGAAATGGCTACCACTACACATTCAATCACTTCATGTTCAGTCTAGCATTGCTTGTAAAGCGCTTTGGGGGTACAATGTGTATGAAAAGTGCTATATAAATGCTGATGCTTCTTCTTCTTCTAGAGTCTCTAATTACTGTTTTAGTTCTGTTTGTCCCACTAGGGTCAGTGGGTACTTTTGAATGATTTTGCTCACCCCTGGGATATGTTTCAACCATTAGGTGGTCAAATTTGTTGCTAATGGGGATGGCTGATGGTTTGAAAATCTCTGCGCTCTGACTGCTTTTGTGTTGTTTTGTATGGGCTGACAACACACCACTGACTGTACAGCTACTCCACCTCAGTCTCCAGCTGTGGCAACAACATCAGTATCTGCTGTCACTTGTGGAGTGGGAGGACAGTCACTATGTGCATACACATATCCCCCTGGTGCCCCCCCCCGCAAGTATGCCTACCAGTGAGTCACCACTGGCCAACTGGCAAGGCCCTCAGCAGTGGCCACAGTCCTGAGTTCACCGGCATGCGAGAGTCGTATGTCAAACCCAAGAACATGACACAGACATGCATAATTACACCTGCAGCATTGCAAATGACCTGCATGTTCATGCTGTGGCATGACTTGTGAGCCCTGTATGCCTCTGCTGCCTGGGATTGGGCGATTAGTGCAACATGCATGCAATCGATACCAATGGTACTGGGCATGCCAGCCACTGCATAGAACCCTGCCCTGGTATCCTTCAGGTTCCATCCAGTACATGAGAAGTATATATAGCCACCACGGTGTGCGTGTAGTACATCCATCACCTACCAAAGGCACCTGCTGATGGACAACTGGCTCATGCCAGTTTAGCCCTAATCATGCATTGAAATGTGCCAGTCCCATAGTATGTCAAGGCTATTAGTGTGTGTCTTGACCTCAGGGCATGACTGCATTGGGTCCTTGTTTACAGACATGGTCCCAACAGTTGGCACAGCTCCTTACAGTGTCCATAATGGAGCGCTTGCCAATACATTGTAGCACTATAAATGTAGGTGTGTCCATCTGTGGTTGGTATGTCCTTCAACAGTGTGCCTGGCATCTGTGCACCCCCTCCTTGTGGTGAACCTGTAGGAGCACCATGTTCATCAAGATACCAGGGCACATTGCTGCACTGTTCCTGCAGCTGAGAACCTTCCCTGCATCCTAAGGGCCAGGCATCTGACTTGCCATCTGTGGGCCCCTTTAATTACCATCCAAATGGCCGTATTGCTGTGCGATAGGTGTAGGTATGCCCAACGGGTGTAACATCATGGTGTCATGCGAGACACCTGTGTTTACAGAATGCTACTATCCATGCAGATGAGCACTGGCAGGATGCCCCTGACAAAGCAGGCACACACAGTGTCAACGCCTGTGCCTCTAACCACAGAGTACCATGGACCCTCATCCTGGAAGGAACTCTGTATAGGGACAGGACAGCCAGTACTGGTGGCTCATGGAGCCTGTCCAAGTGAGTAGCATGGTCCGTACAGTGGTGCTTCCCCCCAATGCCACTGCATGCTTGTCGCTTGTGTGTCCCTCTGTATCGGACTGCATTTTCATATCTCATTTCAGGAGCCCATAGGGACCCTCAAAGTGCAGAGAGGAAGACCACAGCACCAGCAGAATCCCTAACTGTGTACATCCTGACCCTGGACAGGGATGTGAATAAATAGCTCCCACACGACATGGGCTCAGATGATGAGGGTGGTGATGGTACAGCCAGAACAGGACAGATGGAAAGGGGTGCTGAGCAGGAGAACCCTGACCTGGACTTTCTCCAGCAGGTGATGAAGCCAAGAACCCACTACAGAGCCAAAAGGAGTGTATGTGGACTGTATTGATGTACTGGCAGAGCCTGGCTGTGATGCACCACAGGGTGTGGCAAACACTGGGAGACACCATTGTGGAGTGTGAGGTAACACCCCAGTGTTCTGGACATTCAGGATGCTAATATTAATGGCAGGGCAGCTACCCTCTACCATTGAGATACTTCAGTGTCTTTTCCAACTTATGGTTACTATGTCCTGCCATTTGTTTTCCTAATACATGCCATTATGGTGAATGTGCTCCCTGTGTCATGCATGTTATTGGGATGGTGGGTGGGACAGGGGCATTGTGGCAGTGCATCATTATTACTGACAAGTTTGGACATTTTGTTTGGTAGATATCCTATCCATGTTACATTGTAGCTGTCAGTGGTGAAGATCTGCAGTGCAGCTTTCACCATGAGGAGAAAAGTGGGGTACATGGCTGCAATTGGGGATGGTCCTTCCATCCAATCATGAGTACTAGTGTACCCAATAGAAGCAGGGACAATTCCATCATTTGTTTCCATGCCATGGTGCCGGTACGGGCGTAGGGGCCAGCTCGCCACACTACGGATGGTCGGATTGACTGCTACGATGGCAGCTATGCTGTACATATTGTATGTGTTCTTTTGTGCATTCTGTACATATTGGTGGGTGGATAGGGCCCCACTACATATTTTGAAGGGCTTCCCTTACAGTCGATGACACTGGAATTATTGTGCTATCTATGGTACAGTCCCTATCTTGCTGGTTGCTGCCTGCCATGTGTGTTCTAAGCTGCACTCCTGCCTCCCTTACAGCAGCCCTCCAGCATGTGTGGCAGCTGACCCTCCACTATGTCCCTATTGGCTTTGGATCAGTGTCACTGCCAGAGCATAGTGCATATCTCCAGCCATGCCCCCTGCTGCAGATCTGTGGATCCTCTGTGTAGCTGCATCCACAGCCAGGCTATGCACCTGTGGTGGGTATGCTGTGATGGATATAGGGGAGCACTGTGTGGCATACACACATAACCTTCTGTGCAGCTCCTCTACACAGCCACATAGGGTGGCCGCACTTTTTTTTGGAGACACAGATCATGATTATACACCCAATAAAACTGATAGCAGCAGCAGTTCTGGAGAACTGGAGAGGAGGAAGATGTATAACAGGTAGGAGTTGGGCAGGTGCATGTAAGAGATCAAAAAACTCTGAAAGTAGTGGTAAAAAAATAGGCCCCAAAACAACGAGGGGAAAAACAACAAGCATCTGAAAAAACAGAAGGAAAGGCACAGACAAGTCAGGTGGGCCAACCCAGAACACATGGTAGTGGCAGTAGAGAATCATTCCTGACCCTGAAGAACTGGTGGAGGAAGAAGAAGAGGAGGAGGAGGAGGAGGAGGAGGGTGATGAAGAAGACCATGATAGCCAACCCCATAATACTCAGCAGAGAGGGTCAGTGGGAAAGACCAAACCAGTGACTTCAGTGTTGTGGATTTCTTTCTTGAGGACAAAGAATCACAGACACATGTAGTGTGCCTTCTATATAAGGACAAGCTGAGTTGGGGTTAGGAGGGAACAAAGCTGGGAACATCTGCCATGAAAATGCATTTGCTGAAGTCCCTCAAATCTCAGTATGTCAATGCTGATGGGCAAGGTGAGGAGACCATTACAGGACCAGGTAGAGAGGATGAGGAATAAAGTCCTTCAAGTGGTAGCAGATGCATAACTCCAATATCTTTTATTCATAAGTTCTTTAGCCCCTTGACTCCCACACCTCCAAGGGGTCACAAATCTGAAGTGAATTCTACTGCCGGGGCAGCAAAATAGAATCCAGCAGTCAAGTTCAGGGAAGAAAGGTACTCAATTGTCACTGGTCCAGTCCCTGCAAATGGACCAGAAACATAAAATGAACAGACCTAAGACAAAAAAGTTAACACAAGCAATTGTGGAAATTCTGGCCAGTGACTTGCTGCCATTCTCCTTTGTGAGCAATGCATGTTTTCTATTGTTATAGCAATTTGTAGTGCCAAGGTACTGTATGTACCAAAGTGTCTACAAGACTTTGTCACATGCCCTACAATCATCATTTGCGCCAGTGGTGAACAGCCGCACTCACATGTCGATCTGTGGTTAGACTACAAATTACGTAGTAGTGACTACGAATTGGGTCAGTTTTCCCTCTCCCTTCCCCTCCTCCTCCTCCTCTAGGTTAAGTGACAGCAGCAGTAGTAGTAGTAGTTACAAGTCACCTGGGCCCTCTAGCCTCCGCAAGCCGGCAGGTTTATGTATTGCTGGCAATGACCATTATGTGGAAAACCTGTTACACTTTCTTCAGCAGAAGTCTGATGAGTGGCTGGCACAACATTAATTAACTTCAGGTTTTATAGTATCAGATATGCAAAGAACAGTGTAAAGGCAGTTGACATTGTGGATTACACATGTTCCATGTTTTGTTTACTGTATAAATCCAGTAATTCAGGGACTCCTAGATGAGGAAGGCACCACTGTGCACACCTATTTGGGTCTTTCACAAAAACAAAAAGATTGTAGGGGTAGTAAATAGTAGTAAATAACTATTTTTAAATAGGCTAAAACTCCTAGGACTCGATGGACCTGTTTACAATGTTGTCCCAGGTCATCTGTGGTCATTTAATCCATTCTGTAAAGGCATAGAAGCTGTTACAAAACATTCAGCAGTGGAACCACCTTCCCTCCACAATCTGAAACAAGCTGTAGCAACAAGGTGGAATTCCATCTACTACATGATACAATGGATGCTAGAACAGAAGACTATCCACCAGTATACCATTAAAAATGGTATTGACAAGGGAGATGTAAACATTAGGCCTTATCATTGGCACCTGATGGAGATCCTTTGCACTGTGCTGAAGGCTTTTGTGGAGGCCACATGGATGGTACATGAAGATGCAGCTTGTCTAAACCAGGTACTCCCCCCCTCACTGCCCTGATTAACCTGCAACTTGCTTGTATTAAAGCTCAATACGAGGACAAGGAGGATACCACTGCTGTCAGCCTAGTAGAAAGGATATGAACAAGTTTCTGGAATGAAATATGCACTTCAGAAATGCGTAGCGCTAATAAGTACATCCTGGACACTTTTGTGGACCCTCAGTTCAAAGACACATTCAAGACAGTTTTTGATGCACATGAATGTGATAAGGATCAGCAGGCCTATAAAGCCTGGCTTATCCCTCTGGTCTCTATAGGAATGACAGAAACAGAAGTACAGCACAAGACGAATAATCATCATCCGTTGCAATCCCACTGACAGGCCAGGCAGGGAAGAGGGAAGAAGGAGGAGGAGGATTTCAAGGTGTTACCCCTACTTTCACCTTCTAAAAGTCATTTTGAAAAGCCTGCCCTGACCTTCTCCCCAGAGTCCCTCCAGCCACTCTCTTCCACCTTAGATTAGAATGAAACTGTTCAATCTATTTCTCTTGATGTAGATCAGCACCCACATCAGTAGTTCTTTTGTTATAATCCCTCAGAATGAACATATTAACAATTGCCCATAAAACACACTGGAGGCACTAGAGGAAGCGTATTTTATAATAAATATAGAAAAACTGCATAATGTTTAGATAGTTGTATCTGGATCGGGGGTGGGGGGGAGGCAACCCTGAATGCTTATCAGATGGACAGTTCTTCCACTGGATGACTGTAGGACCCTTTTTGGACTAGACTGGGCCAAACGTGGGATTAGGGATGGAGGGGCAGGGTCCCTTTTGAAAAAATAAAACAAAAAGAGGCCTGTCCATCCCCTCTACACATTCTACATGCTTGATTTTCTAATACTTTATTCAGAAAATTGGAGTGTAAGTGGTTCTCCAAGGATTTGTGTATAGAATCATATATACAACCCCGCCCCATACCACATTCCCAGGGCATGCATTAATTGTACTGAACCTGTTATAGAGTCAAAGAGAGGAGAGAAAGAAAGGAAAGGGAGGAGGAGAGACTTTATTTATATCTGTGCATCTTGTTGTAAATGTGCCTCTAATAAACTAAATGTAATTAAAAATTAAAAGGACCATTGCCTTTTAACAGCTTTGAGACTTCCCTGCAGAAGAGTGGCCAAATGGTGAAATAATATGAATATGCAGCTCCTCAGCACCTGCCACACAGCTCTTTGTAAAGATTAACAGTGCATAGGATTATTAGATGGAACATAAATACTTTTGGAGCTCTGTGGGTAGTTATGGTATCACGGTTTATTATCTTCTGCCGAAATGAAATTACTTATTGTAATTGCTTGTCAGTCACAGCCTGACAAATTCAGCCAGGGGTGTGTGTGTGTGTGTGTGTGTGTGTGTGTGTGTGTGTTTTTCTCATAGCCTGACAAACTCAACTGGGGGTTTTGAGTGTGTGTGTTTGTGTATGTACGTGCATGTGCATTTGTGCGAGTATGCATGTGGGGGTGGGGGGTGTAGAAATGCGTAGACTGTTACTGCTGCACGATGCAAGCCAAGGAAGTCTTCAGTTGTCAATAAAAGACTGGATGAATTATTTTAATGCTTGCCTTGTTAGAACAAGGAAACAGATTAAATCCTTGAAGAGGACATTCTGCCCTTGTTCCTCAGTTCCCAAGAAGTTAATGACATCAGGTCTAAGGGAAAAAAAAGGATTTCTGTTGAATATTTTGGATGAAAGTTTTTTGGAAGAACATAAGAAGCAACTGCCAGGCTGAGACAATATTTCCGTCTTGACCTTCCTTATGTGGGGAGATGGGTTTATCCTTTTACTTGTAGATTGCCCCCAAACCACTACACATACACAAACACACATGATCTGTGAGTGGTACTTGAGAAAGGTGACAGGCTAATGCCACTGGCTACTAAAGCTGCCTATTTATCCACACACTGAGTATAATGTAGATGGGTACAGTGCAGGCTTCTCCACAGACCTCTATTGAATCAGCTGAATGCCCCTCTACAGCGATCACCTCTCCAGGTCTGAAGGGTAACATCTCCAAGGTCAGTCAGTTGAGTCCACAATCTCTTAAAGATCCAGGAAACTCTGCTTAAAAGGAGAGCAACATATTATCTATTGTGTTGCACTACTAGCACTGGTGACATGTATGATTAATAAAGTTATGTATTCAGACATACTTTAGAGCCATGCCAAAATGTGTTGTTCATTGCTTCCCCTTTCTTAATTTTTTACACATGTATCATTTATCAGTGTTTGATTATTTCTTATCTCAGACCATTATAAAATGTATTTTTTTCTAAAAATAAAGGAGATATAAAGATATAATGACAGAATTAACTGCATTTTATACCACGAGGTTCAATATGATGCCCCTTTATAGATGGAAGAAAAAAGGGCTGTGGTGGAATGAGTTAATGCTTTGTTTCCCACAGAATGTTGTAGCACTGAAAGACAGCAGTGCCAAAAACATTTATAAGATATTTACTGATTGAAAGAGCCCTTGACACCATTAGAAAAACTTGAAAAAAAAAGTGAGATTTAGACACAATGCAGTTTATATTTCATATATTTTCTATAATTCATTTCCTTTTAGTTTATTACTGAGGACAGTTGTACAAAAGGATTACTGTCCTTGACTTAATCTGCTCTTTCTGCATGCCTACACCTAACATCATAACCCACTGTTTATAGAATCCTAATTATCTCTACAGTAACAGTTCTGACGTCATAAACAGAACTGGGATGTCAAGTGTAGGAAAGCAACCAGAACAGATAGGGCAGCGATCCTGTTTACATGCAAATGTCCTTAGAAATAAAGAAGTAAGGATGAGAATTACAGAAAAAATATTAAACATAAGGTGAATTGTGTCTAAATATTACTTTTCTAAAGTTGTCACAATAGCGTCAGGCTCTCTTTAAGCAAATAAGCACACAGAGCTACTGTACCCCATATCCTGCATGCAGTAGTTTCTTGTTCAGAAACATTAGAAGTGGCGCTTTCCATTTCACAGTCAAGGCAATTTTATTTATATGGCACCCAGGCTCAGGGACTCTGGATGCACAAAACCATGATTATAAAACAACCAATTGAAAATGTATAAAATGGTATAAAAGGATGATTATGAACTGGGGATCAAAAATCTAGGAAGATGATTGGCCGACAGCTCTTTGAAGCCATGATGATATCTAGCTACATGATCACAGCTTCAAAAGCCTCCGACCACCAGCTTCTTACCCACAACAAATCATTCTGACAGCAATGGGCAGTCATTCAACTAGCTCCTCACCGCACCAACGGAAATCGCAGCTCCAGCAGCAGCACCGAAAGTGTCAAAACGGCAGAGTACACCAAGATGATTCAAAACAATATCGTTTTGGCACCCTCAGTGGTCATCCACGGTGCGGGTCGGATGCACTCCACCATCACTGCCACTGCCTGCAGCTGCATCTGCATGGGTGGGCACGTAACTGGTCACTTGGGGCTACGTTTCCCTCAAGTTCACTTAGCCACCAGCCACCACCGCAGCACACTGTGGGTTTTTGAATCAGCGCAGAGTGCTGGCAAGGTCCCCACACCACCCCCTGGCCCACCCTGGCAAAGAGTTTCATGATTGGCAAGGTGATCAGGTGCATGGGGAGGCATGTTTAGTTTGTGAATCCCATGCAGGGGGTGCAGTGGGTGCAGGCTGGTGCAGGCAGGTGCGGGGTGGGCTATGCACTGGAATTGCATGGTGCATACCCACTCTGCACCTTTGTGAATACTGCAGGTCCCATTGTGAGGAGACTCATTTCTACTGACTGAAGTGGGCATCTGGGAGCATATGGAATCAGGCGCTCTGTTAGATAGTCCCAGACCCAAACCATGCAGGGCCTTATAAATTAACAAGCATACCTTGAAACTGATGTGCCACCACAGAGGCAACCAGTACAGAGCACGGAGAACTGGTATTATATGCTTGAGCCATGAGGTTCCAGCAACCAGCTGGGCTGCTGCATTCTGGACTAGCTGCGAGCAGTGCATCCAACCTCATGGATAACCCTAGGTACAGAGCATTGCAATAATCCAGTCTAGATGTAACCAGAGTGTGCACCAGGGTTACCAGGTCAGCAGGTTCAAAGAAGGGCTTGATTGGGGAGATGTTCTGAAGGTGATAAAAGCAACTGTGGACAATAGCCGACACCCAATGTTCTAGGGACAGCTTGGAATTCACAGTGACCCTCAGATTCCTCACTCTATCCACAGCTCCAAGCATAACACCATCCAAGGATGAAAGAGCAGTGTCAAAGCTCATCATTGTTGAACCATACTGACCTGGTTCAACCAGAAACACTGCCATCTTTAGAGGATTATGTCTAAGCCAGCTGGCAGCCATCCAGTAGAGAATTTCCCAGTGAGGAGTAAGGCAGCTTCATTTAACTTTTGAAATAAAAAAAAATACTTAAAGCATACGGTATTATTAATCACTCTAGCTAACTGGTATGGTTTATAATAAGCTAATAGGATCTCCACAAGGTGTCTTTTATGGTATAAAGACTCCTCTCATGAGGCTTAGGCAGCAGAACCACTCAACCAGCCAGTAGTCCTCTCACCAAACCTCATGCTCAGAGTCTCTTATAAAAGACACCCTGGTGAGCCTATTAACTTAAAATGCAGTTGTGTAATTCAACAGTATTTGTACTGAGTAGAAGTTTTCACAAAGGAAAGTTACAATAGCATGCATCTGATGTTGTCTCCAAATGATCTCCAAATGAATGGGATGTTGATCTTCAAATGAATGGTACATGGAGAGAAATGGTGCCCTAGTTATAGTTAAACATAAGCCTGATGCCAGTGCTGGCATTGGCTGCACTAGTCCATGAATCCTTGACAGCAGACTGATACTCTTAATCAAATAACAAGTCATAACAATGTTTATTTACAGAAGCTTTAAGACACACAGGCCTGAAGTTAGCACTACAGCTTTTATTACACTACTGTTTTTCAGAGATATGTTTTAATCTCAGCTAAAACACATTTTGACCCTCAGGCCGTCACTGTAAGTCCAATACTCATTTGTCACATCTGACAGTTTAAAGCTCTAGTTCACTATAATTGCAGCGTGAAGGTCATATATCCTGGAGAATGTTAGCTCACAGCCCCAGTAGGGTGTCTGCAATATATACATTCACACACACGTTATAGATAAATAATATCATGGGATAATCCTAGCATGATATTTACATCATCTGGGCACTGTTGAAATAAATGATTTTATGTATACCTTTACACTCCTTCCACAAAGGTGGCATGGGAAGGACACCGGTGTGGTGATCTGAATCTGAGCTCTCATCGCACTGTCACGTCAGTACTTGAATGGTTCCCCTGCGCACAGTGGACACCATTAGCCAAAACCCATAAGGGAACTGGTCCCCACCATCCAAGTGATGATCTGCCTAGGTATAATCACATACCAGCCTTCAGGGACTCAGCCCAGAGATGACAGGTGCTAATCCCAAACATGGTACCCAAGGGTCATCTCCCAAGTCTAGCAAGTCTCCTCTGGCCAGTCACTGCCAGAGCCTGTGTGGGGTGAATCCAATTGCTGGCAATATGGATCTCTCACCTAGATCTCTCTCCTGCTTCTAAATCTAATCTACCGGGCAGAGGTCCCTTTATTTACTACGAAGAGCAAGTAACACAAACAGAAGTGACCTCTTGTTCACAGGAAACAATAGTATGTTAAGCCTATTGCCTCCCTCTTGTTTTGAGGTACATGGTATTGAACTCTGAAGGAGACTGCAGTGGTGGTGCACATGTGGCAAGACCTAAAATGTTCCCCTAGGGCATTTTCTTGATTCCATTGCTGAAGCACCCTTACATGTTCTTGGATCTTCTCTTTAGTACATCTTGTGGTCATACTCACTTATAACTTGCCACAGGTGCACCACGCCATGTACACTGCAAATCTTGTCCAACAGTTCATGATAAATGTGGTTCCAAATTCCTCCTCAGTATTGGGATATTGAAATGTTGAAGCAGTTAATGCATATTTTCATACACAGTTGTGACATGAAAAAAAAAACTGTCCTCTGTCCTGTTTGACTCAATGCTTTATCCATATAGTCATATAGTGGCTATTGGTTAGATCTTTCAGGTTTTTCCCTCTTCGATATGATATCTTGGGTGCTAGACCTACCACTGATCCTAACTCTGGATCTGTAGTTAGAATCTGTTACCAGTTTTTTCACAATCCCTGCCACCTCCTGTGCTCCCAGTCCAGTCCAGGCAAGAACAACACTTATCATCATGGTGGTAATTGCACTTTAATGCAAAAAGTGCAAGATAATGCATATAGGGCACAAAAATCCAAAGGCAAGCTACATGCTGGGAGGAGAGGAACTAGAGGCGACAAAGCAGGAAAGAGTGCTGGGGATTTTCATTTCATACAACCTAAAGGTGGCAAACCAGTGCAACAAGGTGATGGGAAAGGCAAACAGAATGCTGGTATGCATAGGGAGGGGTATCACAAGTAGAAGGAGAGGGGGTGTTCATGGCATTGTACAGGTCCATGGTTAGACCTCACCTGGAGTATTGGGTACAGTTCTGGAGACCACACTTGCAGGGAGATAGGGATACAGGGGGGAGAGTCCAGAAGGGCTACCATAATGGGCGCAAAACACACAGAATCATGAAGAACAACTGAGGAGCTTGACCTGTACACACTGGAAACAAGGAGGGAGGGGGGGATATGACTGAAACTTTTAATATTTCAGGGGAATAAACAGGGTAAGGGAAGGGAGCATTTTTAAAACTGAGTGATAACACATCAACTAAGGGGCACAGCTTAAAACTGGAGTGAGGCAATTTCAAAGGAAATATGAGGCAACAATGCATCACTGAGAGGGTGGTGGGTCCCTGGAATAAGTTGCCTGGCGGGTGGTGGGAGTAAACTCAGTGGGGGAGTTCAAGAGGGCATGGGATACCTACATGGGATTAAATATGAGAGGTAAGGGTATGAATACAGTTGGGAAAAGGGGGCAAGAGACTGCATTAGGGAGGGAGGGCAAGAAAGTGGGGAGTAAGAAAAATATGGCAGAGGAGCCATGAGGAGGGGAAAGGGCAGACTAGATGGGCCGAGTGGTCCTTTTCTGCCGACAGATTTCTATGTTTCTATCACCTAGGCATCAGCTCTTCTCTTTCTGGGCACCAAGAGAGAATTCCTAGGCACCTATTCCACCTTCTCAGCTTTATGCACCACTTTAGCTAAATTAGGCTTCTTATTTATAGGTCTCTTTCAAAGAACAATTAGGTTTAATATGTAGAAATTGCCCTCAAGGGATGCTGTCAACCAGGTTTCTGGGTTGTGTACTCTCTGCTCTCAGTAAGCTGTTAGCCTAGACTATTTTTCTGAATGGTTCACAAAACACTGCATTATCCACCCCCACTTCTTGAATTTTATATCCCAAAATTCAATCTCCCTTCTATTTTTATTGCAGGTACAAGTGATGTTCATAGAATTTAAATTCAACCATTCTACAAGATCTTGCACAGTGTCCTCTCCCCCACCCTAAACACATACTATATCATCAATACGATGATACCATGTAATAATGTGTCTCAGGTGGGGTTGGTCTCATCCAAAACTATCTGATCCTCCCACCAAGCCATAAGGATGTTGGCATATGAGGGGACCAGTGCCGCCCCCATTGCCGTCCCTCTCAACTGCAAATAAATGTTATTGTCAAACAAAAAATAATTATGTATCAATACAATTTGTAACAAATCCAGAACAATTCTCGGTGGTGCATCCCGCATGCCATGAAATCTTTACATGCCCTGATGCTGTGCCATGGTCATGTATTATACAAGAGTATAAAGAACAGATATCAATGGTGACACAGCAGTGCTGTTCCTGCCAGTCCATTCCCTCAAGTTTGTTAATTACGTCTATTGAGTCCCTTATGTAACCAGGGACCTTCACCACAATCAGTTTAAGGTAACTGTCCACAAATCTACAGGGAACCTCACTGAGCAACTCAATACCAGAGATAATTGGGCATCCAGGAGGGTCCCTCACAGACTTGTGGACCTTGGGAAGAGTATAGAGAGTAGGAGTCACAGGATGTTCTGTTTTCAAGAACATTGCCTCCTGTTTAGATATACATAAATCCACCTGCCCTTGCTTCTTCCACCATGTCATCCTATTCCACTTTAAATGATACAGCTGGATTGAAAGTTAATATTTTATAACATCCTCATCACCAAGTTGTTTCATAATGTCTGAACTTATTTTGCTGTGTCCTTTATTACTATCATACCTCCTTTTCCTGCATTATGGATGGTAATTTCTGGTATCATTCTCAATTCTCTTACAGCTACCCATTCTTCAGCAGACATATTCTTATACCTGTTTTCCCTCTCTTGTTCACCGACCGCCTTATCTATATCTGCCTTAATCATAGTTTTAAACACTATGACTGTGTAATGTCTGGGTTGGTTGGGACAAAAGGTGCTCTTAGGTTTTAAACCACTCATATTTGTTTTCTTATTCTGCGCAGTCTCCTCATGTACCCCTCCCCATTCTCCTGTTCTAGCACAAGCTCCTCCTTCTTCTTTTGCAAGGACAGTAAAAGATTTACATCAGGCATGATAGAGTCACTTTCAGTATCATGTATAAAAGGATTGTCACTTAGTTGTTGCAGAAAAATTAAGCTAATAGCTATGCCCAATTTAAATTCAAGGATCATCAGTTCTTGGTTGGGCCTCTTGAGTGTATTATAGCCCATTGTGGAAATATTGCTGGAAAACAAATCCAGAGGTAAATTAATACTATTCAATTGCTCCTGCTTATAAAAAAGTATTTTAAATCCAATTTCCTCAGGAGCTTATAAATATCAACTTGAAGAGCAAATTTATTTATGTCCTGTGATGGAACAAAGGACAGACCCTTAGCTAAAACTTTTTTCTTGATCTTCTTCGGGGGTATCTCAGTCTTCAGGTCACCTTCCGTGAAGGGGAATCCGTATGGAAGATTTTCAGCAGTACAACTGGGGCCGCCCACACCAACGTCATCTTCTGATGTTACCATCCCTATAAAGGTGTGAGTGGCCTGCTTTCTCCTCACTTCTTTCCCACTGTCCACTTGTTTTCATGGGTCTCCGAGGAAGTTCCGAAGCAGTTTTGTGCCATTTTTCCCCTATGGCTTTGCTGTACTTAATTTTTTAAAATTTCTTTTTCTAAAGAGATTCCTTTACCTTGTTTATGTCGAGAGTTAATCCTTTAACTTCTCTCTTCCATCACTGCAAAACAATGATTGTTTCTACAGATGAACACTCTTTCTGTATCTGCTGTCTTGGCCCTGATCGCGAAGTCTCCGACTGCGAGCTCTGACAGTAGTTTAATCAAACAACCCTCAGGTGATGCAAAAAGGCTCTTTAAAATGTCCTTATGGATCAACAGGTAGCCAGTTCCTGGCAGGGGTCTTCTGGGGTCACTCCTTCCCAGTCACCAGCAGGGTTGTCAAGTTCCCGGGCTGCTAAGGCCTGAGACAAGTCCTCAGGGAAAAGTCTTAAAAAGGCTGAGATCAGGACCGCTCTCCCGGTGGTGGTGGTCCTGCTCCTGATGACCTCCTCTTCTTTATCTGGGTACTCCATTGGCTGCAGCAGTGCCGACACACAAATATGCTATCAGATCTCTGTCCTACCTGACCCATACTGACAGCACCTCCACCTGATAATCAAGGTGGCTGGTCATCTACCTATGGGTCATTGGCCCCATCATTGTCGATGATGGGATCGCCATCGATGGCCCTCCTGTCTAGGCCTCATACTTCCCCAGGCCCTCAGGCTATGGGTTCTTTGGGCTCCCAGGGTTCTTTTGGCAGGTTGTCACTGCCTGCACCATTGACCTCCCCCTCTGTAGACACAGTCTTCTACTGTCATCGATCTCAATGATATTTTGACCAAATTCACTACGGTTTTGGTCCACCAGTTAGGCACATATAGGCCTACATCGCCTGTGCCATTGACAGCGCTGTTGCTGTTGACTCCAACCTGGCCTTCATGGGTTGCCCCCTGTGAGCCATCATTGGTACCTTGGTCATCGGAGCTGGAATTGGAACAGGTTGACATCAAAGAGGAGTACCATCCAGATCTTACTTTTCTTGATGAGGAAAAGGAACAATCCCTCTCCTCAGACAGATACATGGCCTTCTCAGTGAGTGAGGACTCTGTCAAACACACCCCTTGGTCTCCTCCAGAGGACCCTACCTTCTTCAATATTATGAAGCAGTTGTCCTCAGCCATGGGCTTTCATACTGAGAAGGAGGAGGATGCCACCAGAAAGGATCTGGTGGATTTTCTGGAGATTCCAGAGTCTCCTCCCAAGATCATGCCTCCTGTTTTGCCTGCTCTGAGGAATACTACTACTACTGCAGCATGGCACAGGCTTGACATGGTGCCAGTCATGCTCCTGCAGGGCTGCTAAACTTTATAATGCCCCTCAGGGTTTTCTGCATTATGCTATCAATCTGAAACAGATTCTGTGGTAATAAAGGCAGCTCATGACAGGTCTAAGGCACCTAAGAACCTCAGCTCCCCTCCCAACAAAGAGTCACACAGAATTGATCTCTGGGGCAAGAGGGTTTATGCCTCCTCCACCCTTGGACTGAGGATTGCCACCTACCTTTCTCATCTGGTTAAGTGCCAGAATACCAACTGGAAGATGGGCAAGACCGCTGCTCAGGCTCTTCCAGATAGTACCCAGAAGCAGGAGATTCTTGAATGCTTGCAAACTGCTGAAGATGTTAGCAAGCACCTCTTGCAGGCCCGACACGATATCTCAGATACTATTGCCAGGGCTGCTGCATTTGCTTCTGTAGGCACTCCTGACTGAGGGTCTCAGGCCTTGTTGCAGACATTCAGCAGAAAGTGCTGAATGCCCCTTTCAATGGCTCAAAATTGTTTGGACTGGAAGTCCAGGAAATCATTAATGATTTGCAGGCATCTGGCAGGGCTATTAAATCTGTCCATTGGCTATATCATATGCAACCAAAGAGCAGGCAGCACCCTCCCTTTTGTAAGGGATCCAACAGGGAAGGAGCAGCCTCACAGTCCCAAGGCAAATGCACAGCCTCCACCACCTTACCCGCTCCCTCCACTGCAGGGGCCATGGCCAAGCACCCTAGAAGTGATGGACCAGCCTTGGCAGCTGAATCTTCCTCCACTTGACTCCCTGCCAGATTCCCCCCCCTTTCTGGTCCCTGACCAAGAAGTGGTGGTCGGAGGTCAGTTCTCTCTCCATCTCAATCAATGGAGAACCATTACATCAGATGCCTGGATACTTCAAATAATAGAAAGGGATCACACTCTGGAGCTCATGAGCAACATCCAGAGACTCCTCCTCTGCTCGCCACCTACTCCCCGGCCCACCTTTCTGTTCTCCTGGAGGAGGTGTAGTCCCTCCTGAACAAACAGGCAATCAAGCCAGTGCCCAGACACCAGAGGAATAAAGGGCTTTATTCCAGGTTCTTCCTGGTTCCCAAAAGAACTGGGGATCTGAGAATCTTAGACATCAAGGACCTCAATCTGCATGTCCAGTACAAAATGTTCTGAATGTTAACTTTGCCAAGCCTCATGCCCCTGCTCAAACAGATTGACTGGCTGTGTTCTCTGGACATGCAGGATGCTTACCTGAACATCTCAGTATTCCCACCCCACAGGAGGTTTCTCTGGTTTCTCTTCCAGGGCGAACATTACCAATTCAAAGTGCTGCTCTTTGGCTTGCCTTCTGCACCATGAGTCTTTACCAATTGCTTAGCAACAGTAGCTGTGGCTCTCAAAAGGGAGGGGTTGTACTTTTTCCCTTATCTGGATGATTGGCTTCTAAAGGCCAGGGAATAGCTCCTGCGAACTCTGGAGAGGACTCTTCAGTTATTTCTCTCCCTGGGCATTACGGTCAATTTGCCCAAGTTGGTCCTAGTCCCATCCCAAAGGCTGCAGTACATAGGGGTGGTTCTAGACTCGGTGCAGGGAAAGGCCTAACTGCCTCAGAACAGGGTGGAATGCCTTATTGCCCAGGCTCAGGAGGTCGCCCAGAGTCGTTATGTCCCTGCAAGACTGTACTTGAGGCTGTTGGGGCTGATGGCTGTGGCCATCCCCACTGTTCTACTGGCCAGGCTCCACATGTACATCCTCCAGTGCACTCTCTGAGAACAATGGGACCAGCGCACAGATAAATTAGATCAGCTAGTGCTAGTCTCCTCCCCAGTCTGCTAGGTACTCCAGTGGTGGGTGGACCCCTGAACCTGCTGCAAGAGGTCCCCTTCCAGATCTCCTTTTCCCAGCAGATTCTCACCACGCATGCCTCCGGTTTGGACTGGGGGGCTTATCTGGACCCTTTTCAAACTCAGGGCTCTTGGTCCCAGATCAAAACCTCCCTACACATCAATGTCCTGGAGATGCGGGTGGTCTTGTATGCCATGCAGGCCTTTCAGAATCATCTCCTCCCAGGCCAGCTGTTGATTCAGTCCAACAACCTCAGTGTCATTATTACATCAACAAAGGGGGGCACATTCATATACCCTGTGCAGGGAGGCCATGAGAGTGTGGTAATGGGTGTTAGACCACAGTCTGACTCTCTCAGTGGTTCACATCCCAGGAGTGTTAAACACTCTGGCAGACAGCCTCAGTCAGATGCAGTCCAGCATGTATAAGTGGGAGCTACTCTCATTCATCGAAGGAGATCTGTTTGACAGATGGGGTCATCCAGAGTTGGACCTTTATGCATCCCCACTCAATGCAAACCTGCCCAATTTCTGCTCGCTAGATCCAGGGCTTGGAGTTTTTTGGCAAGACCTGTCGTACCTCTCCTGGAGTAGGAGGTTCCTTTATGCCTTCCCTCCATTTCCTTTGATTCAGAGGGTGCTAATCAAGCTGCAGATGGAGTGGGCCAGCATGATTCTGGTAGCTCCATTCTGGCCTCATCAGATATGATTCCCATTACTACAGCAGCTGGTGGAGGAGCATCTGGTCCCTCTCCTCCATGCAGGACTCTGCTGACTGAGGCTCAGGGGACCCTGGTCCATCCCAACCTTAAGTCACTCCATCTACATGCTTGGCTCCTGAAAATGTAGCCATCACCAGATTTGGGGTTTCTAACAGGGTAACGGATGTTCTAGTGGTAACTCGTAAACCCTCTACTCGAGCCACTTATGCCATGAAGTGGAAGAGGTTTGCTATTTGGGCTGCCAGACATAATCTGGACCCTTTCTCTTGTCCAGTGAACCTGATTCTGGACTATCTGTTATCGCTGTCAGATTCAGGTCTCCAGTACTCCTCCCTAAAGGTGCACCATTTGGCTATCTTGGCCTTTCATGAGCCAGTGGGTGACTGCACCATAGCTCAGCTGAATGTTTCCCATACTTTCCTGAGGGGCATCCTGCATCTGAAACCCCCAATCTGTTCCCCTGTCTCAGCTTGAGATATGAATTTTGTTTTGGAGAAGTTGACTCTGTCTCCTTTTGAGCCAGCCGAGACTTGTGAGCTATGCTTCGTTTCATGGAAAACATTATTTTTGGTTGCTATTACCTCTGCTCGAAGGATTTCTGAGCTTCAGACCCCCTGGTGTGAGGAGCCTTATTTGATTTTTCACAAAGACAGAGTGTCTTTACACATGAATGCTATGTTTCTCCCCAAGGTGGTGTCTGAGTTTACCCTCAATCAATCTATCCACCTTCCTATTTATTTTCCTGAGTGCACCAATCCAGGGGAAGCACTGCTCCTTTCATTAGATGTGCACAGAATGTTGAAGTACTACCTGATCTGAACCAAGAAATGTAGAAGGTCGAAGCAGCTGTTTGTTTCTTTTGCCCCAGGTGGAGAGGGAATTCAGGTTTCTAAACAATGTTTATCTAAATGGTTGACTAATTGTATTGTGTTCTGCTATAACAAGTATGGCAAAGAGTTGCCTGGAGCAGTTAAAGCTCATTCCACAAGGGGCATGACTAACTCTGTGGCCTGTTTTTGTGGGGTCTCAGCCATTGACATTTGCACGGCTGACACATCCATACTTTTACCAGGCACTACAATCTGGACATTGCCTCAACAGCCTGTGTAGGATTTGGAAAGGCTGTGCTGCAGGGCCTCCTGTCTTAAGCTTAAGGTTGGCCTTCCTCCCAAACTGTCTTGTTGCACCTGTAACTGCTTGGGGCTCATTCCTATGGTGTGTCCTGATAACTGGGATACCCCTGAAGAAGACAGAACAGTTACTCAAGAACTTACCATAACAGTAAATCTTTGAGGGGATCTCAGTCATCAAAGATCTGTCTTCCCTCCTACCACCCCCTTTTAGGGGGGGCAACTCCTGGAACTGGTTATGTGGTATATCCAGCCTTTTCTATGGGCCTGGGAACCTCTCACACTCTCTCTCTGTGTCCTGGGTCTCCCATGGTTTGGCTATGCTCCCTTTGTCTCTGTGGGAAAGAACTGAGGAGGAAGTGGGGCCACTCATGCCTTTCTAAGGTTGGTGACATCAGAAGATGATGTTGGTGTGGGCAGCCCCAGTTGTATTGCTGAAAATCTTCTGTGTGGATGCTGCTTCACTGACGGTGAAGTTCCTACAGTGTGACCTGATAACTGAGATCCTCTCAAAGATTTACTGTTACGGTAAGTTCTTACGTAACTGTTCTTTTTAGTGTAACCACCCAGTCCCCTGGGGTTACTAGAATCCCATAAGTGTATAATTGCTAGGTAGGGAAAGGCAGCTGGTGAGTAACTAGTTAAATAGGTTTTTCACCTACCACTCTTTTGTTTACTTGACCTCAGCTGAGATGAGAGAGAAGAGCTCATTTAGAACTCTCGCAGCAGCATAAGCCACAGCAGCTGTGAGTGGGGAGTTTTAGAATCTTGGGACAGTAGTCAGTGGAAGTCTGTGTAGTCAGCAGTTGTAATGAGTCAGTGGAGGGACTTGGAGCTGCAGTTTGAAGTGTGAGGAGAGCCTACTTTCTCAGCCTAGTCCTGATATTCTTCAGTTTGCCAAGTGAAGCACTGGAAATCGTTGTTACAGCAGGATCTCCGGATTTTCATCCCCAGAGGGATGAAAAGGACTGCTAGGGAATAGATTCTAGGGGCAGCCCCTGTTTGATCCAGGACATTTTGAAGCTGCCTGAAATGTTCTAACAGTTAGTAAGATCTGTCTTTGTGCTGCCAAAAGAAACGACCTGTGTTGTGGTGTTTCTTTGATGAAGAGGGAAATATACACCTGTTCTGTTCAGAAGTTTGAGACTATTCTCAGTTTAAAGTTGGCTGACAAGTGTGAGGTCCAGATGTATGACTAAATCACATTATTCAGGACTTCAGTTCTCACACTGCCAGTGTAGTGTTTTTTCAAAATGCTGAATGTGAAAGTTCATTCAATGATGCATTTACCCAAGTGTGTTAAAGACGTTTAAGGTGTAGCTCTGAAAGAATGGCTGAATATGGATTTGGGAGCAAAGGGTGGGCAGCCCCCCATCTGGAGTAACCAGTTCAGGACTACAGGTTCAGTAAGGGCACCTGGTTACTTTAGACATAGTGGCCAGTGTCTGAAGGTGATTTTACCCCCTGAAGTGGGATGTGCTAGTTATTAACCATATGTATGTTCAATTGTGACCAGTGCCACTGGAGGAAATGTAGGTCATATGCCATATGGGAATACAAGGTGAAATAGTTCTGTCACTAAATGTATGTTCAGTTGTGGACAGTGCCACTAGAAGAAATGTTCATGTTAATAATAATAATAATAATAAACTTTATTTTTAAGCACTTTTCAAAATATCAAGGCGCTGTACAAAGATTAAAACATAATTTCATAAACAACAAATACAATAATAAATAAAAAAACAGATCCATACAACTATGCATCACTGAAAGGCCTGATGCCACAGAAAGGTTTTAAACACCTGTTTAAATCCCCCCCCACAGTCGCGCACTCCCAAAGCTGATAGGGTAGAGGATTCCAGACGGTAGGGGCCACAAACATAAATGCACGGGCCTCAGAAGATTTCAAAATCACCCTTGGAATCTCCAGCAACCCCTCATCAGCCAAATGGAGCTGTCGCATAGAAGCTCTTTCAAGTTGTCAGGGCCAAGTCCATTTAGGGCTTTATAAGTCAGTAAACCAACTTTAAAGGTGATCTGCCACTGAATTGGCAGCCAGTGTAGATCACGCAGCACCGGGGTAATATGCGAAGAACGGGAAGTCCCCATCAACAATCGTGCTGCAGCATTCTGCACTAGCTGCAGGTGGATATCAATCCCAGGAAGCCCTAAGTATAGGGAGTTGCAGTAGTCAAGACGTGAGGTCACAAAGGCGTGGACCAGCATAGGAAGATCCCCAGACAGAACAAGTTGCTTCATCCTGGTGATGTTCCTAAGATGATAAAGGCAGACTTGATGACTGTCAACACCTGGGATCGTAGGGTCAGCCCATCATCAGCGCCACCCCAGATCTTGCACCCGTTCAGAGGTAAAAATCTGGGACCCCCAGATAAAGTCCAGATGGCTGACCAGCTCTCAACCCCTCTATCCGCAACCCGGATCCACAACCATCACCTCAGTCTTTCTCATATTCAACTTTAGCCATCTTGAATTCATCAATTCTGGATTCCAGCGAGGCAGTTGTTAAATACTGAGACAGCACTATCCTGGTTGGTGGAAAAGACAGGTAGAGCTGGGTATCATCAGCACAGCAGTGAAACCTCAGCCCATACCATCTAAAAATGTCTCTGAGGGCAGCATATACACTGCAAACAACATGGGGACAGCACCGAGCCCTGAGGAACCCCACATGACAGAAGAGTGAGTCTAAAGAAAAATTCCAGGCACAACTCTGCATTCTGCCAGTGAGGAAAAATGTAAACCACCTGAGGACCATGCATGTCAGGCCACAGATGAACCTCAGGCACTCAAGCAGCATCCCATGGTCCACAGTGTGAAGGTTGAGGAGATCAAGGAGCACCAGAATGGAACGGTTTCTCCAATCTCTCACCATCAGGAGATCATTGAGCACATGAATTAGTGCAGTCTCGGTACTATGCCTCTTTTGAAAACCAGACTGGAGAGGTTCATAGATATTATGGATGGCCAAGTGGTTCTCCAGCTGTATCGACACAACTTTCTCAATAACCTTCCCTATAAAGGGAAGATTCGAGATTGGTCTGTAGTTTGCTAGAGTGTCCGGGTCCAAAGAAGCTTTCTTCAGGAGGGGTGTTACCACTGCCTCCTTCAGGGAGCTAGTGAACTCACCTGAGTCCAAGGAGCACTGGACTATCTGAGCCAGAACCGGGCCGATAATATCACAACAACCCATGATCAGGGAAGTTGGGCCCAGATCCAAACTACAGCATGTAGGGCGCATACCCTGGACAATCCGCATGACATCAGTGAACTCCAGCAGGTCAAAGGTACTCCAGGAAACACGAGGTGTAGTGACCGAGCACTGACCAACAGCATCCCCCACAGAGCAAGTCAAGAGGATCTCCGACCTGATGTCAGCCACCTTATTCGTAAAAAATGGAACAGTCTCATCATGCTCCATTTGCGAAAAAGCTCTATGGAGCAGTAGACAGGATGGGTTGCACAACCTGTCCGCAGTTCAAAAGAGCTGAGCTGGTCAATTCTGAATGGCAGCAATCTCCCTGGACAGGAATTCTGCCTTCTTACCGGAAATCGCTGATTGGTAGGCCTGATAGTGCTCTACCAATCTAAGGCGGTCGGCCTCCAGGGCAGATTTCCGCCAGTGCCTCTCTAACCTTCGTCCTAGTTGCCGCAACTCTCTCAAAGATCCATCAAACCAAAGGGCCCAAGGGCGAAGTGGGAGAGGATGAACACGGACAGAAGCAATCAAATCCAGGGTAATGGAGATGGCCTTATTATAGGCCAAGACCAAGGTCTCTGGACTTGAGCTGGCCCCAGGAAACTCTGAGAGGTCAATCACCACCACTAGGCCTTCAGGGCTCACATCACATAAAGGGACACAACTGACCATCTCCACAGGAGCAGGCCTACAAAGTGGGCGCAAAAGTTGAACCTCACAATGTAGTGATCGAACCAAGTGACAGGTTCCATCCCCAAATCGGAGGCCTCAATCCTCAGGAGGAACACCAAATCCAAGGAGTGACCATAATTATGGGTAGCAGAGGTAACAATCTGTGTGAGACCCAGAGATGTCATCAACTGGAGGAAGTGCTGTCCAAAAGGTGAGAGTTCGTCGTCGATCCAGGCGTTGAAATCACTCAGAACCATCAATCTGGGCGACTCCAACTCCATGTCGAAGACGAAATCTGCTACTTCCTGTAGGAATCGCTTTTTGCCCCCGGGTGGACAGTAGACAAGAGCTATCCTACAGCCTACACCTGCTACCACAGTACACTCAAAAGATTTAGCCTCCTCTACTAGTTCACTTGTGAAACCCAACTCAGTCTTGAAACAGACCGCTACCCCCCCTTCAGTCCAATCTCAGCCAATGTTGTGGCCAGTGCCACTGAAAGAGTGTGTAAAAGTCGTATGCCATATGGGAATGCCAGTACAAGATGTACAATTTGCTATGAAATATAGGAATATGTAGAGTTTCTGTCAGATTTTAGCCGTTTTGTTGATCTACAAGTTCCTAGTGCCACAACGTGCAAACCTTCAAAGTCCACCCTTGCTTTAGAGTACATCTTTTGGAATAAAGTCACACTCTAGAACCCCAACTGTGGTTTGGACAGTTACGTTTTTGCTTCCTGTGTGGATTTACTGGGTACCCCTTCAGAAGTATATGTCTAGCATAGCCGTAGCAAAAAGTTCTCCCCCAAGGACTTGGTTTTGTAAATACCTTATAGGTCATATTTTGCTTTTGTACACCCCCCCCCCTTTTTGATCTTTGGAAGTAATGAGCCTGGTATACGTTTCCAAAGCTAGGGATGGTACCATTGTCTAAATGTGTTCCTGAGGTAGTTTGTGCCCAGTCAAAGGTACCAGGGGTAGCTAACTGTGTGAAGTAGTGGGGGTACATTACAAATTGTCTTAGATTAAATATTTAAGACAGGCAGTTCAATCACTTTCTTTGCTGATTCTTCCTGATAACATACTGTAATAATTGCCAGAGCTTCCTTTTCCCCTCCTGGGTTTTCTTTTTCTTTGTCCTTTCATTTTGTCTGAATTTGGTCCACTTGTTCTGCACTCTTGTCTGAAAAAAGCAGTTGTTTTTGTACTGCTTTAGCTCTAGTTTCAGGAGTTGATTTGGCTGATTGCTGATTACCATGTTTTCTACTCCTTGAGCGTCCGCTGTTTGTAGATCTAGCTTTACTGTGGGATCTCGATGGTCTGCTTATGCAGCAAAAAACATTCCCCTGCTCATAATCCCTGCGGTCTCTTTCAAACATATTTTCTCTCTCAGTTCAACCTCCTTTTCATGTTTATCAGCCTCTTTATGTAATGCTTGAAAAATATTTTACCATAAGCTGTAGTTTAACATTTTCCATCTCTTACTCAAGTTCATTTATGGTTCTCTTTGTTTTTCATGTGGCCTCTCATTATGCTTGATAAGAATTTCCACCAGTACTGATTAACAATTACTCAATGCCTCCAACCACCTTTACTTTAAATCGGCATTAAATGTGCCAGCTGAGGGAGACTTATATACCCTTAGGCCCCCTGAAGCTCTGTTTTTATGCTGATACTCCTCTAAAGTCACTCCCTCATACCAGCGGTCTATCCCTTTTACAGTTAATCTTTCAAATTCATTCAACTTCCCTTTAAGCTCACTGTTATCTGTGTTCAGTTGTTGCCTCACCAGAGTCCACATGGAAAATCTCAGCATTCATTGTTCCTCTTCATCCTAGAAAAAAACAAGCATTTGTCAATGCCGAATGTTTGCTTGCTGGCATTGGCATTGGTAGTGTAGGAGTCAGAGAGCTGCATAATAGGAATGGCAGTGAAGTATTGAACTGAAGCCAACCCCGCCACCACCCTGCAGAGACTGACAGGCATTGGGGTATGCCTTTGAGTCGGCATAATGGCCAAGCCATTTCACCACACCCTACCCTGCAGACACCGACAAGTGTCACGGTGTACCTTGGGGTCTTTGGCCCTTATGCTCACCCCATTCCATCAGGAAATATGGTGAGATGGGTGCTGTATAGGAGAATGGGGTGAACTTTGGGGCCGAAGAGTCCAAGGCACACCTCGATGCCTCTCACTGGCTGCAGGGTGTGGAATGGTATGGGCATTACAGGCGAGAATCCCAAGTCGCACCCCAATGCCTGTCAATCTCTACAGCGTGGGGTATTATGGTCGGAAATGCTGACCTCTCAGGCGTTTGTTGGCATTTTCACTCCAAATTTTCAACATGGGTTTTTTGTGACCCTCACTTTATGAACAGTGGCAATATCAGTTCGTTAGCCGAAAGCTGATTTTGCACAGCGACTACACCATTTGGCGCCACAGGTGTGAAAACACATTTCGAACAGGATGTGAAAAATGACAGCTGACAGCTGTACTGTTCATGGGGAGGTGGAAAAAATGGCAGTGTTGAAAATCTGCAGTGAAAATACTAAAAAAACTGGTGAAGTCATGAGCGTGTGTAGAAACTAGCGCACACCCATAATGCAATTAGTTTGGGGATTTTATAGCAGATTGTCAACACAGGCATTTTGGAACCTCCGCTCATGAACAGTGTCACTGTGATTTTCTTATTCTGTCGAACAGTGATTTCCCACAGCGACCACGCATTTCTGTGCTGGAAGTGTGAAAACACATTTTGGCCATGGTGTGAAAATGACAGCTGTACTGTTCATAAGGAGTGTGGAAAAATGGCAGTGGTGAAAATCTGGACTGAAAATATTAGAAATCCATGAACTTACAAGGGTACGTGGAACTGCGCTATGGTCGCCCATAACACAGTCATTTTATGGACTTTTTCACCAAATTTTAACATAGCCAATAACATTCTGCTCATGAACAGTGTCACTGTGATTTTCTTAATCTGTCCCGAACATTGATTTCGCACACCGACTGCGTCATTGTGCGCTACATGCGTGGAAACACGTTTTGGGTGAGATGTGAAAAATGATAGGAGATGTGGTAAAATGGCAATGTTGGAAATCTGGAGTGAAAATATTGAAAATTCATGAACTTACGAGCGTGCGTAGGAACAGCACAACGCATGCTGGTAAAACAGTCATTTTGGGGAATTATTTCACCAAATTTTTAACATAGCCATTTTAGCACTTCTGTTCATGAACAGTGTCACTGTTATTTTCTTAATCTGTCCCAAACATTGATTTCGCACACCGACTGCACCATTGTGCGCTACATGCACGGAAACACATTTTAGGCAAAATGTGAAAAATGACAGCTATACTGCTCAGAAGGAGGTGTTTTAAAATGCAATGTTGAAAATCTGGAGTGAAAATATTGAAAATTCACAAACTTATGAGTGTGCATAGGAACAGCGCAACGCATGCTTGTAAAACAGTAATTTGGGGGAATTGTTTCACCAAATTTTCAACATGAGGTCTTTGGGGGCCTACCTCATGAACTGTGACACTGTCATTTTGTAAATCAGTCCTGAAAGGTGGTTCCGCGCAGTGACTGAGAAATCACCTTTTGGGGCCGATTAACAAAATAACAGTGACAGAATTCATGGTGGGGTCCCAAAACCCATGTTAGTACAATGAAAAAAATTCCAAAATGTCTGAATATGCATCAAAGTTGAAAAACCCTATTTATTACATTATACAGCTTATCAGCATTTCCTCAGTTCATGAGTCGGCTTTGAAGAGTGCAAACATGTTCCCAGTTCACAGAAGATCATCGCGCCGGACTCCGGGAGGTAAGTATGGGGTGAGGGGGTGTGGGGAGGCAGGGTCGCAGAAGGGTGGGCGTGGGGGCGGGGTCAGGACAGTCAGCGAGAAGGTTTTCTCTTTCAGGTTTCTTTTTTTTTCTTGGACGGGACTTGTGCTGCAGCTGGGTGGGTGGGCTCCCAGCATTGGCAATAAGCTGTTTGGGGTGGGGGATAGTGGAGCCGACAGCGGATTGGGCACCCCTTATCGGCTATATGGACTGTTGCCATGCTGGGTGGGTTCCCAGCGAGGCACCCAGGTTGTCTGTTGGGGGGACATTGGAGCTGACGGAGTTGGGCACCCCCGCCGGCCATACAGTGTGTGGGGAACGCGTTAGCATGCAATATGCGTTAAATACGTAATGTGTGTGTGTGTGGGGGGCGCATGACAGGCAGTAGCTTCTCACTGCTCACTGAAGTGGAGCCCTGCCTTTCAACTGTCGGCACTGCATTTTCAACTGCTGTCATAGACAGCTGCAGCATTATTAGCGAACTGTGGCGCGTCTGCAAACACACTGACTGCATTGGAAGACGGGTGCCACACCTACAAAAACTCGAATGATGGCACTATGTTTCTTGCACATGCGTGCAAGCAAATATTACAAATGCAATTCCTCTATGGCTCATGGAAGCTACTGCTGGAGACTCCTCTCTTTCTCTTGGCTCCAGCTCTGCTCCTCTCACCACAGCGGTCATATAATAGGTGGCATAACTTACACTGTGTAATTGTAGCCTATAGTTAAGGCTATTATACTTGTGATCATGGATCTAACTCAGAAGCATGCTGTAGGACACAAATGCCAAACCACGCATGTAGGGTGCTTCGGTTAATGGCTCAAGTTGCAAACCAAACCGAACATATGAAAAGTAAAAAAATGGGCACACCACTTCAGCCAGAGGAGCTGCCCTTAAAAGTACAACTGAGAAACTTTGCAAAAACCAAAAGGGTGTACACACTGTAGAATTAAGCCACTATTTTATTAGTGAGGTTAGCAGGATGCCAAACACCCCTACATAGTGTTTCCTTGCAGAGGCTTCATCAGGGAGTGGTGCTTGTATGCAAACAGTCTTGATTTATATACAAAAGTCCTACTACATCAATTAAGACTTAAAGTCACACTCCATGTTCGTACTGTTTGCATAGAGAGAAATAGCAAACAAACATTTAATACATATTAACATACATATCCCCAATAAAAAACAAGTTGACAGCAAAAATTAACTACATGAACTCCCTTTAACAACATTAATATACTGATATAATTCTAATCACGCTCAAATATCCACAGTCAGGTGTCAATAATAAAATGTATAACAGTGCATGAACCTGATATGTACAAATTTTAACCTATTAGTCACCATACCCCTTACAGATGAGCTTTGGCAATCTGCAATAAAATGCACCATTTATAAATAACCAAGTCACAACATACATTGCTTAACGGCTAAACCTGTGAGGGACATAATGTTTAGAGAATAACCTGAGACTAATGAAACAAAAAATCTTAACGGCATGGAACTCCCCAGTCAAATCAATTTTTGTATGTTAAATGCATACTATAAGAACTGGACTAATACGTTGAAATCTGCACATATCAAGTTCATGCACTGTTATAAATTTTATTATTAGCACATAATAATGGTTTGGTGTGTAAACTGCTAGTCTGTCTTTAATCCACATCAAACCTTTATATCAATCATGCTGTTCAGCTGTTTTCAGTCTGACCTAAAGAAGGGAATATTATCTCTTGAAAGCTAGTCTCAGTAATTATTTTGTTGGTCCAATAAAAGGTATCACCCATAACATATATATATATATATATATATATATTTTCTCTACATTATTAGCATATGATTGTGGAGGCACTGTGTAGGGGTGTTTGGCATCTTATATGATCTTGCTAGTAAAATAGTGGCTTAATTCTATGGTATGTGCACCCTTTTGATTTTTGCAAAGGGGCCAAAACATGTAGGTTGTGTTTGTGCCCAATGGTTCTGGGGGTGCATGATCGAATGTGATTGGGGCATATGTACAATAGTAATAGAGGCATGTAGGAGTCATAGGTAGGGAGAGTAAAATGAGCAGCATAGGAGAAGTGTAGAACCTCAAGGAGAGGGCCTGTATGATTGCCTGAGCAGTAGGAGGACATATGTAGAGGGCAAAGCAGCTGGCTGAGCAAAATCCAGTGGAAGGGCCAAGAAACACAACAGGCAAAGCACAACCACAGCAGAAGCAGACAATTGGAAGCAGGGAGGAGGCAAACACAGCCAGCAGGAAGAACTGGTAGGATGGAGACAAGCCCCCATGGGTCTCCAGATCAGAAGTGGGACAGGCACAAGGCAGTGGCTTGAGAGGACTTCCAGGCAAGTCTTGGGCTATACTCCCTTCTGTGAGGGTTGCAACAAATTTGGCCCTTCAGTCAGCACAATCTCACTTTATGAACAATGCCAAGGTGAAACAGGGACTCCACAGTCTGTTAGCCCCAAACCCCAATTTAGTAGCTCCAGCCCAAGGGGAAAGAACCAGTTACTGGCCCATCTCCAAGCCCTGAGGATGAGGGAGTGGGAGTTAGCACACCCATGATGGAACTCAGGTTTACCTCAGAGAAAGGGGTTGTAGTTGCTGCAACATCTGAACCGCCCACTGGGCCATTGGGCCCTTAGAGTGTTTTGGCTCTGACCACATCAACTGCCCATCTACCCTCAGCTTTAGCAGACAACCTGTCCAATTGCATCTGATCTTGCTGCCTTGGAGGTGGCAGCAGCTGGTGGTCTGCATCCTCACCCTGGTGAGTTCCTGGTTCAGAATAAGAGGATATGACATAATTCAGCAACCCAGCAATGGTTCCCCCAGTGCTGTGGTCCCATACCTGTATGCCTCCATCTCCAGTGGTAGAGAAGGACAGTGATACAGAAGAACACAGGAGCCCAGCATGCAGATGTAACCTCTCCCAACTTCCCCCCCCCCCCGTTTCTACTAGCAGGGCTGCTCCTCTCACCTCTAGACACCACCGAGAGGGGTGGGGGTAGTCGCTACAAATATCTTACAGTTTCTGTATGACCTATTACTTCTACTTCGGAGCCTGCCATCCTTAGACAGGCAAACCAAGTGTGGCAACTACCTGGCTCACACCTGGGGGGACCATTTATCATGGCTATAAACCTGGGTCCCTGGGAGAAAACGTTTGCTCAGCATTATGCTAGGTTTGTACTTCTGGTCGGGGCACCCAAATAAATCTGTACACTGGAAGCAATAACTGTAATGTCCAAACCAGGTTGGGATTCTAGAGTGTGGCTTTTATTCATATAACACAGAGAATAACAAAGCAAAGATGGACCCCTACAGGGCTACTCTCACTGGTAATGCAGATTACTGAGGTACAGAGCACACTTCCTCACAGCGCACCCTCAGGTTCTGAATGGATCTGGGCACACACGGCCCAAACTGGTACACTTCTCTTCTTTTCCTTGACTTGGCACCCTGGCCAGTACTAGGACACTTTTCCATATTGCATGGAGGTTGATGGTGGCTCCTTAAACCACTCACGAGCACATTCTGGCTCTCAGGCAAATCCAAAATCCCACATCTGGGTGCTTTCCTCAAACATTGGCCAAACGCGCCGAGAGAAAAAAAATCTGTACTCGGCCATTCATCTGATTACAACGCCTTTCTTCGAAACACCATTTGTAGATGCTCTCTAGAAATGTTTTGCACATTGAACATTCTACAGTTCACTCTACGGGGGTGTCCTGACTTTAAAAGTTCTGTATGTGGCTATGTCTTTACCCTAGACCAGTTGCAGTTGCTTTTAAGTCATACACAAGCTAAAAGTTTTGTACTTGGCAAATCTTCCTTTGACCCCACAGTAGGAAGACACTTTTACTTAAACACAGTCTTGGTGAACATAGTCTCTTTGTCAGAGCAAAACTCACCACGGTATTGCTGGTGTCCCAGGGCTTTTTCCACAGAAAATCTCAGGTACTCACAGAACAAAATGACTCTCAGGCAGCTTCACCCTCTCCAGGCTGGACCAGGGGATTGACCCTGGTTCCTGGAACTCCCCCCCATCCCTCTGGGGATGGGGCACTGGAAAACCTCCCAGGAACGGTCTCTACTACTTCTGTTCTAGTAGCTATGATACCTCAATGGTTGAATGGATGAACAGGAATTGGAAATGACAAACAAAAAAAGGCTTTACTGCTTCATCTGTCAGGACCTGAGGTGCAGAACATTTTTGTTACCCCCTTTCCCCCCAGAATGCTGGGGACAACTATAATACAACACTCCTTATCTAAAAGATGATTTGGTCCAAAGAAAACTGCATCATTTGAGTGGCATGCCTTGTGACAAGCATAGCAACAGGAGTCAGAGACAACAGATAGTTTCATAACTTAGTTGTGGAAATTAGCACAGGCATGAATATGATATGATACACTTACAGAAGAAATGATTTCAGATCAGTTAGTGTATAAATGCTACTCACTACAGCTTTGGAGGAGACTACTGAGGGAAATTGACCTTTCTTGACAAGGTCCAATCTATATCATGGGCAACTGAGGTATCTGATTACCAAACTAGCCAGGTGGAAGGAAAATTAAAAGTGCAGTCCTCTGATTCGGTGTATACATTCAGTTATGGTGAAGATAAGAGAAAAACAGCACAGGCAACAAGCCCTTACTACTACCCAAACTTTCACTAAGAGACAATTTCCCAGCATCAGCCAGCTGCACTTTATAGTAGATGTGGGTGTACAGGACATTTAGCAAGGCACTGCCAGATCACAGAAGATAAAACATGTAACAAATACAGGGACACTTTGCCAAAATGCAGGATAAAAATAGAATAATAGATAGGTTACTATTCATTACCGGTGAGTAATACCATTGAGAGGTTCTGGACACATAGAAACCTCAAGAGCGAAGGCATGGGGTCATTACCGCACACGGCAGAATGTTGTGCGACATAATTGTGTTGTGCTATTCAATGTTAACTTTTTTCTGTAGGGGGCTCTGCCCCCACACCCACTCTTATGGGGGCTGTGCCCCCCGGACCCCCACAATGAGGATTCTAACGCTGGGAGGGGTCCAACACGGAGAGTGCACAGATCCGGGTTTTGGCATAATGCCATGCCCTATTAAGCATATGACATTATGACCTGGTAGGGAGAGTGAGGCTTGAGAGGTTTGTGTCCAGAACCTCGAGATGGTTTCACTCACTGGTAATGAAAAGTAACTTATCTGTTATTTTTTTTGATATATGTATCTGAGAAAATAATTTGAGGCATTTTGTAACGGGCGGTCAGCGCTGCAGTGAAGGATTTTCCTGGTCCTGGCCAACTGCTGCAGTGTCTGGCTATTGGGGATGTCAAAATTAAAAAGGTAAGGGCAGCATTATAATTATAAAATGAGTTATTTCAAGGACTTGATTATAAAAGCATCTGTTGAGGATTAAATTCTTTTCTGATGTCAGGATATAATATCAGTTTTTAACATGTAATATAAATGGCATAAGTTCAGCCACAAAATATACAGAATACTGAAACACATTAAGAAAAAGACACATTTTGCAGGAGTCTTTTTAAACAGTGCAGAATCTTTACAATTGAAAAAAGGATGATTCGGTTTATTTCTCAACAGGTTTTAAGAAGAAAAAGCACAGGAGCAGCAATATTGGTGGGTTAAAGTTTCACTGGAAAAGTGATTGAGTTTTATATTGATGAGGAAGGTAGTAAAAGCACTACTAGTTAACAATCCAGTCATCCTTGGTTCCATATGTTTCCTTTAAAAGATACCAATTTTTTTTTATCCATGATTAACAAGCAGATTTATATATGGGAATTTGAACATACTGTATTGGGAGGTGACATGAGCTGCCTAGTAGACCCTGAATTAGATAAATCAGCTTTGGGGAAAGGTTGGGATAAGTATAAATCAAAAATGTTGAATAACTTTATGAATGATATCACACTATTTGATATTTGAAGAGACATAAATGGTGCTCTGAAACAATTTACACACTATTCCAACAACTATAAAACATAGTTCAAGATTAGACCACATCTTTGTATCTAGGTCATTTTTTGACAGTTCGTGCCACCTCTCTAAAATAGAACCTTTATACATTTTAGACCAGATAATTATTTTCTAAGTGTCTTCCAGCCAAAACACAATTGTAAAATGTTACTTGGAAATGTTGACAAAATCTATGGAGGCAGTATAGCATAGTGGATTAAGGCTCTGAGCTGTAAACCTGGAGACTTGGGTTTGAATCCCACAGCCCCCACTTGCATACTGTGTGACCCTGAGCAAGTCACTTAACTTCCTCGTGCTCTCAGGTCGCATCTGGAAACAAGCTTTGGCTTAGTGTGCCTTTCCTGATTAAACAATTTCCCCTTTCCCTTCCCCCTGTGCAACTAACTACTGTATATAATAAAAGAGGCTAAAACAAAACTGGCAAAGCTCAAAATAAATACATCACTGGGGCCAGATAATATACACCCGAGACTCCTGAAAGAATTGTCCAGTGAATTAGCAGTCCTTTTTGCAATGTTATTCATTTGTTCCCAAGAGGAAGGTCCTGTTATCCCTGAATGGAGAGAGGCTAATGTTACACCTGTGCATAATAAAGGTTCAAAGGAGAACTTTAAGAACTATAGCTAATAAGCTTGACCTCCACTGTGGGAAAGATTAGGGAAGAATTTGTGAAAGAGTTCATGGAAGCACATATTTAGGAAAATGGCCTGGGGACATAGCATCTCATGAGTTCAAAGCATTAAGATCTTGCCAGATTAATCTTTTCCATTTTTTGAACCTATCAGTAAGGTGTTAGATAACGGGTTTACCTGTGGACATCATTTACCTAGATTATGCTAAGATATTTGATCTGGTACCACATAAAGAATGAATTAAGGAAATAGTTGAACTAAAATTTAGCCATGACATTTGCAAAATGGATTAAATCATGTTGAAAGGAAGAGGCAGCAGGTTTCTGTCAGAGGTTACAACTACGACTGGGGGGAGGTGTGTAGTGGTGTGCCACAGGGGTCAGTATTGGGGATAACTCTCTTCCATGTATGTGTATCATCCATGAAAACATCTGTTTCACCCTGTATATGCAAATATGAAGATGATGCCAAGCTGGGGGGGTCAATGTGGAAAATGAATCAGTCAGTATCAAACTCCAGGATGACTTAGATAAAATAGTGAGATGGGTAGATAAGCACAAGTTGTGTTATAATGAAAACAAGTGTAAAGTTATACACTTTGGGGGAAAAATGGAGTGATAAAATACTTTTCAAATGGAATCCAACTTGAAACAACAGATAAGAGGAGAGAGACCTGGGAGTAATTATAACCAACATACTCTCCTTTAGTGACTACACCTGAGAGGTGGTAGGAAGGAAACAATGCTGGGTTGTATTTTAAACATGTTAAAAGTAGAGACAGAAGAGTGATAATGCCTCTGTATGGTGCACTGGTTGGCTCCACCTTGAATATGCCCAGTACTGGGCACCTTCATTCCTACAAGACATCTCACTGTTGGAGAGTACAGCACAAGGCAACACAAGGAATAACTAACATCACACATTTACCATATGCACAAAGATTAAAAGAACTAAATCTATACCCCCTTGAGTATAGACGTATTAGGGGTGATTTCTGCCTAGTGTTTAAGGCATTTAAAAACAGGTATTTATGGAAATGCTTGAGATTGCAACAGAAAAATATAAATAGAGAACTAAGAGCCCACAACTGCTAACTAAAGGGTGATACTACCACAAAAAAGGGGAACGTGGTTTAACCAACCTGTTGTGTCCCTATGGAATGCCCTACCTGAGACTAGTGGCAGCAGTTCAGTGATGGACATTTTTTAAGGCTGCACTAGATGGTTACTTGGGTAATTAACTAGTCCAGTGTAAATTGGTGAGTCTTTAATGGCTGATGCTTTGCACTCATAAAAATTCTATGAATCCTATGAACCATAATCCAGTGCTCTTCAAAGGCACCACACACTGTTTCAGCATCAGGTGAAATGCATGTCAAGCAGCAGATGGTAGAGAAGGTAGAGATTCATCATTTAAGCAGAAAATTGTGGAAAGCATTAATGAATTCATCCTCTATAATAAGATGAATGAGGGCATCATTATTCAAATGTGGGATGCCCTTAAAGCTACATTATGTGGTATCTTTGATCGATGATGAACTCTTGCACTTTGTGCAAGATTTCCTCCAATTGATGTATTCATTGGGCTTCATACAGGTGGTTTCCTCAGCAACCCATATGTTGGGTCAGTCATTGAACCTGGTCTTCCTACTGGATTTGGAGAGCGCCAACCTTGTGGTGGAACTGGTCAGATGGTCTGACCATTGCACTATCAGGTTCAATATCCAGGCACCCCCTCATAGGCCTGCCCTTTGGAGATGGTCCTGTACCGCCAATTAAGGGGTTTGACCACAGAAGGTCTGATGGTGGTCCTGGACCTATCGAGGTTTCTAAGTGCAAGCTCAGATCAGAGAACCTACTTCAGGTCTATAATAAGGCCATGGTGGAGGCTCTGGATTCCATTGCTCCAGTCTGTGTTGCCCTTGCTCCACTCTCCCCCATGCCCCACAGTTTGATAGGGCCTTGAGGGAGATGAGGAGGTTTGGGCGAAGGCTGGAGCATCACTGGTGGAAATCTGGCCTAGATGTCAACAAGCTTAGATTGATGGCACATTATGCAGGCTATCAATCAGTGATGTCATGTAAGAAGGCAGAGTTCCTGTCCAGTGAGATTACGGATGCACGAAACCGACCAGTCCAGCTCTTCAGAACTGTAGACAGACTGTGCAATCCAGCCTGTCTGCAGTTACAGAAACTTTGTCACAGGAGAAGTGTGATGAGTTCACTCATATTTTGCAGATAGGATTGCTGACATCAGGTCAGAGATCAACTTAGCTCACTCCATTGGGAATGGCGGTGATTGGTGGGAGGTCATGACACCTCGGGCTGTCTGTCGGCATTTGACCAGGTGGCAATCATGGATGTCATGATGGTCATCCAGAATACTGCGGCCAACCTACTATGATTTGGATCCTGGCCCAACTCATCTCCTCATGGGATGTGTGGAGGTCATCAGCATGGTCCTAGCTGAGATTATCTGGTGTTCATTAGAGACTGGGGAGTTTCCTAACTCCCTGAAGGAGGCAACAGTGACCTCCTCTAGAAACCTTCTCCTGACCCAGACTGTCTTGCTAACTACAGGCCAATCTCTAACCTTCCTTTGAGGGAAGGTTATTGAAAAGGTTGTCACACTGCAGCTAGAGGACCAGCTTGCCATCCATGGCATCTATGATCCCTTTCAATTGGGATTTAGAAAGAGGCATAGTACTGAGACTGCCCTTGTTCGGGTGCTAAATGACCTCCTTATAGCGAGAGATCAGAGGAGTCGTTCCATCTTAGTCCTCCTTGATGTCTCTGTGGCATTCAACACTGTGGACCATGGGATATTGTTAGAACACCTGCAGATGATCTGTGAACTGTTGGGTGCAATCCTCAGATGGTTTCAATCCTTCCTCACTGGCAGATTTCAGAAAGTAGTGTTGGGGATTTATTCCTCTGACACATTCTCCCTGCCATGTGGGGTACCACTGGCCTCTGTACTGTCCCCCATGTTATTCATGGCGTACATGCAGCCATTGGGGGACACTGTAAAGTGGTATGGGCTGAGATTTCACTGCTATGCAGATGATACTCAGCTGTACATGTCCTTTGCTCCCAAACAGGGCACTGCGGTCTCAGTATTTAACAGCTGCATAGCTGAGATTAAAGGTTGGATGAATACCAGCTGGTTGAAGCTAAATTCAGACAAGATTGAGGTGTTGGTTGTGGATCTGGGTCAGTGAGTTGAGGGGTCTTCGGCAGGACAGGCAACTGGTCTTATACTAGAAGACTGCCAGCTGAGGACCTCTGAGTGGGTGCGGAGTCTGGGTGTTATTCTTGACCCTGAAGGCTAAGGTGTTGTCCATTGTCAAGACCTCATTTTACCATCTGTGGAATATCACCCAGATTAAATATCTGGTTCTGCCTGCTTACTTATCGACATTGGTCCATGCCTTTGTGACCTCCCGCCTGGATTACTGCAACTTCCTTTACCTAGTGTTGCTGAGGTTAATGTCAGCTGGCCACAGCTAGTGCAGAATCGGCAGCCAGGTTACTAACTAGGCTCTCTTGATCTAGCCATATTACACCTGTGCTGTGTGAGCTGCACTGGCTGCCAGTGCAGTGGAGGATCACCTTCAAGGTCAGCTTGCTGACCTATGAAGCCCTACTGTACATGGACCAGGACCAAACTATCTGCAAGAGCTTCTGTGCCCATATTGCCACTCCTGACTGCTCCTCTCCACCAACAAGGGATTGCTAGAGGTTCCCAGAGTTCAGCTGAAGACATCAGGTGCTCGAGCTTTTGCTTATGTAGCCCCCTACCCTGCAGAATTCTCTACCTCATCGGATGTGGGAGTGCCTGACGGTGGACAGCTTTAAAGCCACTCAAAAGCATAAGCTCAAGTCTTGCTTTCCTGTAATGAGTAAAGGTTGGATTCTATCTGTTAGTACCTGTATTTTAATTATTTATGGTTTTATATTAACTGTGAGACTTCATTGTAAAGCACTTTGATATTTGTGAATTACGCTGGATAAATAACATTTATTATTATTATCTTTATCTTTATTTCTGAAACCTCTTGGCAGAACAAAAGAGAAATGACACCAGAGCAGATATGGAAAACATTTTACTTGTGTTAGAGACTGCAGTTAGGGCTGGAGATATTTCAAAGAAGACCAAATATGAACATTAAAAATGATGAATAACACTGATATTTTAAATATTAAAACAATTGCTTTAAACAAACAAAACAAAAGCATCTTTCTGGTGAAGTATCCTAGAAATATCTGGCAAAAAGGTTTCAGGTGATTTAACAAAAATCAGAAATAATTTCAGAATCACGACAAAATGGAATTCTGCAAACAAACCCAAACAGGATAGCTGACTGTATTACTGAATTCTATAAACATTTATATTCTTCAAATAAAATTTTGCACCAGACGATCTAGACTATATTAATCAATTTATTGATTCGGGCCACCGATTGATGATGGCAAAAAAAAAATACTGATAGCTCCCATCTCCAGAACTGAGATAAATGATATCATTAAAGATATGGCAAAAGGTAAATGTGCTTGAGAAGATAGGCTTTCCCATGGAATTTTATAGTGTTATGACAGGCTTGGTAAAACCACCCATTAGAAATACTGTTTAGTGGGCTGGCCCGGTGGTGCTGAGGGTTGAGGCGCTGGACACCTTACCTTGCACTACACTGGCGACCTGGGTTCTGGAATGAGTCCAGACTGTCAGGGGTTGGTAGGGGTGAGAGAGGATTTAGCATCCGGAGGACTGCTATCCTCTCTTGGGGAGGGAAGGATCATTGTCCCACCCAACAATCACCCTCTAGTGGGGGCTGAGAGGCGATGCAGGCGGGAGCCCAGCAGCCGGTGGGTGTGGCATGTGTGTGCCCTCACATGCACGCACTATTCCTTGTGCCAGGATGGACATAGAAAAGTGGAAAATGGTGACTGGGGGCTCCATGAGGTCCTGTCCCCATTCCGCCAGTCCACCATCATGGCCTGTCTAGATTTGGATTGTGCTCCGGGGAGGGAGGTAGCTTCCTTCCTAGCCTCAACATGGAGGTAATCCATAGTGGGTCTCGAGGATGGTTGGGGTAGTCTAACTGGTGGACGGGTGGTGTGGGATGGAGTTCCTGTCCTCAGCATGCCCAGGGAGCATAAATAGATGATTTAAAAAAAAAAAGAAGTACTGTTTAGATCTGTACAGACAAACATAAAATACAAGATTCATTTAAATCAGCTTTCATATCTTTAATTCCAAAACATGGAAAAGATGACCATGAAGTCGAAAACTACAGGCCAATAGCCATCTTGAATAATGAATACAAAATATTAGCCAACATTCTTAATAACAGAATCTTACCACTATTACAAAAAATAATGCAGTAGAATCAAAGAGGGGTCGTTTCCCCCCACGCAAATATAGACTAGTATTCACAAATCACAGTATATCATAGAATACTTACAAAAAAAAATATACCAACAATTATGATCAGTTTTGATGCTACCAAGGCTTTTGGTATGGTAGAACTGCATTTCATTTTCATATTCTGAAAAGGTGGGGTTTCCAGATCTCATGGTGGAATGGACGAAAGCCCTGTATGACTCCCTTGTTCAAACTTAAAATTAATAGTACATTTACAGAACAAATTGTTTTAGCAAGGAGTCAGGCAGGGCTGCCCAGTCTCACCAAAGTTGTTTATTATTGCACTTGAAAATTTATTGGTAGAGGTAAGAACAAACACAGAGGTTAGAGGAACTAAATTGGCTCTTAGACTTTTAAGTTATCGCATACCAGACAGCGTGCTTCTCATGGTACAAGACCCAGTGGATAGCCTGAAGGAACTAAAGAGGAACTAAAATAAATAATTGCTCATTTCTCTAAAGTCTCAGGTTATTCAAGCAATGAAAATAGGTCAGAAATGTTACCTTTTAATCTATAATCATTTACAGATATTTTAATAATTTCAGTGCTACAATCGAAATAGATTATGTGCTACTTAGGAATACAACTATCTAATAATATAGAGATCCTTTATAATTACAATCATCAATCATTATTGGAGGAAATAACATTGAAAATTCAGGGCTGACGAAATCTTTCTTCTGTCCCTATGGGAAAAACTGAAGTATTAAAAATGGTGGTATTCCCACACACATTTCATATACACTGCAAGCTATTGTTGCAACTGTTCCAGACAGTTCATTCAAGAAAGTAGTAAAGAGTTTTCAAGATTTTATATAGCATTCTAAGAAACCTAGACTATCTTTAAAAAAATGTGTTTAGCTAGGGACAGGGGATGCTTTGCTTGACCTGTCCCCCAAAACTTTCTGTCTTATGTATATTGCCAAATATGCAATCTCATTAGCATATAACGAACAAGTAGACTATACATTAGAAGACACACTCCTTCACCTAAATAGTGATTTAGGTCTTTCCATAACGAATGTTTGGTTTGCCCCCTACACAATACAGAGGTAGTAAAAGTGCAATGATATAGAATATAAGTAAAATGATTAGTCTCTATTTAAACAAAACAAAAACTGAAACTAAAACATTTTTCGCCAATGTTCTGTGGTGCAATGCTAATATTAGGATTAATGGGAAATTGATACATTTTTAGGCATGGATGAAACAAGGCATTTTTAGGTGGTTTGATATTACTGAAAATAACAATCTGTTTAAGTGTGATGTATGCAGACAACGCTATGAACTTATGTCTACATAGTTTTTCAGAAATCTTCAGTTACAGAGTATATATATATATGAGGGACTACACTAGATGGGAAAGAGCTCCAAACGTGAATTTTTCAGTGGCATTTGAAAAGAAATATGCAAATTCACTGAAAAAAGATGCAAGGTCTATTTGCACAGTTAATATTACAATGACAGGATAATAGCAAAAGATTTTTAAAGAAGCTCAAGTAAAATAGTTTAAAGAACTTACATATCGTACAACAAAGACACACTGGGATATTCTGTTACAATCAGTTGGCTCATATTCTGCTTCAGAGACTGATCAATCAAATATAAAATTATTAATATGGCTTAATATACACCACACATACTTTTCAAAGCCAGACTTAATAATTGTTGAAACTCAATAGCAATCAAAGGACAGATCCATGCCCCAGTAGCAATAAACATGATCCTGCAACACCCATAACAAACAAGCTCTGGCAGAGCCACTATGACTGTGAATGCATTAACTAGATAAGGGTGTTTCATGGGCTTAAACAGAAACATTTATTTATTTATTTAATAAATATCAAATTTTCTAACCTTTGAGTCAGAGATTCATTTACAAAGGCACCTCATCAAAACTAATACAACGACAGCACAGTTAACAAGTCCAAAAACAATGGCTCGGAAAGCAGACTGTTATAACAGTCATTCACTGGAGATACATGGGTAGCAGTAGATAAACAGATTACATAGTTTAGGCACACAGGCACCACATCAAGAAGACCAAAGCAGTTCAAACAATATACAATAGCTAAAGCAAATAGACATCAGGAGTCAAAGAGAAGCCGAGAGTGTTGACATGAAGGCTGTTGCATACACTAACTGAATCCAAGTATAGTACATTGAGAAAGGGCATATTTAAGCAATAAGGCATGACAGGGTGTGTGTTATCATGTAATAATGTCACTCCTGGGGTCGGTTGAAGCACGAGGTGAAGCCGAGTATTTATTTATTTATTTGCACGTATTTATTTGATCCACTGGATCAGCAATATTTGCACAAGTTGTGCCCAGTACAGATTTTACAGCACTGGTCCTGGTCTGGTGATCTTGGTTTTACCAATACCACACTGCATGTGGCTTAGTGATATACTGTACAGATGGCTGTAGAGTCTAACCCACTGAAGGTTGAAGTTTCAGAAAACCATTATGCTACAAATATCAAGGCTCACTCCCTCCCTCAGCCCCCAGTCACAATTAATCCTCTACCAAAGTCATGCTTAAATACTGGTACCTCTACATCCATGCCACTAAACTTTTAATACCAACATGCTTCTTCTGCTGCTGTGAGTTAAACTCTGTATTTAAAAACATTTTGTTGATAATTTTTTGTTTTAGTATATCCATGGTCAGGAAAAATGAATTTGTAAAAGAAACCAAAATCCCCATTTATCAGTTCATTGAATCACAATACAGCATGTAATGAATTTTTCAGATTCTATGTGTAACCTACAGTGAGTCAAACAGAAATTAGACACAAATGCCTACCTATTTGCAAGTGAAGTAAATGTGGTTATTATCATTCGGTTGTAAACACCTATAGTCACAGCCAGGCTTCATATTGCTAGACTCTGGGTAAGTATAACAAGTTTCCTAAATACTGGTACCTTATCCAGCTGTGTTCTGCTTGGTGTGTGTGTGTGTGTGTGTGTTTAAAAATGTAACTTTCAATAGTATATTGTATAACACTGTGAATCCTGGCTGCAGGATTCTGGCTGCTTTTTTCTCTACTGTGGCTAAGCAAGACACTGTAACAAGATGCTGGCCTGCTGTAGGAACTATTAGACATCAAACCAAAGGGCACTCTGTAAAGACTAACTTGGAGAAGATGCAATAAAACAAACCTTAATGACAGCCCCCAGACGTCATAAAACACCCAGGGAAAATTAGAAAAACTCCTCTCACAGCCTAGGCAAAAACAAAACACTGTATTGAAATGAGAACTCAAAACTGGTAGCAATACATATATTCCTAATTTTAACATGCAGTTTTCCTTTAAGAAGTTCAGTAGAATATAAACAGTAGCCCAGAATTGCCTGCCTGAGCATGAAGTTGGTATATTATTTGGAAAAAGGGAAGGCGGGTTCTCTTACTATGCAATGTCTAGCAAAGTAACACACTGACTGCTCTTAGGATGGTGGAGTCAAATGCTGTGAGGTGCCATGGGAACTTGTTATACAGAAAGTTCCAGGAAGCATTAACCCATTCTACTTCTAATAGCTTTCTATGATGTCTGTACTATCCATTTGTGCAAGTCAACTCCACTTCTCAAACTTAAAAGAAAAATACACTTCATCACATACTGTGTTTACAAGTACTGTGCCCATGATTAAAATAATTTGAACCCCATCCCCAAAGAATGTGCCCTCACATGAACATGCATGATTTATCTATAAAGACAATTAAGAAATGTATTTCTAAATGCATTAGTAACACCAATGCTTTCAAAGTTTTGAAACTACTAAAAGACAAACCACATATATAGATAGACAGAATATGGTAAACAAATATTGTTAATCCCAAAAAGCTGAACTTTGTTTTAGTGTATATAAATGTTTAAGAAATACCTGAAAGCTGTCTATTTTCCTACGTTTTAGATACTTCTTAGTCTTTTTGAGACACTAGGTGACCCTGATAATCATTTGTTCCAAGGGGTTTTAAGTCAGTTTGAAGGCATTTTAAGTATCTTCTGTTCTAGTCCTTAACAAAATGCAGGGACTGCACAGACTTGTTCTGTTCCTTGGTCCACATGCCAAACATGTGTCTTCTTTCAGCATGATAGATCCACCTCATGCCCCTCCCACATGAATAAAAAAGGTGGGATGGACCTTTTGGTGCTTCTTGGGAGGAGGTGGGGTGGACCTTACTTCCCCCAAAAAAACAATGCTGCCTCCCACTACTCAGGTGCCAGTTCTTGTACCACCCATTTAGGAAAGAAAATAGTACCCTGCAACCATTGACTCACATAAGAGCGTATTTATTTGAGGGCAGAAAACATTTCTTGGAGGAAGGTAAGGCGGAGGAGACTATTTACACCTTCAGTCAGTTCCATGGACAGAAAACATGACATCACTCCTTTTGTACATGCAGTACTCCTGTAGTCTCCACCCACAGTTGTAAAAAGTGTCACAATGCAGTTAGGAGATTTTAAGGAATGGTTAAAAGAAAGACTGAGAGTTACTTTAATCTAAATGTTATCTCTGAAACATCACACTCTGCAAGATGGGAGACATTTAAAGCCTATGTCAGGGGTAGTGATGTGCGAAGTCAGCAAAATTAACTCTGTGAATTAATTAACGAATAGTGGGCAATTTGTGAAAAAAAAATTCACCAGTTTGCAGAGCGTGGGCCAACTGCAAAGTGCAGAACTTTGCAGGTGAAATGCCACACTTTGCAAAACTGTCCCTGATGCCTACTAGTGGACACAACCCTCCGCCGATTCCCCTCCATGTAAAATTTTAATTACATGAAATTCCTGGTGTGTAGTGGTCCCCTTCCCCCGCTGATCCCAGCCAGATGTAACATTTTAATTAATTAAATGAAATCCCTGGTGTCTAGTTGTTCTCCCCCCTTGATGATTACCAGTCAAAATGTAATAAAATATAATTTAAATCCCTGGTGTCTAGTGGCTTTCCCTCCCGCTGATTGTCAGCCAAAATATAATGAAATATATTTTAAAACCCTGGTGTTCAGTGGTCCCCCCCCACCACCGATTGGGCCAGCCTCAATGTAGAAAAATATTCTCAATGAAATCCCTGGTGTCTAGTGGACCCCTCACCCCTCACCCCCCACCCTGTCAGGAAGTGCCCCCACTCCCTGCTCCCCCAACCAGAACAGCCCTCCACTCTCCACCATGGCTGGCCACCTGGCTGAGTACACTCATTCATTCTAGCTCAGTCCGTGGCCAACATGGTAGAGAGTGGATGCCTGTGCTTGTCACCCACTTGGTGTCAGGGTGGGGGGCGGGTGTGGGGGCACCACCTGACATGTGGGGTCCACTAGACATCAGGATTTCATTGAGGATTTTTTTACATTGGGCTGGAGCGATCAGCGTGGGGTGGGGACCACTAGACACCAGGGATTTAAAATATTACTAGCTTTCAGGCAAAGGAACAGGCAGCAGAAGCCCAGATTCCAAACATTAGAATAATGCAGAAACTCGAATAAACAAAACATTGAAACTATATTACAAAAAACTGTATACTTCTATATGCAACTCTACCCAGGAGAACATCAGGTCCTTCTTCTCCGATATCCAACTCCTAAAACTACCAAGCACATAGCTCAGAGGTTAGAAGAGGAATTATCACTGGGAAATAACAGCAGTCATAAAGGCCTGGCCAGAGGGAAGCTCCAGGCATGGATGGCCTGAGGAAAGATTTTTACCAGGCCATTGAACAACACCTAACTCCACAAGGTGGTGGTGTTCAATGAGGCACAAAGTCTGGGGGCAATAACCCCTTCCCAACAAGAGGCATCACATATAGTACTCCTCAAGCAGAACAAGGATAGGGCACTGTGCATAACCTATCTCACTTTTAAACATGGATGCCAAAATATTGGCCAAGATGCTTGCCAATAGACTGAAGCAGGCTTTACCTCTCTTGATAAATAACTCCCAGGTAGGTTTCGTGAGAGGCAGAGAGGGAAGTGACAATATGTACATGGCACTTAACCTGCTTAACACAGTTGCCTTCTCAGAATCCAGTGCTGCAATGGTAGCTGTGGAAGTGGAAAGACCTTTGATTTGGTGAATTGGAAGTATCCTTGGCTCACCTTGGAAAGCGTAGGGATAGGTCCACTATTTATAGCATAGGGCAAGATGCTATATGCCTCGCCAAAGGTGGCAGTGATAACAAAAGTTATTTTATCAGATTTCAGCTCCACAGAGTCTATTTATTTATTTATTTTTATTTATTGAACTGTTTCACCAGGAAGGTACACTGAACAAGTTGCTACGCCTCCGGTGCGACCTGGGGGTAAAACTGGATGAAGAATTAGACATACAGTTTAACATTTAACATATCTGAGAAATTAAACATTTAATTACAGTACATACAATTAAAAATATAAATAATCATACAGTCACATTTGTGACATAACATACAATTAAATATATCATACCTGTGGAATATGTATTTAATTACAGTATATCATACCTGTGGAATATGCATTTAATTACAAGTAGCATATCTGAAACATAGTACACAGTGGTGAAGAGAGGAGGAGCGACTGAGAACCAGGCTCGGGAGGTGGAAGGTTTAATAGGTGATGTGAGTCATGGAGAGGAGCAGAGGCATAGGAGGACAGTTAAGGAGGGATAAAGCAGGAGCAGTTAGATGAGAGAAAGTTATGTAAGGCAGAGACAAGGGAGTAGGAGAAGGAGGAGTCCTGTATTTGGGGGAGGTTCCAGATTTGCAGAAAGCGATGAGAAAAGCCTGACTGACCGATGAGAGTGGTTTGATGAGGGACCAACAAAGTGCAGTGTCAAAGGATCCTAGGGAGTGGAGGGGAACAGGGAAAGAGAGTGAGCATGAGAGGTAGGAGGAAAAAGTTCTAACCAAAATTTAGAAGTGAGTATGGCAGAATGCGTGAGGCACCTGTTGGCAAGCGGGGAAGGGCACAGTGGTAGAGGTCACAGTAATGAGTGCGTGATTGAGCATCTCGGGCAAATTGACAGAAGGAATTAAAGAGAGTGTCCAATCTGGTTAGGGAGGATTTGAGAGCTGCATCATAGACTACATCACGGTAGTCAAAAATGGGGAGGATCATCTTCTGGACTAGTTCACGCTGCACTGTAGGAGGGATACAACTATGGTTCCTGAATAAGGCACCAAGCTTGGGGCGCAATTTTTTCAATGTGGCCAGAGAAGTTGAGGTGTTGGTCCAACTAAACCCCAAGGTATCTGAATGAGTCACCAGGCAAGGCTTCCCATAGCTCACAATTATTTGTGCTAGCCATGAAACCACCCATGCAGCACTGAGACAAGGCAAGATATCGCCATATATTATCAGTACAAACAATACACTACTCTGCTGTATGCTGATGATCTTCTGCTCATACTTGCAAAAGTGGACAGCTTCCTACCTAAGGCCTCAAACACTCTGACTAAACTTGGGGATATTTCTGGTATCAGGTTCAACTGGAACAAGACAAAGATACTTCCACTCAAAGGTGGATCCCAAAGCTTGATGCAAGTGGGAAACAATTCTCTGAAATGGATGCTAAAGGGCATTCAATACCTGGGAATGACATGTTCACAATACATGGAATGATGTCAAAAATTGTCCCCTCGCTACAAGAGCAACTCAGAAGACATGTACAGAGGAGGGACACTTAATCTGCCTCTCATGGGGCGGATAGCTGCCTTTAAAATGATGGAGTTACTCAACCTCCTTTACTGTCTCAGCAGTATTCCCATGAAGATACATAAGGCAATGTGGAATCAAACAGATAAACTAATTGCCCTCTTCGTATGGGACAAACAGGCTCCCAAGTTCAGCAAGAAAACTCTAAGAGCCCCACAACATTAGGAGGGTGCGATCTCCCATGGATAAAGAAGTACCATAAATGCAAGCTATTAACCAGGCATTATAATGGTTTGCTGACAAGTATCAGGGTACCCTGCTGTGGGTTGAAGCAGTGCAGGCCACCATGGGGACACTCCCAGTATGTCTTACGCTCCGTGCCAAGTTGCCATCAGGGCAAAAAAACTCTTCCAAATCCTGCATACCAGGAGGTTATAACTACAAATGTGTAAGCTGAATGCTTGGCATGACCAGAAATTTGGACAACCAGAACCATTCTGGCACAGCCCTAGGTTACATTTAGAGGGTAAACCAATGCATTGGGAGACATAGGAGGAACAGGGTATCAAAACACTGGCACACCTAGTGATCTCTCAAACCCAAACTGTCAGGTCTTTTGCATAACTTGAATTAGAATCTGGCCTTCCCCACCAGGCTCACTGGAAATTTCTTGAAAGCAATATGCCATTCAGAAATGGTAACATTTGACCACACCATAGAAAACACGATCATCACCCATACCTAACACAAATGGATAAAGATTTCCAAAAGTAGGGGAAGGGAAGGACCATATATAAACACCTGCAAGGGCATAACCTACCAGACTGGGAACTGAACAGGAGAAAGTGGGAACATGAAATAGCTGTCTCCATCAGTCCATAAGTGTGGCACAGGTTTTAGGCTAATGCTGAAGAAGGCTCTCCAGACCCAAAATTTCAACTAATTTCTCCCCCTCCCAAAAAAACATTGGGGTAGATGGCACAGAACACCAGACAAACTTGTGCATATGGGCATACAAGTCCCAGATAGATGCTGGAGATGCCATCAAGAAAAAAAGGATCCACTGTACACATAACATGGGACTGCATCCAAATACAGGGTTCTATAAAGATATCACTGACACATTAGCAATGGTGCTACAGCAACAGCCACTCAGAACCCCACTGTTCTGGATGCCAGGGGATATGAGGCAGCTAGCAGTGATGGAAAAGCTGAGGCAAAAAGACAAATCCTGATGCAATTGATGCAGATGCCCTCTCCCACACTAAAAGGGTGGGAACTAGGGGGTTGCCAAAAACACTTTATGTCTGCAAGTCCTACACAAATATAGGAACACAGGCCATGTATTTGAAGGATAGAAGCCATGGATGGAGTACATAGACCGGGTAGGCAAGGGTACCCAGGTAGGCCCCCACTATCCCCAGTAGAAACATAAAACACATAGACTGGGCCAGAAAATAGGGTGTAGGTGGAGAGGAAGGGGAACCCATAGTAGCCTAATTTGTTACAAAGACAAAACAGAAGGCAAGACAGACCCACAGCCATATATGGTGACACAGAACAGACAGAATACCCCAGACAGTAGTAGATCAAGATCTAAAGACAGTATAGGACACACAATTCAGAGAACAGCAGAATGTAAAGATCTGCATGCACGTGGAATATGGCACCCTGCAAAGCAAAACATACCCATTGGGTTAGAGGGAGTTACTGACAAAAGTGCAAAAACCTTTAGTTAGAAAAAAAGCTCATGTCTAGTTTTAACTTGTTTAAGTTATGTTGAAAAAAAAAATTCAGCCAGCTGGCCCGCCAGAGCAGTGGTAGCAGTACCACTCATGATGCTGATGACCCAGGCTTGGAAGCAAGCCTGGGAGGTGGAGAGCTGGTTGAGGGGAGGAGGATCAAATGTCCCATGGACTGCTCTCCTCCTCCTCCAGGGGGTGGGTGGGGTGTGACAGGGTTGGTTGGGCCCTGTTCCATTTATGATGTGTAGAGAGAGTATGAAGCAAGGATTCTGCCTACTATCTCTATATTTTCTACTGGATCATGCAGAGTCAACTCTTGCCTTTACTTGCTGTTCTTTCTTTTCCTTTTGCTGTGTCCACCTTTGCTTATATATAGTTATAAAATATATATGAAACTGAGCTCCCTGAATTGTAAACTAGATATAGTTACTACTGTTGAAATAATTACAGAAACAGCATTTTGATCTTATTAGCAAAGTGTGACATTTTTATTTATTTATTTGTTGAACAGTATCGGAATTACAATCCTTTGAGTCAGACACTCCTTTACAAAGTCTCCAAGTCAAGGTAATACAATTACAATACACACAAGTAGATTAAGAACATACATTACTTAGGTGGCAAATACTACCACAGAAAGGACACAATAAAACATTAACAGAGGTTTCAAGAACAGGCATGAACCACTCGGAGGCAAGATGGTCAAAATCAAACAAAATAAAATGTTAGGCAGGACAGATGTCATTTGTCAGGGAGCAAGGGGAAGGGTTAACCACTGTTGTGGCAGTTACAGGTGTGGGAGGCAAATAGGTGGGCACGGAGGAGGGACTTGAAGTGTTCAATTTTGGGTTCAAGGGTGATAGAGCTGGGAAGGGAGTTGAACCAGGTGGGGGCTCTAAACGAGAAAGAATGCTGGCCGTGGACCCTGAGATGTGGAACTACCAGGTTAGGTTTGGATGGAGCTGGGTGGCAACAGTGATGGATACAGGTCGGATGAGGGTGTGCAAGCCGGGGGCAAGACCATTGGCTATTTTCTTGGCAAAGAGACAGGTCTAGTACCTTAACCAATCCTCAAAGTTAAACCAGTTGACCAGGCTGTAGAGTGTGCAAGTGTGAGTGAGACTAGGGCTACCTGTGGCTAGCCAGCAGGCCTTATTTAGGGCAACTTTGACTCTCTGGAGGGTGTTGCTTGTCAGCTGCTCCATAGACCAGAATCCTATAGTCTATGAGGGACAGAACAGGATGAGAATGGCAAGGTGGAGGGCTTCAGGGGAGCAGTACCTGTGGTGATAGAGCATTCCAATTCTTGAGCTGACTGTCGTGTAAAGGAGGTGTATATGGTCATAGAAGGTGAGTGCTGTGTCAAGGGTGACTCTGAGGTATTTGAAGGTAGTCACTTGCTCAAGGGGTGGTGAAAGTTGGTGTGGATTTGGAGAGTAGTTCCTTTGTGCTTGCTTTGGTGATAGGTAAGAAACATGATCTTGGTCTTTTTTTGATTTAGCACTAGCTTGTGGTTGTCGAGCCAAGACTCCACCTTACTAAAGAAGTTCTGGAGGGACAGTTGAAAGGAGGAGGGGTCAGAATGCAAGGTGTATAGTACTGCATCATTGGTATAAAGGAGGCTTTTCACGGGGCAACCTTAGGAAGGGTATTGAAGAATAGACGAAACAGGAATGGCACCATTTTGTTCTCAGACTGGAGGAATCTGTCAGCAAAGAAGCCAGCTTGTAGCTGGGTTACAAGGCTCTGGAAGCTAGAATCTGACAAGGTTCTGAAGCTCTGGGTCACAATGCTCTGGTAGAAGCTAGAAACTGACACGGTTCTGAAAGTTCTGGGTCACAAAGTGTCTTCAGGAGAACTTGGAGACCAGATGTAACAGAACTGGTTGATAGTAGACTTCAGTTCTGAACTCAGAAACTGGACTTTGTTTTGGATTGCCTATGCTGATACTTTTCATTTTGTTTCTTTGTTTGTTACTTATAATAATAAATCACTACTTCTGGATTTTACAATCTCTCTGATCTGCTTATGCTTCCTGACCCAAGCCTCAGATCAGGAAGCATAAGCATGGGGAAGCCGCCAGTACCTGCATGACCCCTAGCAGAGGCTGGAGGTCAGACAGCTGGAGCTCACTGTGTCTGAGAGATGTGACAGACACATGGGCCCAGATATTCAAAAAGGGTTGTGCATGGTGGCAACAGTGTTGCACCATAGCAACCCGCTGATGCACCTGGCACGATGTTCAAAAGGAAAAGTGCAAAGCACAAATCCCAATGCGGAGGCGCATCAGTAACATATGCAGGCGCAGGTAGGGGGGGCGTGCCCATGCATACCCTGCACAGCCCGATATTCAGCCCGGGATGTGCAGAGCCATGCATGCGCAACCCCTACCTGCGCCAGCACAAAGTTGATCCAAAAAAAAAAGGAACAACTGATGGCCACCCACAGCTGAGCTGCCACATTGCAGGGCGCAACATGGCAGCTGCCAACTGTGGGTGGCCACCCGAGCTCCGGCTGCATCTGGTGGCGCCCCCCCATGCCCGATCACGGGCATTTCTACAAAAAGAAATAAATGTCCAATATCCCTGGTAGTCCAGTAGACTGCTATCTGCCCGATCGCAGGCATTTGTAAAAAATAGAAGTAGTGCTTCCTATATCCCTGGTGGTCCAGTGGACCGCTATCTGCCCAATTGTGAGCATTTGTAAAAATTAGAAGTAGTGCTTCCAATATCCCTGGTGGTCCAGTGGACCGCTATCTGCTCAATCACGGGTATTTGAAAAAAAAAAATACGTCCAATATCCCTGGTGGTCTAGGGGGACCCCTCCCTCCCCACCTGCCCACTGAGCCCCACCGCCCCACTCCCCTGGTCAGCCGGTGGGTGGCAGCACCCTACCTGCCTGCTGCCCCCGACTGATACCGTCGGTAGGGCTGTCGCCTATTGGTCCACAGTGTGAGCCAATGGGCAGCCCTACCGTCTACATTCCAGACATGCTTAATGATCCATTTACATGTCTGGAATATATGTACGGTATGGGCTACACACCCATTGGCACTCGTTGGTGGACCAATGGACATACAGCCCTACCGGCGGTGTCAATCAGCGGGCAGGGAGGCGGCAGGCGGGTAAGTGCTGCTACCTGCTGGCTGACCGGGGTGGGGAGGCAGGGCAGTGGGGCTCAGTGGGCGGGTGGGGGGTACTAGACTGACCAGGGATGGTTTGGTTTTTTTTTTTACAATGCCTGATCGAGCGATAGCGTCACTGAACCACCGAAAGACAAATTACTACTTCTATTTACAAATACTCATGATTGGGCGAATGCATCCACTGACCACCAGGGATACTGAACATATTTATTTTTACAAATGCCCACGATCGGGCTGTGGAGCACATTGCCGGCTGCAGGGGGCGTCGGTCCCCAATGGCTGCTGCCTGGCAGGGCGCCAGGCGCAGGTCATCGGTGATCGGTGCACCTGCATGCAAATGGGGCCATAATGACTTGCAAATGGCCCCATTTGCACCTTGCATACATTATGGCCCCATTTGCATATCAAGTTTTGAATATCGTGGTTGCTGTGCATAGCGCAATGGAATTTGCGCTAGCGCATCCCCATGCTCCACTCTGGCCACTTGCGCTGGTGCAGTGCCACTGCGCCATGCACACTGCGGGTGGCCAGGGTGCGATATTCAACGCTGCTGAGCCATGGCGCAGCTCCGTTGAATATCGCCCAGTCCACACCCCTGTGCAGCCAAGTTAAGCTGTGCCCAGGCTTGCACCACAGCCTGGCGCAGTTTGAATATCTGGGCCATGGTGTTCTTATGCCTCTGCATCATTCAAGTCACGTCTCTCCTTCAAGTCTTGTAAAAATGCCAGACATGCACGATGCCACCTGCCTCACCTGACTCTGCATAAGCCAACTTGTGGTGCCTTCCTCAGACATCGGATGTGGCATCCAATGGGGTAAGTGGGGTGTCCCCAGAGGCCCCCCCGGTGGGGTAAGCCAGGGAGAAACATTGGGGCGCCAGCCACTGGGACATGGACGGAGTATGGGTGGGGTAGCGTGAAAGGAAACAAGTTGTTCAGGGCAAATAAAAAAAATAAATTAAAAAATCAGCCTTAGGATAGGATGGCTTCAGTTTGATTAAGTTTAACAATGATTGTTAGTTTAAAACTCATGACCTAGGAACTGAGATAAGGCTGAATAAAACAACCAAGGGTAAAGACATAGTTTTGAAATTATTTGATTTATAAAACAGTATTACTTACACATCAGTGAGAATTTCAGACTATATGGCATAAGCATGTTACACTACCTGTAATAAATATTTGCATGAATTCTGGAGCTGTATTTTCATAGGGGACATCCCCAGCTTGGTTATGTTCTTTGGTTTATACTGTATGAATTGCAAAGTGCTGAACTTGAAAACGTAAACATTTTGTTATACAAAAAGAGGATCTGAGAAAGTTTTATTTTACAGAGGTTAGTGGAACTTTGTAACAGTCTTCCAGCTAAGGTAATGGGTGTCAAAACCATAAATGATTTCAAGCATGGCACAGACAGAGTGAAAGATATAGTGGTTACTCAGGGTTGGCAGCGGCAGCAGCAACAACAACACATAGCAGTAGGGAGGGAACAGTTGTGTGGATATGGAGGCTAGTATCCTGTATGGACAGTAGGTCCTGGGGTTTGATAGGAAACTATGGGCAGACTGGTTGGAACACTGGTCATCTTCTACTATCATTGTATATGTTTCTATGTTTCTATGACAACATGGCTAAATTGGCTTTGTTTGAAGGGAAGATGAGACTCTGCTGATCTAGACTAATGATGGATGTAATGAGTTGAAGAAGATAAGCTATGAATGATGTACAATGAAGAATGATTCATATAAGGAAGGGAAGGTAGCCTAGAAGACAGAGAAACCCTCTTTTCATACATTCTTGTTTAACTGTGAAGGGCAAGATGGTAGAGGGATATGAGTAGGTTGTTCTGGGTAGTCTGGTTTCTTTTCACAGGAGTTGAAATGAAGTCTAAGAACTCAGTCTTGGTCATTGCTCTACCTGTCATTTCAGGAGACGGGATGCCCAGGAAAGTAAATAGGTCAGACAGAAAGGAAGGCGCTATGCTGGTGGTGTAGCTGGATAGTCAATGTTAAAGAAATTGTCAAGGAGATAGGTGTTGAAAGGGGTGGCAAATGTTAAGGAGTATCAAACATATTATTTTCGATAACAGATTGAACAGTGTAGGGCTACTCTTGCAGCTGAATGTTTGGAGAATCACAAAGTTGAAGAGACCATTCCAGGAGACTCTGTATCAGTGCCACAAGGAATGGTGGCTCAGCCATCGTTCAAAGGCACTGGTAATGTCAGCTTTAGTAAGCCAGGTGCCTTTGCTAGCTTCCTTGATGAGAGAGTTGACATTATTTATAATGGCAAGCAGCTGAGGGAGAAGTCCATAGAGGAATAAGGGTAAAGGAAAAAGGTGAGTAACAAGCAGAGTGGAAACAATATCTGGAAGGCCACATGTGCAAATGCTAGAACAGTGTGAAATAAGGTTCTGGACCCAGAGACCATGATGGTAGAGGCCAACCTGGATATTCTGGCCATTACCGAGTCATGCTGCACTGAAAACCTTGACTGGGACATGGCTATACCAAGCTGCACTCTGTTCAGGAAGGACCAGGTGAGAAGGAAATGAAGGAGTGTGGTGCTTTATGTGAGGGAAAGCATAAAAGCGATGGAGATACAGGGTATACAGGTGGAGGCTTAGGTACTGTGGGTCACCCTGGAGATGGGAAATGGAGCTACTATTCACACTGGAGTGATCTACAGATCTCCAGCACAGGGGGAGGAATTAGATAAGGTAATGGTGAAAGCCACTGGCAATAAAATAGAAAAGCGTGAGGTGCTGCAGGTGGGGGACTTTGATCTGATTGATGCAGATTGGAAAAAAGAACTCTCTGCACTCGTGGATCACAGTGAAAAAAATTTAAAATTAAACTTTTTTCTTTTTTTCTTTATGTTGCATTGTGCCTTGCTCAGATCTTCTGTCCCGTGGGATATCCCCCACTCCCTACTATTGCTATATCATCTCTTTTTTTAACCTTTACAAATATGTCTCCCCCCTTCTTTTCTTTTACTGCTTCTGGTGATTTCCTCTCTGTTCCCTCCCATATAACCATATTATATTTTTATTTCTATTTCTATTCTTGGCACCTTGTGGCACTTTATGTAATATACTGGTCTCCTTCACCCTTTCCTCTCTATCTTCACTTCTTGTGAATGCAAACTTTGTCCTCCCATTTAATCAAATTTGGATTTTGATAATTTTTTTCATAATATTCTATGTTATTGAATACTTGAATTTAATGTTTATATTGGTTTTGTGTTATTTATTAATTTATTTAAAAATTGGTGACCGGCAGAGCACACTGAACCGAGGTTCATTTCCAAGTGCAATCCGGGGGAGGGGGAGCAAAGGATAAAAGCAATGCACAGCTTAGATGAATACAGAGATGCAAAAAGTTCAAAGACAATATAAAGTGGATAATGCTCACTAGATAATGGCAGTTAAACATAACCATTCCTGATCTATTTTTTGATATCTCCTCAGTAGTCATTAGTGTGTTTAATCAGGATCTCTTGTGCATGCACTGTGTTGTATCTTTTACTATATGCTTTTGCTCTTGCACTCTATTAATTGTTTACAAGTGATAGTAGCATTTAATGTTATGTCATGTATGAAAGCACTTGTTCTCATGACTTGGCTGGACCCACCCCTGACAAAGGCCCTGTCTTGGGTTGAAGCACTGGGTTATGTTCTTTACACAGCATTCCTCACACAGGCTTGCAATAAACTTCATTTTGAAACTTTTATGTTTGTTGTTTCACTTTTTTTTCTGTGATCCATGAAAGTGCAGAGTTCTTTTATGTTTAATTGCATGCATGCACAAGAAACATTATGTGGCAGTTTAGGAGAGAAGCAGGTTGTGGAGGCGTGGCACTATGCGAGCCAATGGAACATTGCATTTGGGGCTTAGCACTGGTGGACCAATGGATGCACAGTGTGCAGATGACACTGGCTTCAAAAGTGCCACCAACTGTAAGGTTTTCAGCGTAGAAATCAGGGGCTGACTCGTCATTGCAGCGTCAGACATTCTGCTGCAATGAGGGAGCAACCGTCATTGCAGAGGCGTTACCTTGCTTAGATAATATTGTTTGTGAGCGTGGTGGCAGGCCAGCACCATGTTTGCAAACACTGTCTCAACCCCCAGTGCCGAGAGGGTGCCCAACCCCCTCAGCATCATGTGCCTCCCCAAAAATCCTTTGTTTGCTGACGGGGCACCAATCCCCATTGGCTTCAGTCCCCACCTTCCCAGTTTAGTTTGCTGATGGGGGCCCTCCCCATCAGCATTATTCCCCACCCAAAACACTTTGTTTTGTTCTGAGGAGGTGCCCAATCCTTGGTTCTTTCCCCCTTGGTATGTGCCAATGGGGTGCTCAATCCTCCATCGGCTACTGCCCCCAAATAAAACAGTATGGTGGCACGCCGGAGCCCACCCCAGCATGCCAAAATGTCCCTGTTAAAAAAAAAACTGTCCCCCAATGTTTGTTTATTTTGTTTAACCTGTAAAACAGAAAACTGTCCCTCATCATGTCTGGTGGCCCCTCCCCCAACTTGCACCCACCCTCTGTGCACCCTGCCTCCCCACACACCTCACCCCATACTTACCTCCGGAGCCCAGCGTGATGATCTTCGGTGGACCGGGAACACGTCTGCACTCTTCAAAGCCGACCACGAACTGAAGAAATGCAGGTAAGCTGTTTAATGGCATAAATGTTTTTCAACTTTGGTGCATATCTCAGGCATTTTGGGGACTTTTGGCATCAAATTTTCCACATGGGTTATCGGGACCCCTCCTCATGAATTCAGCCACTGTCATGGCATTTTCTGTCCCAAAGGTGATTTCACGGTCACTGTGTGGAATCACCTTTTGGGACTCTGTAGAATGACAGTGCCAGTGTTCATGGTGGGCTCTCAAAAAGTCTATGTTGCAAATTTGGTGGAAAAATCAAAAATGACTGTTTCTGAGTGTGCGTTACACCGTTCTTTCGCACACTGTCAGTAACTTGTGCATTACAATATTTTCACTCCAGATTTTCAACATTGCCATTTTTCTACACCTCCTTATGAACAGTACAGCTGTCATTTTTCACATCCTGGCTGAAATGTGTTTGCACTTCCGGTGCAGTATAGCGTGCTCGCTGTGGGAAATCAGTGTTCGGGACACATTAAGAAAATCACAGTGACACTGTTCATGAGCAGAGGTCCTAAAATGCCTATGTTTAAAATTTTGTGATGAAAGTCCATAACATGAGTGTATTATGAGCATGCGTTGCGCAGTTTCCACGCACGCTCATAATTTCACGAATTTGCTATATTTTCACTCCAGATTTTCAACATTGCCATTTTCCACACTTCCTTATAAACAGTACAGCTGTAATTTTTTACATCCTGGCTGAAATGTGTTTTTGTACTTCCGGCGCAGAATAGCGTGGTCGCTGTGGGAAATCAGTGTTCAGGACACATTAAGAAAATCACAGTGACACTGTTCATGAGCAGAGATCCTAAAATGCCTACGCTGAAAATTTGGTGATGAAAGCCCCAAAAATGACAATGTTATGCACATGCGTTGCACAGTTTCTACATATGCTCGGAAGTGCGAGCATTTTTAATATTCCCACTACAAATGTTCAACATTACCATCTCTTCACACCTCCTTATGTATGGTATAGCTGTCATTCTTCACATCCTGCCCGATCTGTGTTTTTGTACATGTGGGGCAGAATGGCACAGTCACTGTTGGAACTCAAAGTTCAGGACACATTGACAAAATCACACTGTCACTCTTCATGAGAAGAGGTCCCAAATGCTTTCATGAGGTGGGGTCACAAAAAGGCCATGTTAAAATGTGTAGTGCAAATACCAATAAACGCTTGGGGCATTAGGGTTTCTAACCATAACATCCCACCCTGTACAGACTGACAGGCATCAGGGTGTGCCTTTGGATTGCTGACTGAACTGCTCATGTCATCCCACCCCACCCCCAGCCGGTGACAGGCATTGAGGTGTACCTTGGACTCTTCAGCCCCAGAGTTCCTCCATTCTTCTATGCTGCACTCATTTCAGCATATGTCCTTATGGAATGGGGTGACTGTAAACGAAACCCCCAAGGCACACCTCAAAACATGTCAGTGTCTGCAGAACAGGGTGAGGTGACATAGCATGAATGTCATAGGCGATGACCCAAACACTTACCCCAATGCCTGTCCTTCTCTACAGGATGCAGGTGGGGTTGACGTGAAGTTCAGTACTTCACTGCCATTCCTATTCTGCATCTGTCTAACTCCTGCATTTCCAGTGCTAATACCAGCAAGCAAACATTCAGCATTAGGGTTGCCACCTTTGGATGAGGCAAAAACCGGATCCTAAGCTCCGCCCCTAGCCCCACCCCTTTTCATGGCTTATCATGCATTGCTCCTCCTAGAAAGTCATTTGTTATATCAATAAAAGACAACACTTAAAGCAGCAGTTCAACAAAAATGGTAAGATACCGTACAGTACCTGTTAAAGTTACTTTCCTAGAGTCTTCCTAGTTATTTATTTATGTATTTATTTATTGACATTGGTTTACCAGATACACATACAGAGATAAAATCAATTTCATTTACAGACATGATCTGAGGGGAGACAAGGGTAATACTGTAAACGCATACAACAGTATACAGTACATGGTATATAGTAATACATAATAAAGATATTGTTTTCTATAATGTGTACTTTATATATTTTTCTGGCACCATTTGCTTTTTATGTCCACAGTATTATTTGAAAGCCAAAGAAGTGACCATATATTTTCCTTAGGAAAAAGGCAATTTAAAATATTTAAAATCCGTATGTTCTGTTAGAGATGAAAATGTTTACCAACAAATAAAAGTGGAAGACAGCTGGCTGAGTTATTGTTACAAAAGGAGGCAGCTTTGCTACTATGCCAATTTAAGATGCAGTGGAAAAGATTAGGTTAAGTAAGTGCAAATGGTGTTAATGGCCATACTTTACACCTCCCAGGTTGACTGCTTTCACAAACAAAAGGTTATATTGACAAGAGAACTTGTTTGTAACCTGAACATGTAGCTGAAACACTGAATGATATGACACAATCTGTTTCAAAAGTATGTAAGCACTAAAAATGGCTCAAAAACCTGACCAGCACAGAGCAAAACCGGATTACCTGATAGGGACCATGAAAACCTGATCACCAGGTAAAAAACCTGACAGGTGGCAACCCTATTCAGCATTGACAAATGCTTGTTTTTTCTTTGTAGCAGACTAACCGCTTTGCTGTGCACCATCACCTGCTATCTTGGTGCACCAATTCCAGTTTTGTCCAGCTGTAGATTGGAGCTTGCCAGCAGTGGCTTCAGCTGGAATCAGGGGCATCCTGGACTCACTACAGGGACTGTTGTTCAGGCAATTAGTCAGTGAACCCACTTGTGATGAGGCAATACTTGACCTGGTACTCACTAGGGCTGCGTGAATCTCCAAAAGTTTGACCTGTGAACTTTGAACCTCAGACTACAATGAGTTCCTTAGAGTTCTCCTGATGGTGGACTGGTTCACCCTGGTTCGCCCATTGAATTACTTGGGCAGTTTTGGCAGTGCTGGAGTGTGCATTTTGCATGGATTGCAGGGCCGAGTTCTGCCTGTTTGCATGCATGTATGTCTTAAGACTTGGGTGAGTGGTCATTTCATCATTGATCTTCAGCCAGAGGAAAAGGAACTCCAGCCACACTGCTGCAGCTACTGGAGGATTATCTGACGGCTCTCCTTTACCTGGTCTGTTTAAGTTTTCCTGCCAGGTGTTGGAGCAAAAAAGAAATGCCCTGGTATCTGGAACTAGCTGGGTCTCTTGTTGATTCATGCTACATCAAAAAAAAAAAATTTCAGCAGCTTCAGCATCGCCTCTCCAGATGCGAGTACATTCCATTGGTTTGCGTTTTACTTCTTTCTCATGGCACTGTTTGTGGGACTGGGTTGCTTCAGCAATATTTTTTGATTTGTTACCCAGGAGTAGGGGCATGGAAGATGAGATTCCTGGTGCTTTTGGAGCATTGGCCATATTTTGTTCACTAGTATATTATATGATACAAGCTAAACTGACAGCCTGGCTGCAAACTGCAATTCTAGGCTTCACTGCACAGCATTTGGACCATGGCAAACCAGTCAAAGTTAAAGTTTGCATATGTGCCCTGATAGTTCATCACAGTCTGAAAGAACTGAACACCCAAAGTTCAAGGTGTTCAATTCTTTTTGGAGAAACAGACATGTAGCCCTAGTACTCACTAACAGGGACAGTGTAGCAGATGTCAATGTGGGAGGACACCTGGGGACCAGTGATCACTGTATTTTTTCAGTATAAGGATGGCTATGGAATTGAACCACAGAAGGATGAGGGTCCTGAACTTTAGGAGGCACATTTTATAAAGATGGGTGAATACCTCAGGTATAATCTAGCAGGAGGGATGGCCTGGGTGGGGTGGAGGACCAGTGGGTGAAGTTAAAGGAAGCATAGTAAAGGCAACAGACCTCTGTGTCAAACAATTGAGAAAAAGCAAGAGGAAAGATTGCTATGGTTCTCGAAGGGGTGGATGAAAAGGTAAAGGCTAAAGGTAGCATTTAGAAGGTATAAGGAGACACAGAGGAGGATGATAGGGAGGTGTAGCGGGGAAACAGAGGGGAGCAGAAAAAGCAGTAAGGAGCACAAAGGCACAAACTGAACAGAAGATGGCCATGAGGTATGAAAGGGGACAATACATTTTTAGGTATGAAGTGAAAAGAGGAAGACCAGGGTGGGATTCTAAGGATAAAAGGGAAGGGAGACTGCAAATGGGGACCAGGAAAAGGCAGACATCCTGAAGAAATACTTTGTTCAGTATTCACAGAGGAAGGAAAAGGGCAGGGGCCACAAAAAGTAACAGAATCTTTAGGAGGGAAGCAAACACTAGTCTTTTGTGGAGGAAAGAGTTCTGAATGGACTCGCTAATTTGAAGGTGCACAAAGCAATGGGACCAGACAGGGTGCATCCAAGGGTATTGAGGACCTCAAGGAGGTACTAGCTGACCCTCTGATAGTCCTATTAACAGTTCACTGAAAACAGGAGTGGTTCGGAGGACTGGAGGAGAGCAGATATAGTCTCACTTCATAAAAGTGGTAGCAGGGAGGAGGCTATCAATTATAGGCCAGTCAGCCTGACATCAGTGGTTGGAAAGTTAATGGAATCTCTGTTGAAGGAAAGGATTGTGGAATATCTTGAATCAAATTGGTTACAAGACCCAAGGCAACATGGGTTCACAGGGGAGGTCATGTCAAACAAATCTAATAGATTCCTTTGACTGGGTGACCAAGGAATTAGATCAGGGTGGAGAGGTGAGGTAGCCTGCCTACATTTAGTCAGGCTTTTGACACCATTCCATATAGGAGATTATTAAACAAGCTGGGTAGCTTAGGAGTAGGTACAAAGATGATGAACTGGATAAGAAATTGGTTGGGGATAGGTGACAGAGGGTGGTAGTAAATGGAGTTTACTCTAAGGAAGGAGGTGAACAGTGTAGTGCCTAAGGACTCAGTGCTGGGACCGATCCACGTTAATGTCTTTACAAGTGACATTGCAGAGGATCTTGAGGTAAGGTCTGCCTCTTTGCAGTTGACATCAAAATCTTTAATATGGTTGACACTCTGGGTGTGTGTGTGTAAAGTATGAGCAGAGACCTAAAAAAACTAGAGGAATGGTCAAGGATATGGAAGCTGGGTTTCAATGCAAAAAAGTACAAAATAAAACACTTATGGCACAGAGACCCAGGGCAGAATACAAACTGGGTGGAGTAATATTGATGACTGTCAAGCAAGAAAGAAAGCTGGAGGTAATCATATCTGATGACCTCAAGAGTGACTAAATGTGTAACAAGGCAGTCAGAAGGCCTAAGAGGATGCTGGGGTGCATAGGAAGAGTTATCACTAACAGAAAGAAGAAGGAGGTGGTGTTGCCTCTGTATAGATTGCTGTTAAGATCCCACCTAAAGTACTGTGTCCAGTTCTGCAGATCAAATCTCCGGAAGGACATAGACAGAGTAGAGGCAGTCCAGAGGAGGGTAACTAAAATTATGCAGGGTCTGCATCAAAAGCTCTATGAGAAGAGATTAAAGGACCTCAATATGTACACCCTGGAAGAGAGGAGACAGAGAGGGGGGATATGACAGAGACCTTTAAATACCTCATGGGGGTAAATAAGGTACAGGAGGAAAGTATTTTTCAGAAAAGAAGGAGCTCAAATACAAGGGGATATGCTATGAAGCTGGAAGGGAGTAGGTTCAGGAGAGGTAAGAGGAAATATTTCTTTAGAAAAAGAATGGCGGATTCCTGAAATAGCCTTCTAGTGGAGGTGGTGGGGGTGAAAACAGTGGCAAGGTTCAAAAATGCATGGTGTAGATACAAGGGAATCATAGTGGAAAGGGGGGAGGGAAAAGAGCTGTAGAGCAAGTAGGGTCTATGGTGATAATGTAGGTATGGAAAATGGGTAGACTGGGTGGGCCAAGTGGTCCTTATCTGCCATAAAATTCTATGTTTCTATGTTTTATGCTGGAAAACAGGAGTTCTGCAGTGCTGATTGATCAATAATAATTCAATGGGCCTCATAACTTGGCATCGATTTATGCTTGTGCAACTGAAAAACTTTGGCTGTTCACCTCTCTTATCCATGGGATATACCACCTTTAGGAGTATGAAGGCAAGGAACCTAGAAGAGGTTTCCACCCTAGAGGTGCAGTGGGAATGATTCCATTGGCTAAAGGTACCTTAGGAAGGAGCCCATGGAAAGAGAGAGAGAAGAGAGAGACGAGCCACTGAAGGAGGAGGGGAGAATGGTGGGGCAATGAAGAACGATCATGGGTGAGATAAAGAGGGCAGCCATTTATGGCCTGGTGGCTCATCTCTCTCTCTCTCTGTCTCTCTTTCTGTGGGCTCCTTCCCAGTTAGTTGCTCCACCCCATTGAACCACAGACATAGCCTTACAATTTGATGGGCCTACACAACTTGGTATAGATTTATGCGTGTGCAACTTTGATAAACTTTAGCTGTTCGCCTTTCTTATCCATGGGATATACCATCTAGTAGGGGTACAAAGTCAAGGAACCCTAAAAGAGGGTTCCACCCCTAGAGGTGCCGCAGGAAAGATCCCCTTGGCTAAAGGTACCTTAGAAAGGAGCCCAAAAAGAGTCCCAAAAAGAATGTCAAGCAGGGCAGGTAAGATGATGAACACTGATCTGTATCGAAGACCAGAAAGGAGGTCTGAAGGTGTAGAACAGTCAGGAGCTAGAGTAGAGTAGCAGGAGATGACAGATGAACAGTGACCTACTTGTAGGTCAGAATAAAAAGCATGAAGACATGACTTTCTAAGGAGAGAGGAACAGCTATGGGCTACCATCCATCTCCATCCAACAGTGAAACCTATCTATGGAGCCTAGGGAATTGTACTAATCTATCTAGATATTATGACCATTGGTATGGAGGAGAGAAAAACCCCACTTTGAGGAGGAAACCTCTGAGGATCCAAGGCATTGGGATAGTTTGAATTAGTGACCACTCAGCTACTGCAATTTAGTATGCCAATCCAGGGGTAGAATCAATTTAGGGGAACACTCTCACACTATCCCTCTAACAGGAACACCGTGAAGGGCTGCGAGCGAGTTCTGCAACACAGGGTATGCTGGATGTGGTACAAACCTCCAAAGCAGGAAGAGGAGAGTAACGACCGCCGAGGCACTCAGCTGGCCTACTGATCTAAGAACATGCCAGGTGAACCAGAGGTGGTCATAGGGAGAGTAGCTTAAAGGGTGCCTCCACACCAGCTCTGGAAGCTAAAGGGGCCCTGCTGGTAAGAGCTCCCACCCCTCACAGCTGAAGTCCTACATTCTATAGTTCGATGTGCCATTGGTATTGTTGACAACTGATGGTCCACTCGGGGCGAGGACATTCTCACAATGGGCCAGATAAGAAGGACCTGCTCTGAGCCTGCATGCTCAAAATGTGGACTTTGTGGTTCAGAACAATCGGCTGGGCCACAGACTAGCCTGAGCCATGGAGGTAATGGACGTAAGGAAGTGTCTCAGAGTGGAGAGAAAGCAAAGTCAAGAGGTAGCACCAGACCTGGTCGGGGTCATGCTTATCACGTGATCATGATGATTAGACCTTCCGTGATGTCGGATTGAGCAATGGGGAACCTGACAAGGATCAAGATAAGGTAATTATCAAATCATAACCACAGGAGTGCAGCAATTAGTAACCACAGAAGTTCATGCCAGTCAGGTCATTCAAGAAGCCAAATTAGGAGTGAAGTGAAATGTATGCATGGGAGAGACAGTATGGCTGGGTGAAGCCCACAGCTGATGGCTGGGTAGGAGGGGCTATGAAGTCGGTATGTGAATAGGAGAGATTTGAGAATGAATAGACTTGATATGCCAATTGCGATAATGCCATTAAGGCTGGTACAGTGAGGGGCATGGAGTCATGGTGCCCATCGCAACAGAACAGTCCCCACCATGGGAAAGCAGAGAATCCATAATGAGGCACCGTGACACAAAATAGCTCATTGAAAGATAAAGAGAAAATAAATTGATTCAGAAGGGACAATTATTGCGAGTGACTGGCGTCAGTTGCAGGAGGCAGGAATGACCAATATAGAGAATGAGGAGCATAAATGGATCTCGAATGGTAGGGAGCTCTTAGGGTGTAGAATGAAAGCTAGTTCCACGTAATACATAGAATCCAAACAGGGTTCTTCAGGAATCCCCAATAAAATACTATTGCCTGGTTGGAGAAAGAAGTTGCATCCTGAGAGACAGTGTGTTAAGGAGAGAATATAAAACATAGAGATGTAATTCAGGAGGCATGTAGGCTGCTGTCAGTGTAACTGAGAGATGAGGAATTGTGGGAAATAGAGAACAATATTCAGGAAGGCATAATGCATTGGACACAGTGCTGAGGATGACATCACACCCTGGAAGTGCTGAGGCAGCTACAGAACAGCGTCTCTGAAAACTAGAGAAAATGCCCAAAAGAAACAAATGGGACAGATGCAGCAGCAGAAGCATGGGACAATGAGGAAGGAGATGAAGAGCACTGAACAAAAGAGATATAACAGGGAGACTGCCACTGCAGTCAGGGAAGACTATGTCATCAAAGGACTTTTCCTGAGGAGACGTCCAAACAAATGCATATGCCCTTCCTCTGACACCAAGTGCAATCAAAGGATTTTCCTGAGGGCATTATAAATGCATAGTTTAGCTACTGATTTCAAAGCAACTGACAAGTTACTTGCATTCCAGATATCTGTAGTTTAACCTATGTCCTGTCCTTTGAAATTATATCGGGGGGTTGACGTGTCATTTCAGCAAGACAGTATTTTCTCCAGACAGAAAATCCCACAACATATTTCAAATTGCAAAAATCATAGTGTAATCAGAACCAGCTGTCCAAGTGTCACACCCACCACTCAACATCTCTCTCTTCTTGGGGAAATCCAGGACAATGGGGTTTGTCCTTAGAAGGCAGATTGAGTCATAAAGGTGAACCCACCAGGAAAGAGGGGCTGCACAAGGATACACAGAAATAAGTGGGAGGGTAGGGGAGGAGGGCGGAAGGAAAAGAAGGGGGAGTGTTCAAGGTGGTGACTCACAAGAAAAGGCAGATCACGAAAAATATGACATCACAAAAGGGGAGGGTACTGGAAAGGGGAAATTAATGCAGATTGATGGAAAAGAAAAGTAAGTAAGTAAAATTGTATTTATATGAGGCACCCTTCCTGAGCTCAGGGCACCTTTACAATATACCATACAGTAACAGTATTTTATTTAAAATCTATAAAACAGTAACAATCAGTCAATAAGTCCCTGAAAATGCCTGGTTAAATGAGCAAGTTTTGAAGGATTTTTAAAATCTTTCCACGGTCAGGCTATCTCATATCTGGAGAGGTAGAGAATTCTACAGGGTAGGTGCCATAAAGGCAAAAGAACTTCCTCCAGATGTTTCAATGATATCCTGGGAATTCTAGCAATCCCTCACCAGAGGATCAGAGTGAGCAAAGGGAAGAAAGTAAACAGGTGCTCTTTCAGGTAGTGAGGTCCCAACTCATGTAGGACTTCATAGGTCAGCAATATAACCTTGAAGGTGATCCACCACTGTGGGCAGCCAGTGCAGTTCCCACAGCACAGGTGTTATATGACTGGATCTAGGAGTTCCAGTCAACAACATGGTCACGTTGCCTGCAGCATCACCTACAAGTGGCGGATATCACCCCAGTAGCCTCTAGATAGAGGCCATTGCAGTAATCAACAACTTGTGACAAAGGCGTGGACCAAGGTAGGAGGGTCTTAGGTGGGACCAGGTGCTTCACCCAGGCTATATTCCTTCGATGAAAAAGGAAGATTTGACTATAGCCAAACCTGCGCCCTCAGGGTCAGGCCCTCATCAAATACCATAACCAGGTTACGACCTGGCCTGAGGCCATATGGGGTCCCCAAGGTATAAACCTGAGTGTTTCCCACCCATGCCCCAGTCATCCTAAAACCAGGGACCACCACCAATACCTCTGTTTTACTCGAGTTCAAATGAAGCCAACTAGTATGCATGTAGTTCTGTATCTCGAGCAGGTTATTAAACACCATGATTGAATCAGACTCCTGTTCAGGCACAAAGACATGTAGAGCTGAGAGTCATCAGCACAGCAATGAAAACTCAGCCCATACTGTCTTATAACGTCCCCTAATGGGAGCATATACACTGTGAATAACATGAGGGACAGCACCGAACCCTGTGGAACCCTGCAGGGCATCCAGTGAGGGGCCGAGGAATGAATCCCCGACACTACTCTCTGAGATCTGCCCTTAAGAAAGGATTGAAACCAACTGAGGACTGCCCCCCTCAGTTCACAGAAGAACCACAGGTGCCCAGCATCACTCCATGATCCACGGTATTAAATGCTGCTGAGAGATCAAGAAGAACCAAGATGGAACGGGTTCTCTGATCTCGCCATCAGCAGATCATTTAGTACCCACACCAGGGCCGTCTCAGTGCTGTGCCATTTCCTGAAGCCAGACTGAAGACAGTCATAGATATTATGGTTGGTCAAATGATCCTCCAACTGCAAAGCGATCACCTTATCAATAACTTTCCCTATAAAAGGTAGGTTCGAAACTGGTCTGTAGTTTGCTGGGCAGTCTGGGTCAAGAGAGGGTTTTTTCACAAGGGGGCATACTACTGCCTCCTTTAAGGGATCTGGAAAGATCCCTCTCTCCAATGAAACCACCACTATCCCAGCCAGGACCGGGCCAATGACCTCTACCCACCCCACTAGTAGGTGTGTAGGGCCCAGATCAAAACTACAGTAGGTTGGCCGCAGAGTCTGGACAATCCTCACTACATCTATGACTGCCGGTTGGCTAAAGGTGAACCAAGTCAACAGGGCATTAGTACTACCTGATTGATCAGTGCAAGGTCCAAAGGGAAGGCACTGGCTGATCTCATTCCTGATGGTGGACACCTTATAAGCGAAAAATTGCGCAAACTTCTCACACTGTACTTGTGACAATGCTCGGCTGGCATGAAGACAGGCTGGATTGCACAGTCTGTCCACAGTCTGGAAGAGCTGGGCTGGCCTATTCTTCACTGTAGCAATTTTCCTGGGCAGGAACTTTGCCTTCTTATGGGAAACTGCTGATTGGTAGATCTTATAATGATCCAGCAATCTAAGCTTATCTACCTCCAGGCAAGTTTTCCACTAGTGTCTTTCCAATCTTCAACCCTGTCTCTTCAGCTCGGATCTCCCCATTAAGCCAGGGTGCCCAGGGTGAAGAGTAAGGGGGAAAACACTAGTTGGAGCAATGACATCCAAGACCCCCACAACAGCATTATTATATTTATTTTATTTAAAATTTGATGACCGGGAAAGACACACTGGGCCGAGGCTCGTTTCCAGGTGTGACCCGTGTACAGCTTGTACAGGGAGTAACAAGAGAAACAGGAAGTACAAGCAGTTATCACAATCATTATTAAAATAGTACGTATAATTACCGAACAAGTAACATTTGGTTAGTGAGGAGTGTGAGATAGATGAAGATATGTCTACCTAGGTGTGGTGACTATGGTGAATTGGAAGGGCTGAGTGGAGCCTCTGTAGTGTACTGGGACTGTTTGAGCATGTAGGACAAGGTGGGTTGGGCAGGAGCCTGAGGTTCTGGGTAAAGGCTGAACTAGAAGGGGCCTGAGAAGGTTGGAGGCAGAGAATTCCAGAGAAGGGGAGGCGTATGAGAAGGCAAGTTGGCAGGAAAGAGGCAGGCAGGGAGATGGAAGATGCAAGGGTCCCTGTGGCGAAGAGAGTAGTTTGGGGAGGTGGTTGGGTTGGGCTGGGAGGTGAGGTATGGGTGGAGGGAGTCAAACCAGAATTTCACTAAGAGGGAGGCGCAGTGGATGGTATGCCTGTGGGAGAGCGGGGGCAAGGCAAGGGAGAGTGGGGCATAGAGCAGGCAGTGGTGAGTGAGGGGGGAGGCAGTGGCAAATCGGCAGAAGGAGTTGAGCAAGATGTCACATCTAGAGAGGGAGGATGTAGGGGCCATTTCATAGACTACTGGAAAGATTGTTTTATGTACCTAACCTCAAGAACGGGTGGGGATCGTAAGCAGGATTTGTGATTATAGAGGATAGCTGAGTTTTGCTGGAGTTTAGTGCAGATAGCTACGACGTGAGTGGAGAAATTGAATTGACTGTCCAGCCCTACTCCCAAAGTATTTGAAGGCTGAGACTCATTCCAGAGGTGAGCCATCCTTGGTGGAGAGCGCTGGGGTTGGAAGGGTAGCCAGCTCTGTCTGGAGCCAAAAACCATGGAGACCATTTTTTAGCATTAAGAGTGAGTCGATTTCGAGGAGCGAGGATTAGACTCTGTTGGAGTCATTCTGAAGAATGGGAAGGACACTGTCATGGAGGAGCCAGAGGCAAAGGTGACTGTATCGTCTGCATATCGATGAACGTTGGAAGAGAGGCAGATGGAGGGAAGGTCATTTATGAAGAGAGAGAGAGAAAAGGATGGGGCCCAGAACAGATCTTTGGGGAATGCCAGACATGATAGGGAGAGGAGAGAGAGTGTCGCCTATTTGGACTGATTGTTGACTATTGTGGAGTACCGAATGGAGCCAGGCGATTGCTGGTGGCGATGCCAAAAATGTGGAGTTTGCAGAGTAGCAGCAGGTGTGATACTGAGTCAAGTGCATTTGCCCGGTCTATGAATATGGCAGCTGTGATTTGACTATTATCCATGGCCGAGAGTAGGGAGTCAGTTACACTTAGAATGATAGTTACGGTGGAGTGGTGTTTATGGAATCCTGACTGGACTGGCGAGAGTAAGTTGTTTGCTGAGAGGAAGTCAGATAGTTTGGACAATATAAGTGATTCCTGGACTTTGGCTAGGGAAGGGAAGAGTGATATGGGCTTATAGTTACCCAGTATTATAGGCCAACACCAGGGGCCCTGGGTCAATGTTATCCACTGAAGTCCCAAGAAGTCCAGTTCCATCATTAGGCCTCTGAGGTAACTCCTCTCAAAAGCCAGAACTGCACTAACTCCTTAGGGCAGGCCTATTTCAGGGGCTGCATAACTAAATCTCAGGGCATGATGGTCAGACCAACCGATTGACTCCATCTCCACATCTGAGATCTCCATCCCCAGGTGGAACACCAAGTCCAATGAGTGCCCCCCTTTGTGAACTGCAGAGGTAATAACCTGTGTGAGGCCCAATGAATCCATCAATTGGAGGAGGTTTTGTCCAAATGGCAAGAGTTCATCGTTGACCTAGGCATTGAAGTCCCCCAGAATTAACCATCTGGGGGACTCCAAGACCATCTCGGCGATGAAGTCCAGAACCTCCTTCAGGAACTCCCTTCCATCACCTGGTGGATGGTAAATGAGAAGGGTCCTATAGCCTGCACCTGCATTCACAATACACTCAAAGGAGTTGGTGCCTCCAACTGGCACCTCCCTGATATCCAGTTCCTGTCTAAAACAGCCTGCAACTTCCCCCCCACGGTCCACTCTTGGGCTGTGAATCACTGAGAACCCAGCAGGAACCATAGACTTCAAAATAGGGCCCTCACTTCCACCCAGCCAGGTCTCGGTGATGCAACCCAGGTCAACAGAAGCAACAAGATCTGCAACCACTGCGGTTCATTCCTACTAACCTGGCATTGCTTAACACTGCCTGAAAGGGACGGAATCCAAGGATGGCCTAACTTCCTGCCTGACAAAGTCAGAGCTCCTTGGTATGAGGCAAGGCAAGGATAACCTTGTTCCTGTGTCCATTTCACCTCAGGGCATCTCCTGGTTCTCACTGTCTCTATCTGCCCACTCCTTTTCCCGTCCCCAGAGAGTTCCAGGATCCCACTCCTTCAGCTCCTCATATCTCAAGATGCTGAAAGCTCAACATTTATTAAAAACTTCAAAAGGGAGTGGAGGATGTTCAAAGGATGAAGATCCTTTAGTCTTGAGGGGAGTACTGCCTGACCGTGTCCCTAATACCCCAGCACATGTCTTAGACACTCCTCATACACCAATATTCTCACTCACACCCCACTCCTCCCCTCTATTCAACATTCCAGCAATTTATCTATCCAACCCTATGTATACCTTACTTAAACATAATTTATTAACTCTTATCGGTCAAGAAACTTTATAATACTATAATGCCCCAAAAGATTCCTTCAGGTCTCTAGTTAATGGCTTTGATTTTATTTCTCTACCCCCAACCCCCACAGTGCTCTCACCACTGCAGAAAAGGGAGCTTTTCAAAGACTTTCCAGGCCCCCTCTCATGTGGCTAGATATTAATGTTAGAATAGCAAATTCCTTCAAACCCAGCTAACAAAGATTAAATTAATAAAAACTAAATATAGCAAATTTATATGCAAGACCAAACTGTAAGATATTCAGGATTTCCAGTTCACAAAGTCCAGTATACCACAAGTGGCTAAATATAAATGTAAAGTTCGCACTTTATAGTCTGGTGCACTCCCACTGTACCAGAACTAAAAGCCCACTGCAACCTCCTGACAACTGCAGTGGAAGAGGGAACTCTCACCACCCCTTCCCAAAGTAGTACCAGATAGTGCAGTACTCCCATTGCTACACCAGTTACTCAGTATAACATTGAAACGAGACCCTCTCACTGCCTCTCAAATCAGCAGAATTGTTAAAATACTTGCAGGTTTTATGAAATTTTGAAAGTACTTGTGGTTTTATGGAATCCGCACTCCTTCCCAAATTTCATCCACGATAGTCCAGACAGAGAGGGTACTTGGTAGTTTTTAGTTCTCAGGTTTCCCAACACAAAGATAGAGCCAAGAAGGGTATCAACTCAGCGGACTCGATTTGCAATGATCTCATTCTTTGGGTGTGAAAACTCTGACCCAGCCCAGACCAGGAGAGGAAACCCAGTCCCCGCTACCCTCCCCACTTTAGGAGACCAAGGAACACCTGACCTAGCCAGGTGAACCATGGAGACTAACAGACCAGACCAAGAGAACAAGCGATCCTCCGATCAGTCTGTCTTAGTTCCCCCAGCGATAGCAGCCGGGACCGAGACCCCTTACAGCCACAGCTCGTAGGATCACACCCCTTCACCACCATGGGTGAAATCCTCCTTGATGTAAGGGTCAGTTACTCCACCAACTTGAAAACTGAAAACTGAAAGAGCCCCAAGTCGACAGCCCCCAGCTCCAGGCCACAGAATGTTCCACTCCCTGAGGCACCTCCAGGCCGAGCCACTCTGTCATCCAGTCCAGCCAATCACGATTCCTCCAAATCCAAGTAAACCCTCATAAAGAGTGTAGATTCCACTGTTAGCTTATATACTTAAAAAGCAAATCCAAGTCAACTTGATTTGTGGAATAACATGACGATTATCCCGATCCAAGCTCAAGCAAACACTTGATGAAAAAGACGCCATGTTAAACATAGTGAATACGTCAATGAAATGTCCAGTTACTACAATGAACTAACAAATAGATACAATGAATTTACAACTAAAAAAAATTAAATAACAATACACATATTATAACGGTAAAATAAACTTAAAATCAAATCAAATCACTGCTGCTGTTACTACGTCCTACAGCAAGCCCAGCATGGCCGCCATCACTGACTGACATGAAAAGGAAAAGGAGGGGCTTATGGGGGGTTTTAAGTGGCTGCAGAGGGGCAGGCAGCCCTCTATTACTTTGCTACTTCCATCTTTCACCCACCCACCTCCCAAAGAAACAACAGGAAGGAATAAAGGAGGATCATATCAGGCCCCTGCTGAAGGTAGACAGCAGGACAGGGACCAAAAAGGACACCAGTAGGTGGTGTTGGCACAGCCAGAGGTGGATCACTGGGGGAAAGGATATCAAAATTTTAAAAGGGAAGGAGGTGCAGGAGGGAAGAAGACCACACAAAATAGAACAACAACATAAAAAGAAAAACAATAATGGGTTATACACCGCTACCTCCAAAAGAGAAGAAGAAGGGCCCACAGATTCTATGTATGGGGGTGAGAAGATGAGGAAGAGATGACTATGAAAAGGATTATAGAAAATGTTCGAATCATTGTATAAATAAGTGGACATAAGTGTATATAAATGGCTGCATAAAATGTTACAAGGAAAGAAAGATTAAAAATTGTGGCCAATTATATTTTGAAATGGCAATCATATAAAGAGCAAAACTTGGGTGATGTAATTGTATGTACCAAGTAATAAACTAATTGCTGATCTGAGCACCCACCACTCAACATCTCTGTCTCTTGCTTGGGGAATTTCAAGACAATATGCCCTTACACCTTTTGATCATACAGAGAGGCTAGACAGTTAAATCAGCAGTATTTGTTAATCACCATGTTTTTTCCAGCAATAATGTTGTTCTTTGGCAAGAATATCAATATACCCATTATTCTTTTAGTTTTTAATCTTTTTTAATGAAGATACAGAATTTTGAAGTTTTTGAAAGTTCACATGTCTTCATATCATGAAAAATCTCAGTACAGTGCTGCGTTGTTTACCATCATAAACATGTGCTTGCCCCATCCCAGTTCATCCACAGTATCAGTCTGGTCTGTACATTCAACAGGTAACTACAATGGAAAAACATGTATTAAAAATGAGGGGGGCATCTTTAATGTCTTAAGTAACTAGTTTAAAAAGTAGTTATCAAATCTGTTTTAAAAATATCTGAGGAAATTAAAAATACATCAAGGATCACTCTTGGGATGTCAACATAACATTTCTGCTCAAAATATTATTTGGCTAAAATGTTTGCTAACAATTACTGCTGCTTTAATTAGTACTTATGGAAGCATTGCTCACCCACAGAGTAATGTGGTTGTGAACCAGATCACCAGAGGATGTAATCAGTACAGAATGTTGAGTTTTAGTACACGCTGGGAGGGAAAGACACTTCAGGTTATTGCTGTTAGGACAGTAATGAGGATAACTTGATGGATCACATGGCCTCCTTCATCTTATTACAACTATGTACCTGAGTTTAGTACTAAAAGGCACTATAGTGGCAATTCTCTTTCTGTCTCTTTGACACATTTTCCATAAGGTCACATATGAAATAGCATTACTAATGTGTTCTTGTCTTGATAAAGCAAACTGTACGATTTGGCTGGGTTTTGACATGAATGACACTTTTGTGTGGAAAAGAACTACTTGCAGTCCTTCACTGTGCCAAATAGAACAGATAAATTATGGTTGTACTAATTAGTGCAGAAAGCAATCTTTTATTGTATCACTACATGCACCTGAAGAACTGTCTCTCTGTACTTTTGACTGGTCTATGAAAGATGAGAATTGTGTCTCTCAAAAGCTCTAATTGGTTTCAGGGGATTAACAATGACATTTAACATTCTTTTGAGATAAGTAAAGAAAGAAGTAATGTTAATATTTTTGTCAGATGTAGTCACTTCTTATCTTCCTGGTTTGCATGAATCATAACGAGGCACATGGCTTTAGTTTGAACACATATCCCTTACGACATTGCAGCTTGCAATAACATGACTTTCTCATCTTGTGTTTGCAGCAATAGAGTGCAAACCAACTGTGTGCTAGTAGGGTACATGTGCCTCAGAAAAGAAGGCTGCAGGCTCAGTTCTCACATCAAGCACTGGGGTGTGTTTTCAGGTGCTAACACCAAAGTGCAATATGGGGTGGGGGGTCTTGATTTGTAAAAAGAGCACACTTTAACTTGCTTTCCAGAAATAAGCTCGAACTTGCAACTTAAAGCTGATGGTTGAGGGGCTGGCCGGGTGGCGCTAAGGGGTTGAGGCACTGGACGCCACTCCTCACACCACACCGGTGACCCGGGTTCAGGAACAAACTTGGGGATCCAGGGGTCGGTTGAGGAGGGAGAGGATAGAGCATCTGGAGGACAGCTCTCCTCTCCCTGGGGAAGGCTACAGGGGCAGCTCGGTGTCCTAGTGACCCCTGATGGTGATTGGGGGTACTACAGGAGCACCAGCTTGAGTCGTAAGGGGGAGGAGAGTGTGCCAGACATCAGCAGGGCAGCCGTGTGCAGATGTCATAGCATGTCACCTCCTCAGGGGCAACAAAGCTGGAAAATCCCCATCCATGGGGATAGGCAACAGCACCACCATTCGTCACCACACTCCACCTGCTGGACTCCTTCCACCCTCGGGCCCAGCCTAGCCTACCAAATTGTAGCTAGAGTGCCCTGGGAGGAAAGGACAGCCCTAGTTCGGGTGGCTTAGAGCCGGGGAAGGGATTGCTGGGCTGGTGCCTGGGGGCTGGAGAGTTTCAGGCACTGAGGTAGAGCGACGAGAGTGGTGGATGCCTGAGAGAGTTATCCATGAGTATGTAGTATTAACAGAGTTAAAAAAAAAAAGCTGATGGTTGTAACCTCTAGATGAGGTGTTGAACAGAGTTCCTTTCTGCCCATTTCTGGTGGTTGTTGGTGAAGTTAAGAATTGCAAAGCAACATTTGAAAGCTTTGAATGTTGATGTTGCCAGAAAGGATAATTTTAATATAAAATTATATAGATTATGCTGTGTTTCATCAGCAGCCTTCCACATGGCCCTATGGACATACAGACTATGTGCTAACAGAAATATGCTCTCCTAACATAAATAATAAGCTTATTTATATTACAGGTCCAAGGTATCCAAGTTTTGACTTTGGTATCACAATGCAGAGGAAGAGTTTTCAGTGTCACTTTTCATCACATACTGTAGTTGTCCAGGTAAGGACATATACATGATGCAGTCATTCAGACCTACAAAAACCTCAAGTCAGCCCAGTGATTTAGAGGCAGCACACAACACTACTGGACAGAAGACCCAGGTTCAGGAGTGACCTTTGTCTCTAACTCACTAAGCCATTGGATGCTGGATGACATGTCATAGAGATAACTATTTTAAGTAATATATTAAGGATTTTTGATGATACAAGGTTGAAAGTGGTCACCAAACAACTGGGGCTCGAGGTAGCAGTCCATCAACTAGGGCACCAAGCCTGCCAAGGAGTAGGAAGGACAAGGCTGGGTGGAGATGCAGAAAGGTAGTAGTCACTGGTGACTGCAGATATGGCAGTGTGTGAGGTGTAGGGGGCATTGCTGAATAAGGATGATAGGTAGAGTGACGTGGTTTTCCTACCTGGAGCATGGGTCATAGGAGTAGGATCCAATGCCAAGAAATGCAGCTGGGAGGAGCAGACTGCCATCATCCATGTTGGCATGAATTGCATGAAGCCCACTAATCTGGAGGACATGAAGAGATCATTACTGGATCTAAAAATGTTCCTGCAGGAAAAGATATCAAGGATTTTCTTTAGAGATCCTTCTGGTCCTGGGAATTAGTGAGGAGGAGGAGGAGGAGCAGCAGACCCAACAAATGGGAAAGATCAAGGGCCTGACACACTTTGAAGGCCAGGACATAGTGGCACTCACATAGACCTGCAGGAGGGAAGAAAATGACTGGGATGCTATAATAAATAGAAACAGATTATTCCAAAGGGATAGACCTGACAGGAAGTGGGTGTGGAGTGGTTGTGGGGTAACAGATGGACCAAACACCGAACTTCAGGACAACACCCAATCTCTATGTGATGTTTATTGAAAATACAAAAAATAACCTTCAGCAATGGCATATCCCTTCTTCAATACATCAGTTTGCAGCAACAGAGTATGCAGGTCCTTCCTCTGCACTTAGCCAGCACCTACCTGACTCACTGATCTCTGATCTAACTTATCAGTCTCCCTCCCAAGTCTCAGTCCAGTGAGTTTCCCTAACAGTCACTACTAATGCAAACTGCCTGACCATGCCCCTCGCACCCCACCATTTACTCTAGCATGTCTTCTCTCCCAGCCGCCCCATACCCCATTTCTCCCTATACCTTATTACCCTTCCCCACCCTTTCACCTCCACTGCAGTACTCTACTCACTCTCATACCTCATTTCTTCACCCCACTGCCAGCTACCCTGTCCCTCTGAACTACTTACAAGGAACTTTGTGGCTGCTTATTTCCCCCCACCCACATAAAGTGTTTTTTGTTGTTATTTTAAATTTTACTTATGTTTAGAGTTATTCTGTAAGTTCTGAATCCAAGCTGTATCATTCATTGTGATGTACCTTTGCTTTCTCCTATTTTACTTTGTTTTGCAATCTATAATGTGGAACCTTTGTAAAAGAGCTTGCTCTCAAAGGTCTTTTCCAAATCACTTAATAAAAAGAAATAAACTTTAGCCTCCCCTATGCAGGCCTGGTTTGCTTGGGTCATGGGGGATCAACTAAAAAAAAAAAAAAAAAGCTAATGACAAAGACAAAGAACCTCAGTGCAGAAGCACTGAATCAAGGGTTACCTAAAAAGGCACTGGCATTAGCCAAGTTTCAAAGAAACACAACATCACACATACTTCCATAATGCAAAGCATCAAGGAATATATGCAAATCACCATGAAATTTCAGACTGGCTTAGTTTACAGCAATTTACATGCATTTTAAATATCATTTTAATTGTGACGTGCCTTGGTTCTGGAAAGGCACTATATAAATAAAGATTTACTTCACACAACTAACTTAATTTTATAATACAATCTCCTAGTAACTTTTTATATTTATCAAAAACATCTAGTGCCGTGTATTTTCAACACTTACAGGTTCCATACACATACATCAAGGTATTTTACGACATAGTGCCATTACATACTAAATCCAACAACGAGGAACACAGCGTCTTGTTTTACATCAGCTCAGAGGTCACCACAATAACCTCCCTGTATGAGTACCTGAGAGGAAAAAGGAAAATTAAAGGGGATATTATAGCATAGTGAAGAAAGGAGAGGGGGCCCATAGGTTGCCAACCTTATGGACTAGAAATTGTAAAGGATAGATTAGGCTAAGGAATAGAAGAACTGTTGCAACAGATTTAAGAAAAGGTCAGTCCTCAAGAGTGGCAGGCTCTCCCTGTCACAGTGGGTGGGTCAGTTCTCTCTCTGTAAGGGATAGGGGTTACTATAGATAACAAGGAATACCAGAGGGCAAACAGTGTCAAAGAGTCCATCTGGGTCAGACTTGGGGAAGGTGGCAAAAGACTTATCCTGGGGTGTGATATAGACCCCAAAACAGCTTAGTGGAGCCAGATATTCAGCTGGCTGGGGACATTTTTGAGAGAAGCCAAATCAGATGCAGTGGTAATCCTGGAAGGCTTCAGCCTCTCAGGCATAGACTGGTGTATAGAAAGGCTAATGGCATGATTGATACTTTTCCCTGTCCACCTTCAAGGATTTCTTCATGGATCAGCATGTCCAACAGGGACCAGAATTCAGGCCACCCTTGACTGTGTTCCCATCAGTGGGGATAGTCATTTCTAGTGTTAATATCAAGGAACCAGTGGAAAACACTGATCAAAACAGGGTAATGTTCAGCCCAGTGACACTAAGATTAGCCCAGCTTCAACTAACAGTTTTAACAGGTAGATGGAGCACCCAAGCAACTGTGAGTGCCTGGGAACAGGTCTTCTGAGACCTTCCAGGATGGCTTCCTGACTCAGAGGTTAATGAAGCCAACCAGGGAGAAACATACTGGACCTTGTGTTGACAGACAGGGATCATGTCCATGACATAAGAGTGGAAGACCCCCCCTGGCAGGAAGGGGCAACCTCACAGTGTCATTCTTCCTCAGTCTAGGTAAGTAGGCAGCCAGAACCAAGACAAAGGAAGTGGACTTCAGAAGAACAGACTTCGGCAGCATTGGAGGCATACTGGAAGGGCACCTCATCAAAATTCGCCCAGACATGGATGTCGACCAGAAATGGGCCGTCATCAGGTTGGGTCTGGCAGAGGCCACTAACTCATGTACAAAGATCAAAAAAAAGAAGGCAAGGTCCAAAATACTGAGCTGGTTGAGATGGGAAGTAGTAGAGAGGGTGAGGTAGAAAAGAGCTACCTTAAGAAGATATACAAGATCCAAAAGAGAGGAGGACAGGGTGGAGTATGTGAGGAAATCCAGGCAAGTGAGTAGAGTAGTCAGGGCAGCCAAGGCTTCTAGGGAGCCAAGGTTGGCACAGGGGATCAGAGAAAGGGAAAAGGATTTATTCAGGTACATAAGGGAGAAGAGAAACTGAAAAGATCAGATTGTCAGGATCAAGAAAGATGGAGAGTAGGCAGAAAATGGGACGGAGCAGGCAGAAACACTCAATGACCACTTATTTTCAGTGTTTACCAGGGAGAGAGATGGGCCTATGCCCCACAGGAAGGGTGGGGTGATCACGGGGGGAGTGGGGGTAATGGACTGTGAGATCCGAGTGAGCAGGGTGTTGGGCCTTAGGTCCCTGAGGCTAGATAAGGTGCCAGGACCAGACGGAATGCATCCAAGGGTCCTGAAGGAGTTGGCAGAGGTCCTGGAGGAACCTCTGACAGATTTGTTCAACACCTTCCTGGGGACTGGGTGCATGCCCAGGACTGGAGGATGCATGTAATGCCCCTCCATAAGAGTGGGCCCGAGGACGAACCAGGTAACTACACAAGTCAGCCTTACCTCCATCATGGGGAAGCTAATGGAGACTATCCTTAAAGAGAGATTGGTGATCTTTCTGCAGGAAAATAGTCTCCAGAATGATAGGCAACATGAGTTTGTTTTGGGCAGATCCTGCCAGACAAACCTGGTTGACTTTTTGACTGGGCATCAAGGGCGCTCAATAGGGGCCATGCAGTTGATGTTCTGTATCTGGACTTCAGCAAGGCCTTCGACTCGATGCCACATGGAAGGTTGACTAGTGAATTGAGAAACCTTGGAGCAGGGGAGAAACTGGAGAACTCTCAACTCACAGAGCTGTAACCATTGGGGTACCACAAAGCTCGGTACTAGGACAGGTGCTAACTAACATCTTCATTGTCAACATATATTTATTTATTTATTTATTTAAGAGATTTACCAGGAAGGGCATACTGAGCAGAGTACCGCTCAATTCCAGATGCGCCCTGGGGGTAGGGATTTGCAAGGGTGTAGTACATAAATACATAAAGCACAAAATAGAACATACATAAGTTGTAGATATCCAGCAAAGACCCAAAGGGATGGTAGAAGTTGCTGAGATGCATGTAGAGATTATACAAAGTGAGGAGTAGTTACAGGCAGTATTTACAGGCAGTGAATACAGTAGCAGTATTTACAGGCAGTGATACAGTAGCAACAACAGCAATTTCATAGTAAGATTCGATATACCTACTAGAATGGGTAGGTGAGAATAACAAACAGTAACAGAGGGTCAAAACAAAAATGACATAGGGTACTGATTTAGACATGGAGACCAGGATAGCCGATAAGGATTGAGCAGGGAGTTTAGCGATGGGAAAGCATAAGCAGTTGGTAGCGAAATGCGATTTGAGGAGGGCATTTCGTGTGGAGTGCTTGTGGTGTGTCTGATGTCAGCTGCTAGAGTTCCATAATTTGGGAGTCTGAAGCTGAAAGCAACCTGACCTGATCGGGTGGATCTGTGAGGGATGTGAAGAAGTCTAGATTCAGAGTTCCTGAGATCGTAGGTAGGTGGGGGTTGTGGGATGTCGATAGGTAGGAGGGCAGCGTATCACGACAGAATTTAGCAGTGATTCTAGTGCAGTGCAACAATCGCCGATTTTGGAGTGATGAGAGGTCAAGTGATTTGTAGAGGTTGCAGTGGTGGGTGTTTGGCGGACAGTCCAAGGCGAACGGCAGAAGGAGTTATAAATAGGGTCGAGCCTGGCTAAGGATGTTTGGGGGCACACGTAAATTACATTACCGTAGTCAAAAATTGGAGGATCATTTTTGTAACATTTCTTGCCTGGTTTGTAGGGATGCAGAACTTGTTCATAGAGAGCTCCCAGCATGGGATGTAATTTTTTGCAGAGCCTCTACATGTGTTGAGAAATCAAGGTGCTGATCCAGCCAGACTCGAGATACCGATATGAGGAGCTGACCTCAAGTGGGATCTATCCAAGGTAAAGAAGGTGGGCGATCATTTAGCGGGTTATCTTGGCTCGGGATCTGAAGGTGGGAGACAGTTTTTGAGTTAAGGAATAGTTGGTTCTTAATGAACCAGTGTTGGATGGAGTCGAAATCCTTCTGAAGGAGAGATGCTACAGCGGTTCCAGATGGGCCAGAGGCAAATATTACCATATCGTCTGCATACATATGGATACCAGAATGTGTGCAGACAGCAGGCAGGTCATTGAGGAAAATTGAGAAGAGCAGAGGGCCAAGTACAGACCCTTGAGGTATGCCACTGGTGACAGGGAGGAGGGAGGATAGAGCCGTACCGATGCGGACTGTTTGTGACCTGCCTGACAGGTATGAATGGAACCAACTGAGTGCTGTCGACGTCAGACCAGTTTGGGCAAGTTTAGATATCAAGAGGGGGTGAGAGACTGTGTCGAAGCTTTTGCTAGATCTATAAAAATAGCTGCGGTAATGTCCCCGTTGTCAATGCCTGTAAGGATGGAGTTGGTGAGACGAAGGAGGGATGTGGTGGTGGAGTGATTTTTCCTGAAGCCATCTTGAAAGGGGGAGAAAAAGGAGATTGTATCAAGATAGTTGCGTAGCTGGGATAGAACAAGGCGCTCTTGAATTTTGGCAAGGATGGGGAGCAGAGATATAGGCCGATAATTTGAAGGGGAGGAGGGGTCCCATCCCTTAGGGAGTGGAATGACTGTGGCCTGTTTCCATTTTGTAGGGACTGAACCAAGTTTAAATGACAGATTATAGAGCATGGCTAGGGGGTAGGCTATGGCCGAAGCTGAGAGTTGAAGCATTTTTGAGTCTAATCCGGATGGGCATTTTCCGTTGGTTGTGTTTAGAGAGTGTAGGATTTTTAACACCTGGTCAGGGGTGACTGGGACTAGCAAGAAGGAGGCCGAGGGAGATGAGTTAGGGAGAGTAGGGGGTCCTTAGGAGATCGAGTGGAGGTGGGTGGGGTGGGAGGAGAAAGCGAGGCAGTAGTGGTGGGAAGTGGTCATTAAATGCTGATGCAACCTGGCTGATGCAACCTGATGGAATGGGATTAGGAGTAAGATCAGCCTTTTTGCAGATGACACAAAGATCGGTGCGGAGGTGAATAGTGTGAAATGGGGCAGGTACTACAAGAGGATTTGGCAAGACTTGAGCTCTAGTCAGACACATGGCCGCTGGGGTTCAATGCTAAGAAGTGCAAAGTCATGCATGTGGGAGGCAGGAACTTTGGGAATTGCTACTGGCTAGGGGGAGTGCAGTAATCCACTTCAGTGGAGGAAAAGGATCTCAGGGTACTACCAACAGGGGACATGAATCACTCAGCACTGTGTAGGAAACTGGCAGCCAAGGCTAATAAGATGCTGGTGTGCCTTGCCAGGAGACTTACATCTAGGAGAGAGGAAGTCATTCTGCCACTGTACAGGTTACTAGTGAGTCCTCACTTGGAGTACTGTGTGCAGTTCTGATGCCCCTATTTAAAGAAGGATGTCAAACTACTGGAGGGGGGCCAGTACATAGAAACATAGAATCTGATGGCAGATAAGGACAGCTTGGCCCACCCAGTCTCCCCATTTCCCTACCTAATGGATAAGCTGCAGATCCTAGCTAACCAACAACCTACTTCTTCCAACCTCCACCGCTTAGAATTGCCTATGCCTGTCCCATGCATTCTTGAATTCCATCACTGTTTTTGACTCCACAACCTCCTCAGGAAGGCTGTTTCATGCATCCACAACCCTCTCTGTGAAAAAATACTTCCTCACATTACCTCTGAGCCGTCCCCCCTCTAGTTTCAAATTGTGCCCCCTTGTTCTTGCTCACCTCTTTTTCTGAAAGATGCTACCCTCTTGGACTTTGTTGATTCCCTTGAGGCATTTGAACGTTTCTATCATGTCCCTCCTCTCCTCGAGGCTATACATATTAAGATCCTTAGATCTCTCTTGATATGTCTTCATGTGCAGACCCTGCACCATTTTAGTTGCGCTCCTCTGAACTGCCTCCATCCTGTCTATGTCCTTGCAGAGATTGGGTCTCCAGAACTGCACGCAGTACTCCAGATGGGGTCTCACCAGCTGTCTGTACAGAGGGATAACAACTTCCTGTTTTCTACTGGTGATGCCTCTCCCTGTGCATCCCAGTATCCCACCAGCCCTACTTACTACCCTCTCATACTGCTTGCTCACATTTAGGTCATCTGATATGACTACCCTCAGGTCCCTTTCCATTTTTGTTGTTGTTAGTATCTCACCCCCCATTGTGTACTCTTCCCCTGGGTTTTTGTTTCCCAGGTGCATTACTTTGCACTTCTTAGCATTGAAGGTAAGCTGCCATACATTTGACCATTCCTCCAGCCTTGCCAAGTCCCTTCTCATCCTTTCCACCCCACCTGTGTATCAACACTGTTGCAGATCTTTGTCGTCTGCAAAGAGACATACTTTTCCTTCAAGTCCCTCTGCAATGTCACTTATAAAGACATTAAAGAGGACCAGTCCTAATGCAGAACCCTCGGTACCCCACTAGTAGTCCCTCTTCTTCAGAGTGGACTCCGTTTACCATTACCCTCTGTGTCCTGTTGTCCAGCCAACTATTTACCCAGGCTACCATCTTGGGACCCACTCCCAGGCTGGCCAACTTGTATGTTAATCTTTTGTGTGGGACTGTGTCAAATGCCTTGTTAAAGTCTAGATAGGCCATGTCTACCAGCTCTCCTGATCTACTACTTTGGTCACCCAGTCAAAGAAATCTATTAGATTTATTTATTTATTTAGATTTTGATAACCTGGTAAGCTCACTGAGACCAAAGGTCCCTTTTTCAGGAGCAATCCGGATTAGTTACAGCCATAACAAACATACATTGGTAGGAGTATACATTAGGTCCAGTATTCATTGGATAAGGCAATAGAATACATTATGGAGCATATTAGTGACATACACAAATTTACAATAGCATTACATCATACATGTGACAAGTATACAAATTTACAGGAGAGTTACATCATACATGTGGCAAATTAACACAAAAATGCTTAGAAGGAGATGGTAGAAGCAGTAAGCGGTTTAAATGAGATAATGTATTCACACCAAAGATAAGGAAGGTGGTAGCTAACGATTACAACTTCAGAGTCTGAGCTCAGTCAGGTATACTTTCAAGCCAGACTTGAATCCCTGAAGAGTGCAACAGTTTGCCAGGTCCACAGGGAGAGTGTTCCATAAGTGCGGGGCAGCATATCGAAAGGAGTGCTTGCCATAGTTGGTTCGGACTAGGGGGATGTCAAGGGGATGGCCTGAGAGGATCTCAGTTCCCGGCCCTGAACTTTGGGGTTGTGCAGTCCATGCAGGTGAGGAGGAGGGCCAGAAATGGTAAGTTTAAAGGTCAAACACAGAAAGGCGTAGGTCAGTTTGTGACATATAGTAGGCCAGTGGAGATCAGCTAGGACCTCACAGTGATGCCTTCTTGGAGGAGTAGGCAGATCGAGCAACCTATGATAGAGTATAGTAAGTTTTATTAGTTCGCCTCCCTAAGAAACTGCAGCAGGGAGCTCCGATAGAAGGAGGGAGTAGGGTGCAGTTGGCAAGTCAGTGCCTCGGGAGAAAAAGAGTTTCCCAGCCTATAGAGAAGTCCTAACTTCTGGTGTGTGAACTTAATAACAGTCAATGTGAGACTGGTAGGACATCTCCTGATCAAGCAGGATCCAAGGTATTAGATCTTGTCTGTGACCTCCACTCTATTCCCTTGGGCTGTGTGAAGCTGAAGCATGTCGTATCTCTGTGTTCCAAAACGTCTGGACCCAAACATGGCTACCGTAATTTTTATTTTGTTCAGCACCAGTGAGTTAGAGGAGAACCAGGCCTCAAGAGCAGCTAGACTGGTCTGGAGGTTGGCATTGATTACACTGGGAAGCGGATGACTGCAGTAGACAACAGTGTCATCCACATAGAGGATGAGGCTAGTTGGCTAGCAACCCCTCTATGTCACTGACAAAGAGGGCAATAAAGGGACCCAGGATAGCACCCTGGGGTACCCGGAGATTACAGGTTTGGCACTAGACTGGGTTTCCCTCCATAGTATTTTTTGAGTTTGGTTGAGCATGCAGCTCTCGAACCAAGAAGTAGAGAGTTCATCCAGTCCTAATAGGTGAAGTTTGGAGAGGAGTAAATTATGGCTGACTGGGTCAAATGCCTTGGATAGGTCTATGAATAATGCCCCTGTCAGGGAGCTCTGGTCCATTGCATCGAGGATGTCCGATGTGAGCCGATTAGGGCAGTGTCAGTGCCATGGCCTCTCCTAAAGCCATGTTGAATGTCAGCTAGGAGTTGGTGCCTCTTGAGGTAGACCTGTAGTATGTTGTAGACCAATCTTTCCTGCACCTTCGCAAGAAGGCAGAGAATAGAGATGGGCCTGTAGTTCCCTACATTGTCCCGGGGCCCTTTTTTCTGAATGGGGATGATGGTTGCAACTTTCCATTTATTGGGGATCGTTCCTTCCAGAAGGGACCTGTTGATGAGTGTGGTGACAGGGCAGGAGATAGCTGGGGCAGCAGCCTGCAGAAGTCTGAGTTCAAGCAGATCATAGATGCATAGACAGTGTCAGCAAATAAGGGCATATGGCCCACCAGTCTGCCCATTTGAACTTGTAAGTTCAGTTTATGTTTTCCTAGAAGTCTGTTGTTCCTTACCCCTGACCTCCAGAATTCCTTTATGCCTATCCCATGCATTCTTAAATCCTGTGATTGTTTCAGCCCCCACCACTTCCTGTGGCAGGGTGTTCCACTTGTCCACCTCCCATTCTGTGAAGAAATTCTTCCTTACGTTTCCTCTGAATCGTCCTCCTTCCAACTTCATCCTGTGCCCTCTAGTCCTGGAACATCTTTTTCGCTTAAACATAGTGTATTTCTGCACCCTGTTCCTCCCTGTAAGATACTTGTATGTCTCTATCATGTCCCCTCTCTCCCTCCTCTCCTCTCCTCCAGGGAGTACATATTCAGTTCCTTCAACCTGTCCTCATAGGACTTGTGATGCAATCCATGTTCCATCTTTGTTGCCCTCCTCTTAACCTTCTCTACCCTTTCTATGTCTTCATGTAGGTAAGGTCTCTAGAACTGTACACTGTACTCCAGTTGGGGCCTCACTAGTGTCTTGTATAGTGGAATTATGACCTCCCTTTCCTGCTGGTGATGCCCCTGCCTATGCATCCTGGCATCATGACCCGGAGGAGTCAGGGTGATTTTAGCAGAAGGGAAGTACCTCAGAGGGTTTGACCAGTTTCGAGTGAAACTGGGGTCTGGAAGTGATCCCAAGCAGTATCTCTATTTCTGGGGACACTAGAGGGCATGGGGGTTTAAGTCCACAGGGATTGGAGAAAGTGGTACTAAATGTCTTAGCAACTAGAGAGGGATCATTGGTTAGGGTGTCACCAACCAGGGCGCTCCATCTTAGGCACTAGTGGCACCCTTTAGCAGCAGGTTTATTTGGCCTGGAATCTCTTTAGGTCCCGTAGGTGCCTAGACTGGAGATCCCGCAGGTATTTAGATTTGGCCATTTTGGAAGCTTTCTTACATTGATTCCTCAGCTCTCTATACCTCTCCCAGTAGGGTTTTTGGCCGGAGGATTTGAAAAGTCCCCAGGCCCGGTCACGGAACAGCATGCAACGTTTAAGGCTAGGGTTAAGCCATTTATGGCATTTACGCTGCACTCTTAGTTTCTTACGGGGGGCATGAATATTGGCCACAGACATAAAAGTGTTGGTAAAAAGTCAAGTGCCTCATCTAGGAGGGAGGTTAGGGATCCCAGTTCACGGCACTTACAGTAGGTCAGAGCAGAAGCTTTGGGAGAGAATCTGCTTGAAGTTTCTGGCTTCAATTACCTTGGCAGGCAGTTTATGAAGCCTGTTGGACCAGATACAGAAGATTGCTGAGTGATCATTCAAAGAATCAGCCATGGCTCCGCAGACAATATGTGTCTGGGCTTGACACTAGGGCCCAGTCAAGTAATGAGTGATTACCAGTCCTAGCTTGCTGCCTTGTGGGCAGGGTGATAACTTGGGTCAGTTTAGTATTGAGAATGGGGTTCTGTGGTCGGAGGCCTCCAGTGTGGGCCAGTTTAGGTTAAAGTCCCCAAGAGAATCATCTCCCCAGGGCGGTTCTGCCAGGGCATGAGATCTAGATTCAAGGGACATGTGGCCATTTGGGGTGGGAGGAAGACACACCTATGTACAATAGTTTAGTGTCCCCAAGAAACACTTTCAAGAGAATTATCTCATTCACAGAATCACAGATGAGAGAGTGATCTATCTGCATAACATTAAGACCACTCTGGGTATAGATAAGAACCCCTCCGCCTTTCTTCCCAACTCGGTCCTTCCTCAATGCATTGTAGTCGATAAGGTCAACTTCATGAGGAAGGATGTGAGGTTTGAGCTAGGTCTCAGTTACTGCGAGTATATTGGGTTTGTAGAGAGCCATCCAGGCTTCAAGGTCATGTATTTTATGCCTAAGGCTACCAATGTTCATATGTACTACTTTGAGTCCCCTGGTATTGGTCCAGTGAGGGGACGTGGGGTCACTCAGTATGGAGTTGGAGGGGTTGGGGCCAGGGTTAGGCTCCATGTCCCCTAAGGCAAGCTTGAGCCAAGCAAGGTATCTGATAGGTCTGGAGGTAGTGGAGAAGCCTCTTTTGTCACCTGTAGAGAGGTGGTAAAACAGATTGTAACAGTTCCTATGTCGAGTTAAGCCATGCATGGATAGTAATAATGCATTGTTCCTCCGTTCCAGGGTAAGAAGGGATCCAGTGGAGTGGTGACCAGGGTTAAAATCTGGATCCAAGGGACAGTAACCCCAGGAGTAGAGTAGATCAGTCCCCAGTATTAGCACCATATAGGTAAGGGCAGACATAGGTCCCAGGCACTGCATGATAGAGCCGGGTCAGTAGATGGGTTTAGGTCTTCTCCTCACTAAGGCAGAGATGACCCCTACTCTAGCTGTAGGAGGTTGGGTGGGGCAGGTCCTAATTCAGATTAGGTCCTGCAGATTCAGGTTAACAGATGCATTGGGTACAATAACAATGGAGCAGGGAAGATCTGTCCACTGCAGGATACTATTATGCAATTAGTTCACGCAGCCTTCAGGTATTAAATACATCTAGTACAGTAGCAGCGGAGGGGGGGAGAATAAAAAATCTATCCACTGAGGAGTAGCACCATACCATAGGATAAATTAATAAGTAATAGAAAATTCTCGGTTAAGTTAGGCATCTGGAAACCTAACAGGATTGAACACCAGTCTTGTCTAATTTTTGGGTCTGAGAAATAGAGTACTTTCAGCTAGGTTATACAACTTTGCAGTGACAGGGGAAAACATTAATATAATAGGCATAACCCAATTGGTTTAGTTGATTCAGTTATCTAGCATTAAGGATGGCAGGAGCAATTTAAACGCAAGATTCAATCCCTAAGCCATTAGTTGGTTCAGTTATCAAGCACTGAGGATGGCAGGAACAATTTAAACACAAGATTCAATCCCCTAAGCCATTAGTAGAACAGGAGTTATAATATAGCTTAATATAGTTTACCCTCAGGCAATCAGCAATGTAGATGCAGTGAGCTACAGCATAATTTATACAGCTGTCTATCAAACATCAGTAAAAACAGACACAAGTAAACAGTTATCCCAGACGGCAGGCAACAGTGGAATAGGACAAGCAATATTGGTGGGGAGGGTTTAGAAGCATTTAAGAGGATGAGTAGCGGGGTGGGTGGGAGGGAATTACCGTTTGATGCAGGGTTCGGAGAGGTCCGCCTGGCCATTTGCCAGCACCTCGACCCCGAGGAGAAAACTTCTGTTACTGTCCGAAGGGGAGGTTAACCTGCGGCAGTCAGATGCCCTTGGAGCCCCGAGAGTGAGAAAAGTCCAAGCAGCTGCTGAGGCTAGTGTGGCTCGGAAATGGCTTTATGCCTGTCATCCGAAAGGCCACTGGCAGCTGGGCCAATGAATGCAGGCTCCTTTTTCAAATGTGTGCCACTCCATGCAGACACAAAGGCTCCCGTTTTGACAAAATAGCCCCAGACTCAAGTTCCAAGAAATTGTGCTCCCATTGATGCAGGGTTCAGGAGAGGTCCGCCTGGCCGTTTGCCAGCGCCTTGACCCTGAGGAGAAAACTTCTGTTGCTGTCCGGGAGGGGGAGAGGACCCACGGCAGTCGGATGCCCCTTTCATCTGACATAACATTTCCGCTGTGAATCCATGCTGCCTTAGGTCCTGCGCTCCTCTGGCCTCTAGGTACTCAACAGTTCTTTCCTTCAGAAGTGATTCCATCATTTTCCCAATCACTGAGGTTAAACTAACAGGTCTGTAGTTTCCTGCTTCTGCCCTACTCTCACTTTTGTGAAGTGGAATAACATCTGCCCTCCTCCAGTCTTCAGGTACCACCCCATCCTCCCATGATTTATTAAAGATGGTGATCAGTGGTGTCACTAGTCCTACCCTTAGTTCTTTTAGAATTCTTGGATGAATCCCATCAGCCCACTGCTCTGTCCACCTTCAGTTTTAAGAGTTCCTTAGAACCCTTTCTTCTGTGAAAGGGCTGGTATCAAGTTGCTAAGACATTTAGTACCACTTGCTCCCTCTCGAGTGGTTCCGATACTAGTTGTCTAAGACATGCCCTGTAGGGCATCTAAAATGACCCAACTCTTAGTGGTTGCTGCAAATGCACTCCAGTTAACATCTGGCATATCCAGATCCCCCATTAGCAATATCTCTCCTTTTCTGCCATTCTAAGGATACTTTCTATCATTTCCTTGTCCATTTCCTCCCCCCTGAGATGGGTGTCTGAATACAACCCCAGTGCAGATTGTGGTGCCATTGCATGTCTCCAAATTGACCCACAGTGCTTCCTCTCCTCCCTGTTTACCCTTTTGTTCTGTTGCTTTGATGCCATCCCTTATGTAGAGAGCTACTCCACCTCCTCTTTTACCCTCCCTGTCCCTCCCGTATCCAGCGTGTTTCTATTGTTTTGTTTAGGTACCTCCCCCTCTTCTTTTGTGAATACTGAGCAAAAGTATTTGTTTAGTATCATTGCCTTTTCACAGTCACCCTGTGCTCACCTCCCCCTTCCCATTATTAAGTCTCACTATCCCTCCCTTGGTCTTCCTTCGCTCCCTGATGTACCTATACAAGGTTATATCCCCCTTCTTAACTGAGTTGGCTATCTTTTCCTCGGTTTGGGCCTTTGCTGTTCTGACTGCCTTTCCTGCTTCCTTTTGCTTTAACTGATACAATTCTCTGTCCTACTCCTTCTGTGATTCCTTGTACTTCCTGAATGCTCTCTTTTTCTCCCTAATCTTCCCTGCCACATCCTTTGAGAACCATATTGGTTTCTTACATTGTTTTGTTTTGTTTATTTGCTTCACACAAGGCTTGTTTCCTCTGTGATGGCAGTTTTGATTATTCCCCATTGTTCTTCTGCCCTTCCTTCCTGCCCATTTGCTAGTGCATTCCTTAGACACTCACCCATTTTGGCAAAGTCCACCCTCCTGAAGTCCAGTACCTTTGTCTTTGCATGGCTTGACTCTACTACTGTGTTTATTGTGAACTATACTGTTCGATGGTCACTAGTTCCTCAGATGGCTACCCACTTCTAAATCTCTGATCCTCTTGCCATCTCCATTTGAAAGTACCAGTTCCAAGATTGCTCCTCCTCGAGTGGTTCCATACTAGTTGTCTAAGACATGCCCCTGTAGGGCATCTAAAATGACCCAACTCTTAGAAGTGGCTGTTGCAAATGCACTCCAGTTAACATCTGGCATATCCAGATCCCCATTAGCAATATCTCTTTTTTCTGCCATTCTAAGGATACTTTCTATCATTTCCTTGTCCATTTCCTCCCCTGAGATGGGTGTCTGAATACAACCTTAGTGCAGATTGTGGTGCCATTGCATGTCTCCAAATTGGACCCACAGTGCTTCCTCCTCCTCCCTGTTTACCCTTTTGTTCTGTTGCTTTGATGCCATCCCTTATGTAGAGAGCTACTCCACCTCCTCTTTTACCCTCCCTGTCCCTCCTGTTGATGGTGCATCCTGGTATGTTTACATCTCAGTCATGGTTCTGTGTGTACCATGTTTCTGTGACTGCCACGATATCCAGATGTTCCTCCTCCATCAAGGCCACTAATTCAGGAAGCTTGTTACCCAGACTACGGGCATTGGTACTCATTGCTCTCCATTTTTGATGGCTTTACCTCTTGTAGCACCATCCCTGTCATCATTACCTTTGCTTTCTCCATTTACCCCAGTCCAGCTTCCTACTGACCTTTTTACCTTGGTCTTTACCGCATTTAGTACCCTGTTTTTAGGGAAAGGCTGGGAATCCCCTGCTACTTATCAGCGCCTCCCCCCTTGACTAGTTTAAAAGCTTGCCAATGAAGCATTTAAACTAATTGCCCAGAAGACTTGTTCCCTTCCTGGACAGATGCAGACCATTCTGCCAGTATAGGCTGGTATCCCTCTAGGTGGAACCCCAGTCCCCAATGAAGCTGAACCCCTGTGCTCTGAACCATTTTTTCAACCATTCACTGAACTGCATAGTGCGAAGTACCCTCATCTCACCCTTGCCATAGACAGGCAGCACCTCTGAGAAGGATACTGTGCATGCTACTTGCCTTAGGCCCCTCCCCAATTTCACAAACTTGCCTTAGGCCCCTCCCCAATTCCACAAACTCCACATGGGACGAGCCATATGAAGGAAGACTGGGAGAGCTCAACATGTATTCCCTGGAAGATAGAAGGAGAGAGAGGATATGATTGAGACCTTCAAATACTTAGAGGGCATGAATAGGGTTAGTACTGAGGGGATGTTTAGATTAAAGGGAGGGACACAAGGGGACACAGTCTGAAACTGGTGGGTGAAGATTTAGAAGGGAAATGAGGAGGCACTACTTCACAGAAAGGGTGGTAGTGAGGTGGAACACACTGCCAGAGGGTAGCCTGTGATGTGGGTGCCTGAATCAAGGCACCATCCAAAATGGTGATGCGATGTGGGTGAAAGCCCAAAAGGTGAGGGGGCATGGAGGGCGACTGAAAGTGGTGGGGTGGGCGACCCTAGCGACAGGATGTCACTGTATGTACACCTGAGTGGGGAGCGAGGCATGGCCTGGGAGGGGGGAAGAGGATGTAGGGGTGGCTCTGTGGTTGCTGCTGAACTGCACCGTGGCATCGAGGGTTGGCCTCTGCTTGCGGAGGCGTGGAGTTCGTGTTTGGGTCTGGGTCCGGGCGCTACTGCATTGTTATTGTGCCTGGCCCAAAACTTGTGGTTTTTTTTTGCTTTCTCCTCCCACCCAACATGCACCCCTTGGAGTTGAGAATCTTATAGGAGGGTGCGGGGGGGTAAAGCCCCCACACAGAAAGCAAATCTATTGAGTCTCCAGCACTGCTCCTCCATGTGCCGAGGTTGCCAGGGTGGTGGAATTGTTGTCATTGTTCTGATTTCACGATAATGGGTTGCCGCTTGGCACTCACCATTATCGCATAGAACCCTGCCAGAGGAGGGTGACATCATTGAAATCTATGGGCAGTTTTAAGAACAGGTGGGACTGGGTCAAATGTAAGGTCAAGACCGGGGAGAAGCTGGGGAAGGGGGAGTTGTCAGAAGAGGATGATAAATCAGATGGACAGGCAAGGGGTGGGGAGCAGCTGTAGTAGATTAGACTGGGAGCTGTGCACTCGAGCAGATTCGATAGACCATATGGCCTGTATCTGCTGACATTTTCGTATGTTTGTATGTAACTACTAGAACCTGAAACTTTAGAAAAGCAGACTCTGTCAAGATGTAGGGTCTGGTGTCAAATGGTCTGACATAGCTTCATTAGGTGGGTAATACAGAGCAGATGTAGGGTTCATTCAATAAGGTGCTTAAAGCAGCCATAAAGGTCTGCATCCCTGAAAGCAATAAGGAAAACTAGGAAAAGAAGTGGCCCACTGGCTCAACAGAAACCTAAGGCAATTTATCTAATTAAACAAACTAAAACTAAAAATCTAAAAAAATACCAAGTGCAAAAAGAAATAAGTCTGTGATTGGTGGAAAGAGATTGGTTAACTACCTCCAGGCCAGAGAGGAGCATGGAGTAGCTCTGATGGTCAGTGAGACTAGAATTAAGTAATCCAAGGAGGGTCTTGATGGAAAATAAGAGTAGGAATTGAGGACCACACTAAATCATCTTTCAGTACAAAAAAGGGAAAAAAGAATGTGAATGAGGAGAATAGGCCACTGAAAATGGTATCACTACAGAGGACCAAAACTCATTTGCCGACACCCATTAGCCCTAGACCAACTTAGGACACTGAAAATCCCGACAGTGGGATTTTGCCCTCAGTGAGTTAATTATAATAGTGGTGAGTGTGGAGGCAAAGCCCTGAAACATGAAAACAGTCTGCCGTGGGCAAAATTCCACTGTTGGTATTTTTGGTGTTGGGAAGTTGGTTTCAGGCTAATGAATGCCATGCAAATGAGTGTTGGTCTCCCATAGTGTATCCCAGGCTACAAGTCAGTTGTAGTACCAGAAGACAGGTACAAGAATGGAGCAAGGTCTGATCCTATCATCTGCAATTTGCTCATCCTGATATCAGTGCTAGACAAAGTCCTGAAGCCAACATGAGGGGCAAAACATGAAATACTGTACATGGTTGAGGCTAAGGTTCTCACCACCACACTTGGCATGACTTTATGAGGGGCAGAATCACAACATCACTTAAGCAACTACCGGTGGTTGTGGTGAACTGATTGACTCACTAAATCACGCTTCCACCAATTTGGTCATAACTTCCTGAGGGCTGCTCCTTTCACATCCCACCACAGGCTCATGCTCACACAGAACAAGGCCAGGCTCTTACACAATACAAGGCCTTATGAACATAAGAATTCTCTCAGTTTCTCCAGGTACACTTTACCCATTCTCCGTATCAGATGATGGTTTGCTTTATAAATTGGCAGTGCTCTCTAAAGGGGTGGATTATGGAGTACACTGATAATAGTTTACCTGTAGCTATTTAAACACTGCAATCACGGATATATTTAAATGTTGAATATTTAACCCTTGCTGTGCCATAGACTGATGTATCAGTTGATAATTCCAATATGTTCTAATTGTATCCACAACTCAATGGTTAATATTTACACATTTATAAGATATACAGTAAATTTCTGGGATATGCAAACATATTAGAAAATGTAAATCAAACAAGTTTGAATAAAAAAGTACAGAATAGGAAAATGTTAAGTAAACTGACTTAAATGCCAAGTCTTACCCTAGATTAAGAAACATAGAAAAACAGAATTTGTCAGCATAAAATGACTGCTTGGTCCACCAAGTTTGCCAAAATATTCCCTACCTAATCTGTATCTGCAGACCCTAACTGGTCACTGGTGACCTTTGCGCCTCCCTGCCTGTTTTGTAATCCACACCTATGTCTGTCCTATGCATGCTTAAAGCCCCCTGCTGTTTTTGCCTCCTGCTGGCAGTCTGGTCCAGGCTTCTACCAACCTTTCAGCAAAGTAATACTTCCTCAAATCTCTCTTAAACTCCCCCTGTCAACTTGCCTTCTGTTCCTGATACTCCTTCTCATTTAAAGATAATTTCTTCCTGCACCCAGTTCACCTCTGTGGAGGTACTTGTGAGTCTCTATCATGTCACCTCTTGTTGTCCACTCTTTCAGGGTGTACATAATGAGATCTCTCAGTCTCTCCTCACAGGGCTTCTCATGCAACCCTGCACCATTTCAGTTGTCCTGCTCTGGACTACCTACACCCTATGTTCTTTCTGAGGTGCATCCCTAAGGGACTTGAGCTTGACATGTATTGTGCAGCCACTGCCAGAGGACTGGCAGAATGCTGAGGTGCATAAAAGGGTGAAGGTTGACAAGACGTTCAGGGCAAGTAATCCCACTGCTTTAGAAACCCCAGCTGGAATACTGTGAACAATTCTGTGCTCCTCAATACCAAAAGCACATTGAAGCAGTTGAAATAGTACAATGCAGGGCCACCACAATGATCAGTGGTATGGAGAAAAAAAAAAAAAAAAAGGAGGCTGGTGGCCCTTAAAAATTTCACCTTGAAAAAAAGAGCTGAGAGGGACATAATTTCTGTCTTCTGCATACTCAAGGGCAATGACAATGTCGAACAGACAGAAATGTCTGGGCTGATAAATAATTAATCAATCAATCAATAATCTTTATTTTACCAAGTAAAACACCATTGAGTTGAAGCTCATTTCCAAGGTGGACCTGGGCGAGGTATACATAACAAATACATTTCAGATAACAAGGAATACATAATTTGTGGTGGGAACAAATATCAACATAAGTAGGGTAACACTGGAATAATACATTGTGTATATATATATATATATATATTACATAGATTGCAACATATTCCATAACCAGAGAAAAGGAGCAGCAGTTAAGTATAGAAAGTACAGAAGAGGGAGACACACTCAGGTAGTGACACACCAGGGGAAGGGGAGTTGGAGGGATAGGAGAGCTGGAGAGATGATACACAGGGACAGTGAGGTAAGGGAGATTACAATATGTATGGCAACCCTAGGTTCAATCCATTAGGAATTGCACTTGCATGACTCACTGAAGGACTGTCTAAATAAGGTTTTAAATGTGGAAAGTTTTATGGAAGGCTAATTACAGTGTTTTGGAAGTTGGTTCCACAGGAAGGTAGATCAAAACAAATGGATGATCTACCAAATCTGGTTCTAACTCTGGGGATTGTAAGTGTTATATATGATAAACTTCTTAGGCATAATTACCAGGCACACTGAGGCACATACAGCCAGAGACATATTGAGGGAGCAATTTGGTGATGGCTTTGAAAATCAGGTTGATGCATTTCTTTGCCGCTGAATGACAGAGATGTCCATCCATCCAGAGAGTAGAGAGAACAGTGGTGCATAGAGTATGGAGCACTGGTAATGAATCTTAAGGCGGTGATATAGCGTGTCTAGCCTGGAAAGGACAGTGCTAGCTCCCTGTCCATACATGGTGTCTGCATAGTCTAGAAGCAGGAGGAAGGTGGCTTGGACTAGTCTAGTTTTTGCTTCTTTGGAGAAAGTGCTTAATCCTGAAAACCAGGCCGAGTCTCTGTCTTGGTTTTTTGTAAGATCCTCAATGTGACCCAAGAAGGTTAACATTCTGTCAACCCACACTCCCAACTATTTGAATTTAGCCACTGCATCTAGTGGCTCCCCTAGAAAAGGTAGTAACGTTTGGTAAAGTGTCTAGGGTGGAGTATGGGCTGCTTTTACAGAGAAAATAATCTTTTTTTTTTTTTTTTTGCATTTAGTAATAGTTTAAGGTTTAGTAAATTTTTCTGGAGTCTGTCAAAATCTAGTTGGAGGTCTCTACAGGCCAATTCAGAGAAGGCCTATCAATATACAACACAGTGTCATCCATGAAAGGTGGATGTTAGCATAGTTTATGCCAGCGTTGATGTTATTGATGTAGATAGAGAACGAGTGGAGGCCCAGATTGGAACCTTGTGGGATGCCTCTCGACAGAATATTTAAAGAGAAGAATTCACCACTGACTTTTATCTGCTGGTAGTGACCATCAAGGTAGTTGTAGAACCATTTAGTGGCCATCGAGTCCAGCCCAGTGTTCCGAACAATGTCCAGTAGTAATAAATGGTCTACTGTGTTGAATGCCTTGCTTAGGTCAAGGAACAAGGCACACATGTGTTTCCCATGATGCCTTACATTATTGGAGTATGCGCAATTGTGTTTCCTTTAAAACTTGGCTGTATGGCCAATATCCTTTGGGATAACCCATGCCTCAGGGCACTTGCTCTGGGGTTCTTTTGTAAGGCACACACATGTTGCTTACCATCAAGTGTTTTCAGCCAGTCATTGGACAGTTTTGCCAATGCAGAGATAGTACTATGACATGGTCCAAAGCCAGACTGGCAGGTGTAAAGGAGATTATGTAACTCTAGGTACTTTCTTAACTGTGAATTCATTGAAGGCTTGCCTGTAGTTATGTGGGGAAGGCTCCTCCCCACACCTATAAGCTAACTCCACAAATGCTCTGCTTGGAGCTAGTTGCACTCCTGCCTCGCTCAGTGCTGCATGCTGGGTGGGATCCCTGTTCTGCCCTTCTCTGTTTCCTCTGCCTGCCTTTCTGCCTCATTCAACCCCCGCCCTCCCTCCCATTTGTTTTCTTTCCTTTCTTGGGGCTTCCTGTCTTACCCAGCTGCAGCATCGAGTTCGTGCTGCTACCTCATTCAGCTCCCTCTGTGCACAGCCTCTGCTCACCACGTCCTATGCTCCTCCTTGCCACTACTCTACCCTCGTCTTACTGCCAGTACTGGCGGCCTACACCTGTCACCTGCATTGATTCAATATGCTGCACTGTCTGGCATCCAGAATACTCGGCAAGCCTAACTGCCCCAGCTTTACACGAGTTGTTGTATGGGCTTTTAGAGTGCATGGCAGGGCAGTGGGTTCCACATTCCTTCTGCTCATTGCCCTGTGCCATGATAATTAGTGAGAACACTTTCCAGCTTTACAACCATCATTTGGATCCCTGACTGCAACATTCCTTCGCTGTTGTTCATACTTCGTTGCTGTTGCACCTTTAGAGCCTCTGCTCACAGATTATTATGGAGCTCCGCTACAGTGTTTTCTTTACAAACCTTTGGACCATACAACTGTACTTAAAACAATGCATTCAGAAACTGAAATGTATTAACTTGCTCCCCACTATGCAGCGCAAATGTTCTACTTGAGTCCTGTGTGGCTCTCTTACATCACTGTTCTTAAAACTGCAATTCCAGTATGCCGTTGTCTGCCTGACAGTACTAAATGCCTTCCTGAGCTGACAGTTTTATTTTTGATGGTGTCCCTCAATTTAGTTAATTGCCCCGAACTAAGCCTTATCCCTGATTCTAAAGACGAGACTGAGCTGCATGACTGGCCTTCTCTACCTCCCAGTTTGTGCATTTCTATTTTAATGTTTAACATCTCAGCGAAGCACTATGATTAACACAGTGATCTCCATGTTTGCAAGGTATAGTAAGTTTGTCTACAGCTTAATATACCTCTGCCCAGAACAAATAGACTGTTTCTATATCATGCAGTTGGATTCCACAGCACACCTTATCTGCCAGCTGATTAGGAAGACCACCTTTCAACCATCATTATGGACGACAGGTGATGCTGACATCTCTTTAACTCAGAGACATTATACCTCAGAGCACATGTAGACACATATTTCATGGCTTAGTGGCAAACATCCTTTATGCTAATGCCTATATGCATTTTAACATGTCCTCTCTGCTGTCTATGGGGCCTCCCTCAGCTTCCTGGTCCCAGTATTTAGTAAAACTACACCATTACCTTAGTCTGTACCATTTCTCCACCCCCCGCACAACCTGTAGGGGTCTGGCTTCTCGCTCCCCTTCGCTGACCTACGTGGGGTCTGGCATTTCTGCTGGCAATGTGGGAGCCAGCCTGGTGGACATCACTGACCTTGCAGCCCTATGTGTGGGTTTGCGGTTTGCTTGCCTTCGTGGGGCCTAGCTTGCCTCTCTACGAATTCCTCAGCTGACCTACATGTGGTCCAGCCGCTACTCCTAACCCACGTATGGGCCTAACTACTTCCTTGCCTTTGGCCCTGGACTCCTGCCATGCACTTCAGCCAAGCACCCATCATTGTGTTCAGTGCCCTGCTCTGGATCCTTCCTGCGAACCATCACCTGAACTTTTCCATATGACTGGACACACTCCAGGATGCCTCACCTTAATTTTCTGGATGCTGCAGCTCTCATCTTGTCTGTTCACCACTCCATCCATCCAGGATTTCCATCCGTGCTCCATTGGAATTACTATTGGATTATGTCTTAGGATTTACATCAGTGTCCCTGGATGCTTACCATGTGCTTCGCTTCATTTGGATTTATCACTACTCACTTTTCGGCTGACCTAGTGTGATCCAGCCACACATGCTAGCCTTTGTGGGGCCTAGCTACCACACTCTACTCACTTACTGGCTGACCTACGTGGTCCAGCCATGCATATCCTTCATGGGGCTTAGCTTCCACTCTCCACCTACCTCACCAGCTGACTACTTGTCAACTGACATCCTGCACCTGCACTGTTCATCGGCTGCTCTACATGTGGTCCAGCAACACAGCTTGCACCCCACATGGGCCTAGCTCCCATTCACTTCCTTGGATGCTACCTACCGGGATGCTTCAATTCATTTGGGCCTACTACCACTCCCATTACCTGTCTGGATTCTTAGCTGCGCTCTGTTCCATTATGCCTTCTGTAATGGCTCAAATCTTAAACCTAACCGATTTCAGTGCCATATATAATTAACTTTGGTATATGTTGCCGACTCACCCGCCTTTGTCTCCTTCTGCATTCTGCCTTTCTTGAGCATCAGGACTTATATATCTGCTTCACCCTATATGGGGCCTGGATATTCCACTATTACTACTCAACACCTGCCTTGCCCAACATCGGAGACTGGAAGTTCACATACTCTACGCCTTCCTGCAACCTTCTCTCATAACCTTCGAGGAGTTCCTTGTTCCACTTGGACATACATCTGGCTTAGCTTGAATATTCACCATTGATAATTGGATGCTTACGTCCACACTCAATCATGTAATCGTTGCTTCCACAAACCATCACTTCCTACTTACTGCCATCCTTTGGCTTCAGCCTCTGGGGTTCTTCAGCACTCGATTCTGCATTCAGCCTTGCAAGTCTCAGCACTCAATGCTTATTACAATCTCAGCACGCTATGCTCACTCAGCTCACAGGCTCCGCTCTCAATCATTATACCATCCTGGCTACCCTAACAGTATATATATATGCATCGCTCTATTGAACTGCATTCCTCAGCATTGAGAAGCTCTTTATTGTACACACTTATTTACATTTCTCACTGCTCTCCAGCGTACCTACATAATCTACTCAATACATCTTCTATTAGGTGTCAGCGTGGCTCAGTTGATAGCACATCTGCCTCTGGACCAGAAGGTTGTGGGTTCTCGTCCCACACCGGGATTGGACTTGCACCTAAATATCGCTGGCATCCGAGTGCAGTATTGGGGGGTGCTGTACTGCTGGGGTGTACCATCCTTCGGATGAGACGTTAAACCGAGGTCCCTTCTGCCCATCCTGGTGTTGTCCTGGTGGGTGTCCAGGTGGAAGTAAAAGAACTCAGGGCACTCTTCTGAAAAGAGCAGGGAACATTTCCGGTGTCCTGGCCAACATTCCCCTTCCCATAAAACGGTTCATGCAATTATCTAGGGTTGTGTGTGGTGATGATGTGCGATATGGCCACCACCACACATTCAGTCACTTACTACCAGTCTAGCATTGCTTGTAAAAGCGCTTTGGGATACTGTGTATGAAAAGCACTATATAAATGCTGATTTCTTCTTCTTCTTTATTCATCAGGATTCATTTTACATCTCCATCGCTACCTCCATATTAGAGGCTACTACATCTGCTTCATGCAGGTCTGATTTACTATTACTGCTGACCTATGTACAGGTCCACTTACGTACACTATCTGCTCATATTAACCTGCTTTGCCCTGTCAGGGCTTAGAGGTTCATCAAAGACTATCTTTTCTATCCTACAACCTGCTTCGCCCTTGGGCCTGGATGTTTTCAGCTCTCCACCTACTCATATTGAGTTCTACTGCAATATCTACTCCTATCTGCTTACCCTGCTTAGAACCTGAAGTTTCAACAGCTTGCCCAGCTTATAGCCTGCGTCTAGCCTTACTGCACCAAGGACCTTACCAATGCATAGCTGCCATCAATCCAGAATCTCAAATCCTTTTATGCTGGATCACAGAGTTATTCGTTCAAGCTCAAGTCCTCCTTGCACAGAATTCTTGACCTCCTGGATTGCTTTGACCGGTAAAACTCGACCCTTCTGTTTGCTATGCTCGCCTATGGATATGAACCTATCTGTAACAGATTTTTACCTGCTCTTGGATATTTATTGGACTCTGGCTTTGCTAGAAGGATGTGCTGCTGTCTCTTGACAGACTCTCATCACTAGAGTTCCAATTCCTTTTCTGTTTTCTTGGATTCTGGATTTACAATTACTGGACTTCGGATTAGCCGACAACCAAATATGTTTAATTAGGATTACTCTCCTTTAGCATGCCCAGAAGGATGGGCATTTCAGTAGCCATGGGTCCTCAGAGGTTTCTCCCCAAGGGGGGGTTCCTCTCCTGCGTGCAACTGGCCACACTCTCCGGAGTTGGAGGACATAATCATTCTATAATCGTTTGATACTTTTTATTTTGGGGGGAATACCTTCCTACTCAACTAAGCAGCCTACCTACAGTGGGATACAGAGTAAAGCCAAAACATCAAGTCTTATCAACTTACTCACCAGCTTAAACAGTTAAGCACCATACCTATACTATCCAGTTTACAGACTATGTAACCATTGACTTACTCAGATCTACAGAAGTACCTAAGAACTTATCAGTTCCTACAACCAATACAGTGACAACATTGTACTACTTCTGTTGGCCTCTGTATACAAGCACAACTTACATTAAACTGCAGTATGAAACATAAGCACTGAGCTATGAACTACACATAACTATCTTTTTGAGGAGTCTTGACAGGGTAGTGAGCAGGGAGATGGGCCTATAAATGTTTAGGTTGGTGGGATCTCCAGCTTTGAAAAGTGGCATGACATGTGCTGTTTTCTATATAGTGGGGAGAGCACCTTGAGAAAGTGACAGGTTGAAAAAGTGTGTTAAAGGGACATCCAGTATGTGATATCCTAATGTCAGAAAGTAAGGGTCAATGAGGTAGGCCCCAGCACTCTTTTTTGTGTCCAGTTGCAGTAGGAGTTCTTCCACTTCCTTAAGGGCAACAGGAGTAAAGGAGAAGCTCAAGTCCGGTCTAGGTAGCGAGAGGGTAGAAAATGTCGGATCTTTTTTTTTAATTCAAATTTTAATAACGTTTTAATATACAGCATGACATTTCATACAAACGTTGAGATGAATTAACCAGATACAGAAAGAAGTCATTCACCCTCCCCCTCTATTTCCCTCTTCCCCAGCTTCATCTTACTGGAAGGTAACCCTATGGTTACCAGAACACAAGACCAAATCCTTCTGAAAGCTGGTTAGATTCCTCCACCTGATAGCAGCAGAATATTTCAAGATTCATTTGTTCAAAGGTTATATAGAGAATGAAATCCTCCTCATATCTTCCTGTAATGGAGCAAAGAGCCCCATAGGCTGGCCTTTGGCCTTTCTGTACTAAGGCTGAATAGTAAATCTTAGAGCCATTCCATGTATGACATATCTTTCCATCCACCCAGTGATGCAGCACTAGTTTCTTCACTGTCAAAGAGATGAGGGCCATGCAGTATCTACTGCACACCCTGGGATTGAAGAGAAGGTCCCAAGTATACAAATGTCTGAGGTAAAGAGGGCCTTTAGTCCTAACAGGGGGTCTACATTATTCCATACAGTATCCCAAAGTTGCTTGATGGGAGGGTACTCCCACAGTGCGTGATATAGAGTACTCTCTTGCACAGAACATCTGGTACATTGTGGTGATGCGATGCATCCTATCTTATGGAGGTGGGCAGGAGTCCAATACTTATTCTTAATAATTTGGTATTGTGTCAGTCGAAGCCTGTCTTGGGGAATATATCTTTGTAAGTCATTCCAAATGCCTTCCCATTTGTCCTGAAAATGGGGGAATATATTCGACCAATATGTGGGGGTTGTATTCTGTACATCTAATGACTTCCCAGAGAAAGCAATGTATAAAAGGGAGACAGCATGGGGCTTGCTGCACATATTAAATAGGGAGTGTTCCCAGGACTCCTCTAGAGGCAATTCTCCTATCCCTTTTGAAAACTGGGTAATCAAATGGCTCAGTTGAAAAACTTTGAAAATCAGGCCCCTCCCTGTCTTTAAGTTAGCCATGATATCATTTGATGTCAAACACTTACCCTCCAACAGTAAATCATTAAGGGTATAATCTTTTAGTTGGGGGATCCACATGGGCGTAATGCACTGTCCCCCGATCCTGAAATTGGGGTTGCCCACTATGGGCTGGTGGGGGCTGTGAGAGTATATATACTTCAAGAAGGTACATAATTGGATGTGGATATGCATTGAAGTTGCCATGAGAGAGGCGGTCAGGGTTTCTGTAATCTCACGAGATATGTAGAGATAGTTCCTGGAGAGATCCCTGCCTGAAAGATCAGCTCTCTCTCAGTATCAACCATGGAGGCATATAGTGGGTCATTGCGTGGTGTCAAGGGGACCTATCCATCTGAGATATTTGTTCAGTTGGCTCGCCCAGTAGTATATTGCTATATGAGGCAGCCTCAGACCTCCTGTCCCTTTTGACACAGCTAACTTGGTGTAGGCCCTAAGGAGACTCTTTCCCTTCCAAAGGAAGGATGAAATGACAGAGTGTACCCTTTTAAACCAGGCAAGAGTCACCCAGGAATTCAGCATATTTAATGGGTAAAATAACCTAGAAAGAATATTCATTTTAATTACGTTGATATGATCCCAAAGGGAGATGGGGAGTGGCTGCCATCTCTCCAGGTCCTGTTGAATAGTGGTGAGCAAAAGGTTCAAGTTGAGTTTCCTAATTTGAGTGTCTCCCCTGGTTAAAAGGATGCCTAGATATTTAATCTGCTGAGGGCAATACTGTAGTCCCAAAGAGAGCATGTCTGCCTTTGGGAGTCTACCGTTCAAGGGGAAAACTGTGGTTTTACTCTGATTGATCTTGTAATTTGATACAGCACTAAAGTCTTCAATTATGGAGAGTGCTACTGGTAAGGATTGTGTATGGTGCCATAAGTGTAATGGAATATCATCCATATATGTGCATGGTTTAAAAACCTGGGATCCAATCTTTACCCCTTGTGCCTCTGCATGTGACCTTAACAGTGTTAATAGGGGTTCAAGGTATACATTGAACAGAAGGGGGATGGGGGCATCCTTGACGGGTCCCAGAATAAAGACTGAAACATGCCGAGAAGACCCCATTACAATAAACTCAAGCCTTGGGGTTCCGACACGAGAGGAGACTCATGCTATAAATTTAGATGGGAAGCCAAACCTGGACATGGCACAAAATAGGAACTGTCAGTTAACCTTATCAACACCTTCTCCACGTCCAGGGACACCAGGCCAGCAGGAACATCTGAGTCCCTGGAGGTGGAGAAGACGTGTTAGTTTCCCGAAGTAATCAGCAGAATTCGCTCCAGCATGAATCCCACCTGATCTGGTGGATTATATGAGGTAAAATCAGTTTGAGTCTATTAGCCAGAACCTTCACCAGTATTTTCACATCACAATTTAAAAGTGAGATAGGCCTATAGCAGTCACTTGTTCTGGACCTTTATCTGGCTTGTGCAACACAATAATAATAGCCTCAAAAGGGTTTCATCTGCCTCTTCAGCATCTAATATTAAATCAAAGAGGTGTTTTAGCCAGGGGGACAGGAAGGAGGCAAATTTGTTATAAAATTTGGGTGAAAACCCACCCCAGCCTGGTGCCTTATCAAGGTTTAGAGTGGAAATGGCTGTTGTTATTTCTTCCTTGGAGATAGGCACTACCAGGCTATTTTGGTGCTCCAGTAGTAAGGTGTAGAGGGGAATAGAGGCCAAATAGTTGTGAACTACCTCAGGTAATGGTTGGTGGGGCATGAGGCTATGTAGTTCCTGATAAAATTTGGCAAACTCCTTAGTAATCTGTGTAGGGAGAGGCAGGGTATCCCGTCCGGCTGCGGTCTTGTGGTTTTCACTATCCTAGAAGCCCAATTTTCTTAAGCCTGAGGGCTAGGAGGTGACCTGCCTTCTCCCCCGATCTATATATCTTGTACCCGTCTTCAAGATAGCATACTCCACTCTCTCCCTCTGAGCAGTTTGGAATACTGATCCCGGAGACTAAGTAGTTTTATGTGGCCTGCCTTGGGTGTCATCTTAGATAGGGAACTTTAGTCTAAAGTATGGATTTCTTGCAATAAAGTAAGGCCTTAGCCTCTCTCTTCTCTTTCTTTCAGAGGCTATTGCAAAAAGACTCCTCTTAGCACACACACTTGAAGGCTCCCATTCAAAATCTGGATGACCCGTGGAGTTAGAATTTAAGATGGTAAAACTCTCTATTTCCTTCTGAATGTGATCTATCACCTCTTGCTCCTCAAGCATTTGGTTATTTAACTTCAGACTGATTCCTGGGGCAGTCACTAGAAAGAGTTAGGAACACCAAGTTATGGAGTGGTCGAGGATCACCCCAGGGCCAATTTTAGCTTCAGTAGCCCCCAAGAGAACTTGACTGAGAAGCAGATAATCAGTTCTGGAGTGGGAGTCATACACTACTGAGCAGAAGGTATACTCCCTTGTAGTGGGATGAAGGATTCTCCAGGGTTGCTCATGTCCAGGTGGTCTACCAGTTCCCTGCTAGCCCTCTGTACAGGAGAAATACCTTCTGTGAGCAGTACTTGACCTATCCAGGTTGGGGAGGAGAGATTCCAATCTCATCTAATATGATTGGTAGGTTGCAAACTGGGCTAAGGTATTAACGATGTAAAACAGCCCAGGGTATCTGCATTTGGGCCATAAATACTGCCTAGTACAAGTGTGGTCCTGTCTAGACACCTTTCACTAAAATGTAACAACCCCTTTGATTGGTTACCACTCACTTACAGGTAAACGGGGCTCTCCTTGCAATTAGCACCGCCACCCCTCTACTTTGAGTGCTGTTCCCTGTACTATACACTTGTTCTACAAATTTATGGCATAGCAGTGTGCCCTCTGTTTCCAGAAGATGAGTTTCTTGAAGCAGGGAAACATCACTTTTAGACAGCTGCAAATGTTTTAGTATCTGGTATCATTTGGTGATGTTCCTGGCGCCATTCATATTCCATGACAGAAATCGTCTAGGAGTAACCATTAAAACCAGTTGATGAATCTATGCAGGAAGCAAGATACCATACAAGGTACATTGAAAATCCAGTGCCTTTCCTTTCCCCATGTAAAGCCAGCCCCCCCAAAAAAACCAACCTCCCATCAAGTTATGGCCCCCTCCCTCCTCCCCATACCAACATTCCCCCATCTCCATAAGAAGCAGGTACATATCTCATGAGTCCATGCTGTGAAACCCCCCATCATCCCTCCCCAATAACACTATTCGGTACATGATGTTCCTGCTACAACAATAAGCCTTTGCAGCAACCTCCTGACCAGGCTAAATCAATATGGGAGGCTTAAACCCATACTGAAAAGAAAAAAACAGAAATATATTAATGTATCCTGGTGTCTGGGGAGTTAGGTTCTTGGGGAAATTTTCTGAGGGTCCATGGCAACTGTAGGGTATCTGATGTGCTCTGTAAGGGGGAGTACTGCCTGTGGCCAAAGCTACCCTTGTTGCCTATGGTGACATGTACCCAGGACCGGATACACCTTCCAAGCCCTCCCTTTACAAGGGATTATATTGGGAGCCTATCAGCCCCAGAACAGTAACTCTTGCTCTGGTAGGCTCTAATTCATGACGCCTGGTCTCAAATGTCCAGATCCTCTGCTTAAGGTCTATCATAAACACCGCTGTGTAGTGTCACATCATGAATATGGATTTTGCAGGGTCTCCCTCCCAGTAAGAGCATTTGTAAACATAGAAATAGACAGTCCCCCCATTAACCAGCTGCATATGTTTCCCACAGGTTAATACAATTTGTGACACCAATACCAGGCCACTAGTCATATAACTTAAAAAATAACAAGAGCTATCTCTGTCTTGGCAAGGTAATACTGAGGGCATCCAAAACACAGAACCATAATCAGAAATTAAACTTAGTTATTAATAATGCAATGTCCCTTGCATAGTCTGAACTTGAGTCATCCCCAACATTCAATAAAGCTAGCTCAGCTATATTATGCTCTACACGATTAGGGGGAAAAATTAAAAAACATTAAAACAACACACTGCCAAAGTCCGGGTTCTTAGAGCTCACATAAAAAAAATGTCTATATTTAAATGGAGTCATAAAGATGCCTCTTGATGCTCGAACTGCAGATAATCCCTTAACACATACTCGAGGCCAAAAGATGGGTCCTAAACCTGGCTTTCAGTTCTTTCACCCATCTCAGAACAAGTTTGGCATTTTCTGACGCAGAATCTCCTCTGCCATTTTGGGATCCTCAAAGGTTGACCACTGACCATCTAAGGAGATCTGGAGGACAGCTGGGTACTGCATTCTAAACTTGTTGCTTGCTGCCAGGAGTTTCACCACAATTTTATGGAACGCTGCCAATCTCTGGCGCACTGAGAGGGGGAGGTCTTGGGCCACTCAGATGCTTTTCCCATTCTACTGGACTTCCTGGCTCTCCTGAGCTTCTCTAAAATGATGTCACTCCTGGAAGTTCAACAATTTAAAATAAAAGTTCTTGGCTGTGATCCAGGAGGGTGTCTGGCTAAGACTGGTGGGACCGCTCAATGATATAGGCTGTTCAAGGGTGAAGGCCCAGCTAATTTTTCCACAAAAATCTGTGTGAACAAAACAGGATTCTGCCCCCCCCACCTTCTCCTTCTCTGGGAGCCTGATAACCACAATGTTATTAAGATGACTTCCCCCTTCAAGGTCTTCTAGTTTTTATTCCATTTTTGCTAGTTTCTGGCGCATTTCTGTCAGAGCCAGATCCACCTTCTCCACTTTCCTTTCTGCAGAGAAGATTCGGGTTTCACAGTCACCTGTGCATCTCGACGAGTCCTCCAGGGCCTGGGAAATTCCTTTAACAACCTCCTTCAGAAATTGCATCTCATCCCAAAAGGGCCAGAATTCCTTAAAGGAATTTATCCAAGGTAAGCAGGTTTTGATCCTGTGGAGTGATCAAAGGCTTATTTAGTTGACCCACTTGTGCCCTGGCTTTTATTTTTTCTGGTGTGGTTGGCAGCGTGGTTTTGGAGAAGCTGCACGCATCTTGCCTCCATTCTTGGTCTGCTTTTTCCCCAAAATATTGACACTGCTGCCGGATGGATACCACTGCTGTCTGGCAGTCAAACTGCAGTAAATCCATGGGCTAAATCACAGAAACAAGTCTTGTTTTAGGTCGGGGAAAGGCGAGGGTAGTGGGAACTCAGTTCAAGGCTGCTGCTCCGCAGGCTGCATCACGTGATCTGAAAATGTAGGATCTTGACCACAGAGTTGATCTCGAAGTTTGTTAGCAGGTGACAAGTCAAAGGCCAGCCCTGCAGTAGCAAAGTGGGTGTTAAGTAGCTCCATTATTGTTTGTCAGTATAGGCTTTGTTGCCAGATATAATTTTGGCAGGGAGGGAGGGACTTAGTAGCTCTATGTCACTCAATGTCTTTAATGGTCTGCCATAGTTTTGAAGAGCATTTGGATGACTAGTCTAGTTTATTACCATAATACTTTGCTTTCATAGATCTTATGAGTTTGGTACAGCTGTTTCTGGCAGCTCTGAATGCAGTCCAGTCAGCAGGGAGTTTTGATCTACGCGCTTTTTTTCAGAGGGCATCTCTATGAAGTAAAGCAGACTTGAGACTTGAATTAAACCATGGGCAAGAGCTTTTTGGTATGCATTTTGGTCATAGGGGCATACTGATTGATGACATTTAGGACCATGCTGTGGAACGTTTCATAGGCTTTGTACACTGCAGTTGCCAGCAGGAGTGTTGCAAGTCAGAGATAAAGGCAGACTAGTCTAGATTACGTGACTTCTCTTGAATGTGTATCTGGATGTGGACATACGTTTAGGAGCAGACCTTATACAAGCAATCATACAATGAGTGCTAAGATCTTTAAAAAAACACCCCTGAGTGGGTGAAAAGATAAGGTCAATTTACTAAGATGATGTCGAGTAGGCTACTGTGTTCGGGGTTTTTCAGATTAGGGTTGGTGGCTTCCGTGATTAGCTGTGAGGACCCAAATGAGTTGCAGAATTCCTTTAACGGTTTTGAGCAGGCAGAGAACCAGTTGAGATTAAGATCTCCCATGATAATGAACTTGGAGTCAGATGCATCCAACAGTTACAAAGGTGACATGGCACCTTAAGTTCAGCCAAAGGGGATCTATAACAGCCAATACAGTTGAAAGATTCAGAGGATGATATCTTAACCTTAATAGTGAAACATTCAAATTCATTGGTCACCATGGTAGTGTCTATAATTCTGGCATCAAATCTGTTATGGACATAAATAGCCTCCTCCTCCTCCTCTCTTGTTATTCTGTCTGTTCTAAATATATTATATGAAGAAATGCTTATCTCTTGATCAAGGGTAGAGGGTTTAAGCCACGAATCGGATACCACCAAAATGTCAGGAATGTCAAATTTTCTTAACAGGCTACAGACATTTACATGTAGAAGGCTCATTTCCTTCACCTGAGCTAGCTGAGAAGATGCCTGGATAGGTGCGGGTGGACCAGGGCTCAATTTGACATTCTCTGAGCAGAGTAATAGTAATATCAGTAGTTTTATGATGGCTTGTATAAGCAGCCTGAGGAGATGAGTCTGACCCCTCTTTTCCTTGTAGGTAGAGGGAGGTGAAGAGTAATTTCTCCAGTGGCTGGAAGGATTTAGCACAGTGAAAAGAAGCACCCTGGCCTCAAGTATCACAGATGTCACAGGCATAGGATGAAACGACGTGGCAGAACTTAGTTTCCAATGGGAGTGTATATGAGAACCGTGGGTGGGAGGGGGCAGATAGAGATTTAGGCAGAAGGAAGAGAGATTTAGGTGACTATGGTAAGGTGCATTTAGGGACCAGGTATTAGTTTTTATTACTTGCATAGAGTTAACATTTGATAATACTTCAGGGCTTAATATGGTGGAGAGCACAAACACAGTACAGCACAGGGATATGAATAGTATCTTCTTTTTGACCCAGCTTTCTGCCAAATTTAAATTGAGAGGGAGTTCCAATTAAGAACTAGTTTTGAAATGGACACTATATACTTGGCAGTTCAGAAGTGTTTCTTAAAGCCTCTATTGTCTCTTGCGTATCAATTTAGGAAAAATACAAAAATATTAGGTGAGGATCCAATCAGCACTGGTGCTGGTTCAATGTTACAACAGTCAATGGGGGATGACTAGGAGGGCAGGTAGATTATTTAATAGAGGCTGAGTGGGACAAAATATATACTGGCAATGTACAGCCCAGCGGATAGTGAAGAAAAGCCATCAAAGGTGCTGAAGCTGTTGAAATCAAGCTAGGAGCACTGTGTCCAATCCCTGAGAGAGCATAGGCAACAACAAATCAGGAGCAAGCTGAAAATGCTCCTGCCAATCAGAACTAGATGTACTCCCAGTTCAACATGCAGGCTTACAGAGAAGAACACTTTTGGCGGGTGAGGATGGGCGTGGCTGTTTTTAGTCACAATCGTTGGAGGAGGATGAGCTGTCCACCGGTCAAGGGCTCCTGTGGGAGAGAGAAAAGGAGGGAGGTTAGTTATGATTTAAGTATTCAAGCCCAAGGACTAAATCAGGGGGTGGGGAGATTAGACAATGGCCAAGCTTTTGCTAGGGGGGAGTGTGGGCAGCCAGACACAAGTAAATGGCTGAGTGGGTCAGGTGCCACCAGCAAGGTATGCGAAAAAAAAGAAAAGAGATTAGTAACCAAGGGTAGGGGAGGAGGAGGTGGGCTATAGGAAAGTGAGAGAATTAGCATAGACAAATTAGCATAGACAAAGAGGGCAGAGGTGCAAGGCTTTTCAGTTCCATCAAATAATTCAAACAGTCCCCACACTTCGATGCAATCACTTTCCCCTTAAGGCAGGTAAAAAACAAAACAAAACTGACATCAGCAAAATATATGCTGGCAATCAATGTACAGTCTCAGAGGATAGTGAGAAGAAAAACTGCAGAAAAAGCCATAGAAGGCACTGAAGCTGTTGAAATCAAACTAGAAACACTGCGTCCAATGCCTGAGGGAACTGCAAGGCAGCAACCAATCAGGAGTGAGCTGGAAATGCTCTGGCCAATCAGAGCCCCAAGATGTGCTTCTGGCTCAACATGCAGACATACGTGAGAAGGAATGCTTTGTCGAGGCAAGGATGGGCGCAGCCGGCTGGCATTTCCAGCCGCAGTCACCAGAGGAGCAATGAGCTGTCCATCCAGTGAAGAGCTCCCAGAAGGAACTCTTCGTGGGCGTGGATGAATCACAGCCTGCTGGCTTTTCCAGCCGTGGTCACTGGAGGAGCGATGAGCTGTGCGCCTGGTCAAGGGCTCCCGGAGAAGGAACGCTCGGTGGGGCAAGGATGGAGTGTGGCTGGCTGGCTTTTCCAGCCATGGTCACCGGAGGAGCAATGAGCTGTCCACCTGGTCAAGGGCCTCGGAGAGGATATGCTACAGCTGGATGTACAGACATGTCATGGAGATAAGAGTGATACTCTCAAGAATAGCATTCAGAAGTACATCTTCTTCCAGATGAAAGTCTGGATATGTCCCCACTGCTTCTAACTTTTCACTGAGCAGTTCCTCATCCTAATGAAGTCTCTCTTCTAAAGTCAAAGACTTTGATTTTTGAGTGTGGCTTACCAGCCCACATTGCCAGTTCAAACCACAAACAGCTATGGTGGCTATTCCTTGGTGGCTCCCCCATTCTCAGGACCCCCACCAGCTCTGTGTTGGTGAGTATTATATCTAGGACTGCCTGGTGGGTTCCTTAAATAGTTGTACCAGGAGATAGTCCTGAAATGCATCCAGCAGTGGCTGACTCTTGATGTCATTGGCCATTGGGACTTCCCAATCAATGTCAGGCAAGTTTAAGTCCCCTACCACTTCCACCTCCTCCTTTGCCACCCCTCTTCTAAGTTCCGCCTCAAGTACACAGACTCTTTCCTCCCTTTGACCCAGGGGCCTATAGGCCACCCCTAGTCTTATCCCTCAGCCAGAGGCCACTGGGAACTGCACCCATATAGACTCAGTTCCCCTATCTGAACCGCTAATGCTCCCATCTACAGTCATTTCAATGCCTCCTGACATAGAGGGCAACCCCTCCCTCTACCTGAACTGAAATCCTCCTAAATAATGTATATCCAGGGACTGCCATCTCCCAGTTGTTGTTTTCTGTGGTCCATTTTTCTGTGATGGCCCCAAGATCTATATCAGTGTGAGCCATCATTACCTGGAGCTCAATAAGGCACTAAGTATTTTAGTTCTTGTGTGAAATATGTTGGAAATGAGATTACAGTCTTTCAAATTGACAGTGCAGAGAAACAGGTTGGGTGTGGGCAGCAAGAGTTCCTGTCATCTATAAGGCCTTTGTTTCAAGTAAACATCAAAGGGAGGAGCCTGTTTCATCTACAAGAGGCATTGCTTTGGCCATAAACAAATAGCTGGTCCAGCTAGATGGCATCCTGCTAGGCTGTGAACTGGAGGAACAATACAGCAGGGTTCAAAAACACATAAGTACTTCAGACAACTTTTCTGTGGGAGGTTGGCTCATAGTTCAAAAGAAATGACCAAGAAGTGACGTTAGCGAGGCAAGTCTGATGATGTGGGCAGTGGCAGCCTGCCATGGCTTTTCTGTTTAAGTTTCTCTGGATAAGTCAGTTGCACTCAGACATTGACCTTGTAACATTACGTGCCTGAGTCTGCCATAACTCATGAGATTACAGTGAGGGTAAAGATTCTGTTCTTAGAAATGTAATCAGTATTTTTCCATTTGATCTTTCTGAGACTGAGATTTTAAGGTATAGATAACCTGGGAGAAATTAGCAAGTTCATGATCCATTTCTGAAAAGAAAGGGCACTAAACTACATTATCTAAAGAACAGTGCTCACAGCTGTAACTAGAGGGATGGATCATTTGCCCTTGTGGTAAAAGTCACTGCATTATGTCAGCAGTGGCTCTGTTTGGATCCTGACATAAAGATACCACCTGTGAGAGTCAAGCTGAGTTGTGGCAGCATACTAAGGTGACCATTCAAGTGTCTGAAGTGCTGTGAAAACTGGTAGCCATGTGGACTGAGTTCTAGAGAGAACCAGTCTGTGACAAACTGGTTGGGATCTGAAATGAATTACCAATAAAAAGTTTCTTTTTCAAGAGAGTGTTCTGAAGGAAGGACCAGAGAAAAGGGCACTCTGACAGAAAGCAGTTCCTAAGTAGTACAGAAAGCAGTTTCCAGCCTTTGCCTGCAATATACCCTTTTCTGGACTCATAGTAGTCAGCCAACCAATAAATTTTACTGGCACACTATCTTTAAGGAAGAGGCAAACTACTGTAAGACTCCCCCACAGTGCCAGAAGGTAGGAAAGGTTTGAGACAAGCATCATGTGGCTTTGATATCTCTTATCTATAATTGAAGAGTCATTTTGGTAAGCTGCTGTAGACATTGTGGGGCCACTCAACACCCCAAGTTGAACAAGCAAGAGGTACATTCTGGTGGTCCTGGACTTTGTCATGAGGTACCTGGAGGCCATGGCTTTTTCCTCCATTAAGCGGGAAAAGAGGCTGATGAACTTCTGGGGATATTCCGCCAGGTGGGGTTTCCAAAACAGATTCTGTTGGACCACAACACCAATTTTATGTTTGTTTTATGACTAATCAATTGGAGAAGCATAGGGTGCAGCAGGTCAGGCCTCCTCATACCACTCCCATGCTAGTAGCCTGGTCAAGCATTTTAATGCATCACTTAAATATATGTTCTTGTTCTTCAGTATGTAGGGTTATCTTTTTAAATGTTTTATTTTTCATCTTTGTCGAATATTGTATTTCCCATAGTTTTTAATGTGTATAATCCTATATCATATGTAAATATTGTGGGGTATTAAATGTTAATTTTATAAATGTCATGCTTTCTACGTATGGCTGTATAAATGTATAGATAACCTGGGATAAATTGTAAAGTCAGTGATCAATTTCTGAAGTGTCAGGCTACTAAGCTACAGTATCTAAAGAAAGTTGTTCTCAGCTGTTACTAAAGGGCTGAGTTGTTTGGCCTTTTGGGAAGGTTCACTGTACTGAATGAGCAGTGACTCTGGTGGGATTCAGACTTAAAGATACCCCAAGTATGAGTCAAGCTGAGTTGTTGCAATACACCATGTTGACCCTTCAGGTGTCTGAACAACTGTGAAACCTGGTAGCAGTGCAGACTAAGTTCTAGGAGAGAACCAGTTTGTGACAGCCATTATATGTTTCTGAATATTTTCCTTGAGCAGAGTGAAAATTAGCCACTTCCTTGCCTCAGATTTCAGTTCGTTACTTATGATAATAAACACAACCTATGCCTTTTGTTCAGAAAATGTCTAGAGTCAAAAAGCATACCTTTACGTTGTATGACTTTTACAAAAGAAACAAAAAAAGAAACAACGTTGTAACCCTCACCTGTTCCCACACATACATTAAGTAATTTATTTACATTTTAGTGGGAAAGTTGCAGCCAAATTTATCATTGGAAACAAGAGTCATTCAGTTGTGTTAAACACAGCACAACAATTGGTATGCCAAACATTTGTGTCGGCTTTCCAGAGTGTTGTCGCTGCATTCTTAGGGTTAGAGAATCACAAAATGAAGCTGAGTGATCCTGGAACCCTAGTAACAAATGGAGAAGACATTTGAAAAGCCAGAGACATCTTGGGCATACCAGTTCATTTTCATTAATCACTTTTTCTTGGTTAAAAAATGAAGGTTACCTCTTGCATGCAGCCAGAAAGCAGAACGTTCATAACTAGAAGCTGCAACTGTTTCCTTCATCAGTGAAGATGTGGCAAGGTCACACACTTCACCCTTTATGAAGACCTCATCATGGGACCCCATTTTGACATATTAGATGCACAGTGCACTTTGAAAAATATACCAGATGTTTCATATGTGAAGTCAGCTCTTCTTCATGGTGGGTTAATAAAAAGAAGCCACATGGTGAGCAAGAGACTGAAGACTTATTTTTTGCATGGATATGTTTCTTTTTATATGTTATGATTATTATTTTAATATATTGAGAAATGCATTTATATATTTATATTTCATTGCATTTATTTAAATAGCAGTAGGTACACTGCAGGTAGGTACACTGGAATAAAACATTCCCTTTTAGGTATGTCCTGAAGTCATGATTATATCAACACAATAAGAAACAACTTATACAGGACACATTACAAAATACAATGAAACAATCAAGAAAACATAAATGTAAGCAAGTTATTAATGCTTACATGAACATATATTTATATTTTTAAAATGCTGAGTAACTGAAGAAGTGAATAACCTAACAGAAGGAAGTGCTTGAAATGTATTGGTAATGAGTGCCATAATGAAGCATGGTATGAAAGTTCTCTTTTCAGCATTAGTTCGAACAAATGGTATAGTTAACTATAAGTCTGCAAATGAATGTGAATCATACACAGAACTGTGCTTATTTAATAATCCAAGCAAAGAGACAGGAATACTAGAGTTCATTATATTACATGTAAGACATGCTAAAGACATGTTCTAGTTATTCAAAACCAAAGGTCAAGCAAGTCTATCCAAAATTAAACAATGGTGAGTCCTATTTGGTAATAAAAGTGCACATTTAGAGATTTTTTGAAGCAGTACCTCTTTTCTTGAGAGAACATATGATGATGCAGTATCAATGAAAGTAGACGCATAATTTAAGGTTGGCAAAAGATTTTGTTGTGCTATTGACAACCTAGTTTCCTGTGTTAATAGATGTTTTATATGGTAAAGTATATCAATTTTTGAGTTAATTTTTGCAGCTTCTTTATCAAGGTGTGTGTTAAAACTCAGTGATAGGTCCAAACTATACCTAAATATTTAAATGTATTTACACTCTCAGTTGAGCTTCCATCCTGAGTATATATCACAAAATCCTTGGAAAACTGTTTTCATTTAGGAGCCAAACCAAATAACATAGATTTTCTTTTGATTTATTTAAGACAAGATTGTTTTCACAAAGCCAATTTTACAACTTAGCAAATTCAAAACTTAACATGATATTAATATCAGATATTTTGGATCTATGAGTCATTAATACTGCATCACCTACATATAAAAATAAGTCACCATTACAAGTCACCTGGGAAATAGGGTCAATAAACAATGAAAAGAGCAGAGGGCCCAGCATGGAGCCCTGAGGGACTACACACTGGACCTTCTAGTAAGATGAGTTGAGTCCACCAAACTTACCACGCTGAAACCACCCAAAAGATAATTTTGAACCAGTCCAGTGTGGGGACACCCAACCCCAAATACTCTAATTGATCCAGAAAAATGAATGGTCAACTAAATCGAGTGCCTTGTTAGGTCCTAGAACACTGCCCCATAAGGCCACCATTTCAGCAGCACTGAGGACGATGTTCATGAACCCAGCCAAAGCAGTCTCAGTACTGTGTCTCCCCCACCCCAATCCATGCTGATTTTGGACAGTAAGTCATAGGTTTCAATGTACTCATTAACTTGTTGATGTACAATTTTTCCTGTTATTTAGACAATGCAGATAAAATAGAGATGGGACAATAGTTACAAAAATCAAGATGAGACCCTGATTTAAGTATTGGAATTGCATAGTGTTTCCATAGACTAGGTACTTTCTCTGTTTGAAAGGACAAATTAAACAATATGCTAATTGATAAGCAATTTTGAAGCATGTCGATAATAATTGTTTTGAGGTGGGGAGCTCATCACACCTAGATGATATGTCTGCTTTTAAATTCCTAAGCAATTTTAACACATCTGCACCCTTCACAGCTTTTAAATAAAAAGTAGGTTTATCTAAGTGAACTTCATGATTAGTATTTTAAAGGTCTCGAGAACCTGTCCAATAGAAATCTAAATTAGTAATGTGGTAATTAAATTCTTCCGTAATCAAAACTGGGTTTGTCATTAACTCACCATTTTAAGCATGCTTAAACAATTGTCAATAGAAGGAAAAAAGAAGTGTCTGATTGAACTTCAGATTTTTTTGGAATTAGGCAAATTTTTCTAATTGTTGTTTCTTAGAATAATTAACTTTATTTCCCTTTTACAACTATTTCTTTTCCTCCTGTATTCATTTAAATCTGAGATAGATTTACTTCTTTTGTATGAATACAATGCATTTTCCTTGTCTCTGATTAACTTAAAAAGATTTTTAGTTAACCATTTGGCACTCCTTCTGTTGACTCTTTTTTTAACCACTGAAGCAAATGTTTTCACTACTTCCATGAATACATTAATAAAGTAATAGAGAGTGCAGTCTTTATCTGGAATTAATTTATGGTAAGACCAATCCACTTCTGATAATTTATTCTTGAAACCGTTGACATTTATTTTGGAGTTATTTTTTAACTCTGCTAATTTAGGGGAGGTTTTAAATGTATTCGCACCTTTCCAATTTCCGAAAATAGGATGATGGTTACTAACAGAGTCAGAAATTAGTCCATTAGCTACAATGTGATCATTATGATTGGGTGAAAACCAATCGAGTAAAGTATGTCTATTGGACTTTAAATGAAGTCTAGTTAGTATGTCTATTAATTGGTTCAGGCCAAGATCTAGTAATGCAGTTTTGTACTTTAATCTTAATTTACTCAGACAGTTGAGATTAAAATCTCCCACTACAATAATCTGATTTTTACAATTGCTTGTCATCAAATCCACAAAGTCCTGGAAACCCTGTATATTGTTTTTGGGAGGATTGTAAATACAATAAATATTCAACTTTTAAAACTCCCAACCTAACTTGAATACCCAGGAATTCACAATTTAGTTGTCTATATTTATTTAGTTTGTGTTGTTTGGAAAGAAGGCTAGGTAATTCTGCCTATTTTCAACCTCATCCGGAGAAAGGCGGGATGCAAATGCAAACTTGACATCTTGAATAAGGGTTGCTATTGGTGCTATTTTGTTTGTTTCAGTGAATTAGAGAAAGTTGATCAGGACACTGGGAAATTTCCTACTCCTTCACAGGGGGTCGTTGTCTCGTTTAGAGTAGCATGGAGGACTTGAGTCAGGAGTTGGAGGAGAAGGAGATGGAGGGTCTTGCAGAGCATAGCCTCTTCCAAAAACATTGAAGTTTCATCGAAGCAAAAAGGACAGCACCAGCTGATAACTGATACAAGATCAGAACTGAAAAATATGGAGGAAAACTTTGCACAAGCTGAGCAAGCCTTACAGGCAGAGTTGAAGACAAAAAAATAACTTCCGTTAAAACAAATACAAGATGCAAAAAGACGTATAATGATGAGAAATTGAAGCTAGAAGAAGAAAAAAAGAAGGAAGACATTGCTAGATACATCAACAGAATTATCAAGGAAAAAAACTATACTTGCCTCTGTTTTTCATTTTGGTATGCCTCAAGAAGACCCGTATCAGATGAAACATAGAAACATAGACTTTGACGGCAGATAAGGACCGCTTGGCCCATCTAGTCTGCCCATTTCCCTACCTACAGGATAGGCCGCAGATCCTAGTTAACCAACAGCCTATTTCTTCCTACCCCCCGCAAGAATTGCCTTATGTCTGTCCCATGCATTCTTGAATTCTCCCACAGTTTTAGACCCCACAACCTCCTCAGGAAGGCTGTTCCATGCATCCACTACCCTCTCTGTGAAATAATACTTCCTCACATTGCCCCTGAACCCCCCCATCTTTAAATTGTGTCCCCTTGTTCTTGCATGTCTCTTTTTCTGAAAGATGCTACCCTCTTGGACTTTGTTGATTCCACTGAGGTACTTAAAAGTTTCTATCATGTCCCCCCTCTCCCTTCTTTCCTCAAGGATATACATATTAAGCTGCTTTAGTCTCTCCTCATATGGCTTCTCTAGCAGATCCTGCACCATTTTAGTTGTCCTGCTCTGGACTGCCTCTATCCTGTCTATGTCCTTGCAGAAATGGGGTCTCCAGAACTGGACACAGTACTCCAGATGGGGTCTCACTAACTGTCTGTACAGAGGGATAACAACTTCCTGTTTTCTGCTGCTGATGCCTCTCCCTATGCATTTCAGTATACCCCCAGCCCTCCCTACTGCCTTCTCACATTGCTTGCTAACCTTAAGGTCATCTGATATGATTACCCCCAGGTCCCGTTCCTTTTTTGTTGTTGTTATTACCTCCCATTCCCATTGTGTATTCTTCCCCTGGGTTCTTGTTTCCCAGGTGCATTATTTTGCACTTCTTTGCATTGAATCCTAGCTGCCATACTTCTGACCATTCCTCCAACATTGCCAAGTCCCTTCTCATCCTTTCCACACCTCCTTGTGTATCAATCCTGTTGCAGATCTTTGTGTCATCTGCAAAGAGGCATACTTTTCCTTCCAGTCCCTCTGCAATGTCACTTATGAAGACATTAAAAAGGACTGGACCCAATACTGAACCCTGCGGTACCCCACTAGTAACCCTTTTTCTTCAGAGTGGACTCCATTACAATTACCTTCTGTGTCCGTTGTCCAGCCAATGTATACCCAGGCTACCACCCTGGGACCCACTCCCAGACTGGTTAATTTGACTATTAATCTTTTGTGTGGGACTGTGTCAAATGCCTTGCTAAAGTCTAGGTAGGCCATGTCCACAGCCCCTCCCTGGTCTACTACTTTGGTCACCCAGTCAAAGAAATCTATTAGATTCGTCTGACATGACCTTCCCACTGTGAACCCATGCTGCCTTAGGTCCTGTGCCCCACTGGCCTCTAGGTACTCAACTATTCTTTCCTTCAGAAGTGACTCCATCACTTTCCCTACCACAGAGGTCAGACTGACAGGTCTGTAGTTTCCTGCCTCTGTCTTGGTCCCACTTTTGTGAAGGGGAATCACATCAGATGTCTGATGGGATGAGTGCACTACCAAGAAAAACCACACCCAGTTTCCCACAATGGTCTCCAGAAGTAGCAATTCAAACTGCTGGCTGGATTTGTACCCCCTAGGCAGCTGGATACCAGACCCAGACATTTTGCTACCCAGTACTCCCGAGTGGAGACTAGAGCTAGTACACAAAGCATTGGAGTTGCCCCACAAATCAAAAGAAGCTATGAAAACACAAGATGATCTGCTTTCAGCAGAGGCCTCAGAACAACCATGAACTATGGACCCTAGCCCTACAGGTATGGAAAACATAACTAATGTGACAGAAAATGTGGAGAAAACATTTTATTAAACTCAGACTGACATTACTAAACAAACTGATGCATTATCTATTGAAAGTGCTGAGCCTTAAAATGCCACTTCTTTAATAGAAGGAGATATCCCACACCCCGACCTTCCTAGATTGACTTTTGCAAGTTTATTACAGAAACCTGTAGAAAATGTGAAAAGACACCATACAGTTCATCTGCGATACATGGGAGGGAGGCAATTTCAACCCAACAGATTTTATGTGGGAAAAAAAATCATTAAACAAAAATGGGTTTCTTGCCATCCGAGGTCTACACTCTCATTCATGCCCATGGAGCAGTCTTTTGATATTAGCTTTCATTTAGAGATTTTACTTGATAGATTTTGGAACATTTATACCAGACAAAACAAGACCATGTACAGTATGGGCCCTTTTCAAGTTATACCTTTAACAAAACCTGCAATAAAAACTGTATCCATTCTTTTCAGGAATGAAAGTCAACATCACTGACATGTCATACACTGGTTAGAAAATAGATGTGAGGTACAAGGCTTACCAGAGTCCATAATTGATCAAGAGGGTTTTGGACACTGGGTTGGGAATTTCAAATCAAGCTGAAACAAACAGAAAGGACCTACAACATCTCCCCAATAGCTTCTTTTAGGAAGACACAAAGCATTATATTCTATCAAGGACAACCTAAAACATGTTTCAAATGTGGCTCCACATTAGTTATAATTGTGAGAAAGTAAAATGGTCAGTTTGTAGAGTGCTTGGGCATTCTGGATACCACTGCACTGCAACCCCAATATGTAATATATGCAATACAGAAGGACATTTGTTTAAGGCCTGTTCTTGGGTAGCACATAACACTAATCATGTGGATTATGCACAACAAGACCTCTACATTAACAAAGCAACCAGGGCAGCCACAAATCCACAATCAACTCCTTCTACTCCAGAAACAGAAAATGAACAACCACCCTAGAAATGGCAGAAAAACACATCCTTCTACAGCGCACATAGACACTGCCCAAACTATACCAGAAGAGAATGAAAACACAGATCTTTCTCTGTCAACACAACAACCCAGGGTTAAAATGTCACCCTCCCCCACCTGAAGAAGCACCAATTTAAACAGTACAAAAAGGAACAAAGCACCAGGAGGCTACTTCAACCATGACAGAACCCATTTCTTGGCAAAATAAGTTTCCTACCATGCAATGGGGGGAAACAGAAATGGAGGATGAGTCGGACATGGCCTCTTTCACTTCCTCAAAGAAGGACATTCTTTCAGACATGGAAGAAACTGAACAGACAATACAACCAATAAAAAAAAAAAAAGAAAACGAGATGGGGGTTTACTTTCAGGAACTAAAAAAGTATCTTAATCTAAGACCGTCTGCTGAACTCTGTAAATGGACTTGTTTGAACTAATGGTTCCCTTCCTTAATGTTAATAGCATCAAATCAGAGAAAAAACGTGGACCAACTTTTTCCTTTTTTGAGAACAATTATTATGATTTGGTCTTTTTACAGGACACAAGATTACATTCTGATAGGGAGATTAGGATAGCACAGAAAGAATGGTTCTGGGGAACACTTACTGGTCTTAGGAACTGATACCTGTTGTGGGGTGGGAATTGGAATAAATAAAACGCTATTAAAATATGCCTATTGATAGACGTTTGTCCAGGGAGAGCATTATTATTAGATATAGGATTTGCAGGACAGGATTTTGCCTTACAAAAGTATCGCTGGTCAAACTAAGGCAGATAGAATAACACTTTCTAAACTCATACAACCATATTTATTCACCTCGAAAATAGTCATCTTAGGGGTGATTTCTACTGTGGCAGACTTAGATCTGATACAGGCTTAAAAACAAACAAGGTTTTCTGTGATTTTTTTTTTAAATAAACTATTATTACAAGCAAACCTAACAGACTGTTTTGCTAAAATGCAAAATAACCAAATCCATACATATCATAGAGGGACGATCTCTACAAGAATAGATTATTATTTTATTTCATTTTCTGCCCCACTTATCTCTGTTGAAATGCAACCAATGGTGACTTCAGACCATGTTTGTTAGGCATTAAAATTGCAAATGTCCAAGAAACTGAAACTGGTAGAGGTAATTGGAAGTTAGATAATAGTTTATTGGACAATAAGGAAATAATACAAGGAATTCAAAATATCATAACTGCAAGGAAATCAGTATTTTTCCATACACTTCAGCAATAGATTGGTGGATTGATACAAGAAAAGATTTTACTGATTTTTAAATTAGTTGGGAAACTGCAAGGCTCCCAGAAACACCAGCTATATACAGATCTTTGAAAACATTTATATTATTTTATTTCCCTACAAAATGAAAGTGGTGAAAATTGCACAAAGCAGATTGCTGACATTAAACAGGAAATGTCCAAATATCAATATGATAGATTCAAATCCTTAGTCATGGAACAGAAATTTGGAACACAGGGTAAAAGTCTTCAAATAAACCCCTTTGAAGACTGCACCTACTGTATAGCAGGCAACAGAAACAGATGAAGGGATTAAAAATACCCACAGGACATATAGTTACTACTAAAACTGACACTTTAAACAATATAGAATCTTACATCTCACAGACATTAGGGAAATCCCGTCTTAGTTCAGATGATGTAATACCCTGGTTACAAGGGGGAAACTTGCCCTCTTCATCAACAAATATAGCAGACACATTGATTCAACCCATTTCAGAATCATAAGTATTACATACTATCACTCTTTTAAAACCAGGAACTGTTCCAGGTATAGATGGTCTTACACCTGAATTTTACTCTAGAATGATAAGTTCTTTACTCACAGAACTGACACAGGTACAGTATATAAGGAGATTTTAACATTAAACACCATGCCGGAAGATATGTATAAGGGACTGCCATTTTACTGTTTAAAAAGGGATAATTATCTTTTAACAAATTGGAGACCAAATACTTTACTAAATGTAGATTTTAAACTATTTACCAACATCCTAGCAATAGACTTGCATTAGTTCTACCATACTTGAGTCACCCTCACAAACCTGTTCTGTGCTAGGTTGGAAAATTGTAAGTATTTTAATACTACTCTGAGAAATTATCAAAAGGTGAACAAGGAGAACTGATGGATTTTTGATCAGTTTAGATCAAAGAAAAGCTTTTGATTCTATATCCCAGACTTATTTATGGCACTGCATGAAATACTATAATAGTCCTGATAAATGTATTCAATGGACACAGACTTGTTATTAAAAAGCAGCAGTATATCCCTTTATAAATGGGTGGATAGGAAAGCAGTATTCCATACAATGGGGAGTATGCCAATGATGCCCATTAAGTCCATTATTATACATACTAATAATAGACTCCTTTATAAGACATATACACATAAATTCACAAATTCAAGGTTTATCAGTTTCTAGATGTGATATAGAAATCAAAACACTAGGCTATGCTGATGACTTGATTTTAATTTTAGCTGAGATACAGGCTGTGACGCAAGTGAAGGAAGTATTACAGACATTTGAAAAGGTTTCAGGATTGTTCATTAATTATACAAAAAGTGCATGTTTAATGATTGGACCAAAATCATACCAGAATGAAGAAATCATAAACATGCCCTCATTGGCACACCATATAAAATCTTGGGAATGTATTTTGGAACAGGAGATTTAGCTGAAATAAATTAGGAAATTGCTTTAAACTTAGCAGCTAATAGATTTAAAATATGGAACCAATGGTCTATGTCAAAGAAAAAAAACATGTATATATAGCAAAAACTTACTTACTGCCAATGTTTCTTTATCTTAGCTCCTTCCCAAAAAATTAGAAACACAATTATATACATGCTTTTTTCAATGCATTTGGGGACATTTTATTAACCCAGTTAAGAGGACTATTATATATTTAAAAATCAAATTGGGAGGGGGGAATTAGCGATGATAAATCCTATCACTTTTTATTTCAGCATCTTCTTTTACACAAATATGAAACCTATCTTAGTAAAATAATTAGCGATTTGGTCTACCTGGGCATTGGATCAACTATCTAGAATTTTACACAATTTAAATCTAAACAACCTCATCCCTAAACAAAATAGAAATACACAGGATTTACCCCTTTATTTTCAGCATTGTTTCGGAAAATAAAAACTTGCAAGTTACTGCAGGACATATTATTCAAAATACCAGGAAACATTTTTATGACTCTATACAATTATCTTATTGTTATGACACTCCAGACTTTTTTTCAGAAATCACAAAAAGAAATAGAATTTGTTAAACAAATGTTAACAGACTCAAGAACCCCAGACTTGATATGGGATGTAGTATGGCTTAGTGCACATGGAAAACTAAATGTTAAAAATAATTTAAAACATAAAGATAAGCAAGACAGATATTGTCCTGAAAAGACTTGTCAGAATACTTTGGAACTATGGAACATATGTATTATGAATGTTCATATATGAAAACCTTCTGGCAAATAGTTAAAAGACGATGGAGTAAATCCCTGTTTTATAATGCTCCTCTTGACACTTTATTTTTGAAAATATCCCCACAAAATTGGAGCAGGTATAATACAAGTAGCATTAGAATACATTTAACATGTATTAAATATACATCTGGATTATTTAAGCAATAAGGCACACCAGGGTGTGGGTTATTGGGGATTTACCCATGCCTTGTGTAGTATGTCACAAGGCACAGCCGAGTGACTTATCTACACAAGAAGTGGGTAAATCACCCAATAATGCACACTCTGGCATGCCTTATTATGATTATACGATGGGCCCATGTGTAAAATAAATTTAAAATGTGTTTAATTATATTTTTTATAAACACTATTCCTCAGCCGTGGGTTATGCAGGATTTACCCATAGTCATGTGACATTTTGACCAATTAGGTTACAGGATTTTCACACACCACTGTATAATTGATGCAAATTGACCTTGCAACAAATAGAAACATCGCAAGACCAACTGTTTCAACAGATTGTCACATCAGTTCAAAAGATTTGAGATAAACAGAAAAAATCCATATCCACCTCACAATATTTAGACAGGTGGGAGTCAATATTCTGGTTATAAAAGCAATATGTTCAACTTGCCACTCGAGTAGGGAAAAAGTCACATGGAACGATCTATTATGCATGTTTTATAAAGCCTTGTTTTGCACATATGCAAGCTAATTCACAGGACATTTATTGAGACATGAATTTAGATGGATAATCCTGATAACTGAGAATATATGTGCTTTAGGGACACTATTAGGATTATTGGGAAATTAGGTGGCACATAGGTAAATATAAGCACTCCTTTAGGTTGATGTGATTTTCTTTTTTACATATGAACATACAAAAACACCAGTAGAAACAGGCCTAACAGTCTATCGAACCTGCTCAATTGTGCAGCTAGCCCCTCAACTTGCATCTGCCCCACTCTCCTTCCTGCTCCTCTTAATCACCCCTACCCTCACTCTATTCCACCCTCTGTTAAACTCCCCCACCGTACTACAGGCAATATCCTCCTCAGGCAGGGCATTCCACTTATCCACCACCCACTCAGTGAAAAAGTGTCTCTTGATTTCCATCCTGAATCTTCCCCCCGCCAATCTCAACCTGTGCCCTCTCATGTCCCTCCCACTTCTAATCTGGAAGATCCTCTCTGTATCAGTTTTATTAATCCCCTTTAAGTATTTAAAAGTTTCAATCATATACCCCATCCCTCCTCTCCTCCACTGAATACATGTTAAGCTCGCCCAGCCTATCCTTGTAGGACTTACCCTCTAGATCCTGGATCATCTTTTTTCACCATGTGATGAACCCCCTCTAATAATTTAATGTCTTTCTTCAGGAAAGGGTGCCAGTACTGCACACAGTATTCCAGGTTCAGTCTGACCAGTGACCTGTACAGGGGAAGGATCACCTTCCTATTCCTGGAAGAGATACCCCTCGCTATACACCCCAGCATCTTGATGGCTTTTGCTGCCACCCTCCTGCACTGTGCTGAGTTGTTGATATTCCCCGGTATAATCACCCCAAGATCTTTCTCCTCCCCAGTGGTTTCCAACTGAGCCCCTCCCAGCTGATAGCTCCTCCTCTGGTTCCTAGTTCCAAAGTGCAGTACTCTGTACTTCTTGGCATTGAACCCCAGCTGCCATGTTTCCAGCCATTCCTGTAGTTTGGTCAGGTCATCCTGCAGCCCTTTCCACCCATCCACATCATCCACCACAGCTCCCATTTTAGTATAGTCTGTGAACAGACTGATGTTACTCTGGATCCCGTGTGAGATATCTGCTATGAATATCCCAAATAGCACCGGTCCCAATACCAATCCCTGTGGCGCTCCACTGTCACATCCTTTGGTGATGAGAGCTCCCCCCCAACCACTCTCTGCTGCCTTCCCTTCAGCCAATTGGTGATCCATGTAACAATTTTTGTTCCCACCTCGGTATCCTCCAGCTTTCCCCCCCAGCCTCCCATGTGGCACTGAATCAAAGACCTTGCTGAAATCCAAATACAGGACATCCACTGTGTGGCCCTTGTCCAGTTCCCTGGTCACCCAGTTGTAGTACTCAACTAGATTTGTCTTGCACGATCTTCCCAAGACAAACCCATGTTACTGACCATCCTGGAGTTCACTGTCCTCCAAAAATGTCACCAGCTTCTCCTTCAGGATTGTCTCCATGAGCTTTCCCACAACCGATGTGAGACTCACTGGTCTGGAGTTCCCTGGCCTATCCCTAGGGCCACTTTTGTGAATGGGCACCATATGGGCTATCCTTCAGTCTTCTGATACACATCCTGTGTCCAGAGAGGTATCGAACAGGTCAGCCAGTGGTCCTGCCAGGATCCCCGCTAGTTCTTTTAGTACCCTAGATTGAGTGCCATCTGGATCCGGTGCCTTGTCCACCCTCAGTGCCTTTAACCCCTCCAGAACCCTGGCCTCCATAATCCCTGCATCAGTCATCCCCCCTCCCCTGCTGGCCCCCTCCTCCAACAAGGTATCACTCCATTCTCCTTCATGAACACAGAACAGAAGTACTCATTTAGTGCCTCTGCCTGATCCCCCTCTTTCCCCATTCCCCCCGTCCTTCTTAATCCTCACAATCTGGTCCTTTTTTTTTCTTCTCTCCCTAATGTATCTGAAGAAGTCCTTTTCATCATTCTTGATACCTTGTGCCAGCCTCAGCTCTCTTGAAGCCTTGGCCACTCTGACCAGCCTGCTTACCTCCTTAGATCTCTTTGTATACTCCTTCATGTCTCCTGCTCCTCACGATTTCTTGAGTCTCTGGAATGTTTTCTCTTGGCCTCACCCTCCATCACCTCCTGGGTTAACCAGCTGGGCTTTTTGCCTGCCCTTTTGCTACATGACTTTATACAAGTCCCAGTAGCTTCCACCAGCCCTGTCTTAATAATTTTTCACCTTTGACAAGCATCCATGCCAAGTTGAATACCCGCTAGATGCCTACCCACAATCTCCCCATCCTTTTAAAGTCTGCCCCTTAAAATTGATCACCCTGGTTCCTATACCCCTTTTCCTTCCCATATTGAGCATGAACCACACTATGTGGTGGTAACTCCTAGCCAGAGGGTCCTCTACCTCCAGATCCCTAACAGCCTCTCCATTTGATAATACCATACCAGGTCTAGAGTTATTCCTCCCCAGTCTTTTCTCTGACCAGCTGCACCAGGAAGCTGTCCAGAACTGCATCTAATATGACCTGTTCCCTTTTACTAATGGTGGTTGGGGTGCTCCAATCCACCACCGGTAGTTTGAAGTCTCCCACCTCCACTGTTTTCCCCTTCCTACAGACCCTTCTAATCTGATCAGCTAATTCCCTATCCAGATTCTTCACTTGTGCTGGTGGTCTATACACTATCCCCATCCTCAGTGTCCTTTTCTTTGAGTCCTGGAACTGCATCCATAGGGCCTCAGTCCTGCCTTCCTTCCCCTCTTCCCTTACACACCTTATCCCTTCTCAGACATAGATTGCCACCCCCACTGCCTTATCCTTCCTGAATATCCTATACCCTGGGATCATCATATCCCAGTCCTGGTACTTGGTGGCCCATGTTTGCACATTTTTTTATACTTCTGTCATTATAATTATATATAAGGAAGGGTTACTTCCTTTTGTATACTTATATGATGTAAATATGATATGTTTTATTGCTTTAGTTAATTTATTTTGTATCATTGCATGTAAACATGACTGTTTGTTTAGAAAACTTCTTTGTATGTCCAAATAAAAAATTCACCTGCTCTTGGAAGGGGGTGCTGTTGGCCCTGAATCAAAATGGTGGACCTTGGTGAGTTGAAGAAGGATGGTGTGCTGCTGCAGGCTGGATATAGGTCCTCATATCCAATCTGTTTTACTCCCGAGGACAAAGATTCTACAGATTTGATAGAAGCTGCAGTAACTGATTTATGTGAATCAGATGGATTAGGTTCGTTCCCTATGGAAGTAACAGAAAAGTCGAAACACTTTGGCTGCAGAAAAAAATTAGATGCAGAAATTCAGGAATGGAAAAGACGTTTGCTCAGGATGCTCGCCAAGGATGAGGAAAGATGCAGTAAGAGAAAAGCATCATACATACATACATAGCTGCCAGCAGATTATGCCTAATGGTCTATCTTGTCTGCCTGATGCAGCTCACTGGTTATCACAGCTGCTCTACCTCCTCCCACCTACATCTCTCCCTTGTACAACTTTGGTGTTCACCCTACCCCCCTCCATACTGTAGCCCTGTGCCTGTCCCATCCCTTCTTGAAACCTCCTATAGTTCCCATATTTACCAGATCATCTGGTAGTGCACTCCAGGGTGACACCACTCTCTCTTTCTGTGAAATAGTGCCCCCTCACCTCCCCCTGTACCTCCTCCCTGCTAACTTTAGACTATGGCCTCTCATAGTCCACACCTCCCTCAGCTTGAGCAAATACTCCCAGTTCACTCTGTTGAACTCCTTCAGGTATTTAAAGGTCTCTATCATATCCCCCCATCCCTTCTGTCCTCCAGGGAGTACATGTTCAACTCTTTGAGTCTAACCTCATATAACAACCCCTCTACACTTCTCATCATTCTTGTTGCCCTTCACTGGATCCTCTCCAGCAGTGTGATGTCCATTTTTTGGCATGGTCACTAGAACTGCCCACAGTACTCCAGATGTAGCCTCACTAGTGAGGTGTATAGAGGAAATATAACCTCCTTTCTCCTGGGCATTATCCCCTTGGCAATACACTGAAGCATTTTGTTTGCTTTGGCTGCTGCTCTCTTGCATTGCTCCAAGTGGTTCCCTTTTGCATCAGTCATAACCCCCAGATCCTTTGCCATCATTGCTAAAGTCAGCTGCCCCCCCAAGTGGTAGATATACTCAGGGTTCCTAATACTGAGATGCAGAACACTGTATTTGCTGTATGTGCATTGAACTCCAACTGCCACATGTGGGCCCAGCTTTCTAGTTTCTGCGGTTTGTTTGACATGATTTCCCTGGACAATCTCATGTTGGTTTTCATCCTGAAAACCATTTACCTCAAGGAACTCTACCACCCATTCTTTCGAGATGGCCTCCAACATTTTTCTCACTATGGATGTCAGGCTGACTGGTCTCTGTAGTTCCCAGATAATCCTGAGGGCCAACCTCCAATCTAGAGGGACCCATCCTGATTGGAGGAGGAACTGAATAATTCCATCATCAGAGCTACCAGGACATCTGTCAGTTCCTTCAGAACCCTTGGATGGATGCCATCTGGCTCAGGAGCTTTATCCATTCTCAAGGACTTGAGAGCCTTCCTTACCCTTCCTACCTGGATCTCACCATCTGTGACAGCCTCGCTCATGGTCCCATTCCTGTCCCCACCCTGAGGCAATGGCCCATCCCTTTCCCTAGTGAAGATGGAGCTGAAAAAATGATTTAACACTTCAGCCTGCTCCATCCCCCTTCTTCAGCATTCTCATCTGCCCCCACCCTTCCTCCTCTCCCTAGTATAGCTAAAGAATTCCTTCTCTCCCTCACTGATCCCTCTCATTAATCTAAGCTCTTTATCCCTTGACCTTTCTAACCTTTCTTCTAGCCTCCCTTGAAATCCTATGATACTCCTCAAGGTCAGCCTCACTACATGAGCATTTGTACCTTCTAAAGGCCAGCCTCTTATTCCTTACTTCCTCCTGTCCTCCCTTGTCCACCAGTAGGGTTTCCTGGCTCTGGCCATCTTATTTTGTGACCTGGCACAGGTTTTTGTGGCCCCCAGGATACCTCACTTCAGGATTTCTCATTGCCCCTCTGTGTCCATCCCTATCCCAATTTTACTTATATGACCCCTGAGTATAACTGCCATCTCCCTGAAGTCATCAAGACACAGACAAGGGCATACACAGTCTGGAAATAGTGATAACTAACTGATTAAGAGCTCCAAGTGACAATGATATCAACTGCACCCCAGAGTGATAAGCAGCTGCATTTTACAAGGTCTGACATACAGCTGAAGCAGAATGAAGTTTTGACAGCAAGACATAGGATGACTAATGTTTCCAACCTATCTGGACAATCCTCCCAATCATCAGAATGGTCTCTTGAGAAAGCCTTGAGGGGTGTCAGGTGGATGCAGGATGAGAGTGGCAAGTGGATACCAGGCCCTGCATGTGATGTCAGAATGATTTCAGTGCCCTCTCCTGAGGTGCAGCTGTCAGTTGCTCTGGCAGTGGCCCCATTGCCACAGGACTCCATTACCCCCAACACACACCTAGGAGTGACAACTGCTGCAGTGAGATTCTGCATACTGAAAAACACAGATCCATGGGACATGCTGAGAAGGAATCATCATAAACAGTGGTTTCCACAGCACAAACCTGAATTTCTCCTGATACTGTAACCAATGATACTGAGACTATAGCTCAGTTTGAACAAACCCAGATGAAGACACGGAAGCAGAAAAGGGTTGGAGTTGAGGTTACCATGGCTCAAACTAATACAGCACACAACCCAGGTACTGTAATCTTTTCAGCACAAGTTCACATTAGACAAATGAATGTGGGTGTTTCAGCAGTTGTTACTGGGGAGGTAATCACCAGAACAGCTCAGCTGGCAGTTACAGCCCAAGTGTCTACAAATACTGACACAGACTCTTATTTAAATTTTCCTCTGGTGTCTCTAAATCCTGAAAATACTGTGCTTTTACCCTCAAACCATAGCATGTGGGAAGACAGAGCTGGCACTCTTAAAGCGGTGTTATTAAAAAGAGTAGAGATAAAGAATTTGACAGCTGAGCCCAATACTTTTGTACAGATTTAACACAGGAAACTGTTGGGGAGCAGATGAACACTGTAACTGCAGGACTTCCTTCTAACAGCAGAAGGTGGTACAGTAGGCAATTCCCGAGCTTACTAACCCTGCTATTCCTGAGATTACTAACCCTGCTTGTTCTACTCATACAGATGTCTCTCAAGGGAGTGGCAGATAGCGGGGAACTCACTACTGACAGGAACAATGCAGAACCCAGCCTCTCCACTGCAAATAATGAACCTGGCCCCTCCACTACAGATACTGAACATAACCCTTCCAATGCAGTGTCAGTGGCTCAGTAGGTAGCACACTCACCTCTGAGGCTGAGAGATCAGAGGGCTGTGGGTTTAGTTCCCACATCTGGCACTTGGGTTAATATCCCAGTACTGACACTGTAGTGCAGCATAAGGGGGTGCTTCACTTCTGAGGTGCCCTCTTTCGGATGAGACATTAAAACCGAGGTCCCATTTGCCTGGTTTGGTGGTAGTTCAGATGGATGTTAAAGATCCCATGGCACTTATCGAAAAGAGTAGGGAAATGTTTATTAGAAAACAAAAACAAAAAGAAACAAAGATCATATACAACAAAACAGGAACATAATCATCAGGAACAAAAAACAAGTAATATAACAAAGAAATAAGGAAGCTAAACAATGCAACACATGTCCCATATAATACACAAAAATACCTATCCCACCCATTCCACACCCTTCCAAAGGTCCTGACAGAAGACAACCCCCAGAGTACTATATTTATACTGATAAATGTTGTTCAATTCCAGTTGTACCTGACATAACACTTTGATTGTAAAACTCGGAGACATCTGGAATGCCAGATCACCCATTTCAAACATGCTAAAATTACCCATACCGTACTTCTATGCCATTTAGTCCACCCCACACCTAACTGCCCTAAAACCAAAAATATCATAAGACATATGAGAAAATAATTGTTCTCCATAAAGTACCTCAAAGCATCCCAAAAACCTGATACATAATTGCAGTCAAAAACAAATGATGCATAGTCTCAATTTTTTCCACACAGTGTTCAGCAAGACAAAGTCTTTCCTGTATCATTTATGTTTCTGGTTTGCCTTGACATTCAACTTCTGATGTCCACACAACCAAACAACATCTTGCATTTTTTCAGGAATGCGTGGTTCAATAATGCTAGCAATGAGAAGGTGACAGTCCATCTGAGGAGAAATAGCAAAAACTGGATATTCCAGATAACAATGAGCCACAACTTCATTATAAAAAAGCCATTTGTTTGAATCCACACACCAATATAAGACAATTTTCCATAGATGGACATATTTCAACGTGGTTTGAACATAGACAGATAAACTTTTATCTGCAACATGCCATTCCCTCATCCCCAGGCAGACAAAAGTTAGCTTCCCAATGTTTCATTCCAATAACCCCAAAGTCATTTCACCAAGGAGCAGTGGGCGAATGTTACTATAGAAAAATTGCTAAACAAGGAGACTATTGGTTGCATCATTCCCAGCCCTCCTTTTTTTCTAGTTCTATATGTATGAGTTCTTTTGATCGGATTTAACCGACTATCCCATAAAAATAAAAATAAAAGCCCCATAATCTTAGTATGCATATGGAAAGGTACTGGATAAACATGAGATATATAAAAAAACAGGCAAAATGTATGTTTTCAACAAATAAATACATTTCTTTCTCGTCATATTCCAGGATTTCCAGGACTCAACTTTTTCATGTGCAATATGATACATATGATCCCAATTCATCTGTTCCGTGTGGAATGACCCAAACCATAATCCTAAAACCTAATTTCACCATGAGCAATCGGAATTGGAAACTGTAATAGGAACTATCACAGTGCTCAAAACAAGCAAAGTACTTTTACTTACATTAATTTTAATCCCTGTAATGGCAAGCATCGTAGTTAAAACATCTAGCACAATTCTCCCCGAGCATTCATCTTTTACCAAAATTGTACAGTCATCTGCATACGCTGACACTTTAGGATACTGCATACCAAAATCATTACAAAGCAGTTTAATATTCTCTGACTGTTCAATGAATCTCAAAATAGGGTCAATAGCAAATACATATAAGAGGGGACTTTAAGGACACCCTTGCCTAACCCCATTCCCTAACTGAACCGGGGTCCCTAAGTGACCATTTAATCAATGGTATAATTTGTGCCGTACCATATAAACACTGTAATACACCTACAAAAGCAGTGGAAATACCATAGTGCAACAAAGTGTTCCAAAGATGACTATGCCGTACCACATCAAATGCTTTCTCCTGGTCTAGTGACAGCAAATACCCATCCAGATTCATATTCATACCTTGTTCCACAATCTCCCGAAGAAAAATCAAATTTTGATATATGGACCTGGCTGGTATTGCACAAGATTGACAGAATAATATTACCTGAGGTGCAACCATAGCCAACCGAGATGTCAAGATTTTAACAAATATTTTATAATCTGAATTTAGTAAACTCAGAGGCCTCCAATTTTGAATATTACGTGCATCACCTTTTTTGTACAAAAAAGATCACAACACCATCTTGCATACTTGGGATCAAATTCCCCCCCTCCAGAAATTCCTGATGCACAGGCTGAAGAATCTTTGAAATTTGTGATTTAAATACCTTGTAAAAGTCATTAGATAGACCATCTAAACCAGGAGTTGTATCAGCCGATAAACGATCTATAGCCTGACAGATTTCTTCCTCCAAAGTAGGGCGCATTAAAGCCTCTACCTCACTACATGGAATCCCAGGCATATCTTAGATGTTAACAAGCCAGACTGCTGAGTGTCACCATCCATTTGAAAAGCAGACCATAAATATTCTGCAACTACTCTAGTAATACAATAATGGGAGGTATGCAAAGTCCCATCCTGCCCAAACAGAGCACCCATTGACAACTTCTGCACTCCTTGGAGTTCCAAATCATAAGGGATAACACAGTCCTTTTTCCTGTGTAACAAATGCTTGACAGTAAGCCTTCTCACTCTCTTTGAGTGTGATAGCTTTCATTGATCCTAAAATTTGAAGTCTTGCCTGTAAATCTGTACCAGCCTCCCACATCTGAGTCAAAGTTTCAAATACTTTGCTCTTAATGCTAAATAATCCAGATATTTAGAAGTTGCCAAGGAGCCAGAAGTTTTCTGAAAAAAGTTTAACATCATTTTGGAATCCTCCACCAGTCACCCCATGCATCATACAAAAACGCATATCAAGTCTGTTCTGCAAAATATCACAAAGGTCCCTTTTCACTATGTCACTCTGTAAAATGGAAGTATTCAATTTCCAATAACTCCGTCCAAATGTAATGTTATAATTTAGACCAATCTCAGCATGAACCTGAAGATGATCAGAAGTTTCTAACAGCAAAATCTTAATATCAGTACAATTTATCCTCTTAGAAGTAAACAAAAAATCAATGCGAGTGGATATCTTTCCTTTATAAAAGGTATGCACAGGTGTCCTTTCCATTATGTCATAAAGATCACACAAGCCAGCATTACTCAAGATAGATAACAGAGCATTTGTATCACTAAACACCTTGTAGCCTTTCTACTCAATCCTAGCATTTAATCCACAATTAAAGTCCCCCACACAATCAATTTAGAGGTATACAAGAAGGGTGCAACTAGGGCAGAGTTAAAGGGAGAGTGCGGTGGGAAATCTCAGGGTCTTGGATATATAAATAGGGAGGTCATTTGTTCATTTGGGTGCTTGCATTATTCTCGGGGCCGATAATGTATACCCATACGATTTTCAGAGATTTCCATTTTATTCCGTTTACCAGGCATATTGCATTACCATATAAAATTGTCAGTTGGAACATAAAAGGAGCCAAGGATAGGGTCAAGAGGCAGGTGGTCCTAAAACACCTCTTACACTTAGGGACACAAATTGCTTTCCTTCAGGAAACCCATCTAAAGAGAGTTGACCTTCATTATTTTAAAAGATTGTGGGTAGCTCAAGTTTTTGGCACGGAGGCGTCATCTAAGAGAGCCGGGGTGGCCATCCTAATTGCAAGAGGGGTGCCTTTCAAATTGGTACAGGAATGTTGGGACCCAGAAGGGCGTTTTGTATTTGTGAAAGCAATATTAGCATCTCAATCTGTGGTCATAGGCTTGATTTATGGTCCCAATTGTGAATCTCCTTCATTCTTCAGGGACCTTCCCCTCAGAATGGGCCTAGAGGTACATAATATCACCATTCTTGGAGGAGACTGGAACTTGGTACTTCAAAATGATTTAGATAGATCCCACAACAGGCACAGAGGCTTTCCCATCCCAAAGGGCCCTGAAAGATTTTATTAACAAATCAGCCTTAGTTGACATATGGCGCCTATTCTTCCCAGAAAGAAGACAGTATTCGTTTTTCTCCCCAGCTCATCATACTTATTCGAGAATAGATTATATCCTAATTAGCTCATCTATGGTTCCCAACATGTCCCATGCAGAGATTTCGGCAAGGGTGATCTCAGACCATGCTCCGGTGTGTGTAAGATACACGCCTTTTCCGGAGATGCGTAGATCTACACAATGGAGGTTAAATACCCAAATTATAAAAGAAGAAAGTTCCCTAAGAAGCATTAGGGAGCTTATTGTACATTTTATGACTGACAATAATGATTCTATATATCAAAAAGACCTAATATGGGCTGCCTTAAAATGCTTCCTAAGAGGGGAGTTGATTAAGATTGCGTCTAGGAAGAAACAGGAGCAGGGAGACAGGCTGAGAACGTGTTATCGGCTATCCAATTAAAGGAGAATACTTTATCCCGTATCTCACCTGAGTCAGAGTGGGTCAAGTTGCACCAATTACAGGCCCAGTACTCGAAATAATTTTTCAACAAGCAGAACTTGCCCTTACTCGAACCAAGATGCAGTATTTAGACTTAGGTGAAAAAGCGAGGCAAACTCCTTGCTTGGAGTAAAACAAATGGACTCAGCTCAATATATAGTGGTGTTCGTGTAGGTCAAGGGATCGGATTTATACTGACCCGAGAGAAATCTCAAAATTATTTGGAGAGTACTTCCAGAAATTATATGCACAAGAACCTGATTTGAGATCTTCCGGTCCTGAAATTTCGGAATACTTAAATGAAGCGAACTTGCCAAAACTATCAGATGCGAGTCCAAAATCTTAGAAGCTCCAATCGCTATTTCTGAGATACACCAAGTTATCCAGCAGTTGCCTCTAGACAAATCTCCAGGCCCCGATGGTTTCCCGAGTAATTTTTATAAGGCTTTTCTCCCAGAGATCTCACCAGTTCTACTAGACACTTTCAGGTACTGGTACAATTATGGTATTTCTGATCTGGCTTTTCTGGAGGCCACAATTTCCCTAATTTTAAAACCAGGTAAAGACCCAACCAGTCTGGATAGTTACCGGCCAATATCTCTGCTTAATACCGACATTAAAATACTCGCAAAAATTTTAGCTAATAGACTAGCCGAAGTCATGGACCGACTAGTATGCAGGGAACAAGAGGGCTTCATGAAGGAGATTATCCACGATCATATGAAACTTATGCATCTTATTGCAGTAGCGAAAGATTCTAAAATCCCAGCGGCACTCCTATCACTCGGCCTTGAAAAAGGCCTTTGATCGGGTCTCATAGCCTTTTTGTTGCCTACTCGCGGCCTTGCATACCTCACAACTTTTTAGTTGGGTCAGATTATTATACTCATGCCCATCAGCCAGGGTGAAATGCAATGGATTCCTGTCACGGTCTTCAAGTTGGAGCGTGGTACAAGGCAGGGCTGTCCTTTGTCCCTTTATTATTTAACTTGTATTTAGAACCACTACTGCATAGGATTATAAGAATTCGGCTATCAAAGGTATACAAATAGGGATTCTAGTTATGTCTAGTTCTGCATATACGGATGACGTGCTTCTGCATATAGAAAACCCAGACACTTCGATCCCAGCTATACTTAAGGAGATTAATAGCTTCTCCGCAGTATCTTCATACAAATTAAACTGTGCTAAAACTAAAGTTTTCCCTCTAAACCATTTTACGAGAAAAGCTGATGTGCAGGGTTTAGGGGTCGCATGGGAAACCAAATTCATCACATTCCTAGGTATAAACATTAATGCGAGTTTTGTCCAGATGATCAGGGATAATTTGGGCTCTATAGTGCAAGAGATCTCGGAAGATTTTAAGAGATGGGGCACAGTCTCCTTATCCCTATGGGGCAGGCTGAACCTTATAAAGATGATGGCTCTTCCTAGGCTTCTTTACCGCTTGATATGCTAGGAGCCTTTCTGCCAAAGAGTTGGTTTATTAAATTGCAGAAGTTATTCAATTCCTTTTTATGGCAAAGTAAAACAACCCGTCGATCTTATTTTAAACTTTCGGCTCCCAAACTTAAAGGCCGCCTAGCAGCCCCCTTCCTATTTATTTACTATTTGGCCCAGCATGTAGGGTAATTGGCTTTCTGGGATCGGGATCAGACTAGAGTTACTTATATACCTCTCTGGATGGACATTGAACAGGGTCTTGCGAAGAGAGCCAAATGCTCCTTATCTGCGCTCCTTTATATCCCTCTGGCCAGTCTTCCCAAGCCGCTCAAAAATAACCCTATGGGATGGTCTATCAGGGCATTTCATCAGTTAAAAAGTTATTTAGGGGTTCACTGGTGGTTATCTGGTTCTCAACCCATTGTTGACAATCCACAAATTAAAATCGATGGCTCCCCCATTCCGGTTGCCTTTTGGCCTCAGGTAAGTAAATTAACAGTGCTGATTTTGGGATCAGGACAGGCGTATACATTCGAGGTCCTGAAGAAAAATTTGAGCTTCACGGACCTAGATTTTTACAAATGGTTGCAGCTTAGTAAAGCCCTGACTCAGGTCTTCTCTCGAATTATAAAGCGGACAAGGGAGGTAAGATATACACACTCTTCTAAGGACTGCGCTCACACACAGTGGCCAAGGTCGAGTCTTCTCAAGAGTGGGATCACACTCCTTCCTGAATCTGCTATTATTTGGTGAGGCGTTGAATATCAGCGCCTCCCAAAGCCTGGGTTATACTTTGGACACAGTGTATAGATTCATTAAGCAAGACAGGCTAAGATTGATACAGTTTAAAATAATGCATCATTTGTCATGACTCCTACCCATCTTTTCAGAAGGGAGTACTTAGCTCACCTCTCTGTGGGAAATGTAAAGGAAGATGGAACCCTATACCACCTTTTATGGTTGTGCCCTCAGGTTCAAAGCTTTTGAAATCCATGGGTACCCTACTCAGCCCTATCCTTGGCTCTCACAGAATGGATACCCCGAGATTTGTTTATTGGGTGCTTTCCTCGACACTCCCCAAAGCCTGGAAACGCGTATCATTCTGGCGCGGCGGCTTCTTCAATCCTCCGATACTAGGCCAGACAAGGTTCCAACATTGGTGGAGTGGCACAGAGAATGTACTTTAGCTATACAACTTGAAAACACATTGCAGGTATAAGGGTAAAAGAGAGTCTTTTGTAATGTTATGGGGTTCGTTGGAACATTTCTCTTCACCTGGAGGCCGCTAAACTAAAAGTCTTGGTTTATTATGCTAGTACTTTTTATGTTAATTTGTTATAGTTGACCTCTTACATGTCATTGTAGAGGGTAAGGGGGTGGAGGGGCTATAGTTCTTAGGCCATTTATTGTAGACTGTTGTTACTCCCGGGAAAGTGCATGATTCCAACTCTTTTTAAGATAGCAGCAAGATGTCAATGCTTTCTCTGTAATGCCTATATAACTAAGTGTTGATAATTGTGTTTGTTGAGAAAACAATAAAACTTTAATTGAAAAAAAAAAAAAGAAGGGTGCAACTAGACGAAACAAGGCCACTCTTTCTGCCTTAGTTTGGGGTGCATATATATTAATCAACCTGTATGTAACACCTCCAAAAACAAGATCCACTAACAGTACCCTCCCTGGAAAGAGAGCCAATACTTTCAGAACTCGAAAATACAGATTGGTAAACAATATACCCACCCCAGAATACATATCTTCCCCCATCAACCACAGTGAAGGCCCCCACCTCCAATCCTTTTTTGCACATTCCAACTCAGAAACAGTATGCAATCTAGTATCCTGGAGGAGAACAATCTGAGTATTTCTATCATGTAAACTTGCAAAAGTAATAGTACGTTTCGTGGGACTGAGAATACTATTAACATTTATAGTAGCAATAGAAAGAGAAGCATGCATCAGAAAGCAAAAAAAGAGCACGTCAGAAAACATTTTATTTCCTTTTCTTCCTCTTCTTCAGTTTGCACTTCCCAACATTCCCTGTTCCATCTGGGGGGTCCAAAGACATGGAAGCCACTGAGGAACCATCAGACTCACCCTCCCCTTCCTCACCAGGTATATCTGTAAGTATGTCAAAAGAATTATGAACTGAAATATCAGTGTCCGTACAAATGCTCTTTGAGGCTGCTTTAGAATGGGTGACTCTTTGAAATGGTATGTCCCCTGAACCTCAGGAGGAGGCATAACCACAGTAGAATCCTCCACAACAAGATTACCAGATGATTGTATCTTCACTGCCAGTGACGTGGTCTGAGACTGTTCACATGCTATAGGGTCACTGTCCAGAACCTTAGAAGCAGTGTCACCCAATATGCCTTGAAAGAAATCCAAAGCAGGTTGTATAGAATCAGGGGGACTGCCAAAACCATCCCCATCTACAACCGAAGGAGCAGGTGGGAAGCCAGATTTGGATGTGGATCCCTTTCCCGACTGCTCCATAAGGTACAGGCTTTCAATTTGTCCTTTTGTGCAAATGTCACATAGGCCTCATGTTGCACCCGAACAGACTGGTCTAGGCTATTATGTGAAGCCCAAACACAATGATGGAAAGTATGCCCAATTTCATCACATAAATTGCATTTTCTGGGCTGCCTACAGTGAGCCCCAACATGGCCCATATCCCCACATAATCCACATTCCAACTTTTTGCAAACATTACTATGGTGCCCACGCTCACCCCATTTATAGCATGCTCTTGGTTGTCCTGGATAAAAGATCACATCTCTATCCCATCCCAAAAAGAAACAATTAGGCAAATGTTTAATTACCCCTTGGTCCTGTTGCAGCGTAACCTTATATTTCCAGCCCCCTGTCCAGAGGTGTTCTTCATCCAGAATAGGATCAGGATAACCATTAACTTTACAGTGTTGACTCAGCCAATAGGTTATGTCTGCCATATTTATGCCTTCATTCCTGAAGAGAACCGTGATTGTTTTGGTCATAGGTTTGGTTAGGGGAATAGCCAAAAAAGGACGCCACACTGGACCATTTTTTAGAAGATTATATTGCTTCCAAAATCGCTCTAGGCCATTAGGATGTTTACAACTTATATCAAAATTCATGTCCCCAGGAATATAAATAAGTATATAAATTTCATGTGCAAAGAATTTCATACTACATCACTTGTCTAGTGTCAGCCTCACTGTGAACCTGTAGATGAGCTATATGATGAGCTAGATAACCTCTTTTTTTGCATCTCCTCTTAAGAAACAAAAATATTTTTCCACACTAAAAAACATTCTTTAAAATTATTTTTTTATTTTACATATAAAAACGAGCCATTGTATAATAGCAATAATGCCCTCCAGGGTGTGTGTCGTTTGGGATAACGTCACACCTCACTTGCTGGATGCACTTGGCCTGTGGCCTCGTGCCCAACCACCTGAGGCGTCACTTTATCCCAGCACGACACACACCCTGTCAGGCATTATTGCTTAATAATTTACAGTTTGGTGAGACTTGTAGTAGTGGTGTGTGCCTCACAAATGGAGTTTGGATGATTTAATAAGTTGTTTTATTGGCATTAAGACACAGAGAAGATGTCTGACTAAGAATATGTATATTACAGGCACTGTATGTAGCTTAGAAGCCTATTATTTGAGTAAGAAATCTAAGAAAATACATAGATTGTAAGTAGTAGGCAGACCTTGTTTCAATTATTTATATAATTTTATACAAAGATTTAACTTTGACGCAGGTTTTTAATGAAGCATTTTGTGCATTTCCTAGACATGCATATAAGCAATCTCCTGAGGAAGAATTGTATTTTATGGTTCACCCATGTCATAGTGGCAAACATTTTGCTGATGCTGACTATGGCATTACAGCACCAAGCATTATATTTCCCTGGAGTTACGGTGCCAAAACGCCCTCCCCGGGTAACAGTCGTTTTTTGCAGAGGGCATCGCCTCCCGCACCACCCAAAACTAAATATAACCTCCACCAGAGAAGGCATACCCCAGAGGAGGTAGAAACTGTGTAGGGGCAAAAGGAGTGAGAATGATCTAAAATCAAGATCACCCCTTTCACTGTTGCCCTTGTTGCAGTGCTGTAATTGTGGTAACAACATTTAGTTGCCGTCATAATGGTATACCATATTTTATAAACAAAACCTAGAGGGTGACATGATGGCGGAAGAATGTTCTGCAAAATAAATACATTAAGAAACATCTAACTGTATTAGATTAATTTGCATCCACATTTCCTTTTTTGATAACTCTATGTCTACCACCCAGCACCCTGCCTCAGAATGTATGGTTACAATGGGGCTTGGGGGGGCCTTTTGTTTAAGCTGGGAGTGGGAGGCCCAAAACTATTAAAGTCTTTTGAATACCTGAGTATGTTAGATCCATTCTGGGAAAGCTTCATCAGTGGAAAGTCTCTAAGTCATCCACATTGTCTAGTAATAAGTTGCAGCTGTATCAAGAACTGATGAATCATGCACTTCTCCAGCAATTTGAGTTTCCTTATTGTCAACCATTAAAGGCAACTCTGGTGTTAGCACAATTGCAGGATACCAGGGTACCACAGCAAATGTTGGATATTCTTTGTGTAAGCTATCATGGCAGGATGGAGGTCCAGGGCTATATGAAACATTAAGCTTGCATGACAGACTCTGCCCTAGACCAGAATGTAATCTGTAATTGGTAATGCAGGAACCTTTTTTTTCTGGACTGTCCTTTTGTGGTTGTATTTAGGAACTTCCTGGTTAACAGATGGGGCTTACAATGGATCAAGAGATTAACATATGGGAATCTAGTACTGGAAGGTTATCTGGCACAATGAAAGCAGTACAACCTGAGCACACTAACAGTACTCTTTATCTGTCTGAAATTCAATCTGTGGCAGGCAAAGTGTCAATATGTGTTGCAACGGTTACAGCCTACATATGTGTCTATGGTGAAGAGAGGGGAGTCTGAACTTAGAGAGAGATTAAACTTAAGGAGCAGACTGCTTTACCAGTGAAACATTACATGCAGTTGTAAGGTAATATTTATGACCATAATTACTGAATTTATTTGATAGGATCTGGTGGGTCTTTCACACTGATTTATTACTTTTTTTCTTTTTGTTGCATTAGCATTGATTGCTGGAATGAGCAAGCTTGATCTTTGGTGGTGGGTGGATTTGTACTTATGACTGAGGAATTGTTACATGTTTCATGGTTTTCTTTTGTTTTTTGTTTTCTTTGTATATTACTTTTATTTTTGCCTTGACGATTTCACTTTCTGTATCACTGTCTGATTCTGTTTTGTTTTCATTTAATGAAAAGTGCCCTACTCTCCTGTGGCAGCAATCCTGGCTGTTTGGCAGTCTACCAAGATGGCCAACTAGGTCAGTGGGGAAGAGTAACTGTGGGTGCAGGGGCCGACTTCCTTCCTATCACTTATTCTCCTGAGATCCCACAAGTTGAAAGTGTTGCAACTAAGAGTGGAACTGTAGACATGGAGGTTGATGGTGCAGAAGTGTTGGAAAGTAATTTGCAGGCTGAACAAGGCATGCACCTCAAACACTTACTGTTTTCCTGAAGAAGAAAAGTTAAAAAGAGCAAAGGAAAGATAAAGCATCATTTGCTTTTCTTGGTGACAGAGAAAGAGACAAAATTCCTGTCCAAGTAAGAAAAGTTATCCACATCGGTTTTGCACCCTTCAGATGAGGTGGTTGAGATGGTGAAGCTTGCTAATGGAAACAGCTGGTGTTGGCCTCCTCTGCTGAGGCTGCAGCTTCACAGGAGCTGGTCACAGTTGTGCTGTCAAAATGAAGCCCTGCTTTCCAAAGCCTCAAAGTGTGGATGCAGTGATGGGTACTGGTTTCCCCAGTGAGACTTTTGTGCCTGCAGATCCTGCCACAATATTGCCAAAAAAATAAAACGTGAGATTACCCCTAGAATAGACAGCCAACTCCGGAGAGGAACAGAGTGATGGTGCCAACCTGCAGGAAAATGTGAAGCAGTAAGAAGCAAATCCCAGTCTGCCCAGCACTTGCAGCATGGTCGTTGGGCCCCAGTGAATGATGGGAAGAAACTTTTCATGTTGGGTAGTAAAGTGCCTGCAGCGCGGGAAAATTCGTAACAAGCCACTGACTTGGACTGCAACATGGGTGCTCTGGACAGAGAGCACAGCACCATGTTTCGAAGTAACCAACTAAGGACTAGTGAGTGGAGTTGGCCCTGGAAGTGGCTAGTTGGATTAGAGTACTGGATGTAGTGTCCTGGTGCCTGTGAGACACAGAGCACTTTCTTCAGGATAAGCCCCAGATTGAGAGTGTAGTATTTCACAGAAACTGGATGACAGGAGGTAGGGGCAAAGAGATGTCCAGCAGCATGAATCTGGCCAGGAAAAGCACTGGGACTGGCTCTAAGGGCATAACCTGTGTTCTTTAGTTGCCATACATGGGTGAAGTAAAAGAAGGGCAGGATCAGAATGGAACACAAATAGAGCCACAAGTGCACCTGCCTAGTTGGGATAGTAGCCCCCCCTGACCCTTCATGGTCACCCTTACCCTCAAACCCATAAAGGATGAATTGCAGAAAGCCCTGGATGACTTAGCAGATGCAGACTCTAACATTTTGGAGCCTGAAGGGGATGCATAGTCAGAACAATCCCAGGCCCCAAGACAATTCAGAATGGCTGATTTATTTGCTGCTCAAGGTGAGCCAGCCCACTGGTGGAATGCCATTAGGCTAAAATACAGGGGAGGACTGGAACTTCCCCCAGGCCTGGTCTTTATCATAAGAAACATGCTAAAAGACATGATGGGGTTCTTTGTAGCAGATTTATACACTGTCATACATCTGTTGGGGGAAACAGTAAATGATGTTAGTTTCAAGGCACTGAAGTCTATAGAAAGATTTTGGCTATAATATGACAAGCTGAAAGACTCTGTTTTGTGGACTCCTCTTACAGCTGTCCTCCTGTCTAAACCTGCCAAAGAAACAACTACAATCATGTCCAGAAACAAGGGGATTCATGTGTTGGACATTATGTGATGGCTGAGACAGTGATGCTAGGTCTTAAAACAACCTGCCCCAATTATTGACAAAGAGCAAGTGTGGACAGCAAATGAAAGTTCAAAGTGAAACTGTGATACACAAATTGAGGTACAGCACCTACAGGCAGCTTATTTGGGTAAGTATGCACATGCCATAAGTGCAGAGCCAGGAGCTAATTGAGTGGTGCCTGTGATACTGACCACTGTAATCTTTGAATTGAGTATGGGTGCATTAGCCTGAGATGCTGAAACCCATTTAAATGCAACCTGTGTGAGGAAAATGGGCACTCGTATAGGCAGTGCCACTGATCCTCACTTAATAGGTCTTGTGGCACTGATCAGGAATCCTTGATAACTAAGGGTCAAGTGTAGGGGTCTGCCAGGGCCTCCACCCAGAGATTTGTAGGATTAGCATTGACTAATTCCCTGAATACCCAATAATGGTCTGGTTGCCTATGAAAACCTGGCAGCACAGGTTCAACAGACCAGCAGACCATGGACCCCCCACCTCAAGACCTGGAACCTCAGACACAAATTGAGATATCCATGGAGATAACTCTGGCTGAGGATGCAAGGCCAAGTTCAGCAGCCAATAAAGAGAATGAAAAGGTGATGGAGGATACTTCTGAAGGGCAGAAAGCAGATAAAAAATCTAAGCAGACTGAATCACAGCCTGACATACCTCCCCCTTCCCCCTACCAGAGGTAGACAGATACGTAATTACCTCTAGAAAATGAGGTAGGCAGAAACAAAAATTTGTCAAGAATGTGAAGTCTCCAGTCACCTCTACAGAGAACCGATTCTCAGTCCTTTCTTCCTCCATGTAGTGGGGTGACACTGAGGAAAAAGGAGATTCTGAGGCATCCTCTATCTCCTCTTCTGTTAGAGATCCTGTCCTCTAACTGGGATGAAACCCTCAAGTGATGTCCACTGTGAAGAAACATCATAGGAGGACAAGGTCTCAGACCAAACCTGCAACCATGGAGCCCTTCCTCATAAGTAACAATTTGTATAGGCCCTACAATTTCCCTAGTAACTCTAAATGTCAACAGTATTAAGACACATAGAAAGCGAATAACAACAGTCTCAGTACTGGAATCCTTACCAGGGAACATCATCTTTCTACAAGATACTTGAATTAAAACCTGTTTGAAATGTCTGCAACAAACAACTGTGGAAGTTGGGACTTTTTTTCTGGCCATAAGGTACAAATAGATGTGATGGTGTGAGTATCTTGTTTTTTTTTTATATTTAAACTTTATTCAGTTTTCAAATAAAAGGATTCGTTTCGAAAGACAAAAAGAAAGTCACTGTTACACAACATGATTATTAAAACCAGTACAGTACAATAATATACACAAGTGAGCTGAATTCAAAGTAATATTTTACAGTAGCTCCCAAGAACTACCATCCTCAGAAAGAAAGAAAAAAAATGATGTGAGGAGAGAGGGTGCAGGAGGAAGGGATATACGTGTATGGAATATTTCTCCTATATTTTAACTAACTTCATTTTTTATATAACAAAATGAGGAGACACCGATAATTGGTAATTAACCCATGGCCTCCAAAAAGCTATACAGACCTCCTCTTTGTTCGGATATCTATAGGCAGCTTTTTCCAATCCATATAAGAAATTAACAATATTAAACCAATCCTGGATCTGTGGAACCTGCTATTTCTGCCAAAATTTGATTAGGACCTTCTTAGTGCATACAACCAAAGCCAAAAATAATTTCCTCTGGCACTTAGTTAATACTGGGGCCTGTGGTGGGATATGAAACAGTACGGTTTTAATACTCAACTATAATTCCACAGCAAACACCAGAGAGATAACAGCAGATACTTCTCGCCAAAAGGGATCTAAAATGGGACAAGACCAAAACACATGGGAATGTTCAGCCCAGACCTCACCACACTGGGGCCAGCAGCTCACTGCCTGAGCATCTTTAAACTGTGCCACTCAAACAGGGGTTAGAAAAAAGCGCAATATACATTGCCATGAAAATCCTCTCAAATAGGGAGAGGTCACTAATGAATAACTAAAGGGTGATGATAATTCCCATTCCTCCCAAGAACAAGAGTCTGAAACTTCCTGAAGCCATTTTGTATAGACAGTACAAGAAGACCTGTCTCTAAGATCCCTAACCAATACATACAGTGCTGATATAAGATGAACCTGAGGGAAACCCTGTTGGACAGCCAAAAAAAATCTGTATCTCCAGAGCAATTAACTTATCCTGTATCAAATTTATAAAGGATAACTCCTGTAAGTACTAGGTGAGTTGCAAATAACTGTAATGGTCCCTATAGGGTAGACCAAAATGGGCTTGAAGCATAGCAAAGCTAAGACAACCTTTAGTGTCAAATAACTGATGGTAATAGGTAAGACCCAACCTGGCCCATTGTTGCAAGAATACATCCATCGAACACAAAGGGTTATGTTGATGCCAGACCAGGGCTGTAGCCAGCCATCTATCCACTGAAGTAAGTTCTGAAGAATATTTATGCCAAACCATCAAGACTTCCTTTGAGAAATCATAAAAACCAACAAAGGTAATCGAAACTGAGAAGTCACAAAACACTCCTATCAATATTATAGAGATCTTTCAAAGCCATTTCAATATCCTTCCAACAGGCCAAATAGGAGGAAATAACCCAACAACAAAAGATCTGTAATTGTGCAGTATGTACATACCATTCAAAATTCGGTAGACCTAAGTCCCCTTTTGCCAGAGACAAAAAAGTATCAACATGTTTACCCTAGGATGTTTTCAATTCCAAACAAAACTTAAAATAAGCTTCTGCCAATCTTTTAAGTAAGCATGAGATGGGCATATTGGTAAAGATTGTAGAAAGAAAAGAACTTTTGGTAGGATTATCACACAAACAAATTCAATATAACGGATGAAAGATAATGATAAGGTAGTCTACCGTTTAAGGTCTTCCTTAATTAGTTGAGTAAGACCCTCTAAATTCACTGTGCCAATAAAGTCAAAGATGTAGGAAGCACTATCCCCAGATACTTCACAAATGATTTGGTCCACCTCACTGGGTACAACCTCCGCATCTCATCCGGGGTGGAATAATGATATGAGATAATATCAATCTTTGATTTATTTAGTTGAAATCCAGCCAACACCTCAAACTCTTCAAGACTATTTGCAACCCCCTTCAAAGAACGTGTAGGATTTGTTAGAGTTTATAGAATATAATTTGCAAAGAGGGCTATCTTCTTAATTTTTCCTCCTATTGGTACTCCATCTATATCTTCCGCCAAGTAAGTATGGGCAGCTAAAGGCTCCACATAGAGAGCAAACAAAGGAAGAGAGTGGGGACAACCTTGTTGAGTACCTCTTTGAAGTGGAAACGGAGAGGAAAGATGGCCATTAACTCTAACATCAGCACAGGATGTGAAACAGAGAGTTCTTAATAATCTAATAAACAAATCAGGAAAACCAAAAACTTGTAAATTAGCCCACAAAAAAGGCCATGAGACGTGATCGAAGGCCTTCTCTGCGTGGCCAGGACCAGAGGAATAGATCATTTATTAACATGTTCAAGCAAGAGGAGAGTTCTCCCAATATTATCTTGAACCTGTCTCCTATGGACAAATCCAGCCTGGTGCTGGTCAACCAAAAGTGGGAGAAGGCCTCAGTAGAGCCACAAAAAGAAGTAAAAACTTATAGTCAGAATTTCACATTGATTTAGGCCGATATGACTCTGCTAGTGATGGATCCTTATAGGGTTTTAAAAGTGTGTCTATGATGGCATAATTCCATGAAAAAGGTACAGATTCCACTTCCTGAACTGCCTGCATCACCCGCAAAAGTACTGGGGAAAGTTACTTCTGCAGTTTGGGCTACCTTATAAAAATCAGAAAGGAAAGCATCCATTCCTGGAGTCTATCCAGTCTTTGCCTTTTTAATTGCTTATTGGAGCTTGACCAATGTAACTGGTTGTTGCAATAAGTCTACCTTCAAGCGTGTCAACATACATGTAGGCAGTCCTGCACTTTCTGAAAAGGACCTAATCCTATCCTTGCTTAAAGATCTCCCCTAGTCTTTATATAGGGAGTGGTAATACGAACAAAAAATTCTCAAAAGGTCCTCCGTTCTATGGGACATCCACCCTGTAGCAGGGGCTTTCATTTTAAGAACTGTAGCTGACACCCAGTAAGATCTAACCCGACAGGATAAAAGCCTCACCCCTTGCCCCTTCCCCCACATAGGATCACTGCCTCAAATAAAATAAGGTCAATTCAGTTTTTTGATCTACATATTTCTGAATCGTGACTTGTATCAAATGAATCTGAGGGCAAACCCTTCTATTGTCTCTCATCAACTGCTTCTGAAGAGTACAAAGCTCCCCATAAAGCTCTTGTAACTTCTTCCCCCTCTCTTTATTCTTTGCAGAGGCATATGAAATCAACCTACCTCACAGCACTGCTTTCAATTCATCCAAATAGTGCATGGAGACAGATTTCCCTGCATTATATTTCAAATACAACTTGGTCTGATCCACCAGTTCAGCTGTTAATGAGTGATCCCTCAGATAGGTTAAATATAAATGCCAAAAGAATGGGGTTTGGGCTAAAGCCAGCTATAGGTGACTCAAAGTAGACAGTGATCCGAATGAAAGATTGGTCCAAAATCAACTGAATGGAGATCACCCACATGTTCTGTAGTAGAAAAAATAATCAATTCTAGCAGAACTCCCATGTCAGGGTGAATAAAGGACAAAGGCCTTACCCTAGGGTGTAAAAACACCACAAATCAACATACCCTAGATGCTTTAACGTACGTTTCACATATCTCGAGACCTCCAAATGTCTAAATGCTCTAGAGTTCAATGAATCCAAATCTGGATTAAGGGTCAAGTTCAAGTCCCCTCTCCACAAAAGCCTTCCCTTTAAAGATGTTGTCAGTAGCACAAAGAATTTTTGGAAAACAACCTTCCTTGTGGCTGGAGAGAAATACTTATTTACCAAGGTGACTTCCTGGCCCTCTGGCAAGCCATTCATAAGAACAAATCTACCCTCTAGATCTGATTCTACACTTTGAGGGTAAAATCTGAGACCTCTACGACATAAAATGAGAACTCCATGATGCCACCCTGAAGAGTATGAAGCATAGAACACCCTCTCAAAACTCAATTTGGGGAATGTCTCATGTTCCACAGATGTTAAATGCGTTTCTTGAAAAAAATATCAAATCCACCTTCTGCTGCTTGCAATACTGTGGCAACCCATAACGCTAATGGACTGGAGATGCCATTGACATTAAAATATATAATCTTTAGTCTACAAAACTGCCCCATATTTAAACGATTTGAACCAGCACAAAAAATTATTGCCAGGATAAGTACCAAGTAGAATAAATTAAGAGGCTCCTCCTCTACCCAACCTCTCTTCTCCAGGCTATAAGAATTGAAAAAGGTTCAGAGAAAAAATAGTCTTTGGCAGTGTAAACATAAACATACCCCTTAATATCCCTAACAGTAGAGAATTCTAACAATGACAATGCTTAAAACCGTAACTATGTTAAAACAACCTCCTTTCTCTCTAACACTAACATATTAAACATAGAACTTCTGGAGTGGGTATCTTGTTTAACGGTGCCACTGTTAAAGTAACAAAACTAGTGGAAATTGAACCTGGGAGGGCTCTTTTGTTTGATGTGGAGCAGTACGTCAGGAATCTCCGCTTCATCAACGTGTACACTACTCAGACCAAGACTGCTATGGTAGTCCTATTTCTGGGCAGAAGACCCAACTTACACATGAGGACGTTGATGGTAGTTGGTGGAGATTTTAATTGCAGTGCATCCTTAAGGGAATAGGGTGATAAGACACAGAAATTATACTTTGATTCTGTGGCCTTAAATGACATGGTTGCAACTGTGGGTTTACAAGATGGCTATGCTTAATGTTCTGGTTCACAAAATCTCACCTTTACCAAAGGTACTCTATCATCAAGAATTAATTTCCTGTTTGTTTCTGCTGTTCTTGAGGTGAACCGAGCAAGGACTATTGTAGTGGAAACTGCAGACCGTCTGGCAGCAGTATGCCACTGCCATACAAGGCCCAACCACCCTGGGGCTCTCAAGCTTTGGAGACTGAATACTAGTATACTGGAGAAGGAGGATATATAAGTGAAATGGAGGGAGTTGTGCAGGGCAAGATGCATAGTAAGAGCTGCATATGATGACATTACACAGTAGTGGGAGGACTCCAAGAAAGATTTTAAAGATTTTCAGAAATTAGGACAGCACGATAATACTGATAAGTATTGCAAATACTTAGGCATGCAATCTTGTTTGCATAAACTAATTTCTCATATACAAGAGGATAGCATAGATTTAATGGAGCAAATTGGTCTCTTGATAGAAGAGATGAAATAATTCCAATGGGGCCTATTCATGAACATCTGTGGTGGCTACACGCTGCCTAAGTCAGACATGTGGCAGCATGACTCACCCCTGCCTACTGTGCCCTCTGACCCATTACTGAAAGTGATACACCCCCCAACACACCCGATCCCCGGCCAATCACAGAGCTCCATGTGGGGGCACGCTGAGGGCAGTGCAGGATGAGCCAGCACTCCATGGCATGCGCGACCTCATGGAGTGCTGTGTGGGAACTTCTGACTCTGCGTCTGGGAGGCAACTGTAAACCACCGGGGCCAGTTACATGCTCCATGGGGAGGCTATCTCTGGAGGCGGCAGACTTGACGGGGGGCATTGACCCCCCCCGACAATGCTGTCCCTGCCGTCAAGGCACTGCTGAAGGCCGAGGTTGGGTGGACAGGATAGACCTCCTCCTCAGCTCAGTCAGTGCACTGTGCGCCAGCAGGCAACATGGCACCCATACCGCACAAGGGATCCACTGTGGGTCCCTGCTTTGGTAGACAATTGGCTGCCCACCAGGATCCACCACTCCACACCTATCTGCACCCAAAGACCTGCATGCTGAGGGGGCGTGGCCACATAAGGGAGCCAGGCAGGGGCTGGTGTTCATGAATGCGGTCCCCACACGGATATCCCTTAGGTGCGGAGCTGTGTGCCCCGATACGCCTCGTGCATGCGTTTTTGTGAATAGGCTCCAATATGAGAGAACAACATCCTTAGAACTGGAAATGAAATATCAGACACAAGGTCATTCGCAACATTTAGATACATTTTCTGGATGCAGGGACTGAGTGAACCACAGAATAATTATCAGCCTTCTAAGCCCAGAGAAAAATCAGGTGGTCATATCAGAGAGTGATATCATGAAGGTAGTTTATAACCATGCCAGTAACACTTTTGGCACTCCAGTGGTGAAAGAATGGAATAATTCCACTGTGGCTAAATTACAGATTCCATCTATTCATGAGCAAATGCAAGCACAGCTGACACAGGCCATCTCTTTAACAGAAGTGGAACAAATGATAAATCAATTGGTAACAACACAGCTCCAGATAGTAATTGACTGCTCACTGAATTTTATAAAATGATTTGGGTCCCATTTTAGAAGCAATACTGAATTATATTTTGGAAACAGGAAATCTAACCACCACTATGCAAACTGCTCTGTTGATTGACATGTCCAAAGCAGGAGATAAGGCAGACATTAGAAACTGGAGGCCTTTAAGTGTTCTGAATACAGATCAAAAGATTCTGTCTAAGATCAGGATAAGGCCTTCAATCGAGTACCACATACATACCTGTTTAAGGTATTGGGCCTGTATAGGATCCCGATTATTTTATAAAATGAATTTGAATGCTACATAAAGAGCCCTCTGTGCTGATCCATGGACTGGGTCAGCATGTAGAGAATCTGCAGTGCCTCCATGTCTGCGCTGCTGCTGGTGGTGGCATCCTGGGGGCATGTATCCATTATGGCTGGGTGTTACCCAGGATAAAAGTGTACTTCTCATGCGCCCAGCACTCCACACTCTGTGAATGGTGTGGAGTGTGGGCAATACTCCCAACACAGCTCCCAGCCCACCCCAACCACGTTGCCCTCTGTGCGGTCTGGCAGTGGAGCTACATGCCCCATAGTAGAATCCCACAAGTGGCACAATGGACATGGAGTGGCTACACCACAGATACACAGTGCATAACCACTCTGCACCATGGTGCATAGGGCCAATATTATTAAATATACGCATACAAATCAATGTTTTCATAGCTGACAGAAGTGCATAATACTGACATAAATAGCAGGTTGTATACATATTGCACAGTGCAAAGCAGTTTAATATAAGGACAAAGGACCTCCTGCGCAAACACTGAGGCAAAGGTTACAAAGGGCATTTGGCTGGGAAGCCAAGTTTCAAGAAAATACAAATTCACAATGCCCACACAATGCAAAGCATCATGGGCTGCATATACAAATCACCACAGAATGTTGTGCGGTTCAACTTTAAGCAGAATTGCATGGTGCCAAAAGGCCTCTCACACAGTTTGCAAAGGGTGCTAACAGATTACATAGACACATGTTTACGTCCTACCAGGACTCCCAGCCAAATGCCCTTTGGGGTAACCCTTGCCTCAGTGTTTTGCACAGAGGTTCTTTGTCTTTAAATATTTCTTTATTTTAATGGGTTCACCACAATATAACCCAGACAGACTGTCTTAGGGTAGCTGGTTCATTCCACTGGGGTGTCAAACAGACGAGGCATACTGATGAGTCCTGGTAGGATGAAACATGTGTCTATGTCATCTGTTAGCACCCCTTGCAAACTGTGTGAGAGGCCTTTCGGCACCATGCAATTCTGCTTAAAGTTGAACCAGCACAACATTCTGTGGTGATTTGCATATGCAGCCCATGATGCTTTGTATTGTGTGGGCATGTGTGATTTTGTATTTTCTTGAAACTTGGCTTCCCAGCCAAATGCTCTTTGGGGTAACCCTTGCCTCAGTGTTTGCGCACAGAGGTTCTTTGTCTTTTAAATAGTTTTTTATTTTAATGGGTTCACCACAATATAACCCAGACAGACCGTCTTAGGGTGCCTGGTTCATTCCACTGGGGTGTCAAACAGACGAGGCATACTGATGAGTCCTGGTAGGATGAAACATGTGTCTATGTCATCTGTTAGCACCCTTGCAAACTGTGTGAGAGGCCTTTCCGCACCATGAAATTCTGCTTAAAGTTGAACTAACACAACATTCTGTGGTGATTTGCATATGCAGCCCATGATGCTTTGCATTGTGTGGGCATGTGTGATTTTGTATTTTCTTTAATATAAAGGATGCACCTATCTTTTCAATTATACTGCTAGTATTGTTTTCTTTATTTTATTAATAGCGTGAAAAAAACTTGGCTAATCTATCCAGTGTCCAAGCATCTTCAGTATGCAATAAAATATTTGGAAATGTTATTTTGTCTACTTGGTATATATTATCTATAAAGGAACCTAGAAAATACAGCCTTTGCTTCATATACCATCTACAATTCCACAGAACATGCATTAGATCTTCCCTTTCCCTGTAGCCACAGCCACAATCACTTGACTGTATTCCTGTTTTTTTTTATATCGAAATACTAGCACATTACTGTGAAATTGCTCCACTTTATAGTTAACAAAGATCAGTCTAAACTTAGGGTCTGTTATAATATCCAGGTATGGTTTATAACCATGATAATAGTTGTTCGATGAAAACCAGTTGTAATAATGTGATTCAGCAACAGATTTCAAGTCCAGTCTATTCCAATATCTGAACATCTTATTTGTTACATATTTTTATATTTTAGGCTCAGTGTTATTCCTTGTCCAACAGCCCATTTGAGATAAATCAATTTATGCATCTCTAATAAGGAACTTATGGTATTATACCTATACCCAGTCTTGTACCCTAAGTTATGCCAAAGTTCATTTTCCTTTAAACATTGATTAGCTATCATGCAGTCATTTAGTCTTGTACACTTGATTCAGTAGTTACGTTTTCTACTTTCAGTTACTGCACTAATATTTGTAAGTCCCAATTCGGACCTCAAATTAGCTGCAGGGCATGAGTAACAAGGGCCAGCGGTCCTTATCTGCCATCAAAGTCTATGTTTCTATGTTACTCTTAGTATATTTCAAAGGGTTTTATATAACAGGGACATCAATCTGTTCATATTTTTAGTTCCCATATATCAGATCTGTATAAGAGCTGTGCTTCAAATTTCACTTTTACCACTTGCACTAATTATTTTATTGTCGTTCCTCCATATTTGAAGTTAAATCTAATCAAACCTGCTATTGTCTTTTTCAATCTCTCTAATAGCATCTCCATATGCGAGGTCCAGAGACAGTTTTCTTGGACTACTACTCCTAGATATAAGTAATTTGGTACAACTTCAATTCTCCAGGTACCTATGCACTAGTTGCCATCTGTTTTCTTTCCCCCAAATATCAAAGCCTTCGATTTGTTCATGTTAATCTTTAATTTTAACTCATTCGACTTTTCACAGATGAAATTTAGTTTATTCTGTAAGCCCATGAAGGGGAGTCAGACAAGGCTGTCCCCTGATTCCTTCTTTATACATATTTTCTTTAGAGCCCCTAGTCTGGTAAATTCAACAAAATCCAAACATAAAGGTCATCTAGTAGAAGTGTTCAAAAAAAAACTGCCACAGGCGGAATTTTCACAAAAGGTGGACTTTCGCTTCCGTGAAAGTGCGGAAATCAAATTAGCAAATTTCATGGAAATTCTGATTTAAAACGGTGGAAAAAAAATATATAAACTGTGAAGTATTCTATTAAACTGCGGAGGAAAAGGTCTGCAGAACTGATCACTGAACTGCTGAATAACTACATGTGTTGAAGGAATAATTCATTAAACTACGGAAAATTAAATTCCTCAGAACTGTTATTCCGCAGTTCATGTGTATTATTCTACAGTTCAGCCCAAGAATCCCGAGAAACAGGGCAAAAATCTACCAAATACATTCAGAAGATTCTGATCTCGTCAATGGCAGAAGTTTAGAAAATTCTGCAAAATTTTCCAAATATTTGTGAAAGTTCCATGAAAGTGGAATTTGCAACTTTCGCCCACCTTTAGCATCAAGGTGGCTCCTGTTTATTCCTGAAATTAAGGCATTGGCTAATGCTGACAAATTGTGTATTATTATACAGGATCATTACTCAGGTCTACATATACAGCAGACATTGGAATTGTTTTCCATTACAGTGGGAGCCAAAATAAATTATAGTAAGTGCTCTGGTATTAAATTGTGGCACCAGCTGAGTTGTACTGTCACAACTATAATGGCAGACATTTAGGTTAACAGGAACCAGTAAAAGTCCTGGAGATTCACTTTCAGCCTAATAACTTAGTGACAGAGAATGGGACCCAGTGTATTGTTATGGTGGAAAGAAAACTGGCATTTTGGAGAAACAGATCATTGTCAAAATGAAAAAGGGTGTTCCTGATTTACAGAGTACTGCTGCCATTCTTTTTGTATATTAGAAACATAGACTTTGACAGCAGATAAGGACCTCTTGGCCCACCCAGTCTACCCATTTCCCTACATACTGGATAAGCTGCAGATTCTAGTTAACCAACAGCCTACTTCCTGCAAACCCCCACTATAATTGCCTTATGTCTGTCCCATGCATGTTTGAATTCCCCCAACGTTTTAGACCCAACAACCTCCTCAGGAAGGCAGTTCCACGTATCCACCACTCTCTCTGTGAAAAAAAAATTCCTCACATTACCCCTGAGCCGTTCCCCCTCTATCTTTAAATTGTGTCCCCTTGTTCTTACACATTTCTTTTTCTGAAAGATGCTACCCTCCTGGACTTTGTTGATTCCCTTCAGGTACTTGAACGTTTCTATCATATGCCCCCTGTCCCTCATTACTTTGCACTTCTTTGCATTGAATCTAGTTGCCATATGTCTGACCATTCCTCCAACCTTGCCAAGTCCCTTCTCATCCTTTCTACCCCCCCTTGTGTATCAACTCTGTTACAGATCTTTGTATCATCTGCAAAGAGGCATACCTTTCCCTCCAGACCCTCTGCAATGTCACCTATAAAGATGTTAAAGAGGACTGGACCCAGTACTGAGCCCTGAGGTACTCCACTAGTGACCCCCCTTTCTTCAGAATGTGTTCCACTCACTATTACCTTCTATGTCCTGTTGTGCAGCCAGTTTGCAACCCAGGCTACTATCCTGGGACCCAATCCCAGGCTGGCTAACTTAATTATTAATCTTTTGTGTGGGACTGTGTCAAATGCCTTGCTAAAGTCTAGGTAGGCCATATCCACAGCCCCTCCTGGTCTATTACTTTGGTCACCCAGTCAAAGAAATCGATTAGATTCATCTGACATGACCTTCCTGCTGTAAATCCATGCTGCTTTTGGTCCTGTGCCCCGCTGACCTCTAGGTACTCAACAATTCTTTCTTTCAGAAGTGATTCCATCATTTTCCCTACCACTGAGGTCAAACTTACAGGTCTGTAGTTTCCTGCTTCTGCCTGGCTCCCACTTTTGTGAAGGGAATCACATCTGCCCTCCTCCTGTCCTCAGGTACCACCCCATCCTGCCATGATTTGTTAAAAAGTGTGGTCAGTGGTGTCACTAGGTCCTCCCTTAGTTCTTTTAGGATTCTGGGGTGAATCCATCAGGCCCATTGCTTGGCCCTACCTTGAGTTTTAAGAGTTCTTTCAAGACTCTTTCTTCTGTAAATGGACTGGTGTCAACCCCTACCCAGAGTGCTTCTATTGTCTGGTTTAGGTAACTTCTCCTCATCTTCTTTTGAATACTGAGCAAAAGTATTCATTCAGTATCTCTGCCTTTTCACTGTCTCCCTCTGTCCACCTCCCTCCCTTATTAATCTTCACTATTCCTCCCTTAATCTTTCTATGCTCCTAGTGTACCTATAAAGGTTTTATCCCCCTTCTTAACTGAATTGGCTATTTTTTCCTCAGTTTGGGCTTTTGCTATTCTGACTGCCTTCCCCACTTCTTCCTGCTTTAATTGATACAGTTCCCTGTTGTGCTCCTTCTGTGATGCCTTATACTTTTTGAATGCAGCCTTTTTCTCCTTAACCTTCCCTGCCACCTCTTTTGAGAACCATAGTGGTTTTTTACTCTGCTTTGTTTTCTTTATCTGTTTCACACAAAGGCTTGTTGCTTCTATGATGGCAGTTTTGATTTTTCTCCATTGTTCTTCCACCCCTCCTTTTTGGCCATTTGCTAGTGTATTCCTCAGGTATTCACCCATTTTGCCAACGTCAGCCCTTCTAAAGCCCAGTATGCTTGTTTTTGTATGGCTTGTCTCCATGGTTGTGCTTATTGTGAAGCACACTGTGCAGTGGTCGCTTGTTCCCAGATGTCTACTGACTTCTAAATTTGTGATCCTCTCTCCATTTGAGTACCAGGTCTAATTTCCTCCCAAGTGGGTTCCAACACTAGCTGTCTAAGGCCTGCCCCTGCAGGGCATCGAGAATGACCCTGCTCTTGGATGTGGCTGTAGTACATGTCATCCAGTTAACATCTGGCATATTCAGGTCCCCCATCAACAGTATCTCCCCTTTTTCAGCCATTTTGAGAATGTCCTCTATCATTTTCTTGTCTACTTCCTCCCCTTGAAATGGGGGTCTGTATACAACCCCTATGCAGATTGTGATGCCATTCCCTGTCTCCAAGGTGACCCAGAGTGCCTCTTGTCCTCCCCTTTTACTTTTTAGTTATGTAGCTTTGATCCCTTCCCTTATGTATAGAGCTACTCCACCTAATCTTTTCGCCTCCCTGTCCCTTCTGTAGACTGTGTACCCCGGTATGTTGACATCCCAGTCATGGTTCCCCATGTACCATGTTTCTGTGACTGCCTCAATATCCAATTTTTCATCTTCCATCAAGGCTACTAGCTCAGGAAACTTGTTTCCCAGACTATGGGCCTTGGTACTCATTGCCCTCCATTTATTGTTGGCTTTATCCTTTTTTCACCCATGCCTGCTCTTTTTGTCCTTGTCTATTTTTCTATTTACCCCTGTCCTGCCCTCTGTTGAGCACTGTACCTCAGTGTTTACCTTACTACCCATCATGTTTTGTGGGGGGGGGGGCTTGAAATTTCCTGCCTTTTATTAGCACCTCCCCCCATGGCTAGTTTAAAAGCTTGCCAAGGAAGCATTTAAACCTGTCACTTAGGATCTTGGTTCCCTTCATGGACAGATGCAGACCATCATGCCAGTATAGACCATCATCTCTCCAGGTGTACCGCCAGTCTCCAATGAAGCCAAAGTCCTGTGCTCTGCACCAGTTTTGCAACCATTCATTAAACTGCATGGTGTGTAGTAGCCTAGCCTCACCCCTGCCATGGACTGGCAGCACCTCTGAGAAGGTAACCATGCTTGCTACCTGTCTGAGGCCCCTCCCCAACTCCACAACTTCATCCTACACTGCACTGATCCCATGCCTAGCTAGGTCATTTGTCCAAAGGTGGAGCATGATATCTAGTTCCCTCTCCTGTGATGCTGCTTCTGCAATTCTGAGGATTCATTTCTTGTCCCTCAAAGCCATGGCACCAGGCAGGCACCTTACTTCTCTCTCCTCTCCTTTCCCCAGGTCTACCCCTCTAACAATTGAGTCCCCTATCAGAAGCTGTTTCCTTCCCCTGTGGTGTCCCTTGCCACCCTTCTGTGGGTCTCCCTTTTGGGTATCCTCAGCATTCTTCTTGGTCTCCACTGAGGGTGCCATCATAGAGGAACCTTGCTCTGCCAGATTGGCATATGGTTTGTGTAGAGGTACAACTAGGGGGCTTCGCCTCTGTTCCACCACCCACACCCTCCCAGAACCCACTGTGGTCCAACTGCTCTTCATACTTGGCAGCCTCTGTGGCAGTGGTGCTCTTTGGGTGGGAGAGGCCTCCTTAGTCCTTGCCAGTTCAGCCTGTAGGTGAGCAACCTCCTCCCTCAGAGCTGACATTTGCCTGCAGATAGGACAGCAATGCAGTTTCCAGAATGTCTCCCGGAAAACTGCTGCCCCACAGCCAGCGATTGCACCACTCCCACATGTCTCTCTCCTTATAATATACAATATGAAATATATATAAATATATATTTTTTTCTTCCTTTTGTGGTGTGTACTTACCCTTTATCAACTGTGCTGGGTTATTAAGAATATGACAGTTCTGCCCCAAGACCTGTTGAGGAAGTGATGTCAGAACCTTGGCTATAAAGGAAATGTCACGCCTGGGGGTGTGTGGGAGAAGGGTGGGTGGGTAGTTCACAACCACTGGTGACTGTTAGAAACAATCAAATACACCACTGCTCCACCACCCTGGTGAGTACTGCTCTTTATAGTAATTCAGCTAACCTCCAGTAACTGATTTGTCAACTATTTAAAAGTAATTTGATGCAAACTGTTACAGAATACTAGTAGACAGTCCAATTACCCACAAAGGAAAATCAAATATGCTGTTATTTCAACCCTTCTGAAGTTGCTCACAAGATAAACAGTTTTGAAAAACCCCTTCCTGATTTAAAAACGAAAATAATTAAACACAAAGCAATACCAATGTAAGACTTTAAAGTAAGGAAAACTTCCCTCAGATGTAAGTAAGAGAGATTTGTTGCAGATTTCTAGTCCAATATAATATATCCCATGCAGCTTCTCAGTTGTTTCAAAGCACACCCTGTTACACAACTTGAAGAGATGGGCTTCTGTCTGAAACAGGATCACACCAGTAGTTTATAGTAATTGATCAACTCTTTTGGATTTGACAAGAATCCCTTTTTATTACAGTGGAGCCCTCTTATGTGCACACCCTCGGGATAAAGTTTTTTGTTCACTTAAGTGGGCTGTGCATTTAACCAGAAAATCACTTCCAGGCACATTTCACTGTTTCTGTAATGAATTCTATTAAATACCGGGTGCACAAGTTAAAGTGACATTACTGCACAGTCCTACGGCACAGTACTACTTGAAAAAAATCAGTAATCTTCTGCTTTGTGTGTTTCAGTGTAGGATTCAAAATTAAACAGAAGGCTAAAGTCAGTCTTTTCTTTTGACAAAACAAATTGTCTTACTGTGACCATGCTAGACAGCACTGCAGCTAGAGTTACTGTGACCAATTAAGATGTTAAGGTGTATTGTTTAAGGTGGTACAAGTACAAACTGTGCACTTAAAAACTTGATTGGACTGAAAATCAATAGGAAAAGTAAAAAAAAAATGTGCATTTAACTGAAATGTGCACATACATGTAATGCACTTAAGAGGTTAATTTAACATTGGATGAATAGGAAAACAATTGGGATATGGAAAACATTTGTATTTAAGCAGGATGTGCACTTATCTGATGTGCACTTAAGTGGGCTCCACTGTACTACAATATGCATGCTGTAGTGCTATGACTTAGGAGAGTAGGAGAGTAGGAGTATGGAAGTACATGAACGGATACCTACAGTGTATCCTTCCACCAGTGGAGGTGAAGCATATGTGGCCAGTGCTGTTTCTTGGTTCTCCCAACACCCCTTCCCTCCGTGGTTGCGCTATTTTGTTGCTACTCATCACTTCCAGTTCACTTCTGGTTCCCCATTGTAGTGGAAAAGGAAAAAAAAGATCCATGTCTGCCCAATTGTTGTCCCCTTATCTTAATGTTTCTCTGGTGTCTAGTGGCCTCCCCCCACCATCTGATCCCTGTCCCCTTATCGTAATGTTTTCCCTGGTGTCTACTGGCACCTTTACCCTATGATCCCCGTTCCTTTATCTTCATGTTTCCCTGGTGTCTAGTGGCACCCCCTCCCTCCCTCAATTTCTTTAATTAAGCTGTAAAAAAAAATGGTCCCTCACCAATCTGACTCCCTGGTGTCTAGTGGCTTCCACATCCTCCAATCCCACTCCCCTTATCCTAATTTTTTCCCTGGTGTCTAGATGCACCCCTCTCCCTCTGATCCCTGTTCCATTATTTTTAATGTTTCCTTGGTGTCTAGTGGTGCCCCCCCACCCTCCAATCACCGTTCCATTATTTTCGTGTTTCACTGGTGTCTTGTGGTGCCCCCCCCACCCTCCAATTGCCATCCCATAGCTGAAGGTGTTTTATTTTATTTTAATTAAATCTATAAAAAGAAAACCATCCTTTGCCGACCTGACCCCTGCCACCCTGATCTCCCACTCAGGAGTCACCAACCCACACCCCCAGTACACCCCCACACACCCTCACTCACTTGAGCTGGTTGCACTGCAAAGATCCACTGTGCAAGGGAAAGACACATCTCCGTGCTGGAACCAGCAACTGTTATCTGAGAAACTAAGGTATGTGTGGTTCAGGGAAAAGAGAAAGTGTAAGGAACATATTGTGAGGATAAAGCGGGGAGCGGATTAGGTGTAAAAGGGGGAGGAGCAAGCGGAAATTCTAAATGAGCACTATTGCTCCATTTTCACAAAGGAGAGAGATGGTCCACTACCAGCATGGGCTGGGGGTGGGAGGAGGAGGTGATGGACAAAGTGATCACAGGGACTTTGACTACCAATATGTTTGCATATTTTCACACCAAATTTTCAACATGGCCTTCGTGGGACCCCACCTCATTATCAGTGGTGGTGGAATTATGCAAATCAGGCCCAGAGGTGTTTTTTTATGGTCACAAGGTGAAGATATTAATGTTTTTACTTGCCTTGCTCATTAGGTGTTGTAATAGCATAGCTATGTTGAAAATTTGGGGCAAATATATTTAAAAATGACAAATTTATGAGCATACATTGAATTTTTGCAACACATGCTCACTACTTTGATGATCTTCACTATTTTGACCCCAAATTTTCAAAATAGCCATTTCTTCACATCTTTTCATGAATGTGATAACTGTAATTTTTCAAATCCTAGCCAAAATATGTTTTCTCACCTATGACATGGAATGACATTGCTGCTACCCAAAATCACCTTTTAGACAGGTTTTGAAAACGTTTTCTACCCTCATTTATGAGGTAAGGTCATAAGAAGAATATGTTGAAAATTTGGGGTAAAAATATTTTAAAATGGCAAAGTTATGAGCATACTTTGACATTTTGCAACACACTCTCATAACTTTGGTAATGTTCACTATTTTGACCCCATATTTTTAACATAGCCATTTTTTTACATCACTTCAAAAACATGACAACTGTCATTTTCCACATCTCGACCGAAATGTGTTTTTGCACCTATGGCGTGGAATGGCACTGTCGCTACATGAAATCATCCTTCAGGCAGGTTTTGAAAATTTTCTCCACCCTTGTTCATGAGGTGGGTTCATAAGAAGCCTATGTTGAAAATTTGGGATAAAAATATTACAAAATAACAACAACATAGGAGCAAGCCTAGACAGAACAAGCATTTGTCAATGCCGAATGTTTTCTTGCAGGTACTAGCATTGGAAATGCAGGAGTTAGACAGATGAAGAGTAGGAATGGCAGTGAAGTATTGAACTTCATGCCAACCCCACCTCCAACCTTCAGAGATGGACAGGCATTGGAGTATGCATTCGGGTTGTCGCCCATAACATTCATGCCATTTCACCTCACCCTATCCTGCAGACACCGACAAGTGTTGAGGTGTGCCTTGGGGTGCTTGGCTTTTTAGTCACCCCACTCCATAAGGACATACGCTGAAATGGGTGCAATATAGGAGAATGGGGTGAACTCTGAGGCTGAAGAGTCCAAGGCACACCTCAATGCCTGTCACTGGCTGCAGGGTGGGGGTGGAATGGCATGAGCATTACAGTCTTCAATCCAAAGGCACACACCTGATGCCTGTCAATCTGTACAGGGTGGGACATTATGGTTAGAAATCCTAATGCTTTGGGTGTTTGTTGGTATTTGCACTAAAAATTTTCAACATAGCCTTTTTGTGACCCCCACTTCATGAAAGTGTAACCCCCTTGTTCCCAGGGGTCACTAGAATTCCACTTAGAATCAGTGGCATGCAGGGAGAGGCAGCTTGTGAGATGCCAGTTAAATGGGTTTCACACTGTCACACTCTGTTTTCAGTTTCTGCTGAGCTGGAGTGATGATGTCACCTTAGAATTCTCACAGCAGCATAAGCCACAATGGAATGCTAGCTGCAAGGGTTAGCAGTAGAACATTGGGAGATTCAAGTCAGTCTTCAGGGACTAGTCTGTGTGGAGACTCAGGAGAGTGAGGAGTGCTGCAGAGTGCAGCTCATCAGAGCCTAGCTCTGATATAGAGCTACCTCAGAAGAAGGGGTTGTGTGTTCTCACCCTAGAGAGGAACACAGAATATCTGTAGAAGGAAGTGGTAGAGACCGTTCCTAGAAGTTGCTCCAGTACCCCATCCCCGGAGGGATGGGAGGAATTCCAGGAATTCAGGGGCAATCCTCTGGTCCAGCCTGGAGAGGGAGATGCTGCCTGAGAGTCATTTTGTTTTGTGAGTACTAGAGATTGCATTGTGGGAAAAAAGCCCTGGGGCACCTGCATACCATGGTGAGTTCTTCACTGATAAGAGACTTTGTTCACTGAGATAGTGTTTTAAGTAAAAGTGTTTGCCTACTGTGGGGTCAAAGAGAGACTTTCCAAGTACAGAACTTTTAAACTGTGTATGACTTGAAAGCATCTGTAACAGTGGGGGTCTAGGATAAAGACAGCCACCTACAGAACTTTTAAAGTCAGGACACCACCAGTGAAAAGTAGAACGTTAAATGTGACAAACATTTCAAGACAACATCTACAAACAGTGTTTCAGAGAAAGGTGTTGTAACCAAATGAATGACTGAGTATAGATTTGGGAGCAAAAGGTGGGAGACTCCCCATCTGGAGTAACCAGGTTTACCTCTCCAGGTTCAATTTGGGCACCTACGTTTTCTCTTGATGCATTTGGCCAATGCCTGAGGAAAGTACCAAGATGTGGGATGTTGAATTTTCCCTGAGAGCAGGAAAGTGCTCGTGGGTGGTTTAGGGAGCCACCATCAACCTCCATGCAATATGGAAAAGTGTCCTAGTACTGGGGTGCCATGTCAAGGAAAAGAAGAGAAATGTACCAGTTTGGGCTGTGTATGCCCAGATCTGTTCAGAACCTGAGGGTCCATAGTGAGGAAGTGTGCTCTGTACCTCAGTAATCTGCATTACCAGTGAGAGTAGCCTTATGGGGGTCCGTCTTTGCTTTGTTATTCTCTGTGTTACATGAATAAAAGCCACACTCTAGAATCCCAACCTGGTTTGGACATTACAGTTAATGCTTCCAGTCTCTGGATTTACTTGGGTGCCCCCGACCTGAAGTACACACCTAGCATAATGCTGAGCAAATGCTTTCTCCCAGGGACCCATGTTGAAGTCATGCTAAATGGTCCTCCCAGGTGTGAGCCAGTTAGTTGCCACACTTGGTTTGCCTGTCTAAGAATGGCAGACTCTGTAGTAGAAGTAATGGGTCCACAGAGTTTTGTGAGATATTTGTAGTGACTACCCCCATCCCTCTCTGTGGCACCTAGATATGACAGGAGCATCCCTACTAGTAGAAACAAGAGGGGGGGGGCGATGGGGGGAGGTTACAAAATGGAGGCATTGCTGGGATTTATTTGGATTTTGGGTTAAAACAAGAAATGTTAACTCAGGTTGTGGCTAGCGTTTTGTCTGTCTGGCAGTTGGTGGCCCCAAAAATGTGAAGCATAAGGGACTTGCTAGAGAAGTGCCATCCATATGTGCCGCTGTGTGCCTGCTGTTCATGTGCTACTGTGATTGTGCCAACATTTACCAAGCAGCTGTAAAGCCAAGACCTTTCCTGTTGTGTGTTAAAGTTTTGGTCTTAAAGCACCCATACCTCTGTGCAGCTCTATCTTATTGCCAGTTGCCACACTTGGTTTGCCTGTCTAAGAATGGCAGGCTCCGTAGTAGAAGTAATGGGTCCACAGAGTTTTGTGAGATATTTGTAGTGACTACCCCAACCCTTTCAGTGGCACCTAGATGTGAGAGGAGCAGCCCTACTAGTAGAAACAAGGGGGGCCAGTGGGGGGGTTACAAAAGCATTTGGGACCTCGTCTCATGAACAGCAGCACTGTAAGTTTGTCAATGTGTCCCGAACTTTAAGTTCCCACAGCGACCGTGCCACTGTGCCCCAGATGTATGAAAACATAGATAGGGCAGGATGTGAAGAATGACAGTTGAACCATTCATAGGGAGATGTGAAGAGATGGCAATGTTGAAAATCGGTAGTGAAAATATTAAAAATGCTAGAACTTCCGAGTGTAAGTGGAAACTGCACAACGTATGCGTGTAACACAGTCATTTAGTGGAATTATTTCACTAAATTTTCAACATAGGCATTTTGTGACCTCTGCTCATGAACACTGTCAGTAAGATTTTCTTAATCTGTCCCGAACACTGATTTCCCAGAGTAATCGCGCAATTCTGTGCCAGATGTGTAAATGCATATTTCGGGCAGGATGTAAAAAATGACAGCTGTACTGTTCATAAGGAGGTCTGAAAAAATGCTGGAATGCAATGTTGGGAATCTGGAGTGAAAGTACTACAAATCTGCAAAGTTACGAGGGTGCGTGGAAACTGCACAACGCATGCTTGTAACACAATTATTTTATGGACATTTGTCATCAAATTTTCAACATAGGCATTTTAGGACCTCTGCTCATGAACAGAGTCACTCTGATTTTACGTATGAACATACAAACATACGAATCTGCCAGTAGAACAGACCAATTGGTCTAGCTAAATCTGCCTGAGTGTGCAGCTTGCACCCTAGATTACAGCTGCCCCAGCCTCCTCCCCCTCAGTTCCTCCCCCGCTTGTCTCAGCCCCTGCTCCCCTGACTCTTCCTCTTGCATTATCCCAGTCTTCCTTAAAGCTATTGACTGTCTTACATGTTACCACTGCCTCTGGCAATGCATTCCAACTAGACACCACCCTCTCAGTGAAGTAGTGCCTCCTCATTTCTCTCTAAAAACGTCACCCTTCCAACCTTAGTTCGTTCCCCCTTGTCTCTCTTCCACTCCTCAGTTTAAACACCACCTTAGTGCTAGGTTTATTTACTCCCCTCAGGTATTTAAACACTTCAGTCATATCCCCCCATCCCGCCTCTCCTCCAGTGTGTACATGTTCAGCTCATTCAGCCTAACTTCATATTCCTTTTCTTCCATCCCCTTTAACATTTTTGTTGAACTCCTTTGCACCCCCTCCAATAACTTTATATCTCTCCTCAGGTATGGCCTCCAGTATTGCACACAGTACTCCAGGTGCGGTCTGACCAATGATCTGTAGAGAGATAGGATCACATCCCTGTGTTTGGATGAGAACCCCATTGCGATGCACCCCAGCATCCTATTTGCCTTTGCTGCTGCTCTCCTACACTGGGTTGAATTGTTCATGCTCCCAGTTACCAACACCCCTAGGTCCTTCTTCTCCTCCTCCTCTGTGATCCCCAACCTCACCCCCCAACCAATAGTCCCTCTTCTGGTTCTTAGGCCTGAAGTGCATCACCTTACACCTGTTTGCACTGAATCCTAGCTGCCACTCCACCCACCATGTCTCTACTTTGTTAGGACCCCTGCAGTTTTCCCATTCATCCTCTTTGTCCACCACTGTCCCAATTTGGTATAATCTGTGAACAGACTAACCCTGCTCCCACTCTATGTGCCATACCAGAGATGAAGAGCCCAAATAGCACCAGGCCCAGCACTGACCCCTGCAGCACCCTGTTTGTCACTGCTTTAGGTGGCGAGAGCTCCCCCTCACCACCAACCTCTGCACCCTTCCCTGTAACCAGGTCTCTATCCATTTAGTCAGCTTTTTTCCCACCCTCACTGCCATCAACTTCCACCCGGTCTCCCATGAGGCACTGTATCAAAGGCCTTACTGAAGTCCAAGTACAGGACATGTACTGCATGGCTCCTGTCCAACTCCCTTGTCACCCAGTCATAATACTCTATTAGGCTGGTTTGAGAAGACCTCCCTGAGATTAACCCATGTTGTTGCCCATCTTGGAGGCCATTACTCTCTAGGAATGCCACCAGCCTCTGCTTCAGTATCGCCTCCATAAGTTTACCCACTATGGATGTGAGACTGACTGTCCAGTAATTTCCTGGCTTCTCCTTAGGTCCACTCTTGTGTATGGGAACCACATGGGATACCCTCCAGTCCTGGGGCACATACCACATTTCCAGGGAGGTGTTGAACAGATCTGCCAGTGGCTCAGCCAACAGCCCTGCCATCTCCCTCAGCACCCTGGGGTGGATGCCATCTGGACCTGGTGCCTTGTCCACCCTTACTGCCCTCAGTCCCTCCAGCACCCTAGTCCCTGTGATCACTTTGTCTGTTATCTCCTCCCCCCAACCCCAGCCCATGCTGGTAGTGGACCATCCCTTTCCTTAGTGAAAACGGAGCAGAAGTGCTCATTTAGAATTTCCGCTTGCTCCTCCCCCTTTTCCACCTAATCTGCTCCCCGCTTTATCCTCACAATATGTTCCTTGCACTTTCTCTTTTCCCTGACATACCTTAAAAAGTCCTTTTCTCTCCCTTTATGCCCTGTGCTAACCTTAATTCCCTGGAGGCCTTAGCTTTTTTCACCTTCCTGGCCACCTCTCTTGACCAACTCCTGTAAGCCTCCTTATCCTCTCCCTTCTCTGTTCTCCCGTACTTCCAGTATGCAGTCCTCTATGCCCTCACCCCTTGCAGCACTTCCTTGTTCAGCCAGCATGGTTTCTTGGCTCTGCTCTTCTTATTCCTGGCCCTGGTGCAGGCTGCTGTGGCCTCAGTTAGCCCAGTCTTTATGACTCCCCACTTTTGTCCTGCATTCGTCCCTAGCCTTATATCCTGGAGTCTCCCTCGCAGTACTGCTCCCATCCTCCCAAAGTCCACCCTACTAAAGTCCACCACCTTAGTGCCTGTGCCTCCTGTCTCCCTGCCCAGTGCGAGAATGAGCCACACTGTTTGGTGGTCACTACCCACTAGTGGGTCCTCCACCCTTACCTCCCTCACTGCCTCCCCATTTGCCAGTACTAGGCCTAGAGTGCCACTAAGCCTTGTAGACCCACTTACCAATTGCATCAGAAGGCCGTCCTGGAATGCATCAATGAGCACCTGCTCCCTGGTACTGCTAGTGGCCAGGGTGCTCCAGTCAACCTTGGTAGGTTAAAATCCCCCACTATCACCACACTTCCCCTTCCACAGACCCTCCTTATCTGCTCTGCCAGCTCCCCATCCAGTTACCCAGATTTGGCTGGTGGTCTGTACGCCACTCCCAGCCTCAGCTTTCTGCCCTTGGAGTCCAGGAGTTGCACCCAAAGCGCCTCTGTCCTCTCTTCTTCTCCCTCGTCCATTATATATTTGATCCCTTCCTTCACATAGAGTGCAGCCACCCCCTTTCAACCCCCCAGTCCTTGCTGCATATTCTGTATCCCGGGATTGCAGAGTCCCAGTCATAGTACTCTGTGGCCCAAGTCTCTGTCACTGCAGCAGTGTCCACCTCCACCTCTAAAAGGAGCACCTGAAGCTCTGCAGTTTTGTTTCCCAGGCTTCTTGCATTGAGAGAGACCACCTTCCACCCATACCCCTCCTTCTCCTCACTCTTCTCCTTGGCCTGTGTCCCTCCTCTGGGTAGTCTGCACCCTGTCTCCTCATTATTCTTACCGGGTGGTGGTGGTGCCTTCTGTATTACACTCAGACCACTCTGCCCACCCCCTCCCAGGGTTACTATGCCTCAGCCTTTACCTATATCTAGGGGGGGTGAGCTCATTAGTCTCCCCTGTCCGGACCTTTCTACCAACCTCAGTCTTTTGGTCACCCACCCCCCATTAGTTTAAATCCACCTTAGTAGAGATATACTCCTCTAATACCATCTTTAACACTCCCATCCCTCTCTGCTCAAGTGTAGCCTGTCCACCTTGTACAAGTCACTATTCCCCAGATCCTACCCCAATTAGTAACTAACCCATAATTTGTGGTGTGGCACCAATCCTTTAGCCACCCACTGAACTCCTTGATACTACCTTTACTCCCCATGCTTGCACATGGTACTGGAGTACCTCCGAGAATGCCACTGACTCCCCCACGCTCTCACACTGCCTGCTCAACTCTTAGAACCTCCCCCTCACTACTTCTATAGTCTCCCCCGCCAAGTCATTTGTACCCACATGCAACAGTAAATGAGGTTTCTTCCTCCCCCTGTCTGCACATTTGAGCAGTGCCTGCCCCTCCTGCAGTCAACCTGGGGATAGCTTCAACCTAAATACGGCGGTGCTTTTCCCCCTTTCTGCCCCATCTCACCCCTTTCAGTATAGAATTCCCCAGGACAAGTACCCCCCCATCCCATACCCCCTTTCCCTTCTGATGCCCCTTCCACCACCCCAGTATTCGTTCTTTCCAACCTACTCAGATGTGACACAAGCTGAATGACTCTGGTGCTGGAAGCCTCTTTACCAATGTTCTTTTCAGAAACCTGTACTTTGCTTCCATTAATGGCACTCTTACACGCACCTGTCATAGGATTCTAAGCTCCTCTCCCCTATTTATTTTCCATGACCTGCCCCTTTCCACATCATAGCATTACCATGACTTATTCCCTAAACTAAGTAATGCCCTCCCCATACATATCACTCTTCCTCACCCTCTGGCTTTGCCCCCTTCCTCTTTCTACTACCCCTGCTCCTTGCCCATTTCTGCTGCGTAGGTTCCTGTAGCAGCTAATGTACATAGGTTTCTGTACCATAATATGTATGCTACTTTCATCTAAGATATGTGCACTTTCTCCTTGTTTACGCTAGCATTACTGCATGGTATCAACTCTAATTTGTTGTAACACTGTATATATCCCTGCCCTGTACTTATCCTTTATTTACTTTTTTTAGCTTTTCTTTTTTGAATTACTGTGTACTCCCAATTGTTGTAACATTCTATATACTGTTGCCTGTACTTATATATGTGAATGCCAAGGCTCATCTTGTAAATGAGCTCTTCTCAATGATGCTCACCTGGTTAAATAAAGATTGCTTGATTGACTGATTGATTGGAGTGAATATTGGGATGTGGGATTTCTTCTTTTATTATTTGGTAACTAGATAAAGCCCACTTGGCACAAGTGCCTGCTTTCACGGTAAACCGGGAGCAGTAGGGTTATTAATTGACTTTCTCAGGCTCATACAGTATGCAAGAGAAGGTTGTGGGAATCAAATCCAGGTCTGCTGGATGTGCCATGTTCATTCACAGCTTGTTACTCTAACCTCTAGGTTATACTGCCAGCCCCTGTTGTTTAAATGAACTCATTTTTGTTTCTAAAGTATTAAACATACTACCAGGGAGAGCTATTCTTCTAGATGTTATGCTTAATACAGAATGACTGTGGGTTATTAATGTTCATGCCCTGCTAATGAAAAGGGATTTGCAGACCAGTTTAAGTTAATCTGACTGTATGTATATTCTTTCAGAGTATTGATAAGTGGTGGGGACTTTAACTGCGTCTTAACTGTAGAAGATCGGGATGCCTGCACAAACAAGATGTTTTATGATTCCAATTATCAGATTAAAAGGTTGAAGGATGATGAACCTCATGATGTACAGTTACAGCCATAGATACGTTCAGATATTTCCAGATATTCTGTGATATATCTAAAGAGTAAAAGCAAAGCACGGAATGCTGGGGGACTGGGTTCAAATCCCAGTGGAGGGCACATATTTTCCTTTCACATTCCTTCATGATTTGCCTTGCAGCAGCTTACTACACTGAGAAAGCTGATCTGTGTCTCTGACATGCCTAGTTGCTGGTTTATGCAATACTTAGAAAGGAATGTGTGGGTCTGAAAAGGGATGACTGGTTCTGCTAATTTCTGAGTTCCTCCATAGCTCAGGAGTTAGAGCACAGCATGGAATGCTGGGGCCTGGGTTCAAATTCCAGTGGAGGGCATACATTTTAATTTCACATTTCCTTCAGTGATTTGCCTTGCAGTGGCTAACTGCTCTGAGAAAGTAGATTTGTGTCCCCAATAATGTTAAACAGTCAATATAGACGTACTGCTACCAATTGGGAGAGGGTTAAATCTTAATATATGAAATCAAAACATTCATTTTATTTTTTATGTTACATAGCATTGTTTTTAATAATCAAATTGTGAGTGTGATATGAGTGACAAGGATGATAATAATGACTGCACCACTAAACTAGAAATTCCTGGACTGTCTCAAGTAGAATGAAAGTGAAACCATTTCTGCATATGACAGTGAACATATGACATAAACTTGGAATATTTAATTATGTATAAAATAATAATTGCAAGAAAACTGCTCTGATTCACAAGTTAGGGTTCATTATTAAACTGACAAAACAAGAAAGGAAATGCAATGTTGAGGGGGTTTGAACAATTAACTCAACCCCCCCACAACCCTCCGTAAACTCCAGTGAATTGAATGCTAATTTATAACTCAGGTTTCATATATATATATATAGCATCACAAGTTAAAAAAAAAACAGTGGTAGTATGAGTATTACAGTTATAACATAATAGGCTAGAAAGGGAAGGAATCAGTTCCATGTCAGGGCGGTAACTGCTCATTGCTGATTTCATTGCCTCTTTTGCTGCTTATTGTTGATTTCACTTGGTGGGAGGTTGCTTTTTGGCTTCTTTTGGAAAGGTACCTGCTTGGGGGATTTTGTTGGTGCAGCTGATTGTTTCTGGGGTGTTTTGCTGGTGTAGCTAATTGTTTCTCAGAGGATACCAGTAAGGAGGAATATATGGACTACAGTAGGCTCAGGGAGGATGAGGGAGGAGAAACAGAGGTACATCCCCCAACCAGTGCCACTTCAAAACTCCTACACCATCTAGGCAGAGCAGGACAATTGCACTGCATCTCCAGAAGTAGACACAAAGGGTGATGAGTGGGTCATCCATGATGGAGCCCTGAGGACAAAGGAAGGAGAATGCACAGGAGGTGAAAGCAAATCCTGTTTGGACACTCCATCATTAGAGGGATAGAGCTGAAGTGGGCAGTAGTGCAGAGAGGTGGTGTGCCTGCCGGTGGCACAGTTCAGAGGAAGGTGGGTGGATCCTAGGGATCACTAGGGTGGTGGCAAGGAGGAGGGGAGCTAGACATCATTGTCCACATGGGGACAAATTACCTGGCAGGTGAGGGGACAAACATAGGAAAAGTGCAGGAGGAATTTAGAGAACTGGGGCAGTGTCTTGGGAAAGTAGCATACTCTGTTACCTTCTCAGAGATTCTACCTGTCCCTGGCAAGGGAGAGGGTCAAGACTTCTGCACCATGTAATACAACACATGGCTAAAGAAATGGTGCAGAAAGGAAGGATATGGCTTTATTGGGGACTGAGATCTCACCTGGAGGGATGAAGGACTGTATTCACCAGACGGCCAACATCTATCCGGAACAAAGGTATCCTCACTGAAAAGTTCAAATGTTTCCTCCATGAGCATTTAAACTGGCCAATGGGGAGGCAAAGCAGTCAGGTGGATAAAGGTAGGCCTCCCTACATAACATATCATATCTGAAATAAGGAAGAATCAAATTGGTACAAGGGAACTATCAAAGATGATAAATAAATTTGACACAATTGTGGGGAGGTCAGAAGATGGAATCCAAAAATATCACAGGGCTGAAAAAAGGGAAAAGGAAGGTGGGTGCACAAGCTGGAAAGTAATGTGCAAAAATGCCCACAGTCTGGGGAACAAAATCTCAGACCTATTTTCATTAATGGAAGACTCAATCCTGAACATAGTAGCTATTACAGAAACATGGTACAGAGGGAACCATGACTGGGATATAGCCATAAAAGGATACACACTTTTTAGGAAGGATAGGGAAAGGAGAAGGGGAGAGGGGGTAGCTATGTATGTGAAGGAGGGGATTAAGGAAACAGAGGGTCAAGGGTTACAAGAAGGAGCAAAGGCACTGTGGGTCACCCTGGAGGTGGGAAATGGACAGCCATTCACACTGGAGTGATTTACAGGCCTCCGCACAGAGGGAGGAATCAGATGAAGCTCTTGTGAAATCATCCACAAAATGGCAGAGAAGGGACTGCAACTAATGGGTGACTTCAACCTGCCTGATGTAGATTGGAACACTCAGACTGCAAGTACAACAAGAGACAGGGACTTTGTGACTGCCCTGAATAGGAAAATTTAAGACAGCTTGTAGCAGAACCAACCCACAAGAAGGCTATACTAGATTTGGTTCTGACCAACAGGGACAGGATCACAGATGTGGAGATGGGTGGTCCCTTGGTACCAGCACCAACAGGACAGTATGGTATAAGGTAACCACAGTAGATGAGGCAAGCCATATATGGATAAAGGTCCTAGATTTCAGGAAGACTAACTTTAGAGAGATGGGTAGAAATTTCAAAAGATCCTAGCAGCAGAAGGTGCAGGGGAGATGTGGAAAAACAGTGGCCTGGACTCAAGAGTCTCATAACAGAAGTAACAGGTCACTGTGTCAAATGCATAGCAAGAGTAAAAGAAGGAAGAGGCCTTTAAGGTTCTCGAAGGTAGTGGCCAAGAAAGTAAGGAAAGAAAAAAAAAGCCTTCAGAAGATAGAAGGAAATAAGAAAGGATGAGGACAGAGAACAATATCTGGAGAAGCAGAAGGAATCTGGGAAAATAATTAGCAGAGCTAAAGCACAGACAGAGGAAGGTGTAGCCCAGGCTATTAAGAAAGGCAACAAATCTTCTTCAGACACATTAGAGAGAGAGGAAAAGGACCAGAAATGGTATGGTTAGGCTGAAGAAGGAAGGAGGAGAAAGAGTGGAGGATGACCTAGAAAGGCTGAGATACTGAGCAAGTACTTTGCTCAGCATTCATCAGAGAAGGAGAGGATGAGGCACTGAGACTCATTAAGAGGGGCATTCTGGAGGGAGGTAGCCACCAGCCCATTCATGGTAGAAAGAGTCCTAGAAGAACTCAGGAAAATAAAAGCAGATGAGGCAATGGGACCAGATGGGATCCACCCCAGTACTAAAGGAACTCACAGACATGCTGGTGGAACCACTGGCTGCCCTTTTCAATGCATCACTAGAGATGGGGAGGTACCTGAGGACTGGAGGATGGAAGATGTGGTCCCTCTCCACAAGAGTGGAAGCAGAGAGGAGGCAGGCAAATACAGGCCTGTAAGCCTGATCTCAGCAGTGGGGAAACTAACGAAGTCCTTACTTAAGTTGAGGATTGTGAAGCTTCTGGAGGATAGCGGGACACAGGATCCAAGGCAGCATGGATTCTCAGTGGGAAGGTTCTGTCAGATGAATTTTATAAATTTCTTTTGCTGGGTAAGCAGGGTGGTAGATCAGGGAAGGGTGGTGGATGTGGCTTACCTAGATTTCAGCAAGGCCTTCAACACCGTCTCACACATTAGATTGCTAAATAACTTGGGGAGCCTGGGAGTGGGTCCTATGGTGGTAATGTGGGTTGGAAACTGGATAATGGACAGAACTCAGAGGGTGGTGATAAATGGCATGAAATCTGAGGTGTGGGTGGTGACCAGTGGGGTGCTACAGGGGTTGGTGCTGGGGCCAGTCCTGTTCAATGTCTTCATTAGCAACATTACAGAACATCTAGAGAGAAAGGTGTGCCTCTTCGCAGATGACACCAAGATCTGTAACAGAGTGGACACTCTGGAGGGGGTGGAAAAAATGAGAAAGGACCCAAGATTATTAAAGGAGTGGTTGGGCATTTGGCAGTTGAGTTTCAATGCTAAAAGTGCAGGATCATGCACCTGGGTCACAGGAATCCAAAGGGATGAGTACAGGATGGTGGTGAAATTCTACACCACAATCCAGGAGAAAGACCTGGGGGGTTATCATATCTGACGACCTGAAGGTGACCAAACAGTGTGAAAAGGTGGTGGGGAGAGCAAACTGAATGTTGGGGTGCATGGGGGGGCATAACAAGCAGGAGAAAAGAGGGGTTGATGCCACTGTACAGATCACTGGTGAGGCCTCAGCTGGAGTACTGTGCCCAGTTCTGTAGACTACATTTCTGGAAGGACATTAAAAAATAGAGGCAGTCCAGAGAAGGGCAACAAAGATGGTACATGGACTGCAGCAGAAGTCCTATGAGGAAAGACTTAAGAACCCTAATAGCTAATCACTGGGGGAAAGAAGGGAGAGGGAAGATGTGATAGAGACTTTCAAGTACCTTAGGGGAATAAACAGAGTACAGTTGGAAAGCATATTTCAGAGAAAACTCTGCACAGGAACAAGGGGGCATGATATGAGACTGAAGGGTGGAAGGCTCAGGGGTAATGTTAGGAGGTAATTTTTTTCACTGAAAGCATGGTGGAGCCATGAAACAGCCTTCCAGCAGAAGTGGTGGGGCAAAAACAATATGGGGATTCAAGAGTGCATGGGATAGACAAAAGGGTACCCTGGAGATATGCAGGGCAGGAGAGTCGCAGATGAAATAGAATCTGGGGCTGCAGCAGTGAGTAGAGAAATGGGCAGACTGGATGGGTCGTATGGTCTTTATCTGGTGACAGACTGTGTTTCTATGTTTCTGTGTTACATCCCATGATGAACACTTCACTCATACAGTATGTTGTAAGACACAAGGCCACAGGATTGAGGCCTGGGGCAGTGTATGAATAAGCCACTTGCGGCTAAACTACAGTGGCACCATCCCAGATACAATGTAGTACTGCAGTATTACTGCAAAATGCTGCAGCAGGTTGCAGGAGACAGTATAATTCAATGGCAGTTAAGCTCTTGTGTCATGCAGTATGTTGTGACGTGTCATTTAATGCAAAGTAATGCATTGCTCCTGGCTGGCTGTGCTGTACATCATACTATACATTGCCCAGGCCTTGTGTATCACAACATACAGGTAGAGTGTTTTTTTTTTTATGGGCTGTAATTGTATTCCTCATACTTTATTTATTTATGATGTTAAATCGCGTGTACTATATATTACCTGGTGTGATGGGAATGTGACCAAGTTGATGTAATCTCCTTTTTGGTTACTGTAATTATTATTGTTTCTACTTATGTAAGCCTTTCTGTTTGGAATGGCCATAGGGTAAACAAAATGGAGGGCAAGTCACGTGTCCCTGAAGCTATCCTGTGAAAATTTTACAAGGGAAAACTTGCCCGATGTGAGGGTGCTATTTCTTCCACAGAGACATCTGAGCAGTTAGGATGTAAACAGGGTCATAAAGCTGTGAGTGAGGATATTTGTGGGGTGAGAAAATGGCAATTTGGCCTGGCAGCTGTTATATATCATGCACACATACACACACACACACACACACACACACACTGGTGGGGAATGCTGCAGAGGGCTGTGACTCCAGAAAGAAGGCTCATCCTACTGCCCTGAGCACATAAATAGTAGAATTGAACCTCAATGTGCTGTCTCTGACTTTCTGTAGCCTTTATGAGGACCTGGGATCTATCTTGGCGAGTGATCCCAGTGGACAGCGGGATCTGTTCTATAGCTAGCTTATCTGGGTGAGGGAAGTGCAATCTTAGTGAATGTTTTCTTCCAAGTTAGCTGGCAGATAAACATAAATCTTAGTGGGGACTAGGTTGTGAGCTTAATCTATCAGTAAACTGAGTAAACTGAGGTGATACCCCTTTGGACTGAGACAGCACCTCAGATTGCAGAGGAACTGGCTAAAATTTTTAGTCGATTGGGTATCCCTCAGGTCATTCTCACAACAGAGATACCAACTTTACCTCAGTACTCCTCAAGGAATTGTACAGGTTGTTAGGGATAACAGCAGTGAAAACATCTCCCCTACCACCCCCAGACCGATGGTTTGGTGGAGCATTTTAATAAGACTCTAAAACATATGCTCCAGATGTATGTACAAGAAGAAGGGCAGGATTGGGACAAATATCTACCCTATCTCTTGTTCGTGTACCGGGAGGTGCCCCAAGTGACTACAGGGTTGTCACCCTTTGACCTCTTGTATGGAAGAAACCCCAGAGGTCCTTTAGATGTGGTGCAGGAACATTGGGAAGAAGGGGAAGGATGTCTGCCATATAAATATTTTCGATTATATGGCCAATCTTAGGAAGAAATTGGTGAAATTTGTTACTCTAGCACACTAGAATTTTGTCCACAGACAGGCAGAACAGAAGAAATGGTATGATGAAGGACTGAAAGGTAAAATGTACCATCCGTGGGATAAAGTACTGTTATTGTTGCCATCTAGCAAAAGCAAGTTATTAATGAAATGGCAAGGTCCATTTGTAGTTAATAGGCAAACTGGGAAGGTAAATTATGAAATTAAAATGCCAGGAAAAATCTCCCAAAAGAAAATTTGCCATACCAACCTGTTGAGGAAATGGTTTGAAAGGCAAGACCCAGTATCTAGTTATTTTACATACCATGAGCAAGAGAACACTGAGCTTGAAGTGGCCTGTGAGAGATTGGATAAAGGCACAGAAGTGGTGGGGGTTCATATCAATCCCGGGTTGGATGCAGCCCAGAGACAGGAGATTGAACAAATACTGGGATATTATGGGAAGACCTTTACTAACACCCCAGGGAGAGCAAAAGATGTAGTGCACACCATAAAGGTAGTACAAATGAGATTGATACACCAGAAACCCTACCGACTGCCTGAGAGGTCAGACAGGAAGTCATTGACAAGGTGAGGAAAATGGAACACCTAGGAGTTATAGTACCATCAGCTATTTTTTGTTGATAAAATATTTTTTGTGTGTGTTGTTATGACTTTTGCATAGAAAATAAGGTTGTGTGGTAGTATTTTTTGTGTACAATCAATATATGTATTATAGAGATAGGAGTGCCGTGGAATACAGTAAAGTTATTGTAAAATACTGCAAGAACATATTTTCCTGCTGTGTTGTTTTTTGTCACTTATTGTGTCAAGGTGGATTGTGTTTTGGGTTGAAATTTGGTAGGGTGTTCAAGTATTGGTGTTATAGATGTGTTTTTGGTAGTTTGGTTCAAAATATTCAATAGGCTATAGATACAGTATCTTGAAATTGAGAAATTATAGGATTATAAAGTTAGGTACTTGTGTTACTTTTGGCACCTATATCTTAAATAAAGTGATATAGACTGTTTTGCTACTGTGGCTTAGTTCATTTAAATGTCTTAGATTATAAGCAGGTACTTCTGGTACTGAAATTTTTTCTTGTTAAAGGGAGCATATAGTGGAAATGGTGTTGTAAGTGTTTGCTTTTGGTGTTTGCATGTATATTGTTTGGGTTTGGTTGTGTTAAGTAGGAAGTGCATGTACAGTGGGGTGTGAGAGATATGCATAGTATTACATTGTGAAAAAGATAGATGATGAGCGTAGGCCTAGAGGGTTGCATTTCCTACAAATATATACTACTTTGGTGAGTTATATAATAGTTTTTTAGTAATAGGGTGAAATTATTGGGATAAATTTTTCTATTTTGGCATATATATGACCATAGATATGCTACTAGTATTTCTTGTTCTCTTTGTGTTTTTACTTTTCTATTTCTATTATTTCTATATTCTTTATTGTTTTCTAATATATATATATATTCTTGGGTCTTGTTGTTATGTGGTAATGGTTTTGTTCTTGTATTATTATATATACTATATTATATTTATATTCTTTATGTTTTAGTAGTATGGTGTTTTTACTATTTTTCTATTTTAGAAATTTGTTCTTATATATAATATTATATTTATTTTATATATATATATTGCATTTTCTTGTGTATTTGCTTATCTTTAGTTTCCATATTTATTTTTCATAGAAGTTATATATTATCTTTGGTTTTCTACTAAGATATTAAATAATATTATTTTTCTATTTCTTGTTGTTTTTATATATTTATTTCTTTCCTTTTGCAAATACTATGTAAAGTAATTTGTTTTCTACCTTAATATATAGTAGTACTATGTGTTTCTTTCTCTAAAATTATATATAAATGTATACATTTTTGGGGTTTTGGTATATTATTTACTCCTCCCACTCTCTCCACTCCTTTCTACCTCTTCCTAGTACTATCCTCCTTCCCTCACCTGAGACACCAGCAACATCTCTCCCTGTCCACCCCCACACCCACATCCACTACAGACCACAACCTTCTCACTTCCCCCCACCTCTCCAGGGGACACACACCTCTAATATGCATATGCCACTATAGTTGCCTTTCTCCTTCCCACAAGTACCTTCACCTCTACCCCCCTCTCCACACCCCTACCCTACACACCATTATAAAATGGGTAGAAAGAATGCTGGCTACTGATTGACCAAGAGTAGCTTTCACCTGGGCCGTTATCCCAGCACAACAACCCAACTAAAAGTAATATGTTTAAAAATGGCATAAAATATATTAAAAATGACCCATTCCATAATCTTGATAAGGTACTCAAAGGAGTGTTTTATTTTATTTTATTTATTTAGTTTTTGTTGACCAGGTAAGTGCACTAAACAAATCCTGCCTATTTTCAGGCACGACCAGGGGAAGGGGATACAGATGAATGCCAACTGACCTTGTACCAGATTAAGCTGTTGGTGGTATTTTAGTGAATGAGGGAAATTTGACCAGGACACCAGGGAAATTCCCCTACTTGTCAGTAGGGGGAACCTTTGGACACAGCAATGGCCAGTCCAGACTTGCAGATGGAGAGGATGGAGGTGCAAGTTGAACAGGAGGTTGGAGTCTCCCAGGTTGAGCAATCAACCAAGTACAAACATATTGTTGAGAGTTTATTATATTCAGAAGATGGTGGTGATACCACAGTTAATTTTTTTTCTACAGAAGATCTCACGGCAGTATCTAAAAATGAGGAAAAAACTGTGGGTGAAAAAGATACTACTGATAACACAGAACAAACATTACGACTTCTTTGGGAACAGGAAGAAATGAGACACACTCAAGAAAAGGAAAACTTTCTAACCCATTTGGCAGGTCTACACAGCCCAGAGTCATCTGTCAACAGTATGAAGGAACCTGTCAGCAAACCCGCCGACGTGGCAGGATCAAAGGCCAGTCGGGGCCAGGTGAGTCATCTACTGTTTCTAATATATTTCCTGCAGGGAAAGGAGACAATCAGCTGGCTGGCACTTTAAACGCTCATTCTAGCATGTGCCTAAAGCCAAAACCCTTCGTTTTGTCAAAAGTTAAAGATAGTCGACAAATGTCTGGCAATACTTCTGCTTGTGCCCCTAAAACTGTTGATCAAAATGAAGGACCTGAGGTATTGCACTGCTCAGCTACTCACCCAACTGTAGTATCTAGTAAAATTATTTCAAAAACAGCAGGCTTTGTGGCAAATCCGAATGTCCAGACCAAAATTAAGTTTCAGACCAATGCTCCCGAGTCTCAGGCTACAGCTACTCAGTTTTCTTTCATTAACCCAAATATTTTGAAAATCGGGCAAATTGACTTAAAAAGAGACAAACGTCTGGCTATGACTATAGCAAACAGATATATTACAGTTGATTCTGACAAATGAACTGTGATTACCGAAAACAAACTGCCTTCTAAAACACATGATACAAAATGGTCTCCAGGTAACACTTTGAACGAATCTGGTTGGAAACAAAACCCCAATGGGACCTGGTTACCGGATCTGGACTGGGACATCAAAATACCCTTTACCCCTTCTTCTTCTATGTGGATTCCAGGGTTAAATAAAAAACAACCTTTGGCTACTACCGGGGAATCAGACATTCCTAACTTAATTGCCTCTGCAGTAGTGATTGCACAAAATGAAATGGAAATTGAGCCTGGCCCGGGTTCAGTGGTGGGAGGTGAACATGAAATTCATGATGGTCCATGTAATGCAATAGCTGAAACTGGAAGTGGAACCGTGGAACTCACAGAAGATATTCAGGCTCAGTCTGAGCACAAGCAGCCATTACTGTCTGAATTGTTTGCAAACACCAAAAAAGAAGCAGCTTCTAGGAGGAATGCAGTCAGGATACGCTACAAAGGAGGCATGGATACCAGACCTGACAGACATTTTGTATGGAAAATATTATTAAAAGATTCTTTAAAGTTTTTCCCTCGAGAGGTGTTTGCATTTATTAACATCTCTGGGGAGGACAATTTTGACATTAGATTTCGATCAGCCCATTTTTTAGACATATTTTGGGAACGATATACACAAATAAAATTTTCTCCTATTTGGACTCTGTTTATTGTAATTCCCCTATCTAACCCATTGGTGAAATTTGTTACAGTAATGTTCAGAAATGAAGGAGTCCATGTTGCCAATATTACTTATTGGTTGTCACAAAAATGTAACCTTTTAGGAGATCCTGAGGCTATTCTGGATACTGAACATTTTTGGACAGGGGATAGAAATATAAGGTCAAACTATGGAGTAACGACTCTGGAATCACTCATATTCCCAATTAATTTATGTTAGGCAGGGATAGGGGAGTATGTTTTTATGCAGGTCAGCTCCGTGCTTGCTGTAAGTGCAATTCCAGAACACATATATCCAGCACATGTGACAAACCACTATGTGGTAACTGTGGGGAAGTTTGGCACATCTCCTTTCAGTGTGCATCTCATACGAAATGTGACCTATGCAACAATTTTGGACATGCCTTTAAAGACTGTCCATGGGCAGCCAAAAATTCAGCTAACAACATTAGCCCTGATTCCCTTATTAAACAGGCACAGGACACGGCATTCAGTCAGGAACAGGAACATCACTTAAATTCTGACCCAGTATCTCACCCCCAAATGATGTAATAGATTTAAGTATACAATATAATCAAGAGGATGAGAGTGGCATTCACGTAAAGGTTGAGGAACCTCTCCTTTAAAACTTAGGACCTTTTAGAGGTCTAAAAAAAATACTGACATGGGTTTGCTATACAGAAGAGGTATGGACAGTAGTTCCCCACCTGAACCCTCATCTCCTTTACAAAGATGCAGGTCCTCTAGAAATTTAAAATCTATGCCTATACCCTCCCTCCTCCCTCCCTCCTTTTCCATGTCTGAGGCAGACATATCTGTAAATCCTTTGCAGTATTAGCACCCAAATGGGGGATTCAGATATGGATCAAGATGAAGGGGACAGTAATTCTAGGGAACATGAAATGGAGGTCCAGAAATCAGAGTTAGCTGGTTATAAAGGGAAGAAAAAATAAAGGAAGAAAAACAATTTATAATAGGATTGCCAAGCACAAATTTAATTACTTCTGGCAACATTAAAAATGTGTTCACTGAATGTGCATAGTTTGTTAAATGCAGGAAAATGACAGATCGTGTATTATTTTAGTCACAAATCTAAAATAGATGTTTGTTTTCTACAGGAAATATGGTATCTTTCCTTGAAAAACATTAGGAATTTTCAAGGAGAATGAGCATGGGGCCCTTCTTATTGGTCCTCTGGACAATCTTGTGCAGATGGAATAGGTATATTGTTTAATTCCTTTTCTTTTCAGCTGATCAAACTGGTGGACATTTAGCCAGGTAGGGCATTATTGCTGGATGGGATATGGAAATCCTAGACATACTGACTAATTAAACTTTATGGACCTCAACAGAAAGCTGGAAGAGTGGCATTGTTTGGTATGTTCAAACCATATCTCATGACTCATATCATGTATTTTTTGTGGTGACTTTAATTGTAAAATCCATTTGCCACGAGGAAAAAAAACTACTGTAACGATTTATTGTCATGCTAATTCATTATCTGAGTTGGTGTTATCTGCAAATCTAATAGATTATATAAAATTTAAAAGAAAGGCCCTGATTTTACATTTAAAAAGGAGAAAGCACTTCTACTATTGATCATGATTTTATTTCCAATACCTTTCCATCAGCAGAAATGGAAATATATCCTGTAGAATTTATGGATCATGTGGCATTAAGGGTTAGATTTTCTGATATACCTAATAATAAACTATATTTTTCCAGATGGAAACCAAACATCAAATCATTAGAGGATCCTAAGGTTCAAAGAAGTATAAAGGAAATTATTAAAGCTAGATGCTCTTTTTTTTCCTGTATTCTGATATAGACAATGGTGGTTAGATACAAAGAGGATTTTAAAATTTGGCTTACCAAATATGGAAAAGCAAAGAGAATAATATGTTTTAAACTATTTATCCCTGTGTCAACAGTTATTTAAATTATTCTCTTGGTCAAACACATCCAGGTTTGACTATTCAGCTCAAATTAAGCTTATAAAAATCAAATGTCAACACACAATATAACAGAGCTACTACTTTAAAATTTTATTTCAGAATGGTATAAAGAAATCCCCAAAGGGATCCTTATCAGATGTGTAAAACTTTTAGAAATAATACTGAGATGGATGCATTATATGATCCCCAAGGCAACTTACACTATTTTGAAAATGATGTATATTCAATTATTAAGAATCATAGTGCAACATTAGGATCACATGTGACCTGAAACACAGAATATACCTGATTATTTGGGACAAATTCAAATTCCTCCTATCCATTCGCATATAAAAGAAAAGATATCAATATTACTACACAAGAAATAGTTTTAGCTATTAAGAACATGATGGCAGAGAAATCCCCAGGTTTTGATGGATTACCTATTGAATTTTATAAAATGTTTTCTGAAGAATTATCAGAATGCTTTGAGAAAGTGTTTTGATACTTTCTTCACTCTAATTCGATCCTTTTCTCTTCTTAGAAGGACTATTGTTTTATATATATAAATATATATTTATATATAGATAGAGAGATAGAGATAGATATATCTATCTATCTATCTATCTATCTATATATATATATATATATATATATATATATATATATATATATATATATAATATATATATATATATATACAAATCAGGAGATAGGAAGCTAATTACCAACTGGAGCATATAACTATTTTGAATACAGATTATAAAATATTAATAAGTGTTTTAAACAATAGACTAAAACAAATTGCTGAGATAACTATTTCCCATTCCAGTTTTGTAGTATACCCTCACATAAAATACAATACGACTCATGGTTGTCAGAGATGTAATAGAGCATCTCTCTCTCTCTTTGGGGAAAAATGGGGTTATTATTACAGTAGATCAGGAAAAAGCGTTTGATCGTGTTCCTCATCTATATTTATTTTAGTATTACAATATTATGGAATTCCTGATTCACTATTAAGATACATTAAATTAGTCTATACATCTACAACAGTTTACCCTATTATACATAGAGCTGTAAATTTAGGATTCCAAACACATCTAGGATTCAGACAAGGTGCCTGCTAAGCTCAGTACTTTATACATTTTCACTAGATCTCTTGTTAAGAAAATTATCAGACTTCCTAAATGGAAAGGAATATTAGGCAACAGTATTCAGAAACCTGTTCACATACAGGCCTATGCAGATGATGTGTGCCTTTCTTTCTCTGATATTACAGAATTTCCTATTTTTTTGGAAAAAAATGACGGAATTCATAACTGTTTCGAACTCTAAAATAAATTTACAGAAGAATCAAGGACTCTATATTGGTGCCGGTTGTCCAGACCTCAGATATTGGTAGATCTTCATGTCTCCTCTGAACTCTTTAAATACTGGGAATTATGTTTTGATACCAGAATTTGGCTTTCCTGAATTGGGAAAGCTGCTTATCTAAAGCAGAAACCAAAGTAAACATGTGGAAATCATGAAGCATATCAAAAATTAAAAGAATACATATTATAAAGACATTTTTAATCCCACAATTACTTTATGTTGAAATGTTATTTCCCCCACCTCCAAAACTGGAAGCAAAACTTAATAGTCTCTTCTTTCAAATGTTGTGGGGAAACAGACTGAACCCAATTCATAGATGTTTTACATGCCTTCCTGTTTGACAGGGAGGAATCGGTATGATAGATCCCATAATACTTTTTCACACCTTATTTTCTTATTTTTAGCACAAACTGTTAAATGTGGCCTAGGCCCTAATGACACAATTCATAGTGCCAGGTGTCGATTAAATCTAGATAGATATTTTCAAGCATGGGGGATAGTTCACCCAAGATTAGGGACCTATTTACATGTACCTGCCTATTTTAAATCTATAGTTACTAAACTATACAAATGCAACTTGACAAAATCACAAACTCTGTCCCAATCAGGGTGTAGTCTTTATCAGACAGTATTAACTAACTGTTACCCTTGTGAGCCTAGTTTTAAACACTGTTCATTAGAACACAATAAGCATGTAATAGCCCAACTGACAAACCCTAGGATTCCTCAACAGATGGGAACATTTTTATTTTTTATTTATTTATTTCATATATCAGGTTTTACAACCTTTGAGCCAGAGGCTCATTTACAAAGGTACCTCGTCACATGTAAGACAGAAGCTAATACAGACAGGGTATAACAACAATTACATTAAGCATGTGTTACAGACATTTGTCACAGACATTATTTACAGTATTTGGATGTAGATATTTTCAGACATTAGTTACAATATTTGGATGACGATATTTACATCATCACAGCAGAAAGACATTATTAGCTTTAGAAAGCATCTAAACAGAGTAGTCAGTCCTATTCATGGGTTTGGTATTATTGACAGAGGTTGCAATCTATAATGGACTTTGTCAGACTTTGATGTCAGTATATGGTAGGATGCAGGTTAGAGGAAATACGAAACATAAAGCAATAGAAGAAAGGACTTGTCCTTATCCAGATTGCATTAATACTGAGGAATCTTTTGAACACTATTTACTCATGTGTTCATATTCAGTAGCCTTATGGGCATTTTTATCAGATAAGTGGAATTCACCTTGGTTAACAAAAATGTCTTATGAATTCTGAGTCTTAGGTCAATATTCCTTGTTGAGATCCAAATATCACCAAGATACCTGTGCCATTTTTTTTATGTTGTCTGAAATTTTACCTGTGGCAAGCCAGATGTAGTTGGCTGTTATATCAAAAAAGAATGCCATATAAAACGTACAAAATTTGATAAGTTTAGCAATGAGCCATGTCTATGAAAAGGATTTAATCATATCAACACCTCAAAAGGTCCACAATGGGTGGAAAGGTTTCTTATTTTTTATAAAATACAAATTAAGTTCTTTGTGAGTATTAAGATTCACTATACTAATAAAATATAAAAAGATAGCTGACTAATTTAAAGGGTTGCAAAGGAAACAAAATAAATAAATAATGTATATATTTTTTCTTTATTTTTAGTTTTAAATTTAGTAAAATAAGGAAATGTTTGTACATATGTTGTTATTTACTTTACGATGTTATTTCAATAAAATTACCCCTACTCTTTTCGAGAAGTGCCATGCGATCTTTGACATCCACCTGAACTACCACCAATCCAGGCAGATGGGACCTTGGTTTAGTGTCTCATCCAAAAGACATGGTGGGCTAATGGCCCTTCTCAGGTGGTGAAAGCTCATAGCTACACCTCATGCTTCAACCCACCTGAGGTGGGCCGTTATTCAACCATAACACACCCTGTCATGCCTTATTGCCTAACTAACATCCTCACTCCTATTCTCACACACACAGTCCTACTGGGCTCATGCCTAAACAATTACCTTTTCCTTGTCCTCATAAACCCTTCCTCTGTCTTACCACTATATACTCGGCCCCCCCACAGCACCCATATCGCCCCTCCACCAATCCACACACCGCTGCTATTACCTGTCATAGCTCCTCCCCCACATCTTCCCCAGTACATACCACATACACCAGTAGCATCCCCCCACACCATTTTCATAGCAAATTAACATTCTGATATATGTTATTGAAAATATTTGGAAAGTAAAAGACATTTTTATATTAAGGAAAAAAACCTGTTATTCATTTAACATTAAAATAACAAGCACACTTGCATGTTTTTTTTTATTTGTATGCTACTTTCAAAAATATACATTTAGAGATATGGTACAAAAAAGATGTGATCTATTCATTGAAAAAATAAATTGTTGTAAAAAATATTGATTTTCAACAGAATCCACCCTGATTTTTTAAGTTTAACACAAAAAAAGGTTACTACACCTTTGAAAAATATTGCTACTCTTAAAATTAAATAATTTGAACTACAAAAAAATGTTGCTGGAGAGAGGGTGGCATAACAACTGCCTCTGCTGCTGCAGGCAGTGAGGAGACCTGGAAGGGGTTGACCAGGTAGGAGGGTGCAGGAGGAAGTGGAAGCTACTTCTCGGTTGGGGAAGGTGCACAAGAAGGACAGAAGAGGGGACAGAAGATGTATCTACTGGAGACCAGGACCTTGCTGTTCTTCTACTGGAGCTTGTTTGCCATCTGCCATTTTCTGGACATTGTTTGTGAGTGCATGGACAGTCTGATTCATATATTTTATTTGTAGTGTGTTTGAATTTATTTGTTTTTCAATGTGCTTAATTTGTTAAGGATATTTTCCTAATTTTTACTTTGTGTTGTAAGTACTTTTATAACGGTCTTCATGTTCTTATTTGATTCTTTCTGGGCCTGAATCAGACTGTTCAGGTGCTCACAAATTGTTTGTGTATGGCTACTTTTTGGGTCTGTGAAAAAAAGGAAGAGAAACACATCATAAGTGCTACTGTATTTTATGCTGATTTTATAGTTGTCATGCTACTTCAGTACATTTCTATTCAAGCTTTTCTTGCTGTGATTGATAGAACAAATAATTGAGTTAACTAATGAGGAGATATGCTAGTTTTGACTGTGAAATACAACACTAAGATTTACCCGTAATGCGCTTGCAGTGTGTTGTGTCTGGTACTGAATACAGTATTCCTATAGGTGTCGTTATTCAGTCTAACTACATGGGAGTACTCTTCCCCCCACCCCCCCCACACACACCCACATCCCTCCATTCTGCATGGTATCATTATTTGTAGAGTACTATAATTCAGAAAATAATATTTTGTACACAACTGAACAATATGGCAAGACTGTGATATGACTGGGTAAAGAATTAACAACAAAAGTGGTATTACCAACGATGAGAAATGCAGTTCTATATATGTCACATAGGATGAAATAATTTATTAGACTGTCTGTGACATTCAGTTTGCTTTATAAAGTTATAAATCCTTAACATAATTTTTAGATCTTGGGCTGGATATTCAAAGTGCGCCATTCTGTGGCGCAAGCCCTTGCGCTGCTCAAAAAAGTTGAGCTGGGGTGTGGCCGGGGTGATATTCAATGGAGTTGCGCGCGACGCTCCCTGAATATCGCCCCGGCCCACCGCCACCGTGCATGGCGACTGGAACTTGCGCCCACCGCAAGTGGTCAGAGTGGAGCATCAAGATGCGGTGGAAAGTATTCCATTGGCGCTACGCGCAACTTTCTGATATTCAGGAGGTGACATGCAAATAGGGCCATAATTCATGCAAGGTGCAGGGGTCCATTTGCATCTACTTACAGCCCCATTTGCATGCCATTAGCATGCAGGTGCGCCGATCCCCGACAACTTGCATCTGGCACCCTGCCAGGCAGCAGCCGTCGGGGACTGGCGCCCCTGCAGCCCGATCAGCGGGCATGAGGTAAATCTCCCCTGGCTGGCTCGATCAAGGGCATAATGTGAAAGAACCCCTAACTGAGCCTGATCACGGGCATAACAGTACTGAACCCCCTCCCACTGGCTTGATCGCGGCATAACAGTAATGAAACCCCCCACTGGCCCGATCGCAGGCATAACAGTAATGAACCCCACCAACTGGCCCAATCGCAGGCATAAGATCAACCCCAAAGACCAATATCCCTGGTGGTCCAGTGGACTGGCGAAGCCGATCCCGGCATAAGGTCAACCCCACAAGTCCAATTTCCCTGGTGATCTGGTGCCCCCACCCACCCACCATGGGGCCCCACCCACCTGCCTCCCCTGGCCCACGCTGACTGCTCAGTAGGGCTGCACCCATTGGTTCAGAGCAGAGCCAATGGGCATGCAGCCATACGTACAAGACAGTCCAGATATATGAATGAATGAATTCGTTCCTGATCTGGACTGCCTTGTACAGTATGGGCTGCATGCCCATTGTCTCTGTTTGAACCACGGGCGGCAACCCTACCGAGCAGTCAGTCAGCTGGCGTGGGGCAGCAGGCGGGTGGGGTGCTGCCACCACTGGCTGATGGGGGCAAGCGGGTGGTGGGGCTCTGTGGGTGGGTTGGGTAGAGGGCCACTAGATCACCAGGGAAATTGGACTTGGGGGGGTTAACCTTATGCCTGCAATTGAGCTTCACGGTCCACTGGACCACCAGGGATATTGGTCTTTGAGGGGGTTGATCTTATGCCCGCTATCAGGCCAGTCGGGTGGGGTTTCATTACTGTTATGCCTGTGATTGGGCCAGTGGGAGGGTTCATTACTGTTATGCCCACGATCAGACCAGTGGGAGGGGTTTCATTACTGTTATGCCCACGATTGGGCCAGTGGGGAGGGTTCATTACTGTTATGCCAGCGATCAGACCAGTGGGGGGGAGTGAGATCTGCCCATGATCGGGCTTCGGGGGCACAGAGAACAAGTGGAAGGCCACCCACAGGTGGCAGCTGCTGTGTTGCACCCTGCAATGTGGCAGTTCACCTGTGGGTGACCCTTGACTCTCCTTTTTTGGGCTTAAAGTTGTGCAGGTAGGGGGTTGGCCTGCACAACTCTGCACAGCTGGCTGAATATCGGGCTGTGCAGTTTATGCATGGTTCCTCCCTCTGGTTGAGCATGCCTTCATTAGCATTGCGCTGTTGCTCAGCACACTTGGGGACGCAACTACTTCCTGCTGAATATCGCAGAATGGCGCATTTCAGACTTCATGCAGGCGCAACCCTATTGCACATGGCGCAACCCTTTTGAATATCCAGCCCCTTATATATACAGTAGTGTATATATGGTGAGATGGTCTGGGCTCTGTGTCTTCTTCTTTGACGACAGGTAAAGTCCTGGTCTCCAGTGGTTCTGTAAGAAAAAAAAAACAAATAAGGGTTTATGGTATGACAATAAACAATTGTTGCCTCTGATTGGTTTGCTGTTTATCACAACAGGAATGCTGTGGTCTTGTTTTTCTTCTGCCACATCATGGAAAGAAGCACTAGTCTGTGGTTACCAGTATCAGGAAATAATAGGCCCTGAAGAACTGTGAATGTGCTTGAATACACTCATGTCTGAAGCATTGTCTCTTACTGTGCTAGTCTCCTGCTAATACTGTTTCAACTGTGTAGATGACTTTATCAGTTGCATTAAAATGTAGCTGTTAAGCTGTAACATATGTGGTACATGTTGCCATAATAATGAGAGTGTAGACAAACCTTTTAACTAATAACAGCTTTATATGCAAGAGGTGAGTTAACATAAAAAGTATAGTAAATACTAGCATTAAAAATTGTTAATGATGTTGATACCTGTTACACTTGGCATACATATACATATACACATATGCATATGCACACACACATAATCATATATGAATATGTGTGGTAATAATACACCATTACTGATTTTAGCTACATTGAAAGCTTTCCATCTTTTTCTATTTTATTTTATTTAGTTGATGCAAGAATGAGAGATTATAGTAGGATGAGAATGTCCTATCCATATGTGAATCTTGTGTTCTACACATGTATTTACTGATGCTTACATTATGTGGCTACGATGATAATGTCATCATCTTCCACTTCTTCTGTCCCCTCCTCTGCAAGGACAGAGACTGGGCTTGGGGTAGCTGCTGTTTTCTCAGCTGTGGCTCCAGTTGCTGTTGTGAAAAAAAAAATCGAAAAGATATTATGGGCAATCTGTGTTTACCCTAGTAATATTATGTTCAGTGAAAGTGTACAATCTTTTTCCTGCAAAGTGCTATAATTAGATAACATTTTGATAATTTTATTCCTCAAACTTTTATCACTGATAACATCTGGTTAATTTTTATTCTTCTATGTTGCTTTATTGCATTCTATGTATGCAACAAGTATTGGTGTCATTGGTTGTCAACAGGGATACACATACTGCAGTAAAAAGTTATGAATATTTGTTAAAGACAGATTACTGTAATGTTAAATGCCATTAGATATGGAATCACATTCATGGAAAATGCTGGCTTTGTTACTGCTTTGACATGCCAATATTATTTTGCTGTAGTACTGATATCGCTTCTGTGACAGAGCAGCTTGAAAGTGCTGCAACAGTTGTTTTTCATCTATTCAACTTTTGGGGTGGAATAGTATCATAGTATTTGCTCATTAATTGCAAGCCAGTGTCTCTGTGGGTAAAAAATTAACATATTTTCACAGCATGCTATACACTATTATACAATGGCAAGAAAGAATGCTTGCTTCTGATTGGTCAGTCTGGGAATGGACCCATGATGTTATCCCAGTACAGCATCACTGGTCTAGTCCCAAAGCACAACCTCACTGTATTGATTTTTTGTGCATGATATTCATCTTTTCTTAAGAAACAAAGATATACTGCCACACTAAAAATCTACTAAAGACATTTTTTAAATGTTTTTTGTTTTGTATAATAATGAGCTATTGTATAATAGCAATAATGCACTCCAGGGTGTGGGTTGTGCTGTGATAATCTCACTTCTGGGGTCCTTGGATGCACTCAGCCTGTGGCCTCATGCCCAAACACCCCAGGGGTGAGGTTATCCCAGCACAATCCACACCCTGTCATGTATTATTGCTTAATCAACAAAAATAGAGTGAGCACCTTCATGAACAACTAGTGTGTTCTCACACATTTAAAGTCTGATTCTTATTGATGTGTCGAGCTGTAGTATCAGGGGCACAGTGAATCAGAACCGCTGTGTGTTACTGCACAGTGGTTGTGTATGGTTGCACATGCAGTGTAGATGCCACAATAATAGTCTTATACACAAACAATTCTGAGAGATTAAGAAGTGGTTGCATGATGTACTTGTTGGTCATATGTTGGGACAACAATATGTCACTAATCTTCATCAGCCCCCCACGCCAATCACACACTTCATTTGTTGTTAATGAGATGGTTATTATTGCCTCTGACATTGTTATTAATTATGGAATGGGCAGAAAGAATGCTGGCTCCTTTTTGGTGAAAAAACAATTTCAACAGGGCTGTTATTGCAGAACAATGGCTTAGCTGAAAGTAATATGTCTAAGAATTGCATGAATTTTACTAAAAATGATCCATTGCATAATTGCAATAAGGCACTTCAGGGGTGCTTTATGTTGGTCAACACCCTTCTCAGGTGGTGTAAGCACTTGGCTATGCCTTGTGCTTCAACCCACCTGAGGTGGGCCATTATCCCACCATAATGTCCCTCCCCTCACCCACCCCATCATGTTATCTTGCCTAATTGGATCATAATATTTTAATTGAAATGCTAATTTTTACTTACAATGAAGTACTCTCTCTTCAAACTTTGGCTTTCCTGCATGGAGCCACAGCTAGTATGCTTGGTCATACCAGGCCCAGTCCTTCTCTAGCACCTTCCCCAGCTCCTTCATCTTATAGAATTTCGGTCCTAGCAGCTTTCACTTACCCCTTCGCTTCATTCACCTCTTGCTCTCTAGATCCTTTTCATGTCTGAGGTACTTTGCCACCCCCTTCCAGGTTTCCTCTAGAGGCATGTTGGTGGTCCTCATAAGTATTTTGAGGTCACCAATTTTGCTAACATCCTCCAGCAGCAGAGGCAAGCTGATTGGCAGTCCAATATTTGCTCATATCTGTAAGAGAAGCAGACATAAGAAAAAATATTTAAATATGGTAACATATGTGTATCTAGATGAGTAAGTCATATACATCAGTAATAGCATATGTAGCCTTATGCATGCAGTATAATACAGTGATATCTGTTTAATTATACAACGGTATGCAAAAATTTTGTAAACTCATTGGGCAAAGCATGCTGCATGATTGTGGCTAAATTCTGCACAACCCACAACACAGGTATGGCATTCATAACAAACATAACTAGACACAGTTTAAATTTATTTTACACAGGGATCCATTGTATAATTAAGGCACCCCCAGGGTGTAAATCATTAGATGATTTGCCCACTTCTTGTGCGGTTGCATTACTCGGCTCTGCATCATGACACACCATGCAAGATGTGGATAAATCCTCATTATACAATGGCAAGAAAGAATCTTGGACTGTGATTGGTCAGTTTGGGGCTGGACCCATGGTGTTATCCCAGCACGATGCCACAGGTCTAGTCTCATGAATGTGAATCAATTGAGGATTTATTGATGTTTGTTGCTCTTTTTTGCATCTCCTCTTAAGAAACAAAAGTACTTTTCCACACTAATAAAAATATTCTTTAAAATTATTTTTTTATTTTATATATGACAACAAGCCACTGTATAATAGGAATAATGCACTCCAGGGTGGGTGTCATTTGGGATAACGCCATGCCTTGGGCACTGGACGCATTCGGCCTGCGGCCTCATGCCCAACCCCCCCAGGCATGGCGTTATCCCAGCATGACACACACTCTGTCGTGCATTATTCCTTTAATGACCAACACTCTGTACTTTCTGTATAAAAGTTTTTAATGGCTGTCAGAACTATATGTCCCCTGTGTTGTTAATAATATGCATGTTGAGTGCATTTTCTGTATTGCTAGCTTTCTTATGGAATGTTTATATTTATTGTGTGCATTTGTTGTTCTATTGTTTGACAAAGAAAGTTGGCTCTTAAAAGAGCCTTATTTTCCCTTTGAGCACTTTGCCCAAGACACACAGTTCTTCAGATCATGGACAGGATGCCATGTTGGAGATCTCTCAAAAAGAGGCAATTACCAGTGTCTGAGAAATGCACACCATCTCTTAGATACAGCCAATCTTTAAAATACTTGATTTCATGGTGACAAAATGTGTGCATGCCCAGATCACTTGAAAGTGCAGAGATGTGTATATTTATTTTTTTCCTTGCCCTGTCAAGCGGATACATCAGATACATATGTTGACCTGTGCACCAGACCATGCTCTCTGTAATGTCTGAATAGATAATCTTACAGGTGGATAACATCTCTGAAAGTGAAGCTATGTCCAGTTGAGCTTCATCAACTAAATCTGTCCACCTTTTGTCACCTAAATCATTCCCTCCAAGATGGGTCAGCAGTATGTCTGGTGCAGACTGGTTGCTCAGCAGATGTAACATAGTTGGCATCAACTGCTCCCATTTCATGCATCCCTTGCCAAACCAGTAAACCTTGCAATTTGGAAGTCTTAAGTCACTACCAAGGTGAGTTCTTTGAGCATATTCACCACCTCAACAAATTAAACTGATGCCTATCATCTATACTATGATTCTGGAGTTTTCTGCCATGCTAACAGTTTCTTAGAAAACAGAGTGACAGAGAACTCAATAAGACAGTCTATGTCTGTTGGTGGCTAGTGAAATCTAATAAGCAGGGTGAGCAATTGTCTTATGTTAGTTGATTCTTCCATAGACAGATAGCAACAGTGGGTTCTAAAAATATTTATTGGCTGATAGTACTTGCTCGGTACCAATAAAAAGATTGCATGTCACATATGCCAACAAACATTATTTGATTGGGTGTGCCATAGGAAAAAACACAGTGGGCTGGATATTCAGACTGTGCCAGGCTGTGGCGAAGCCTGGATGCAGCACAACTTGGCTGCTCAGGAGCGTTGACAGGGTGATATTCAACGAAGGTGCGCCATGGCACAGCATCGCTGAATATCACACCCTGGCCACCCGCAGTGCACAGGAGGTGCAGTGGCACTGTGCCAGTGAAAGTGGTCAGAGTGGAGCAGGGGATGTGCTAGCACGAGTTCCATTTTGCTAGGCACAACAACCACGATATTCAAAAGTACACATGCAAATGGAGCCATAACGTATGCAAGGCACAGATGGGGCCATTTGCATGTCATTATGGCCCATCTGCATGCAGGTGCTCCAATCCCGTGACTTGCACCTGGCGTCCTGCTAGGTTGCAGCTGTTGGGGACCGACGCCCCCTGCACATCACAGCAAAGTGCCCCAATGCCTGATCATGGGCATGTGTACATGTTAAAACATGTCCAATATCCCTGGTGGTCCAGTGGACCGCTCACAGCCCAATCACAGGCATATGTTGTGTTAATATTAGTCCCATATCCCTGGTGGTCCAGTGGACCATTCACAGCCCAATCGCAGGCATATGTTGTATTAATATTAGTCCTATATCCCTGGTGGTCCAGTGGACCACTTGCAGCCTGATCACAGGCATCAGTTGAAAATAATGCCACACAAAGCCAACCCTGGTGATCTAGCGGTACCTCCTCCCCACCCACTGAGCCCCACTGCTCCACTCCCCTGGTCAGTGGCGGGTGGCAGCTCACCCTGCTTGCTGCCCAGCCACCGCCACTGACACCATATGGAGGCTGTACGCCCATTGGTCCACAGCATGAGCCAATGGGCATGCAGCTCATACTATACTACACAGCCCAGATATGTGAATGGTTGTATGGCATTATTTTCAACTGACGCCAGTGACATGTGAGTGGTCCACTGGACCACCAGGGATGTGGGACTAATATTAATACAACATATGCCTGCTATCAGGCTGCGAGCAGTCCACTGGACCACCAGGGATATAGGACTATCCATATTCTATGTATGCCCGCATTTGTGCATGGGGGCGCCACCATGAAGGTGCAGCCGGAGCTCGGGTGGCCACCCACAGGTGGCAGCTGCTATGTTGCACCCTGCAATATGGCAGCTCACTTGTGGGTGGCCAGCTGTTGCTCCTTTTTTTGGCTCACCTGTGTGCAGCGCAGGTAGGGGTTGCACATGCATGGGCTCAGCACATCCTGGGCTGAATATCAGGATGTGTGGAGTATACATGGGCATGCCCCCACTACCTGCTCCACATACATTACTGATGCACTCTGGCACATCGGGATTTGTGCCAGGCTCAATCTCCATTTGAATATTGTGCTGGGGTGCATCAGTGGGTTGCGCATGGTGCAACTGTGTTGCGCCATGGACAACCCTTCTGAATATCCAGCCCAGTATGTTTTGGTGTGAATTAATAATTTCCTGATTGGATGATTTGAAAAAACACAGACGAGCAGGCATTCCGATTTGCTGTTAGTTTGCTAGATATAAACATGCTTGCTGTGGTCTCCCTCACTTTTGAGCTGACATTTGTGGTAGTGAGTACTGCTTCAAGTTCTGTCCTAAACTGTTAAAATTAACTATTAAAAAAATGATTGTACATGGTAAGACTTATACTAAGCTATGTAGGAAGAAATTAGCTTTTAAGCAACACTATTTTAAGTGGGAAACAATATATAAAAGTTAGTTTTAAAACTGATTTTGAGGTTATGTACTTTACTGATAATTATATCTTTGCAGTTTTCTCAAACTGGAGCTATTTCCTTCTTCTTCTTGACTTTTGTTATACTGTGATAGGCTGGGTTAAAATCTTTCCTGTGATGCATAAAAAAGAACTTTAAATATTTGAAAGTTGCATAAATTAGTGGTGTGGTGTCATTTGCTATTGTGGACTGTCAATCTTGTTTCACTGCTTTAGAAAAAAAAATGGCCGCTCTTAGTGGAATTACAGTAGTTAATAATTTAGTCACGTTATCACCAATTTTTTAATGAGTATGTTGAATCTATGTGCTTTTGACATTATAATTGAGTTATGTAACTTTTATTGATGACATGTGCATCATTTTGTGGTCGCTAGCATTTTTAGCAAATGATTTTACCCACTTCCTGGTTACAAAGCATTATGGAAAGCAAAGGTAAAAGTTCTAATTAGCATAACAATAAAATGTTTGTGAAGCATCAACTTTTAGAAAGTGCACAAATTGTTATGTTATGTATAGGAGAAGCTCGAAAACTTCTGTGGTTACATTTTTCAGCCTCGACAACATAGTGTATTTCAATGAGGCTCGTTCATGGACCTCGAAAACTTTTACAGTTAGATTTTTGTTTCCTTGATAACATAATATATTTCAATGGGGCTCATTTACGGAGCTCAAAAACTTTCACAGTTACATTTTTCGGCCTCAACAACATATTGTATTTCAATGGGTTCGTTTGCAGACTTCAAAACTGTCACAGTTACAGTAGTAGCCAGAGACATTGCTAGCTATTTCCAGATATTTTGCAAAATTTCTGAAGAAATTCTCTGCTGCCCCTACTGTGGAAATGCAAGCAGGAGGTATTTCTGAAATATCACAGAAATTTCAAGAAATATCTGGCAGTGTCTGTAGCTGCTACTGTATTGTTTTTTTTTTACCTCAATAACATACTGTATTTCTATGGGTCTGGTTCATGGAGCTCGAAAACTTTTGTGGGTACATTTTTTGGCCTCAACAGCATAATGTATTTCAATGGGGCTCATTCATGGACCCCAGAAACTTTCACGGTTTGATTTTTGTTGCCTCAATTACATAGTGTATTTCTATGGGGCTGATTCACGGAGCTTGAAAACTTTCATGGTTACATTTTTAGTCCTCAACAACATAGTGTTTTTAAATGTGTCTTGTTGACGTACCTTGAAATCTTTTATGATTATTTTTTTTAACCTTGAAAACATAGTGTATTTCAATAGGGCTTGTTTAGGTAGCTCGAAAACTTTTACGGTTACTTTTTTTTTGTACCTTGGCAACATCATAGACTTTAATGGGTGCTTTCATGTACCTCAAAAACTTTCATGGCAACATTTTCTTCTCATGAAAACACCATTCAATTGAATTGCATATATTTTCAAAAGTCAAACATTGCCTCAGTAAAGATTTTTTAGCTTGAAGCATAGTTTTTGTTTTCCCAGTACATACATTTGTTAAGAGTTTTTACTGAAACAAAATGTTTTTAGTGATTTCAAGGTTATGAGTTTATAAGTCAAAAGTTTATTTGTTTCATATGATTTTAAGTAATGTAGAGATTACAAAAATAATACTGTTTATTTGGTGTGTCAAAAACTCTATAGGAATTTGATGAGCATACTAATACTTTATTTTACTGCTGCCTACTGTGAATGTTTAACAACAAATGAATAGTTACAGGAAATTGACTATTTCTTTGTTTCTTCTATAGGTGTGTGATCCTGTATCATTATATTACCTGAAACCTGTGGTTGTTATTAGCTAGAATGCCTACAAGATATAGACAACAGAATAAATGTAGAATGGATAAGTATTGTGGTAATGTTAAGTTGATGAAGAGTAATGTAACCAGTAAAAACGCCGCAAAGAAAAGTTAAGGACACTGTAAGGTCTATAAGCAGGAAAAGGTTGCCTGCTGCTTGTGAGATGCCTGGCTCAGTTACTTGTCCAGTTACAACTGTAAACTGCCCAGCTCCTTATCATGCAGTTGGTAGTGTGGAGCACACCAAAGCTGGTTGGGTTGCAAGCATTTCCAATGCATGCCGTAAACAGAAATACACTTCTGTAATTTATGGCCATCTTAGCAAGTTTCAGTTTTTCTGAAAATTAGCTTCAAAGGATAAAGTTGATCAGATTAATTCTGCCACAATGAGATGTCAAGGCAAATGACTCAAGAGTCAACTTGCCTTGATGAAACTACTTCTTAGGGTTCGTAGATTTGTGAACATGGCACTTGCTGTCCTATCACATCTGTGGACACAAATGATGAGGGAGATTGAATGGTTCAGTGCTACAGTGAGCTCTGCTCATAGTAGGCTGCAAAATGTGGCACTTAGGACAGAGGCAACTTTTGTGAAGTCTTTCAAGACATATGGCTACATAAACAGCACTCAGAGGCCTTTTTCTGGGAGGTCTTATCATGCAGTTTCTAAGGATCTTGTAATTTCTGTTGATGAGGGTGGTAAGGCTTGTAATGTGTTGAGTGTGGCAGATGATGACACACACTCAACCACTGAGATGCCGAGGAAAAGTTGTGCATCATGGAGATGTGATGATATCTGCAATCTCAGGCAAGCATCGTTTGATACCATTGCACAGTTCATGAATCACTTTCTTGCTACGAAGAAGAAACAGAGTTGCAACTTATTATACAAGACTGTTCTCTCTGAAATTTGCAGATATAAATGATTGCTGGGGCATTCCTTTACTTGCTTAGATAGCAGTGTGTGCAACAGTGTATTTCATCATATGCACATGCTTGTACACAATCCTGCAATGCTCAGCTTTGTAAAATTTACCAGGTGAGAAACGCTGTGTCAGTATACAAACAGCTTGATAAGTCATTGAATGCAGGAGATATGGGAGCTGCAAAAATTGTGATACAGGATGTGCAACGTAATAGTAAATGTTATGATGCACCATGTGATGACACTTCTGCCACTATATCATGCACTCTCACTTTTTGGGAATCCAACATACTAAAGACACTTAGGAAACCCATTGCCAAGTTTGAACTGGCTAAGAGAGAGAAGTTTGGCTCTGTGTGTGTGTCTCATGTCACAGACTACTTTACAGGATACAGGTTGCTGCTGTTGATCTGGAAAAGATTAAAACTTTTAATGACATGTGGGCACGACTGTTGGCTTACCTATTAGTAAAGCATGACTTTGACCTGGACCCAGTGGTTTACCACGTGTCACTACTCTGACAAAGGTAAAATATGACTCTTTGCCACCAAGGTCTGTTTTGAACAATATGGAGGCAGATGTGACACCTAGAGAGATTGCTGCACTGAATATGTTTGAACGGACCTCACCCCAACGATGAAACCATTCCAGACTATTCTGCACTTGAATACAAAACACAAAAAGTGCCCCAGAAATAGCTTGTGAAGTCTCTGAAAAGGGCTGTTATGTATTGACCACTGCCTCTGAAAGAGAATGTGGAGACAATCTCAAAGGAAAACAGTGTTGTATACTAGTAAATGGTATCCCAACAAAGTCTAAGGTCATTGGGCAAGATGTTGTCAGTGTGCAGAAAGTGAAAAGTGCTCTACATTATCTGAAGAGCAATAATCTTTTTTATGCTGACTTTGACATAGATGAACATCAGATATGAATGCTCAGTTTGGAGTGTTGGACACTAGAAGCCAATGATTGAGGAGATTGATGTTGCAACTGATGAAGATGTATATGAGCAGTACATAATTTGCCCTCTACACGGCAGAGATCTAATTGGTGATAACATTGAACTAAACCTGATGAAACAGGTTAAGGGTAGTCCTGTTAGCATATGGGCGGAAAAACTGGAAGTTCGTTGCTTTCCAGATTTATTCTCTCAAGTTACAGGAAACCATCTGGATGCACATGAGGTGCATGTTCAAGGTGCTAAGTATCGTACATTGCGAGTCTTAAACAAGGATGGGAAATTCCATAGGAACATACAATATTTGTTCCACCTGCTGTGGGAGAGTAAGCTTAGTATCCTCTCTGTGTCCATTGCACATACACTGTGGTTGACTACTCCACTAGATGAAATCACAGCATTTGAGTTTCTCTGAAAACTGAGTGAAAAGAACAAAATGCTACAGGTGAATTTGACATCTATACTTTTGAGTTTGTGTGGCACAAAAGAATACTGGTATCATAGACACTCAGAGGTCATGACTATGCTGCGCAAGTATGGTGTAGCTACTTGGTTCGTTACTCTGAGCTGTGCAGAGTACAGTTGGGATGAGTTAATTGAACTGTTGAGGTGGGCCAATGCTGATGTTGATGGTATTTCATCAATGACACTTGGTGAGATGTGCTCACTTGACCCAGTTTCTGTGTCCTGACATTTTCACCATTATGTCCATGAGATATAGACATTCATGTTGTCAAAGAACAATCCTCATCTTGGATTTGTCAAGCACTACTTTTGGAGGATGGAATACCAGGCATGAGGTGCACCACACATCAATATGTTGTTGTGGACTAAAGATGCTTCTTATTTTGTTGAGAATGAAGCAGCTGAAGAGCTGAACTTCATTCAGCATTACATCACTACAACCCTGACAAGTGTGACAGTCTAACACTGTGAAAGCTGGTGCAAACATTTCAGCAGCATCTTTGTGGGAAGTATTGTCACAGACCAGTCAAGAGTCATAATGAGTGGTACACCAGGTGTCAATTTGGTTTCCCTAGACTTGTCTGCCAGCAAGGATGTATGTTCTCAGCCATGCATCACCATCTCAAGGCAAAGTCCACTAAAAGGGTCTATGAGTTACCCAGACAGGAAAATGAGGTGTTTATCAATGACTACAACCTACTCTTCTCCTTATGTTGCAGGCAAACATTGATGGTGCAGTTTGTGGAACAATACTCTCTCATTCAGTACATCACATCGTATATCACGAAACATGAGCAGACCAGTTTGATTGAGCTTTGGGAAGATATTGCAACTTCCAGCCAAGCATTGAGCTCACAGCTCTGGTCACTGGGATTAAAGACACTGTCTCACAGGAATGCGTGCAAATGGGGCCAGCGATCATTTGATTGGGACACACTTGTACAAAAGTCTGATGCTGTACAATTTCTCAGTGTTAACTACAAAGAGAAATGAAAGTGTGTTTGAAGTCTCATGATGAGATTGAAGAACTGGCTGTGCACACCTGTCATCAAAGAACATATTGAAGAATAACCTGATTGACATGTACTACCTAAACCAGGCTATAGTGATGGATGACATGTGCCTGTACAATGTTGCAAAGTGGTACAACTACAAGACTGATATAGCACCTGATGAAACACAAGAGATTTACAAGGTCAGAGCTTTGATGAGTGCCTTGCAAAAGAAAAACCCTGGCCGATTGACCACTGTAAATTTAGTCTCTCTACAACTGACAGTAAGGTACATTGCTACTTTGCTCTAATGTTCCTCTTTAAGCCATGGAGGGATGAGACCACACATAAAGGAGAATGTGAAACATATGAATAGCAGTTCTACCTTCCATATGAGACCTTCAAGACTGAACAGTCCAAAACATACATTCATAGATGGAATTAAAGAAGGAGCAGATGGATCAAGCTAAGAAACAGCTTGAGAAAGATACCCCAGGAAATTCTCAAGAAAACATAGATCCTGAGGGAGAGGGCACTCTCGGAGCTCCTCTCTCAATGAATGATCCTGTGATTCTGATGAGTGAAGTCAAAATTGCCATGGAACATTCTTCTTATGTGACAAAGGATCCTAGTGTACTGATAGACCAGCTGAATCGGCAGCAGTTTTGCTGCTTATGATGCTGTTACTGAAGCAGTGAGACATGGCATACTGCATAAGAAGAAACAATGTACATATGGAAACTGAACCATTGCTAATGTTTGTTAGTGGTTCCACTGGCACAGGCAAGAGTTTTGTTATTGAAGCTATCACAGTGGAGATAAGGAAATATACAGCAGAAGTGGTGTCTGTAGCTGTAACTACTCCTACAGGTTTGGCTGCATACAACATTGGCAATGTTACTCTACAGCAGTTGTTTATGCTACCTGGAGAACATGGCAAAAGAGAAGAGTACTGAAAATTTTCCCGTGAGGTGGCATCTGAGCTGCGACCAATGTTTGTCATGATGAAACTTCTGATTATTGATGAGATAAGCTTGGTCTCAAATGTCATGCTTGCATATATCCATCTACATCTCCAGGAGATACTTGGAACTCACCATGGTGAGCCATTTGGGGGGAAGAGTATTGTAGTGTTTGGGGACCTTCTGCAACTTGCATCTGTGAATGGAGAGCACTTCTTTACAGCACTGACTGAAAAGCAAGCAAAAAGTACAATAGGATGCATTGGAGGAATCGATCTTTGGGAATGGTTCCTTTACATTGCACTGTATGAAAACATATTGCAGAGTCATGATCTTGCCTACAAGGTACTGTTGGATCAGGCTCACATTGCCTCTGTGTCACAACACAATGTTTTTCTGTTGAACCCATGCTATATCAGTAATGAGTGCACTTCTCTTACTACAGCATGTGATGTCTTCAGTAATGTGCATTCAGACTCTGCTCGGATAGTGTGTCTGATGCCTCGACTCAAGCAGTGTGCTGAATTTAAAAGCTTTATGTTGCAGAGAAAGGGTCAGGAAATCATTACCCTGCATGAGGTTGACACCGTTGATGGTGTGGACTTGAGTTAGAATCTGGTAGCAAAGCTGAGCGAATGATTGTCTGAACTGAAGTCTGATGTGTCTCACCCAGCTGAGAGCTGAAGCAGTTCTAACTGTGTGCATGAATGCATGCATCATGCTACACTGGAACCTTGATGTAGAGTGTGGTATGGTGAATGGTGCAATGGGACACATAATTGACTTCCTGTACAATGTAGAGGCACTAGTTGTCAAGTTTGACAACATTGAACAGTCATTGCCTATTTCCAGGATGACTGTAAAGTTCCACATCGTGAAAAATATATATGTAACTAGGAAACAGTTTCCTGTGTATGTTGCATATGCTATATCTATACACAAGTCACAAGGCTTAAATCTGGGCTCAGTAATGGTAGACATAGACACCAGCATCTTTAAAGATGGCATGAGCTATGTTGCGCTTTCATGTGTATGGAATCTGTCTGGCTTGCATACCATCTACATAACATCACATAAAATATGAGCTGACAGACAATGCATCACCAAGTACAACAGACTACATACTCTGTACCAGCTGACATTGCCATCGCCCCTGAAAAATGGACCTTCAGGGCTCAGTGAGCTTACCCGGTTATCAAAATTGAAAAAATAGATAAATAAATAAATAGTGCTACCCATGCATGTAGCAGACTGCAATGCTACAGTCACAGTTTCTGACATGAGAAAGAGGTCCTGGACAGCTAGAGCAGCATTGAATTCAGACAACTCAAAGAAGGAATCCACAACTCAAAAACAGACAAGCTCTCCTTCACAAAAGAAGGCGCTTGGTATGACTGTTGTCCCAGCATTTGACAATAGTACGGGAGTAAACTGCTCTGAAAACTCAGCAATGTGAACATTTCTCCACATGCCTCACTTTGTTGCCACTATAAAATCTTTGCATGACACAGCACTGTCTCAGTCATTAAAGAAGGTTGTGAATGATAGTGACAAGCATGACAATAGCATACAGACTCTGACACCCTTACGACTGTGCTGGGTGGATATTATGGCCACCAAACATTCACCAATAAAATCCAGCAAGATGTGACTGAGTTTATGATGGTTATCATTAACAGCTTGAAATCAGATCACATTTCAATGTGACGGTACTTTACTGTCACCTATGAGACAAAGTACACTTGCCTGTCTTGTCAACATTCCCAGAAAGAAGTAACAGAAAACATGCTGAGGATTTTATTGTATGTTCCACAAGCATGTTCAGTAAAGTTCAGACAACTGCTCAAGAATGCAGAGTATGGCTGGAGGTATACTCAGTGTGGAGGACAGTGTCTTCAGTCCAAATGACTTAGAACCTCTTCTCAGTATCTTCTAGTCTTGCAATGATTTGATGCAAATGGACTATGTGCTGACACACCAATTACTGATTTTGTGTGGCTGGAAGAGTACAATTCATGGGAGCATGCTTTGATACTCAGGCTGTGATATTCCACCATGGAGCATCTGTGCATTCAGGACATTATGAGATATGGCTGAGGTACAGCAATGGCTGGATGGAATGCAATGACTACATAAGCACTTTTAAACAGAGATTACCTCACAACCTAAAAGATGCTTATGTTCTGGTTCTCAAAAATTACAATGACCTTCACCAGGCAGAATAGTAGTAGATGGAAATGTAGGTTCACTCTGTTTGATGCACTCTAGTAGTCATAACAGTGTGCTGTGCAACCTTCCGTGGACATGTGCAGCACTTTTCATATCCATTTATGAAAAGTAGCAGAAACCAACTAGGTACATGCAGATACTTATGATGCCAACAGTTAAGGTAGGTGTTGCTGTGATTCTTGCTAGAATACAGCCTAAGTGGGCCTGAATCAGTGTGGGCTGTGTGCATAGTCACATGACATACAACACTTGCTTTGACTGTGGATCAATCTTATAAACTGTATATTGACATTGCATGCCTATGCAGTTCTGTTGTACCAATCTGTTCATTTCTGCATTGCTGCACTATGTGACATAGAATGTGTTCTGACTGCTTCACACCATTGTATGTCAATGCAGTGTACATTAAATACACTGAGAAACATAACTATGTGTGCTGGTCAGCAATGTTTCTTGTTCATTATGTACACTATGTACATTCTTCACATCTGTCTGGCGATACATGAGGACAGATTGTGCTAGAGTGCTGCCACTGCAGCTTTACATGTGTTTGCACACATATTGTTGTGCAATACTTTTTTTTTGCTATCTTTTTTTCACCCTTGGCTTTGGTTAACTTCTTATCCTGCCACCATCCTGACATTCTACTCCTTCAGGCCCTCACCCCCTGCAACTCCCATGGCTTACACCCCATGGCAGGGCAGCAGGGAGCCGCCCTTGCTCACCCGCCAATTCCAGATTCAGTTCAGGGGTGTCACCTCTGGAGATGTAGCACAAGGATGGCCATCAAGCCACAATGACCAGGCACCAGGGTCTTTTTTCTTGAATTTACTCACATGTGGGAATACGATGTGCTATGACACCTGTGATGGGCTCATGCATGCTACTGCATGCACATACATCAAGCATCTGCCATGTTCTCTCCCATGATCTTGTGGCAGTGTGCCACTGAGCCCCAGCCTCTGCTAAGTGTCAGATGTGTGCCAATCATGAGTCACCCCACTCCCCAGAGATGGAGAGCAGTCTGTCAGATGCTCAATCTATTTCCTCCCTGCTGACCCCCAGCAGCCCATGCTCATTTCCAAATGCAGGTCACCAGTGTGGCATGAGGTGTGGCATCCAGCACCTCAACCTTCAGCACCACTGGGCCGGACAGTTGTGCAATACTTTTCAAGTACAGTAAGGACATACCTGATATTTTTATATATACAGCTTGTCTCTCAATAACATCTGTCTAGTGTCCACTTGAGATGACATTTTTCCTGTCAACATTACTTAGTAGTGAGAACAGCACATGGCTATATAGGCCTATCATATAGAAGATTTCTGATAAATAATCACTGTTAATATTAGGTATGTGTAAAATGTTTACAACATTTGCTAGAACTATATACACCTCTGTAAACTTTCTGTGCTGTTTTGTGTCAAAACTGTAATATTAAAATGTTTTTAACTGTGACAGATATATAGTGCTTGCATAACTGTTCTTTTTTGTGTTGCACATAGCTTCAACATTAGAGCTTGTTAAATGTTATTACTGCAGTGTCTGAATGGCATGTATTCTGATGTTTTATGACTGGATGAATATGTAACATATTTAGTAATCATCTACCATTTATATAAATCTTTGAATCGTTACTGTTAATCATTCATATTTTCTTATGAATAATTCTTAGGAAGCACTGTAATCATATTGCTTATAACAAATAATTAACTGAATAATTATATTATTTTTTTGTCATTGCATTAATTTATTTGAAAGGTTTGTTATATTCAATGAGATATTAATTGTTTATTTATGAAAGAGCACTGTAAATCACATACTCTGCTCAATGTCAGTTCAAGGTATGTTCCTGATTTTTTAGATCACCTTTATTAAGGGTCAGGTGAGAGTTTTTCAGATGTGCTTAATGTTAAAATATTACAACATAGTAATGCACTATAGCAGCAATCTTATGATATGCTGCTTTGGTGTCCGCAGCTTATTAATTGTTTACCCCATTTGGTGTTTGCCCACCCCAGAGACATTGACTTACTCAGTCTCATATCATTTTTAAAACTTTTAATATATTTCTCTGAATAATTATTCTGTAATGTTATGATACTGAGTGAGTTGTGCAATTTGCCTTCTTTAAAACAGAATTGGCATTTAATGATTAATAATTAAAAAAAACTTATTTTCTTTGTCTGCTTTTTCCCCAATTGTTTTAACCAGGAGTGGCACACTAAGCTGAAAGCTTGTTTACAGGTGCGACCTGGGAGTACAGGGAAGTTAAGTGACCTGCTCAGGGTCACACAGTATGCAAGTGGGGCTGTGGAATTCAAACCCAGGTCTCCAGATTTGCAGCACTGAGCCTTAAACAACTGTCTGTTGTGTTTCTTGTTTACTGTATATGATTGATATATTTTTCAGGTTTGCAAAAAAGTATAAATGAATATAATGAAATGGTACTACACATACGTGTGTGTCAGAGGTATAACGTTATATGTAAAATAAAGTTTTCCATACTAGTTACCAGTAATGTATGGTACATTTCTAGGGCATGCTACAGTGCTGGGTGTGGAGAGCTCATACTCCCACTGTAAAAAATAATGCTTTAAAAGCTGTGTACCTGTTTACTTCATTACAATGTCTCAAAAAGGAAGGACATTCTTTGTAAAAAAGCTCCATTAATGCAACAGTTAATGTTGCTTCTACAGTGACAAAAGTGAAGAAATTTGACATTAGGGTTTTCAACTCTAACTCCAAATCCCCCACACACACACACACAACACACATACAAGCAGGGATGGTACAAGACAACACAACCAATCAGAAACAGACACCATAAGGTAACAGAAAGAACATACAGCTTTGTAAACATACCATAAGAGGCATCCATCATTATGTTTCAGCAACTGTATCACTTCTGCTGCCATCCCAGTGTCTTGGGGGTACACCAACATGCTGTGCAAACATGAAGTGAGATGTTAAGAAGGCTATGGAGAACATTTTAAATGGAAGTTAGTTAATATGGGATGGTTGTGACTATGCTGTACAATTTAGTGCACCTACTCATGACTTAATGACTTGAACTATAGGGCCATACTATACTGCATTTACACAGAATGATACATATGTCTATCTCTGGAGGTATAGTAGTGCAGGGTCTAAAGCAGCCAACACTGTGACTGTGAGATATGCACAGTGTTCTTCTGTGTGGATGGAGGTATGTAAGCTCAGGATGTAAAGTTTTATGTTCTGATGTTAGTTATGTACACTTTTCTACTATCTGCATGTAGGCATGTGACTGAATGGTGAATAACCCCACAGTCCAAACCTCATCTATGCAGACTGTTGTAGTATCTAGATGGAGGGATGGTGATCCCAACATGTATATCAGCACTGCTCTATTATGAAAATGTGGGGCCTGGAGTGCATTGTGTTTCAGACCATGCACTCTAATCTGTACATTCACATAGTATGTCAGAATCCATATAACACAATCTTCATATGTCACTGTGGGACCCTGCCCTCTGAGTCCTACATTACCATAGTGCAACACTACACATTGTCATATTATCCATATCTCATACTCGAAGCCACGAGTGAGATATCTTAATGTCATTGGCCTCGAGTGAAGATAAATATGATATCTTCAGTCAGGCCATGTCATGTTCTGTTTATACAACTTATGTTTTGGGCTCCCCTCCAGTGTAAGTCTTGTACATTTCCCTTTAAAGTGATTCCTCAAGTAGAGGTTTGGAATTCCTGGAGAGAAAGAGAGAGAGATGTTTGGACCCTGTGCATTCCAGGTGACTAAGTATGTTTATACCCACCCAAACTCTCCATAGTGTCGAAAAGAATACATTTTTGATTAAAAGTTATCTGGTTGATCCTGTGATTTTGGAATTTTAAAATTATTTAAGTTTTGCTGCTGTTAGCCCATTCACTTTTCATCCGATTTGAAGTGTGGCGGCGGTATCACTTATGAGGTCATACAAGTACTGTGTATTAAAAATGTAAGTAAATCTGCACTTTTCTAACTGTAGTCCATTTATTTGAAGAAGACATGGACTGTAGATAGAGAGGCAGTGAGGCGAGTCAGCGGTTTCAGAGTAGTACATGGAAGTGCAAGCAAACATTGCTATAGCAACATTCACTTGTACTTCCATGTAACACTCTGATGAAGCCATTGACTTGCTGTCATCTCTCTACAGTTGACGGCTTCTTTCAAATAAATGGACTAGAGTTAGAAAGTGGAGATTTAATAAATTTTTACAGAATGCTTGCACAACCACATATGATACCACGACCACGCTACAAATCGGATGAAAAGTGAATGGGCAAGATGTGTTTATGCACTGACAGGATTAGCTGAAATAAAAAGAGTGAGTAAGTACAATTTTGAAAAAAAGACACGGTTTCTAATTTTATAGAAGACAGTGCCGTGGTTTAAATCAGTATCAGGACATTACTGACACTGCTCGGTAACACTAGGTCTAAAAGTGAAAGTGGTAGTTGAAATGTGAGAACAAATGGCAGGATCAAACAGATACGTTTCAATATGATGTATAGGAATATGGAGATAACATATGACATATAGGAACATGAAGATATCAATGATATCTTTACTGGCTGGCTTGGATATCGATTTTTATACATGCAGTTTTCCCAAAACATAAGTTGTATAACTATATGTGTATTTATGTATATTTGTATAAATAATATATATATATGTGTGTGTGTGTGTGTGTGTGTGTATATATGTATATGTGTATATACAGTATCTTATCTATATCTATATCTATATCTATATCTATATCTATATCTATATCTATCCATTAGGGTTGAAGTGTAAAGGTAGGAAATGTGATCTTAGGGTTCCCAAGTGTAAGTCCCTGCCCCACCCTCATCTTCTAACCTACACCACCCTCACCCTTGGCTCACCTCCACCTCCATGGTGTGAGGGGTGTGTCTTGAGTTCAAAACCCAATGCTCACACCATCATTTTATTCTGTACCCATGTCAGGTTATTAACTGTTGAAATGGGCTGAGCATTAGGTTCACAACCCCAAGGCACACCCCTCACACCTATTCCTGCATGAAGGGTGGAAGTGGGCCTTAGGGTTGAAAGCCAAAGGTGAGGGGGGGTGTTTGGTTTAGAAGCTGAGGGTGGGGGCAGGGTCATATCCTTAGAATGCTAAGATCACATTTCCTACTTTTATCTTCAACCCTAATGGTGCATTAAGAAAGTTTTTTTGCAATAAATGTCCTTACTTTTCAGATATTATAATAATGTCCTTATTTTATGGTGTGAGCACAGGGTCCTTCAGATCCTGTGCCCCATCCTCCATTGAGATAGCACATCAGTATCCTTGAGACACTAAAACAGTATCCTTATTTTACAATGGGAGGACCCTGCCTACCATCTCTACTGAGACTGTGTAACATTATCCTTATATTATGGTGGGACCACAAGGTCCTTTGGACCCTGCAATCCCATCCCTCGACTGAGACAGTATAACAGCATCATTATGTTAAAGTGGGAGCATAGGGCCATTCGGACCCTGCACTCCCATTTGTGCAAATTAGATAACTTGCACAAGATACTGTTATATTTAATGCAAATTACTTAATTTGCACAAAATACATTAGTATCTTGTGAAAGTTATGTAACTTGTGCAAATTGCAACTTTTCTGCCTAACAGTATCTTGCACAAGTTATGTAACTTGTGCAAATTACAACTTTCCTGCCTGACATATAAATAGGAAACATTGAAAATAATTGGAAATTAAAAGTTTAATAACTTTTTGATAGGATTAATATTTTTCACCAAACTTTCAAAAGGCAAATCTGTGAGGCAAAGGCTTTCTACCCTGAAACTTTCGAATCACTACCTAAAGCCGTTTCTGAGATACAGGTGGACAAATAATGCAAAAAAAACCTAGTAAATTTAGGATTTTTTGATGCTCCATATCTCAAACACCACAAAACCAATTCACATGCAACTTGGCACATCAGGAGACCATTCCCTAGAGATTTTTCTTGCTAATTTTTTTGCTGATCTGTGAAATGGTTCCAAAGTTATTAAGGTTCACAAATTCAGGTTTAACATGTGTTTTTCATAAATTACATAACTTAGTCAGGATACTGCCGTATTTTTGTGCAAATTATGTAATTTTCAAAAATACAACAGTATTTTGTAAAGTTATGTAACTTAAAGTGAATTACAATTTTCATGCCTGACATGCATGTTCCTATAGGAAATAATGGAAATCAAAAGTTTAATAACTTTGAACGGATTAACATTTTGCACCAAACCATAAAGGCACATTTGTGAGGCAAAGACTTTCTACCCTGAACATTTCATACTTAAAGCCATTTCTGACTTACAGGTGGACAAAGAAATGTAAAAAAAAAAAAACAGTGAATGTAGGATTCTTTGATTCTCTGTATCTCAAAAACCACAAATCCAATTCACATGACATTTGGCACTTCAGGAGACCTACCCATAGAGATTATGTGTGCCAAATGTCATGCCAATCCATCTGAAGGGTTGCAAAGTTATTAAAGTGAAAAATATATGCAATTTGATGACAGTGTGTGAAAAGTACTTTCACTTTCATTATACAGTACATATACATTTTCCCATAGGAAATAATGGAAAATTTAAAATTTAATAACTTTGGAATGGATTAATATTTTTTTCACCAAACCTTTAAAACACACATATGTGACCCAAAAGCTTTCTACCCTGAACATTTCAGACGGCAACATAAAGGCATTTCTGTGATACAGGTTGACAAAACAATTTGAAAAGAAAATGGTACATTTAGGATTTTTTGACAGTTTCCCATCTCACAAACCACAAAACAGATTTGCATTACATTCTGCACTTCAAAGGAACTATACCTGGAGTTTATGCATGCCACACTTTGTGCAAATCCATTGAGTGGTTCCAATGTTCTTAAGGTTCAAAACTTTGAGTAGAACTTAGAAGTTTGCACTCATCCCTAATATACTGGTGCAGTATATGTAATAGATAACCCACTGTAAGGTGTGCAGTCAAACTCTGATATACACATGCCTTTGTGTGTGTTGTGATGCACGAGGCCACAGGCTGAGTGCATTCAACCACCCAAGGTGTGCATAAATCAGACTGTAACCACATATCCTACAGTGGATTATCTATCTTATGAAATAGTTAAAATGGTTTTGGAGTGGGTGAAAGTGCAAGTGTGTGGTCGCACTCTTTTTCTTTTTGAAATTCAATATACTTTATTCATTTTTAAGTTATACATATTCAGTATCAGATGTTTGATACATGATACAATGGTCAGAACATGACTTCTAAGCCTTAGGGTTACTTCAGCTCAATTATAACAAATACTATAGTAAGTACAACTATTTTTATTCTACTACCAACCCTCCTCCCTCCACCCCCTTTACACCTCTTTAATCTGGTAATCATCCAATTCATCATGCCTAGCTATGAAAAGGATCATCACAGCTTTTTTAGAGTAAGGAACTTGTTGGATTCCACAAAGGGTTACATATACATTTTTGGTAAATATAGATATTAAGGTCCATTCTTCAATTTTAGGCTATTGGATCGATTAAAGATTATCCATTTCTGTGTTGGATCTTAGTGTTGGGTTATTGAGATCAAAATGTATAACTTGCCCCATTTCTTATCAAATAATAATGGGGAATGTCTAAGGCTCACAATCATCTTTTCTGTTTTTAGGTTGAACAAAAGCTCATTTAACCATTCTGAATAGGGAATGAGTTGAGAATCTTTCTAATGCTTTAATACTAATCTTTTTACTGAATGAGAAATTGGCAACATATCATATCTTCTTTCTTGTATTGTAACTTGGGCGTAATCTCCCCGAATGCATATTTCAGGCTTAAAAATGTGTTCCAAACCAAGTAGAGAGTTAATTGTTTTTCTAATTATTTGCCATAAGGATGTAGTTGAAGGGAAATCCCATAGGGCATGGAAAATAGTGTCAATATTTATACCACACCTAGTGCACTTTGAGTCTTTCAGTTTACCCATGGCTGCCAGCTTAGCTAGAGTACAATAAATATTGTGCAATATATATAAAATTGCATAAGGCAAAGTTTATCATTGGAAGTATAGGAGTATAATGCTTGCCACATTCTCTCCCAACATAGCTCTAAATCTGGAAACTGTGCCTCCCAGTATGATGATGCACCCAGGATATCCTGGTAGAGTGCTGGATATAGTATTGCTGTTATTTTTGAAACAGCATGAGAACTCCATGCCAGGGTAGAGAGCGTGTTAAGTAGCTCTGTTTGGTCTATATTCCAAATTCCTGTTCCAAACTTACTGACTAATAAATGTCTAATTTGGTAGCCTTTGAATATCTGGTTAGAGGGGAGATGTAGGGAAAGTAATAATGCAGAGGTGGATTTAACTTTACCAAGTTCTAAGAGGTCCAATACCTTTATTTCCATGGCAGGGGAATCTTTATTAGATATTAGATATTTTCCTTCTAACGTGGAATTTGGACTTGAATATAAAGGTTGGGATATATCTTTTCCATTATTGTATATGAGTGCTTTGCACAATTGGGCATGCACTTTTAATGACATATGAATTAGATGATTTTTCAAGATGGTCTGGCCTACTTTAGGGGCAATGTATAATAAACTGGTTGGAGTTATGCCAGTTTACTTAATTACTTGGAGTTCAATCTGTAACCATAGTGGTATATAATTCTGGTCTGTCATATTAAAATTCAGAGGAAACCATTGGAAATATTTTACTATATGACTTGCCAGATGATGATGGAAAAAATCTTGAAGTCTAAGTCTTCTCTCTGCTTAGTTGTTCCTAGCTTGATATATGATCTTCTTGGTGGTTTTGTCTTCCACAGGAATTTTGAAATCATTTGCTGTAATTTCTGGAACCATGATTGTGGAAGATAAAAGTTAAGCAAGTTTATGGGATAGAATATTCTAGGAAAAACATTCATTTTAATTATGTTAATTCTTCCTTGTAGGGAAACGTATATGGGAGTCCATCTGTCTAGATCCTGTTGTATAGTTCCTAGTAAAACATCAAGATTAAGTTTTTCAATTTGTAACAAGTTTGGTGTAATAGGCCTAAATATTTAAGTTTGGTAGCCCAATTTAATTGCAGGCCTACCGTCTGTGATCTATAGGTGTGGGAGTTTAGTGGCATTATTGTAGATTTTTCTATGTTCAGTTTATAGTTGGATAAAGTTCCATATGATTCTACTATGGAGATTACTGCTGAAAGGAAGTCGTGGGTCAGAAACATCTAATAGTATGTCATCGGCATACACCGATAGACGAATCCTATCTACCTATCAGAATTCCTTTAATTAGAAGGGAGTATTTTAGATGATATAAAAGTGGTTATAGGTATAAATTAAAGAGGAGAGGTGAGAGAGGACATCCTGGCATGTTCCAGAATATAAGGGAAATAATTCTGAGAAGACTCCATTACAATAAACTTTTGCAGTAGGGAAAGTATAGAGAATTTGTATCCACCTAATGAACTTTTGGGGAAACCTGAATTTCTTTAAAACTTCAAATAAAAATGTCCAGCTAACCCTGTCAAATGCTTTCTCAGCGTCCAGAGACACCATAGCCATTGGGTAAGGTACCAACCTGGTTATGGAGAAGATATGAAACAATTTCCTGAGGTGATTAGCAGAGGATCGGCCTGCAACAAATACTACCTGTTCTGGGCTAAGTAATAGCATCCACACTTTTGTTAATCAGTTAGCCAAAATATTTGCAAAATGATTGGTATCATAGTTCATGAGAGAAATTGGATGGTAGTTGGCAACTAGTTGTGGAGATTTGTTCAGTTTAGGAAGTATGATTATTAGGGCTTCTAGAAGAGAGGAATCAGAGATTCTGAATTCACACAGGTAGTTGAACATCTTTAATAGTAGGGGTGAAAGCTGGTCCTTAAATACTTTGTAAAAATTGGGTAGAAAGCCATCCAGACCAGGGGCTTTATCTTCTGGTAATGAATTAATGGCTTCCATTAATTCTTATTTGGTAATAGAGTTTATAAGGATGTCTGCTTGCAACAGTGAAAGAGAAGGAAGAGGGAGGTTATTTAGATATGCCTGTATGTCCATTATCTGTGGAGAGGGCACTTGGGAGGAATATAGGGACCTGTAATAATTTTCAAATTCTTTTACAAGTTCCTTTGGAGTAGTAAGAAGAGAGTGTTATCTTTAAGGGAGTTAAGCACCACCACTATTCTGGATTCTTCTTGTTTTCTTAATCTAAGGGCTAGTAAATGGCTAGCTTTATCTCCCTGTTCAATATACCTAACGTGGGTCTTAAATATAGCATATTGGGCTTGTTCTCTCAGAGTTTCCATATATTGGTGTTTTAACTTTGCCAAATGTTCCACTACACCCTCGCTTTCAGAGGACAGTAGTTGATCTTCCAGGGTTTTAATTTGGGAGAGGAGGGAGGACTGAAAACACCTCTCTCTTTTATTTCTGAATGGAAGAGAGTTGAATACCCTCAGACTACACATTTCAAGGCAAACCACAATTTGTTTGTTTGATTTATGGCATCCTGATTGTGCAAAAGAAATTGCTCAGTTGTGTTCTCAAGGGTGACTAGTGTTTGTTCTTTTTGGATACGCTGGACATTCAATTTCCATATAGTGCTTTTGGTTTTATGGACAGTAATTGTACCTTCCATCCATATAGGTGCATGGTCACAGATAGTTCGTGAAGCCATACCACTACCTATCAAACCTTCCAAAATTATATTGTTCACTAGAAAATAGTCAGTACGGGATAATGTTTTGTGTACTGGAGAATAAAAAGTATATCCCTGAACCTTTGGGTATAATAATCTCCATGGGTCACTGAGGTTGTAATTTGTCATAAATTCTCTCAAGGCTCTCTGGGCTGACAAAAGATTAGGCCTTTAAAAGTTGTTTTATCTAACTCTGGTGAGTACACCAAGTTCCAAAACCCTGCTATAATAAGGAAGTTAGTGCAGTCATAAGTAATGCAACAATTTGGGTGATTCTATGTTGGGTCCATATTCTGATCCCAGAATCACTTCAACATGGTTCAGTAATCCCTGTAAAAATATTAATCTGCCATGCACATCCACCTGGCTTTGTTGGAACCCAAATTGAGTTGCCCTGGTGACAAGGATTGCCACTCCCCTTTGTGCTGTTGCATTGCCAGCTACATATACCTGCCCCATTTCTCTTAGTCTAAAAAGGTTTCCCTCATTTTCTACTAGGTGAGTTTCTTGAAGAAATGCTATGTTACAATGCAGGGTTTCTAGATGTTTTAACATTTGATACCTTTTAATTCGATTATGAGCTCCTATTACATTCCAAGATACAAATCTCACCGCCATCTTAGATTAGCCTTGTATGTCTAGGAGAAAAAAAAACAGTTCTTAAATATAGTGCAGATATCTAATCTGGAAATGGAATTACTTAGCCATCTCCCACTTATAGAGAGAATATGGTTGGTTATGTTTTGACTGGAATACCAGCTTGCTCCTTTCTTAAAGGTTCCTGTTCTTATAAATTTTCTCTGATAAACATTGCTGCAGAGATGGAATATCTCTAAATCAAAAAACAAAACCATTCCCATCCCAACTAAGAAACAAAACCCCAGTCCTATCGACTGTAAGCCTTTTATTTATTTGGCTGAGATCATTCCCGACCACCAGGCAGTCCACCACCCTCCTTCTTACCTCATGGATATCCCCGAGTTTTAATATTAAGCCCATAGTTCTATTTCTTTTCTGTCAATAGTTAGATTTGTTATATAATTTTATAACAGAAAGCTACATGTCTTCAAAGCACAACAATTTGTGCTGTTTAAGAAGTATAATAAGGTATAACAATGGAAACTGGCCTGCCTTAAAATACAGCAAATTATTTCTCTGCTTAGTAACTGTGTAGTCAACCCAGTAATGGAATAAACAGAAGTGGAAAAAAAAGGAAAAAAGAGAAAGAAGGACAACAATAAAACACATAAATACGCAGAGATCTCTAGTTTTCTATGAGGCTTCTTTTTAACTATCTTGTCCCTCTAAACATGTATTTTGCTTCAATAATGTAATAATACTTGTGATAGGTCAAGAGTCTGATTAGTATTATTTACAACCCTTCACAGCATTTGCTAGTTGACATAGGTAGAATGCTTGTTTCTCCCGGCAGTCCTTTGTTCACTTAAAGAGGTCTGGATACAGTTTTTTAAGTTCCATAGTAGCTGAACTGAGCATATCAAATGAAATCCAATGTCCTTCTTTGTTAATCTGAAGAGTGGCTGGGTATCTCATGTGGAATTTGATTCCCACAGCTATCAGCTTAGTGACTAGTGGATGCAGTTCCATGCATTTCTGCTGCACTATTAATGGGAGGTCTTATGCCACCCTAATTTTCTTGTTGTCCCACTGGATTTCTTGGATTCCCTCAATTTGTCCAGAACTACCTGTTTGTCTAGGTCATTTAATAAACAAAATATCAAAGGCTGCAGGGGAGATCCAACTGGAGGTGTGGGCCTTAAAGCCCTATGAGCTTGCTCTATGATATATTGTTGGCCATTAGGAGAAGGCCCAGCTATTTTAGTACAGAACCTTTGTACAAATGAGATGGGGTTAACCCTTCTTCTCTTCAGGAAGCCCCAGTATTACTAAATTGTTGCGCTGTGACCATCCTTCCAAATCTTCTAATTTATCCTCAGTCTTACGTAGCTGTTGCCATAAAGATGTAACCTCAGGATCGATTCGGGCCCTCCAATCATCTAAGGAGGAGATCCGAGCTTCATTGTCACTCGTACGAATTGTTAATTGAGCCACTGAAGATTTTAAAGTTTGGAGATCTCCCACTACCACTTGTAGAGATTCTTTGATAGGTGCCAGTCCTTTGAAAAATGTTGCTTCAGTTTGCAGGGCAGGGGATGGAGTATCCCCTGAGCCACCTGCTTTGTTATGTTTTTCTGGCTTGTCCTGCTTGGGAGATGGTGGTGGTGTATGTCTGGGTCACTGAGGCTTCATTTCTGTCTCCATATGCAGTATGATCTTTCTGGTCAGTGTCATTGATAGAACAATTCAGAACAGAGTGTTAACTTTTGTTCAGTTGCCAGTAAGGGCAAATTTGGGTTGAATAAGGATGTTTTTAAGAGGGGAGTTGGAGGAGCAATGCAGAGTGTGACTAGCTGGTGGCCATCACAACCAGAGGTTCTCACATGTGGTTGCACTCTGACATATGCACGGCCATGTGATGTGTTTCAGCCAATCAGCAGAGAGAATATTTTCCCTACCCATTTTATAAATACATATAGAGACAGTAAAAGAGGTGGAGGGGTAGCCTTGTATGTTTCTGAAAAAAATAAATCAGAAGTCATCGAAGTTCCTCAATTGCCAAGAATAGAACATTCATGAATTAAGGTATTGCCATCAGATAGCACTAAAATCATAATTGGGGTTATGTACAGACCTCCTCTAGTTCCCCACAGAATGATGAGGATGTTCTTAGCTTTTCAGTTCCCTAGATCCAACTGAAAGGATCATTCTTTTAGGTGACTTTAATCTGATTGGCATTAATTGGGTAAAGCAACTAGCAGGGAAGCAAAATGAGTTAAGATACCTGGACTTCTTCCTATTAGCTGGCCTGGAATGACATATAGAAATAGTACAAGGGAGGTAACACATTACACCTTGTGTTAAATAATTTGGGGATACAATTCAGCACTGTAGGGTAACTACCCCACTTGGCTCAAGTGACCATTGTATGGTTAGCTTTGAGCTGAAGGGCCTAAAAACTATGACACTTTGCTCCACTGAGGTTAGGAACTACAATAAGGCCAACTTCAAAATAATAAGGAGGAACTTTCAGATTGGGGTTGGCAAAAGGAGTTTGATAATAAAGCACTAAAAGAAAGATGGCATATCTTGAAAAATAAATCACAGGCTTGATTAATAAGCATGTATCACTCAGGAGGAAATATAACAGAATGGGTAAAATCCTACATGGTTGACCCTAGAATTAGAAGATTAATTAAAAGAAAAAGTGCCTTTAATAAAGCCAGGAAAAGTGGTGTGCAAGAAACTGGGAGGTATATAAACAATTATTAAAGGAAACTAAAAAAGCAGTAAATCAAACAACCAGAAAACATGAGCTAAATGTGGTCACAAAAGTAAAGGATAATCATAAATCCTTCTTTACTTACATTAACAGCAAAAAGGGGGGCAAAACTACTGTGGTGTCTATTAAAGACTAGGATGGAGACTTAGTAGATGACAACCAGGCTTTGGCGGGACATTTTAATACCTCTTTTCATTGGTTTTTAATGACAAAGCTAAGGGTACTAGGGACCATTTCAGTAATGTAGGCTATAGAATTACTCTTAAAAGTGTGGATATTGAGGATAGATTGATACATCTGGACCTCAGTAAATCTCAGGGACCAGACAGGATCCATCCTAGAGTCCTTAGGGAGCTGGCAGTGGAATTGGCAGAACCAATAACAGCATTATTCCAAACATCATTGGATAGAGGGGAGGCGGTTGAGGTCTGGCGTAAGGCTAATATTGTTGCAATCCACAAAAGGGGTCAAGACAAGAGTTGAGTAATTGCAGGCCTGTAAGTCTGACCACTGTCTTGGGGACGATGTTGGAGTCCATCATTAAGGACCAAATAGTGGAGCTCATGAACTTGGCAGGGGACTGTGACGATGCACAGCATAGTTTTAAGAAAGGCTAATCATGCCAAACAAATCTTCTGGAATTCTATGAACATGTGAGTGGGGCACTGGATGAGGTCAACTCTGTGGATGTCGTGTTTTTGGACTTCTCAACAGTGTTCAATAAAGTCCCCATGGGGAATTAATAGACACCCTAATAGAACATAATATTCTGGAAACATCACATGCTGGGTCAATGCATGGCCAAGTGAAACAAAGCAGAGGGTCTGTTTGAAGGTACGTATTCAGACTGGGCAAACATGGAAAGTAGAGTCCCCAAGGATCAATGCTGGAGCCTTGCTTGTTTAACGTGTATATACACTCACTAACGGGTGGAGGAGAAGTTTAGGAGACAAAATTTTCAGATGATACCAGGATTGGCACAAGCATCAATAATAGTGGGGATGCAGAAGTTACAGGATGCTCTAGCTAAGATGGAAAACTGGGCCAGGAGGACTCTGAAAGGTAGGCGCATGGCAGAGTGACCATTGCTATAGCAACACTGCTCTGCCTTGCATCAGCCTGTCAGAAGCCGCCAACACCCTTGCTCTGCCCTCGCCTACACTTGCTTTAATCGGTGGCTTTCTTTACAGGATCCTGAATAAAATAACATTTTTATCACAGAGGGACTTACTTTCAATGTGTGCCTGCATGTTACTTATCATTATTGACCATGCTCGGTCATGCTACATTTCACTAATAAAAGTGAAAGTGCTCCCCACTTGTTCTACTCCCTGTACAGATGGCAGCTTTTTCTCAAAGAAGTAAAATAAATAAGAAAAAACATTTTTTTTACTTCAACACAGTGAGGCTTACTTTAAACTTTTGGCAGCAACTCATTTATCATTACTGACAGCTCAGTCATGCTACTGTACATTCAAGCAGCAATAGTGAATGTCCTTGTACACTGAGACTGTGAAAATGACAGGATCAACCAGATAATACTTTTAAATTATATTTTCTTGAACAGTTATGGCAGGATCAACCAGAAAACTTTTACCTACAATTTAAACCCATACCAATTATGGCAGGATCAAGTGGATTATCTACTGATGATCCAATTATTTATGCCAGGCAGGGGCTACTTTTTCTGCCCCTCTCCTTTCACAATATTTGTGGCTATTTTATAAGAGATTACCATTTGGGTGTGCGGTCGTGCTCTGATATACACACACCTTCGGTGGTTGAACACACTGGCAACACACACACAAGGCGTGAGTATATCAGAGCATGACTGCACACCCTAGAGTGGGTTATCTATTACACCCACACACATATATATATATATATATATATATATATATATATATATATATATATATGTGTGTATACATATATAGATATATTATGGTAGCACGTAGTGCTACCATAGTTAGGGTTGAGGAGCCATTTCTATGTTAAACCCCAAAACTTTGCACCTTAATAACTTTGCAACTGTTTGACAGATTTGGCTGAAATTTGGAATACATGATCAAGAACCATAGGCCTTGGGATCTGCCAAGTTTCATAGTGTTCGGATTTACAGCTGCGGAGTTATTAAGCGTGATCTGTGCGCATGTTTACGCTTTTTCTGGAATTCTACGGTCGCACCTACAGGTCGTACAGTTTAGGCGACCAGTCCAAAATCTTCTGGAAATGAGCGGCCAGGGTCCCCGATGTGCCTTTCCAAGATTTCGTGAAAAAATGTTAAACGGTTCAAAAGTTATTCAAAAAACAGTTTCCCATTATAAGTCAATGGGAAAAGTTAACAAAAAGTTCAACACTTTCGCAAATGCATTTTTACTTTCACAAATGGGCCTGTTACTTTCGCAAATCAGCCATTTTGTTTTCAGTTGGTGATCAGAAAAATGGTTGGCATTTAAATTTGGGACCCTCTAGCAACCTAATTCTTTTTGTATTCACCTAGTCGGACCCTGAGGATGCTTGCCATGTCTTTATTTTGTGGTAAAACACCCCAGAAATATGTTTTTCAAATTTCTGGAAAAAGTACTTTCGCAAATTACTTTCGTGCTCATGAAAGTGTCGAACTTTTTTGCGAAAGCTTTCGCAAATTGCGACAGTAGTTTTCCATCTGTGGGATAGTGACAGCGATTCTTTGGCCCTGCACTGCAAAAGAACCGTTGGGAGTTTTGGGCGGAAATTTGGAGGCAAAAGAGCCGACATCTCACAGATGTGCCTTTCAGTGTTGTATTGAAAAAATATTACACGGCAGCAAAGTTACAGCACTCCAAAGTTGACATTTTTTCCCATAGGATAACATTACGGCACCCGACGCATTACAGAAATCCTTTGGCACCCTGCTGCAAAATAACGGTTTGGTCTATTTTCCTGAAATTTGGAGGGAAGACAGCCAACAGCCCATAGATGTGCCTTTCAGTAGTTTGGTGAAAAAATATCACATGGTGAAAAAGTTACAGCACTCCAAAGTTGACAGTTTTTCCCATAGGATAACATTACGGCACCCGACGCATTACAGAAATCATTTGGATCCCTGCTGCAAAATAACGGTTTGGTCTTTTCTCCTGAAATTTGGAGGAAAGACAGCCAACAGCCCACAGATGTGCCTTTCAGTGGATTGGTGAAAAAACATTACAGGGAGGCAAAGTTATGGTGCTCTGAACTTTTCTTTTTTTCCCATTGGATAACATTACGGCGTTCGCCGCGCCTTTCAGGGCCCGTATCTCAGAAACAGTGCGAGATACAGACTTTTTGTCAGAAAATTTCTTAGCCCCCTCACGGGGCTAAGATTCAAATTAGCCAAGACAGTTGTAAATAATATGACTTTTAAATTTTTTTCTACGTCATACGTTCCTGAGATATAACGTATTTAGTATTCCAAGTTCTCATTTTCTGCGTCAATACTCATTATTATGCATACATTATTTGTACTCACTGTCTTTCTCTATGCAGGTTTTGGGGAAAACCAGCCTGTGCGCTTACATTACTGTTATTATTGCCCTTTCCACTTGCGGTTCCGTACCCGTTTCACTTACCGTTGACGTCTGCGTCACCATGTGCGTTATCATTTGCGTTTTCATTTGCGCTTGTGTTTCTGTTATTTTTTGCCATTTCTGTCTACAGTACTGTTTATCTTTCTGTTTTACTTTACATCACCATGCCCATTGATATTTCTGTTTGCAGGCACCATGTTACTATGTGACAACACATCACGTGGCAGACCGTTCCCGTCTACGCCACCATGTGCGTTACCCTTTCTGTTCTCATTCGCACTTGTGTTACCATGTGCGGCACTGTTAGCATTTCTGTTTGCACTGCTGTCCCTGTTAGTATGCCACAAGACATCATGTGGTGGGAGCTCCCGCCGCTGCATTACATTCACTATTTCTCGTTATCATTCCCAAAAAGAAGGGAAATTAGAGGCAAAAAACTCCATTTAATGTATTAGTTAGGGTTGTTCCACAGCGACAAACATGAGGAAATTCGTTGTTAGGGTTGAAAACCCCTTGGACCCCCCCACCTCCCCAACCGGCATTGGGGTGTGCATTGGGATCGTGGGTCCTAACTCTCACCCCATTCTCCTATACTTCTGCTGCTTTACACATGTCATGGGGTGAGAGTTAGGGCTAACGATCTAATGCCTGTCTCCCTACGTCGTCATCGCTGCGTTTTTTCATTTGCGCTTGCGTTTCTGTTACTTTTTGCCATTTGTGTCTACTGTGCTGTTTCTCTTTCTGCTTCACTTTGCGTCACCATGCCCATTGACATTTCCATTTACAGGCACCATGTTACTATGTGACAAGACATCATGTGGCAGACGATTCCTTCTATGCCACTGTGTTTGTACCTTTCTGTTCTCATTCACGCTTATGCTACCTTGTGCGCCACTGTTAGCGCTCTGTTTGCGTTGCTCTTCCTGTTACTATGCCACAAGACATCATGTGGTGGGATTGCGGGCCTTTGGGCCCCATCTCCCTGCTGCATTACGCCAGGAGTGTGGGGGCCCTATTTATGCTATCCTTATGCTTTTCATTTGCGCTTGCTTTCTGTTATTTTTGCCATTTGTGTCTACAGTACTGTTTCTCTTTCTGTTTCACTTTGTGTCACCATGCCCATTGACATTTCCGTTTGCAGGCACCATGTTACTATGTGACAACACATCATGTGGCAGACTGTTTCCATCTATGCCACCGTGTGCATAGTCCTTTCTGTTGTCATTTGCGCTTGCGTTACCATGTGCGCCACTGTTAGCGCTTCTGTTTGCTTTGCTCTTCCTGTTACTATGCCACAAGCCCTTTGGGCCCCCCGCTCCTACCACAGCATTACATTCACTATTTCTCGTTATCATTCTCAAAGAGAAGGGAAATCAGAGGCAAAAAACTCTGTTTAATGCATTAGTTAGGGTTGTTCCACAGCGACAAAAGTGAGGAAATTCGCTGTTAGGGTTGAAAACCCTACTCCGACTCACTCCCCCAGCACCACACACACACAGACACACACACACACATTCAAGTATGGGGAGGACCAAGTCAACACAACCAATGACAGACATCCAGCAGCAGGTGACAGAAATAACAAACAATTGTCTGAATGTACTCGAGACATCCCACCCTCCTGACCAGGTACTGCATGCTCAGTGGAGATCAACAGCAAAACTGAGGCCATGTACACCAAACGTCACACATCCCTGATTGCAGCTACACACAACGTACCACACTTAGTAGTTGCATGGCCTTACTCATCGATGCCCCACACCACACCACAACTGGTACTGTGCGTTATTCAATATCAATGCTGAAGGTGCATGATGACAGTTGTAGAAAGGTTTTAACACTAGTGAGTATACATTAATTAAGAGAAGCACATAAATTAACTACAAGACACTAGCATGCTCAAGATAAAAGTAGTGATACATTTAGTAGGTGATTTACATAGTAGTACATTTACTGCAATGGTTTACTCAACATAGAGAGGCTGATGTAAACGTATGGAAAAGCATTGCCTGTTCAACGCTGTGAAATTCGTACTGTCAGTATCACATGCATTCTTACTGATGAAGGTGTACTGCTGATGTACATACATAGACCTTCAGTGTGTTTCAATACTAAAGATGCAGTAAGTATTCTTTGTAAGAAACATTGTAATTGCATGGATCAGGCCAAGCAACTTCTAAATATCATACCACTACTGAGCCAACAATGATGTACCTGTATCGGAGATGTATATAGGATAGATTTTCCTGTAGGCACTTACTGAGTATGTTGTACCTGATAAAGACAATCTCATTGCATCTGTGATGACTAACTTATTCAAATAGTAATACATTTACTATTGTTGCAATGAGTGATCTATGCCACTTATGGACACAGTGTGATTGTTTTTAACAGTTGTTTCATACTCAGGCTGTATGCCTACTGTTTGGGTTTGCCACACTTCTGTCACTGATGCTATCAAAGTGATAACTATGTTAATTGTGGTACAACAGGAATCAAGTAGGTATGGTGTAGATATAAACAGAATATCTTTTAGTATTGATTTAACTCACAATGGGGTAAGTGTACTAGGACAGCAGGGGTTATCCTCTATCACTGACTCTGTCAGTTATAATCACACTAGGGTTTTGATGACTGTAATGATCAAGTTACACTGTTCATCTTCATGAGTTCATATTCACAGCCATTCTCCAGTAACTAGACAGCGTATGGTGTAACTGGGTGGGACACTGTGTTGCAAAGCTACTGCAGTGCCTAGCAGAGGGAGAGTATCTACTCATAAAGACAATTAAGCAATAAGGCATGACCAACAATTATGTTAAATGGTCTGTTAATCACCCTGTAGGGGTTTAATGTTGGATGAGGCATAGCCGAGTGCCACATGTTGCTAGACAGTAATAAACTGACCATTAACATAATACCTGGGAGCGGCTTATTGCTATCATAATAAAACTGTTTTTTAAACAACATTAAACCATGTTCATCATATGGTTAGGCTCTACATGTATGTTAATAAAACTAAACATAAGGCTGTTACAATGTTTACAGTCAATTAGAAAGCTGCATTTCTCAAACCCTTGTTATAATCAGAGATATTATAACTGTTCAACTCCTTGGTTTTGCTGAACTCTATTGCTCAGGTGGCCCACCACAAGTGGTGTGGTCGTGGTGTGGGCATCGGTAGGTAAGGCCATGCAACTACTAAGTGTGGTACTGTGTGCAGCTGCAATCAGGGATGTGTACGTTTGGTGTATATGGCCTCAGTTTTGCTGTTGATCTCCACTGAGCATGCAGTACCTGGTCAGGTGGGTGGGGATGTCTCAGAGTACATTTAGACAATTGTTTGTTATTTCTGTCACCTGCTGCTGGATGTCTGTCATTGGTTGTGTTGACTTGGTCCTCCCCCATACTTGAATGTGTGTGTGTGTGTGGTGCTGGGGGGGGTGAATTCGGAGTTAGGGTTTTCAACCCTAACAGCAAATTTCTCACTTTTGTCGCTGTGGAACAACCCTAACTAATGCATTAAATGGAGTTTTTGCCTCTAATATATATATATATACATACACACACACACACATACATATATATATATATATATATATATATATATATATATATATATATATATATATATATATATATATATATATATATATTTATTAATTTATTTAGTTTTTGTTGACAGGATAAGTGCACTAGACAAATCCTGCCTATTTTCAGGCACAACCCGGGGGAGGGGGATACAGATGAATGCCAACTGACCTTGAACCAGATTAACTATTGGTGGTATTTTCAGTGAATGAGGGAAATTTGGCCAGGACACCCGGGAAATTCCCCTACTCTTTTCGATAAGTGCCATGGGATCTTTAACATCCACCTGAACTACCACCAATCCAGGCAGATGGGACCTCAGTTTAACGTCTCATCTGAAAGACGGCACCTCAGAAGTGCAGCACCCCTCTCATGCTGCACTACAGCATTAGTACAGGGATATTAACCCAAGTGCCAGATGTGGGAACCGAACCCACAGCCCTCTGATCTCCCGGCCTCAGAGGCAAATGTGCTACCTGCTGAGCCACTGACAGTATGTATATATATATATATATATATATATATATATATATATATAATAGATAACCCACTCTACGGTGTGCAGTTGCGCCTGATATGCTCACATCTTCCGTCAACCACCCAAGGCGTGATATATCAGAGTGCAAATGCACACTGTAGAGTGGTTATCATGTATCTTATAAAATGGCAAAATTGTTTTATGGGGAGTAAAAGTGCAGGTGTGCGTAGTGCTCTGATATATGCATGGTCATGTGATTGGATCCAACAAATCAGCAGACATAATTTTTCCTATTCATTTTATAAATATATATATATAATATATATATATATATATATATATACACATAAAGGCACAGCATAGTTAGGGTTGCACCGTTATGTCTATGCTAAACCCAAAATGCTGCACTTTAATAACTTTGCAACCATACAACTGATGTGCCCAAAACTTTTCATGTAGTGTCTGGTATCATATATCTATGGATCTGATAAGTTTTGTTCTGGTCAGTGGTGTGGTTGCAGAGCTGCAGAGTACCCAAAATGATGTAATTTGCCATTTAGGTGCAAATTCTTTGCTCATTCGCATCTCATCTGGTCTGAAAATAGTAGGGCATACATATATATATATATATATCTATATATATATATATATATATATATATATATAATTTTTTTTCTCTTTTAGATTTTTCTGAAGAAGACCTAAGGTCGAAATGTAGATTTTTAACTCTGGCCGGATATTCAAAAGGGTTGAGCATCTTAAGTCCAAAAATGCGCCATTTTGCGATATTCAGAAGGAGGCAGTTGGCATGCGAAAACATGCTGAGCAACAGCGCAATGAAAATGAAGGCATGCGCAACTGAAGGGGTGGATCCATGCATAAAGAGCGCAATGCGATATTCAAAGATTCTGGCGCTGATGCGCAACAGCGACACAGCCGAAATTACAAGACTAGCAGAAATGAGCCAAAATGAAAGGCTCAAGGAAGCGGTAAGAACGCCACAAGGCTGCCAAGTGGGGAGGGAGAGAGACAGACAGACAGACAGAGACAGGCTAGGCAGGCAAGGCAAGCGTGAACATAGGCTGTAGAGGCCAGCGGGGGTGCCCTGCAGTGGAAGTAGCAGTGAGGACAGCGGGGTAACACAGCAACACCAGCCGGGGGCAGAAGCCAGGAGATGGACAGTGCCAGCTTCCACATGGAAGCTGTAATGAGGGGGGTGAGAATGCATGCTGCAGGGGGACGTGGCCGTGGAAGGGCCCGACGTCGGTATGCCCCCAACAGGCAGTACCGTGCCCGCATCAGCTTTGAGCTGTACACAGATGTAGAGATCATGGGCCGGTACCGCCTGAACAGGGCAATACTGAGACGGCTCTGTGAGCTGTGCAGTGATGTGATGCAGGCACCCTCACGACGGAGTCACGCTCTGTCGGTGGAGACCAAGATGACAGCCTGCATGTGCCTGCTCACCACGGGCACCTTCCAGAGGCTGACAGGGGACACCACAGGCATCACACAGTCGGCCACGTCACGCATCCTCACCCACCTCAGCGCACTGCTGCCACATGCTGCGGAGTACATCCATTTCCCAGCACCGCCGCAGAGCTGCATAGCAAACATGCAGGAGTTCCACAGGGTAGCACATATGCCTGGCGCAAGGGGCATAGACTGCACCATGTGGCCATTCGCACGCCACCTGGCTCCGATGGGGTCACATATAGGAACAGAAAGGGCTTCTCCAGTGTCAACTGCCAGGTGGTGTGTGATGCCACTGGGCACATAATCAATGTCTGTGCCACACACCCTGGCGGAGCACATGATGCCTTCATATGGTATCAGTCCGCACTGTGCCATCGATTCGAGAGTGGGGACATCCCCACAGGACATCTAGTGGGTGAGTACACATGTATGGAATGCAAACTCGGGGCAAGGGTGGGAATGCCACAGGTGCCATGGTAGTGGCACACAGGGATATGGGCAATATGGACCTGAACATGAGACTGATCTCCACTATCTCCACACAGGTGACAGCAGACACCCACTCCGTCCCTGGCTGCTCACACCATACCGGCGCCCCATGACCCCATCGCAGCAACGCTATAATGAGGCACATGTTTCCACACACAACATCATAGAGCGGGTGTTTGGGATGCTCAAGGCACACTTCCGATGCCTAGACACCTCCGGCGGTGCCCTACAGTACAGCCCCCAAAAGGCCTGTGGGATATTCCTGGCCTGTTGCATCCTGCACAACATGGCCAAAGACTATGGGATAGCCATACAGGTTGAAGAGGGGGACAGCGATGGGGGGACCAGTGTCGCCGGTGTTGATGGTGATGAGCAGCCCCTAGGACGGTGGGACCTCACTGATCAGGCAGGCCCAGCTGCACCGGACACCATCACAGAAGAGCACTATGCAGAACACAGGTAAGTCAAGGGACATGTAAACCAACACTGTCCATGCGCAAACCACAGGCACACAGGGTAACACACCAGGGGTGCATGACAGCCAGGGAGTGGAAGGGTCCAGGCATACAAACACACCATCAGGGAGGGGTGAGCACTCATATGGACACACACACCAGGCACAGAGTGTACATGGGCACATGCACAGCACAGCAGAACTGACATTGCTAACACACAGCACCACCAACCACCCCCACCACCTGTACTGTCCAAGTACGTGTGTCAGATGCTGGGCACCCTTGCATCTTGGTGTACAGTACAATGCAGGCATCATCATGCACACGCACCTGTGGACAGCAGTTGGGAGGGTGTGCAGGTGGTCCGTGTGTTGGCGTGGTGAGCAGAGCACCCAGCAGTGCACTGCCCACCATGACACACATTGCACACATGGCAGCACCAGACAGGGCCCGCACTGGGAGACAGCTCAGTCATGTAGCACTGTCCCACGCCACCATGGATGCATGGGCAGCCCTGCCATGACCCAACAGCACTGGCAGGCTGAGCAGGGGCCACATGGGTGGCACTGTTGCACCACCAGGGGTCCCACTGCAGGAACGTGACCTTGCCCACACAGGGGTCTGCAGCATGTTGAACAAACCTGCACCAGGGTTGCTCGGGATGCCCACAGCAGAACCCGGTGTCAACAGGCCTGGTGTCACACGACACCGGGAATGGGGAGTGGAGAGTGAACTGTGTGGGGTGTGTGGTACAGGGGCACCTGACTGTGTGCCCAATGCATCCACAACAGAGACCACTGCCTGGGTCAGTCTGTCAATGGCGGCGGTCACATCCGTCCGCATACGAACCAGCTCTGCACGGTCCAGAGCACACTCCCTGCTGTGCCACTCCACAGCCACAGACAGTGCCTCCACAGACATTGCAACCCACCTCTGCAGCTGTACTGATTCCCACAGCAGGCGGGTGTGCTCGTCCAATGGGTACTGTGCCCCAACAGCATCCTGTCCCCCAGGGTGTGGAAGGTCCTGATGCACAACACCCCTTGAGGGTGGGTGCTGTTCACCAGGACCAGGAATGGGTGGATCAAAGGGCGGCGGACATGTGCCACCGCTTGACACTGTACCCCCAGACCTGGTGGGTGACTGCAGCTGCTGCCCGGCCAACTGCTGTGCCCCAGGGTCCACTCATTCCACCGCTGTGCTAGCAACAGTGCCAGACACCTTCACAGCCACCGGTGCTGCCCCACCGGTGCTGACAGGCACAGTCTGGGACTGTGCCAGCATGCTGGTACACAAGTTGGGACCAGAAAGGCCCAGGGGCACGTGCTGGCCTGCTGTGTGTCCATCATGGGACACACACCTATCACTGCTATTGCAGTCCTTGCATCATCAATGGTGCAGGTACGCATAGCCATAGTCACAGCGTGCTGGCATGCTTGCATGCCAGACTGCTGAGACACAGGCTGTGCACCCCCGCACCGAATCACCGACACCAGAGTTGGCGGCCCAGCATGCATGCTGCTGCAGTGCCTGCTGGCTGGTGATAGAGGTGGATGAACCTCCTCCATGTTCAACAGGTCATCATCACTGCCTGGAACCACCACCACCGCCTCCTGAAGACAAACAGGATCTGTAACAGAAGAGAGTACATGTGAGTGCATGTGAACAACCTTCCCCAACCCCCAACACCACCACCATGTCATACCGCAGTGATGGGCTTCCACCTGTCTGAATCCACCTCCTGGTACGCCTCAATAGCGCCTGCTGCATTGATGCAACCAGTGTCTCCTCAGCCGGGTCAGCTCCAACACCACTGGCAGGCCCCGCCAGTGCCAGCACGTGCCGCCCTGAAGGCTGCCACCTTCTCCTTCAACCTCCCACGGTCTGTCCCCATCTTCTTCTTGATTCCTGCACGGAGCTGGTGGCTTCCATGCAGGTTCACGGCCCGAAGCCCTCCCATGCAGCCGCATGGGACTGAGGGGTGCCCCTCCATCCACTCAGTACTGGCTCCTCATCCAGGTAGGCCTGGAAGAGGGCCTCTGTCTCTGCTGGGGTAAAGTTGGGCCTCCTCCTACGCCCACCATCCTCACCCTCACCTTGGCTATGCTCGGGTCATGGTGATCTGTATGGGCGTGGACACCTGTCACTGTGCAGTCTACAGCATTTTCCCATGACCATTGTCCAGAACATCACACATCATGCAACTCACCTCTCACCTGCAGTAACCGAATCTGGCCAGCGCAGCCCAGTGTTACATTTATAGCACAATGCATGCAAATAGGTGGAGCAACTATAATGACATGCAAATCGCACCACTGCGCCTTTGAATGGCTGATCAGATGATTTGCATGTGTCGGCTGAATGTCGCGAATTTGCGCTTTGCGCAATATGGTTAAGTCGGCTAAGCCAATGGCGCAGATCTGTGACTGTGTGGTACACTGCATTGCGCATGCCCAGATAGCTTATGCAGGCATCTGCCGTGCTGCTGACATGCTGTGCGCAATCGGCAATTCAGGCCATGGCCACCATTGTGCCAGTGGTGCTACAGCACTAGGCACTATATGGCGCTGTGGCACTACTGCGTAATAGTCCACTGTGGCACTGGTACACAGCTGGTCAGTCACGCAGGATGCGTATACATCAGATGGCACTGTGCGTGGCCTTGTGTCATTGCCCATGACCTTGTGTCCGACCTTTGGCCCCTGACCCTGTTCGCTGCCATGTATGCCCTATTGCACTGTCTGGTGACAGCACTATGTGAAGTGACGGTGCTGTTCAAACAGCGTGATTGGAACCTGTGGTGGTCTATTGCGCAACATCTCCAAGTGGGGTTACAGCACAGTGGGGCGCCATATTGCCTGCTGTAAAGTTGGTACCATGGCTCACAGAAGAGCAGTTCAGTGGAGCCCAGTCGAACTGGCCAACTTGGTGGCCCTAGTAGAGCCCCACTATGGGGCACTTTATGGTGAGGCACCCCTCACCATTGCCAGGGTGCAGGTGTGGCAGCAAGTGGCCACTGACAGGTGGGGGTCACTGGACGGTGCCGGTCAGCTGAGCAGTGCTGGCACCGGTATGGTGACCTCTGCTGGAGGGATCTGGATCTTCTTGATCGGCTGCAGTCACGTGCCAGGTGGGGCGTGGTGCCTAGGCAAGGTGGGTGTACCATCTATGCACCTGTATTCTCTGTAGGAGTGTGAGTGTGTTTTGGTGGCTGTGCATAGGTGATGGCTCTGCAATGGTTGGCTGTGTCAGTGTGTGCAGGTGTGAGATGCATGGGTCTGGCTGTGTGGGCAGGCACTCTCACTGGGGCAGGGGGCAGTCTGCTTTGGAGTCACACTGATGTTTGTCTCAACATATGTCTCCCACAGGCCGGATGTGATGATGCAGGCACGGGAGGAGGAGGCCATCGCCAGGGCCCCGTGCCGGTGGGTGTTGCACCCAGCAGCAGCAGCAGCATCAGCGGCAGACCCAGCTGCTTGAGGAGTGTGAGTATCATTACTCATGGATGCTATTGCATGCTGGGGGGGCAAGACCACCAGCCATGCACAACAACAACCATGCAGGAAAGGAGGTCATAATTCCACTATACAAGACACTAGTGAGGCCCCACCTGGAGTACAGTGTACAGTTCTGGAGACCATACCTAGGTAAGGACATAGACTGGGTAGAGAAGGTTCAGAGGAGGGCAACAAAGATGGTGCATGGATTGCATCACAAGTCCGATGAAGACAGGTTGAAGAAACTGAACACGTACTCCTGGAGGAGAGGAGGGAGAGGGGATATGATAGAGACATACAAGTATCTTACAGGGAGGAACAGGGTGCAGGAAAACACTATTTTTAAGTGAAAAGATGTTCCAGGACTAGAGGGCATGGGATGAAGTTGGAGGAGGACGATTCAGAGGAAACATGAGAAAGAATTTCTTCACAGAACGGGTGGTGGACAAGTGAACACCCTGCCAGAAGAAGTGGTGGGGGCTGAAACAATCACGGATTTAAGAATGCAGGATAGACTTAAAAGGAATTCTGGAGGTCAGGGTAAGGTGCAACAGACTTATAGGAAAACAAAGTGAACTTACAAGCTCAAATGGCCAGACTGGGTGGGTCATAGGCCTCATCTGCCGACACTGTCTATGTATCTATGTATGTATGCATGACACAGGTGACATGCATCACTGTCAATATCACAGCACGCCTGTGTATCGTCACTAGTGGTCCATGCATGCACTGGGCACATAGCTGTGTAACTGGCATCGCACCACATTGCCACATCACTTGACAGCCTTGTTTGTGCTGTAATGGACATGGGCAGTGTGTGTGTGCAGTGGTGCACATAGCTGGTGCCGCCTGTTTGTGATGGCCATGTGCATGTTCACTGTGGGTGGGTGCATGCCATCACAGGTGCGGGACATTGGGCTATATGGCTTGCAGGTTGGGTGGTGTTCAGGGTTGTGGTCAGTCACAGCCATTGACTGTGTTCCCATTTTCCTAGGCCTCAAAGTTCTCCGGAGGATACATCGGGACATATGGGGCCTGACACAGGTGTCCCTGGATAACCAGGCCATCCTGGAGTCCATTAGGAGACATGGCCTGCGGAGGAGGCATCGAGGGACAGCGGAACCAGGCACAGGATGACCAGCCAGCTGGGCCTTAGGCCACAATACCCTTCCCACTTCTCCCATCCCTACCACCCTGCCTTCCCTCTCCAAGTTGTTCATCCCTACCCCTTGAACACCCCTACCTTGTACCCGTCCCCCCCTTGTAAATAGTTCTTGTTTATTGTTTTATTATTTACCATTTGAAAATTTGAAAATACATATTTATATTTTGATATGAATACTGTGTTGGTCTCTGATTTGCAGCTGGCTATGGGTGCTCAGTTGCAGTGGTGTACATGCCATCTGGGGTGGTATGGTCCTGGGTATGTGTGTGTGTGTGTGCGTGTGTGTGCATGGGGAGGTATCTCCGGCATGGCAGTGACTTTCTGTTGGTCTTGCCGTCTGCTGCCACCCACTGCTGGGTGCACAGGGTGTGTCTGGCTTGTATGCTTCTGTGCTGCATGGGGTTGACGTGTGCTGGGGGATGCATAGTTTCCTGCAGTGCCAGTCACTGCACATGGGTGGTGTCTTGGGGTCACGGTGCAGGGTGTGCTGTGAGTACGGGGGGCTGATGTGCACTGTGGTTGTCAACCCACTGTGTGTGGCACTCTCAGCCTGCCAGTGGTTGTGCTTGGGTGTCATGGCTCTGCTGTGCTCTGTTGGCTTGTCCCCATGGGCCAGTAGATCATCTGTCACACCCCAGTGATGTTGTGCTTAGGGTGTGCAGGTGTCTTGTTGGTTCTGCAGTGTGTTCCTGTGCCCATGTGGGCATGGCTGGCAGTGGGCCCCAGCCCTGCCTCCTGGATGTGCAGTTCCATTGCTCTGGAGGCTCTGCTTGCACTGGCACCTCCTGGACCGCTCAGCTGGGCTGCCCTGGTTGCGCTATGGCGCAACATTCTGATTCAGCTTCTCCTTCCTGGTTGCGCTATGGCGCAGTTAGTGCGATATTCAGGCGTTGGCTGCTTGCGCAATTTGTTCTACTCCATGTTTGAATATCGCACCTGTTGCGCATATCGCCAATTGATTTGTGCTTGCTCCTGCTGTTGCGCACTTTTGGGTGCAGTTTGAATATCCGGGCCCCTATTTTCTATTTACAGCATGCATTTAATATAACCATTTTGTTTTGCTATATATATATATATATATATATATATATATATTCTATGCAAAAAACTTAATGCATCAGTTAGGGTTAAACCACAAAAGTCAGGAAATATAAAATCTTGAGGTTTGCCCTCCTCAGACCTGCCAATCATCCCAAGATTGACAGATGACAGGGTATGTCATTGAAGTCGTGAGCCTAAATGTCACCCCATTCCATGTCTACTCATATTCACAATTGATAGCAAAGAAGAAGAATGGGGTGACATTTAGGCCTCTTGACTCAATGACACACCCCATTGTCTGTCAATCTTGGGATGATTGGCAGGTCGAGGGAGAGCAACTCAAAGAGTTTCTATTTCCTAACTTTTTGTATTTTAACCCTAAATGATGCATTAACAAAGTTGTTTGCATAGAATTTCCTTACTTTTGAGAAAGAATAAAAACTAAGAACTTGCACAAGTTGGTGGGAGCACGAGCCCTTCAGGCCCTGTGTTCCCACCAACTTTGAAAATGTGGGGGGAGCGCAGGCCCTTCTGGTCCTGCGCGCCCCACCAACCTACAGAATTCCTGCGCTATTTCAATTCACCAGCACAATGCAAAACACTGTCCACAACACGTAAATTGCATCACACAACATCTCTGCAAAAAAATATTTCTACCACACATAAATACCACAATTCACATCTACAGGACATGCCAAGAACACACTCCAAATTTCAATGCAAAAGACCAAAACGTGCCCGAGATATAACATTTTAAAGTTTGGGATTTTCATTTGTCAGACTGGCACAGTTCCACACCTGTTCACATTTAACATACATAATGACTGAAATCTACATCCATGACACTAAAGCTATGTACCCTATGAATTTCAAGCCACCAGTACAATGCAAAACACTGTCCACAAAACGTAAATTGCATCATGCAATATCTCCGAAAAAATTTTGTCTCCCAACACGTAAACACCATTATTCACATCTACAGGAAATGCCAAGAACACCCTCCAAATATGAAGTGAAGAGACCAAACCGTGTCCGAGATATAACCTTTTTAAGTTTGAGATTTTCATTTGTCAGACTGGCACAGTTCCACACCTGTTGACATTTAACACACACAATGACTGAAAACTACATCCATGACACTAAGGCTAGGTATCCTACCAATTTCAATCCACCCCTACAATGCAAAATGCTGTCCATAGAACATAAATTGCACCAAGCAATATCTCTGCCCAAAAAATTTTTTCAACTCGTAAACACCGTAATTTACTTCAACAGAACATGCCATAAACACCTTCCAAATTTCAAGTAACAAGACCGAACCATTTCCAAGAAATTTAATTTTAAACACTGGCAAAATTGCCCTATCTATTCCATTATAAAAATTCTGGCCAGCTTGTCCCTATTTTGCTATCTAAGATCACGATTAAAGAATCCCACAATCACAGAATTTGCAGGCTCATGATCAAATAATAAAAAATGATCTAATTTAAAAAATACAAGGAATTGTGGTAAACCACTGCCATGGTTTGACAGAATGAAGCTCCCTGAGCAAACCCACCTTCATTTGACTTCCTAGGGCACCCCTGGGCTGAGAAAATTGATTTTTTTATCTGGCCATCTCGTCCCTGGCTCACAATGCACGATTGTGATCAAAGACTCTCACGATCAAAGAATTTGCAGGCTCACGATCAAAAAAATTGCACGCTCATGACCAAAGAAGAAAAAATGGTGAAATGCACCTTTTTGGGCAATTTAAACCGAACTAATGCCATGCCTCAATAGAACAAAGCCCCCTGATCAAAACCCATCCTCATTTGTGTCCCTAGCCCACCTTAAGCTGAGATAATTGTGTTTTAGGTTGCAATGCAAGATCACAATCAAAGAATCTCATAATCAAAAAATTGCAGGCTTTGCAATCAAAGAACATTAGCGACCACTATCAAAGAATTTAAAAGCTTATAACTCTATTTGTTGACCGATTTGGATGAAACCAAATGCATGGCTCAATAGATCGAAGCCCCCTGAGTAAAACTCATCCATGTTTTACTTCAGGAGTGACCCCTGAGCTAAGATATTTGCATTTTTCAGATTGGAAAACTAAAAACAAGATGGCAGACCTCGCTATCAAAGAATTCTTGGGGACAAAGATTCTTGAACCATGAGGCTGCAAATTCTTTGATTGCCAGGTGGGATGAGATGGTCAGAACCCCATTCTTTGTTTGCAAAATGTATGTATAAATCTTCCCATTGACTTACAATGGGAACTTCAAAGTGGCATAACTTTTGAATGCCTTAATATTTTTTCACAAAATGAAAAGTAGCATGTTCAGCCACCAGTGCTCTTTCAAACAAGCCATCTTGCACAGTGGTATGCCACATGATGGCCACACAGGGCCACATTCAAACTCCCAAAAGCTGCCTCCAAAAATGAATAATTTTGCATTTTTCAGCGTTTTTGTGCACAAAGACTGTAAGTCAAACTGAAACAAAATTTGGCAAATCAAGAGATCAATCATCCCTCACCATGCATACCAAATTTCAGGCAAATCTGTTAAATGGGTCCAAAGTTATTAATGTGCAAACATTGACTTTAACATAGAAATGACATCTCAACCCTAAATATTGTGGTACAACAGCGCTGCTAATATATATATATATATATATATACATATATATATATATATATATATATACAGTATATATATATATATATATATGATATGTTATAGTGGTGCAGTAGCACCACTATAGTTAGAGTTGAGCAGACAGTTTAATGTTAAACCTCAAATTTTGCACTTTAATAACTTTGTAACTGTTCAATGAATTTGCACAAAATTGGATATGCGCTGTCCTGTGGGGTAGATTGTTTGATCTGCCAAGTTTGTTTTGAATGGATTTGTGGATTTCATGCTGTGTTTAGTGAAAAACAGTAATAGTCACTTTTTTTGCCTGTTTTGACTGTTTTTCCTAATCATGCTGCAAGCACACCATTTGGAATTTTGGTCTGAAATTTTCAGGGTAGAAACAGCTTGCCTTAAACACAACAAGTCAGCATTGGTTTGGTTCCAAAGTTATACGATTTTGAAATTTCGGGTACTGAGCATGCTCAATTCAGTCTTTTGGATAGCTGCACAGTGTGAAAAGGGATTTAAGGCTCATGAAAAGGATTTTGACAGGTTGCAGAAAGGGATCCTTAAAAATCCCTTTTTCTGAGAACAAATTCCCTTTGAAGCCACCATCTTGTTTTCATTTTTGGAGCCCAAACAAAATGTCCTTCTGGAGACATCCAAGTATGTATTTTGTTCATGTGAATGTCTTTTACACTTTTCTCCCTTTGGTTTACTCTACTGTTGACTCAGGATGCTTATCTTTGATTTTTAAAATAATTTTTTGTTACTCGCTTCCCATCCCTTTTCACGATGCCAGAAGGGATTTTGACAACTTGTGAAAAAGGAATTTGGTCTCATGAAAAGGGATTACCCACAGGGCCATCTGGTCTGACAACTCCAATTCCTTTTTGTGAGCTGTCAAAATCCCTTTTTGCGAGCCGATTCCTTTTTCAAGAGGTGTCAAAATCCTTTTTCATATTGCAAAAAGAGATTAGGACTTGCGGGACCAGATGGCCCTACCTTTAATCCCTTTTCATGAGACAAATTTCCTTTTTGCAAGGTGTCAGAATCCCTTTTTGCATCATGAAAAGGGATTTTGACACTGTACAAAAAGGGATTTTTTTAAATTCTTAGTTTCTGGTTTTTTTCAGGTTTTCTCTCATCCCATTCTTGTGCATCCCCAACATGACATATGTGTGTTGAGGAATGTGATTGCATGTCTTGTGGGACACCCCATCCTACCAGTCACCCAGTCCCACATACACTCATCACCGAACCTCCATTTGGTGATGGCGAGACTACAGGCAGATGATCCCCCTACCCAGGGGTTGAGAGCAAATGCTCATTTCTGTTCCCACCTCCCCCCATGCTGGCACCCCTCTGACCTGAGATTATTCCCTAACCCAGGTTGCTGGTGCAGCATGAGGTAAGGAGTCCAGTGCCTCAGCCCTCAGCACCACTGGGCCAGCTCACGAAAAGGGATTTTTAAAGTTTACTGTTTCTTTGTCACTTCACTGCAAAGAAATGGTTAGGATTTTCAGGCTGAAATTTTCAGGTACAAAGGGCTTGCCCCAGCGGTGTGACTTGTGCTGATTTGGTGATAAAACATACATTGCTTCCATACTTATAACATTTCAAAGTTTGGAAATTTCCCATAGGATAACATTGTGGTGGATGCAGTACCTTTCAATAATTATATCTTGAATATGGTTCAAGATACAGATTTTTCACTAAATGCAGCTTAGTACACCTTTAAGCAACAATGCAGGTTGTCAGTCTATGATTACAACTGTGGTGGAATTTTTTTCAAATTTTCCTACAGTTACTGAGATATTGCACCATTTGTAGCCCCAGAGTTACTTGGAATGTCTCTAGGCCTGCACTGCTTCTCTACAATTATAGGTAGATGGGAATGCAGGGTCCTGAGGGCTCTGCCCTCCCACATATGGATATCATTATGCAGTAATAGGACTGCAGGGCCCTCCATTATGCAATATTAGGAGATGACAGGTCATAACAATGTCTCTACAATTATGGATAAATGGGAATGATCTCCAACAATGTGATACCATTGTGGAGTGATGGGAGTGGGATGGAAGCACAGGACCAAGAGGGCCCTATACTTGGGGTCCTATGTAACTACAACACACTACAGACTAATGGGAGCACAGGGCCCTATACTCCCACAAACATATAAGGGTAAGATTACACTTTCTCAAAAAGTATGGAAATTCATTGCAAAAAAAATCATCAGTGTATCAGTTAGAGTTGAAGCAACAAAAGTAGGGAAATGAGGCATTAGGTTTTTGAACCCTAACACACCTGCCACCCCACCCCACCCCACCCTCCACACAACAACAGGCATCATGGTGTGCCTTGGGGTCATCAGGCCTAACTCTTACCCCATTTATCCATTATGTACCATCTCAGCTTACTTAGACATGGAATGGGTGAGAGTTTGGACCAATGACCCCAAGGCATGCTCAATGTTGTTGTTGCATGGAGAGTGGGGGTGGGATGATAGGGGTGGAGGGGTGTTAGGGTTTGAAGCCTTAATTTCTCATTTCCCTACTTTTATTGCTTCAACCTTAACTGATGCATTAACAAAGCTTTTTGCAATGAATATATATATATACTGTGTATGTATGTATATGTATATGTATATGTATATGTATATGTGTGTGTGTGTGTGTGTATATATATATATATATATATATATATATATACATTCATTGCATCAAAATGCCATTAGTGCACTAGTTAGAGTTAAAGTGACAAAAGTAATGAAATGTGGTGTTAAAGTTTCCAACCCTAACACCTTACCCCCACCCTGCAACCATGGGGTGTTCCTTGTGGTTGTGAACCTTAATGCTCACTTTATTCCATGAGTAAATAAGCTGAGATGGGTATACAGTATATGAGAATGGGGTTAGCATTATGGTTGACAACCCAATGCATGCCCCATGCCTGTTGTTGCCTGCAGGGTGGGGTTGGGGTGTTAGGGCTGGAAACCCTAATGCCACATTTACCTACTTTTGTCACTTTAGCCATAACTAATGCAGTAACAATGTTTTTTTGTAATGAAATTCCTTACTTTTTGAGATAGTATAATTGTATCCTTATTTAGGAGGGCCCTGCGTTCTCATCTATCCATAATTTTTGAAATAGTGTAATCATGCCCTTATTTGCCTGTGATCATAGGGTGAGGGGGTGCCACTAAACACCATGGAAATGTATGAAATGACAGGGTCCCAGATAGGAGGGTGGGGGATGCCACTAGGCACCAGGCAAATTATAATTAATGTACTGTATTATGGGGCCTGTGATCAGGAGGTACCACTAGACATCAGGGAACAATATAAATGTTATGGTGTCAGCAATTGGAGGGTGGGGGTGCCAGTAGACATAAGGGAAATGCATACGTGGCAAATGACAATTCATATGCAAGTACTTACTGAGCATGCTCAGAAGCTGAATTTTTAAAACTGAATGACTTTTGAATGGAGTCATATTTTGTCACCAAACCAGGCAAAAGCATATCTGTGGGCCAAGACCTTTCTACCTTGAAAATCTTAGTCCATAATTCCAATCTGTCTGGCCACAAGCCAATGACAAAAAATAGCAAGAAAACACTTCAGCCGACATTGTTTGTATCAACAGAATACAAAATAACAAGAAGCGAGTCACAAAAAAAGAATTAAAAACAAAAATGAAACACCTCTGGTGGTGCTTCTTCCAACAGTTAACTGCAGAATCCACCTAATGGGGTCCAGATGATCAACATACATGTGTTGGGATCCCCCGTGATGCCATTTTTGTGTTTTTTTTTTTATAAAAACCAAAAACAAAATGGCAGCATATGAAAACCTCACAAAAAAAGATTCCCATACAAAATACCACACGAAATACCATGTGAAATACCATATGACACACCATATGACATACAATGCAAAACATTATTCAGCTATTCTTTTTGAAATTCAAAATACTTTATTTGTATTTTCACAAATCAACCTTAAAAGGCCATGTTGCCACAACATGGTTACTAACAACAAAATAGATACGGCAGGAATACAACCCCCCCCCGCATCCTCCCCTCCATGGTATCAGAGTGTTACAGTTAAGTCTAGAATATAAGATGTATTCACGGGGCATCCACAGAGCTTGTTAAGAGAGTATAGAGTTTGCAATTTACTCCAAACCTGTAGAACTTAGACATCATGTTGTGCACACTAGCAATTACCTTCTCTACAGAGAGACTGAACAAGAGTTCCTGCAACCATTCAGAGTAGGATATGGTTTCCGTATCCAGACAGTTTTGGAGTACTAACTTCTTGACCAACATTTCTGTCATTGTTAAGTGATATTTCTTTATAGTATCATTTATAAGTGAGTAGTCCCCCACAAGACATGCCAATGGTTCTATATAGTCAGTAATGCCCAATAATGGGTCCGCCCTCTGTTTAATATGGGCCCATAAGGGTGTCACTTTTCGGCATTCCCAAAAGATATGGTATAAGGAAACCATATCCTGCAAACAACACCTGTAGTTTGGGGGGGAGATTTGTTCATTTTAGCTAACTTGTTCAGGTTACAGTACATATTATTAATAATCTGGAATTGCATCAATCATAGCCTATCCTATGAAATAAACCGTGGGTATCCTTCCAAATCCTCTCCCAGTTAAATGTTGCTTCTGGGAAAAGGGAATTCCAGTAACTAGAAGACCCGTCTTGGTGTGGGAAAGCATTTTCTATTAATATCTTACATATACCAGAAACTGCATGTTGCTGGGTGGCAATAACCCCAAAAGATTGCAGGAAACTTCCTCCATCTTCTGCTGTTTGTTTTATTTGAGAAGCAGCCAACAGATGCCTGAGTTGAAACACTTTAAAGCTCATGTAGGGACCTAGATGATATCTGTTAATAATGTCTGCAGTTGTCCTGATTTTCCCATCATGCCATATGTCAGCAATTTTGGCATTTGCCAGTTAGGGAAGCCAGGAAGCCTTAACCACTTTTCCCCTATTTTGACATTTGAGTTCCCACCAAAGGCTGTATCGGGTCTTGTGTATGCTTATATGTGAGGAAAGTACATAATTGAGAGTGGACTTTGATGGAAACCCCAACCGATGTGTTGGCCAATGCAGGGGGAGTGATTTAAAGGAAATATAATAGACGGCAGGAGGGGAAAGGCATTTGGCTGAAATAAGCTCATTTTCCAGCACTAGCCATAAGGGTCTGTACTGCTCTGGGACTTGACTCTCAGACCATTCTAGCCATCTTGAATATTTCACAGCATGGCTTGCCCAATAATAAAGTTTAAACTGGGGAGTCTCAGCCCACCTTTTGTTTTAGGGTAGTGAGCTTCAATAGGCCCTACAGGCCTGTTTTCCTTCCATATAAATCCAGTAATCAAAGAATGGAACCTATAGAACCAAGCCTGAGGTAGCTAGATATTCAACATGTTGAGGGATAAAAGATTCGGGGTAGGATGTTCATTTTGATTAGACTCACTATCCCCCAAAGTGATAGTGGCATCATCCTCCATCTATTTAGGTCTTGTTGGATAACTTGGACCAAAGTATCTTAGTTACAGGCTCTCAAAGATCTGGGGTCTTTGTTCAAGTAGATACCTAGGTATTTAAGTGTTTTGTGCTCCCACTGTAAACCTAAACCTTTAATCACCCTACGGTGGGTGATAAAGTTAAGAGGGAAGACTACAGTTTTTTCCAAGTTCAATTTATAACTAGCTAGAGTACCAAACTCTTGGAACAGGTCCAAGACCCTGATAATCAAAGCCCTTGGGTTGGATAAATGGAGGAGAATATCATCAGCATATGCAGAAAATTTTAATTCCTGCATTCCTACAGTCACACCCCTAATCTCGGGTCCATTTTAATCCACTCCAGCAGAGGCTCCAGGTACAGATTAAATAAGAAGGAGACAGGGACAACCCTGCCTAGTGCCGGAGTAGATGGAGAAGTAAGAGGAAAAGGTTTTATTGTAATATATTTGGACAGTGGATTGGTATATAGGGCCTTAATCCATTGCACAAAGAGGGGAGGAAAACTGAACCTATGTAGTGCTCTAAAGAAAAAACACCAGTCCACTCTGTCAAAAGCTTTTTCAGCATCCAAGGACATCAAAACAGCCGGTTCTGCATTAGATTGGGACATAGAAAGGATGTGATCTAATTTGCTCACATGGTCTGAGGCTGATCTGCCCATCATAAAGCCCACCTGCTCTGCACAAATCAAAAAGGGTATATCCCTGCCTAGTCTATTTGCCAACATTTTGGTGAGGATCTTAATGTCATAGTCCAGAAATGAGGCAGGGCGATAATTCGATACCCATTCTGGGTTACTCACCTCCTTGTGTATACGACTATTAGAGCTTCAAAGAGATGTGGGTCTTGGCACTCCCCAGCCAGGATAGCCTGTAACAGGCAGAAGTAGCCATGGGGCCAGATCCTCCTCCAGCGATTTATAAAATAGTGGAGAAGCCATCTGGGCCCGGGGCTTTGTCCAATGGCAAATTGCTGATGGCTAACCTGACTTCTTCCTCTGAAAGCAAGGAAATTAAAAGGGATTGCTGCTCAGTGGATCAGATGGGTAGATTCAGAGCATTCAGGTAGGCATCTACCCAGGCTACTGAAGGGGGGGGTCTGGTTTGGCACTATATAGGCCTTTATAGAAGGTGTGGAATTCAGCTACAATTTCACTCAGAATGGTTAAAAGGAGGCCATCTACATTTGAGCGAACTGCATTAATAAGCTGTGAGGATTCCTGCTGCCTCACCCTCAGCACCAGTAGTCGGCCGGCCTTCCCCCCTTGATCAATATAAGTGGACTTTGTTTTAAGAATTGCGTACTCTGCCATGTCTCCCAGTAAATCATTGTACAGCATTCTCCGCTGGATCAGCTCCTGTCTGAGCATCTCTGTGGATGATGGGGAGATATACTTCTCCAGTTGTCTAATTTTATCTAGTAGTTTCTTAGCCTGGTCATCCCATTTGTGCTTCTGCACAGAGGCCAGCCTAATAAGTTCCCCCCTTAGAAAACACTTCAGGCCCCCCGATTCCATATCAGGGTGACCATTTGTGTTTATTTTGGTTTGCGTATACTGTGCAATACAGGCCTTTAGCTTATCTAACACCCATTTATCCTTTAATAATCTGTTGTTGATTTTCCAGGTTGTCTCAACCTGGTGAATTGGGGAGACTGAGAGGGTGCAGGACACTGCTGAATGGTGTGAGATAACCTCTTGTGAGATCTGACATTCCATAAGTCCTGGAAGGAATTGTTTGCTTATTAGAAAGTAGTCTATGTGGGAGGAGGTCCCGTGAACTAGGGAGCAGAAGGTAAATTCCTGCAAGTAGGATTTAAAACCCTCCATAGGTGACACAGTCCTAGTTTGTCTATCATTTCTCTTAGAGCCCTTTGTGCCAGTGAAAACCCATTTCTAATTGCCCATCCTGTCTGCTTCCAGAGAAAATGGGAGATTCCATTCCCACCTAACAAAATGGTACAGACAGGAAAGGCAACAGGAGGCTGAGGATTTCCATGAAGAAGGAGGGGGGTTCTGTATTAAGGTCATAAATGGATCCAAGAACTATATCAATTAATCAATCAATCAATCACTTTATTTAACCAGGCATAAACACCATTGAGCAAACTCATTTTCAAGGTGGTCCTGGGCATAAATACAATACAGTACACTTCCATAAGATTACAATTCACGGTGGACATTGTAAAAAAAAAAAAGAAAAACATTGTGAAGGTGCCGGTCAATATGGGCCTATACATACCGGTCAACATAATTAACATGCAAAGGTACACAATGATGAGCTTTACTGAAATGAGAAGAGACAACAATCCCATATAGTCTCTGTTGAGTAAGAGCTCATACCTAAATGATAAAAAATAAGGAGGTATTAAGGAATAGGGTAGAAACTGGGGTGAAAGAGTAGGCAGCCAAAAGGAAGATCAGAATAGGTAAAAGGTAGAGAATAGGAAGGGTCATCTTGGATTAAGGGAACTAGGCTTGTAGGTCCTAGGTTTCTGTTGTTAGGAATGTGGGGTCGATATCAGACCTTTCCAGGGTCCAAATCAAAAAGGTGTATTTGCCCAGAGGGTCCACCATACTATGATTTCATTTAAAACCCAGGTTTCTGGCTAGCAATATAGCCACCCCTTTGCTCTGTGTACTAGATCCGGCAGTGAAGGCTTGCCCAATATGTAATCTCAGCAGCTTAGCCTCCATTTCCAGGAGATGGGTCTCCTGTAGGAAAGAGATTTGCCCCTTAACCACTTGCAAATGCTTCAGTAATTTGTATTGTTTATGTTTATTCCGTGCACCTTTGACATTCCAAGATACAATATTTACACTTTTAGCCAAACCTCTTCCGTCCATATATTAATAATATAGCCCTTGTTGAAATGTCAAAATGAACCCCTTTTACTGATACCACAGAGCCCCCTTCCCCCCTTCAACCAGACCCAGAAATCAAAACAAACCATGTCAAGCCTCCTCCTCCCTTAGCCCCCTTCTGCCCAATTTGAAAAACTTACATAGCATGTAAATAAATACTCTACCCCACCCAGATGTACATAAACCAGCAACTAGAGTTAACAATGGTAAGAGTCCTACCCTACTCCTCAATATAGTACATGATGATGCCAGTCAAAGAATTAAAAGATCTCTTCCCCAATAATAAAATTAAAACACTAAAAATATAACAGTATGAACCGCCCAGAACAATAACACTGCCATAAAACATGTATACCATTCAGAGAAGGTAGTCTCTACTTACATCAACCCTGCTAAATCAAAGACAAAGGTTGATTAAACCAGACCACCAGATAGGAGTAAGACAGAAAGTTCCATCACATAGTAACAGTTTTGTGCCATTAATGGACCCAGGGATTGTGAGTGCACAGAAAGAAAAAACACAACCCGCCCTTCCCTTTTTTATTTTAAAACTGAAAAGGAGCCCCTCTTCCAGTTAGGGTTCTTACTATCCAGGATCACTTAAGATAAAGCTGATGTTCCCCTTAACTATAAACTGAAAAGCACCACTTTGAAAGCTATAGGTGCTGACTGCAACTGCATGCTCGTGCATACATTCGTGCAGTAATCTCATCAACAAAATAGGTCTACTGCACCCACTCAATTATACACAACATCGAGTAGCAACAGCCCATCCTGCTCATTCAGGTTATCTCATGGGGAGCACAAACACAGCTATTGAACTTCAGTTATCCTGGGACACCACAAAAGTTTAGGAATTTGATGTCTATACCTCTTTCTGTGATCCATGGCAATCATCAACTGGCTAGGTCTGCATCACCGCTCCTCCCCATAAACCGGGAGATGTAGAAAATAGCCAGAAACAGTCAAATAGTAGTGAGAATATGTACCAGAGCAGCATGGACATCCATGGTTCCTTGGGTCTCATAACACACCTAGACTCAAGGGGATTCATCTCAGTACAAAAGCTCCAAACCATAGGCAACATGTCACTTTTTAAATAAATCTGGTAGTAGCCCCTGTAGCTCCTTCACAGCCTGCTTATTGGTTTCAAATAGGTGTCACTTCTCCTGTACCTGAACTTGCAATTGGGCAGGTTACAACATCCAAAATGGGATACCTGCAGGAATGAGCTGAGAGATCGTAGGATGAAATGTGCCCCTTTTCTGTCTGACTGACACTGGTAAGTCTTGTGAAATACGTATTTTATGCCCTTCCCACATCAAGGCATGTATATCCTTCAGCTTAGCCAAAATATGTTGCTTTTCTAACTAATTCAGCAGTTTCAGCAGGAAGGGATGAAGGGGTGAACCTGGGGCTGGCATGGGGTGTAGAGCGCGATGGATATTCTCCACAATATATGAGGGTCCACTTGGCGATGGGCCGGCCACTTTCTTTAGCAACTTCTCGGTGAAGATGATGGGGGATGACCCTTCTTCATCCTCTGGGAGACCGATGACCACCAGGTTATTGCGGCTGCTGTGTCCCTCAAGATCTTCCAACTTAAGCTCTATTTTACCCAGTTGCTTTCTTAGAGCTATACTCTTAGGGTCCGCTGCAGCCTTCCATTTCTCCAGTGATATAGCCCTTGCCTCAGTACCTCTGACTTGTCTTGACACATCAACCAGGTCATTTTTCAGAGTAGCTACATCTGAAGTCTGCCAAAGAAGAGCCTCCCAGAGTGGCTTCATTTCCAACAAAAAGTGCTCTTCTGTAAGTAGGACAGCAGCGGCTTTAGGCGCAGGAGGAGCGGTTGATTTGGCAGCCTACTTCTTGGATTTTTTTGCAGCCTTGTTCAGAGAGGCAGGAGGGGTATGGCTTACATCTTGCTTAATATCCACCTCCATTCTGAAGTTATTATTTACTTCCCTATGCAGATTCCAAGACGACTGCCAGTTAGTATCTTATTGAGTGAGAAGTAGGATGTTCTAGACAAGCTTAAACCAAGTTTAATGCCAGAAAATTGAAGGTATAGTGGGAGAGAGATGAGAACACTGGTTTCTCTTAGCCAGACATCATATGACTCATTATTCAGCTATTCTGAAGTGCTGACTGAGCATGCTCAGAACTCAAATTTTAAAAATGTAATAATTTTGGAGTGGATTAATATTTATTCACCAAACCAGCAAAAGGAGCTGGCCCCATGGTGCTGAGGTTGAGGCATCAGCCTTACCGCATACCATACTGGTGATATGGGTTCTGGAGTGAGCTCAGGAGCCAGGTGTCAGATAGGGAGAAGAGGTTTGAGCATCCGATGAACTGCACTCCTCTCCTGGAAGGGATGGGGGACTTGGTTCTGTGGCACTATTGTCACCCAGAGGAAACTGTGTGCATTGCAGTCAGGAACATGAGATGGGGAAGACATTGGTGGTCATCCTGCAGGTGGGTGTGGGAGTGCACCCATCATGTGCTGGACGGCATTACACATCTGCATCTCAGGGGGGAACTAGAAACATGGAAAATGGCCCTGGAAGGTGAAGGTGGAGCCAGTGGACAGCTCCCATGCTTAATGCCGGGCCTACCCCAGTCAGCCTCTGACTCTCTTCCCTGCTCCAGTCACCCTACTAGATTCTAGATAGAGCAACAGAGGAGTATGCGGTCCCACCTTGGAGGGCTCAGAACCAGGGGGTTAGGGGTCAAATGTAGGGTGAGGAGATATCCTGGGATAGAGGCTAGGTCTAGAGACCTGAGTAGAGTGGGAGTTGGCCAGTCCATGTGTTCACACCACAGAAAGAGTCATAAGGGGCCAGAGAGGGAAGCATACAGAAAGATTAAAAACAACAGCAAAAGACACTTCTGTGGGCCACGTCCTTTCTACCCTGAAAATTTCAGACCAAAATTAGAAACCTTCTGGGCACTCGGGATAGCAACTAACAACCAGAAAGGGTGATTGTGTTATTTTCATTATTTTCACCTCAGAATCCACACATCTGTCAAAGAATGACACTTGGCAAGTCAAGAGACATACCCCATGAGACTGGGCATGCAAAATATCATGCAAATTCATTGAAAGGTTACAAAGTTATTAAAGTGTAAAAATTTGTGGTTTAACATTAAAGTGTTTACTCAATCCTAACTATAGTGGTGCTACTGCATACTATAATTATATGGGTGTGGTAGCACCACTACAGTTAGAGTTGAGTTGGCTGTTCAATGTTAAACCTGATATTTGTACCTTAATAACTTTGTCATCATTTGACAAAATATCACATTTTTCATGTACAGTCAAGCTGTTGGAGTCTCAAGACAAGAAAAGATTTGTGACAGCATCTTGTATGGTTTTTGAGATAAGAAGCACTAAAAAAATGAAAAAAAGTCTAAACTTAACATTGCATACTTTTTGTTCTCATCTACAGCTGAGATGGTGTTAAACTTTTTCATGACATTTTCAGGTTTGAAGGGGCCTGTGCCAAGGGTGTGCCTTTCAAAGGTCTGGTAAGAAAATATTGGACTGTTTCAGAGTTATAATGATTTTGAAGTTAACATTCAAGTTTGACCGGTAAAAAACAAACCTTTCTCAAGTGCTTATTTTCAAGATTTACCTCTCTTGCTTAAACAATACCAATCATGACAGCCACCATTTTTTCTCCTTTTATTTATTTTGTTTTTGATAACTAGGTAAATGCACTAGACATGTAAATGCCTATTTTCAGACACAACCCAGGAGAGTACAAATGAGAATAGTCAAAAATACAAATACAGTACCATATAGTAGAGGACAAACAGTACAGCTCATTATGTTCAGCAAAACATTCCAGAAAATAATAGAAGCTAGATAAGAGTAGCAAACATTGTAAAAAATTAAACAGGGATATGTAAATTTAAGACAAGGTATACTTAAAAAAAAATTCAGACATAATTACAAATAAAATGGAATAGTGCACATAATGGTTGAGCAACCTTGGTGCTCAGATGAGCATAAGAGGGAAATCAGAAGGTGTATGGAGCAGTCAGCAGTGGAAGAAAGAGAAGCAGATACAGACAGGTGTTAAGGAGAGAAATAGGACAACATTACACAGGGAAGGCTAGGTAAGGAGCTGTCAGAGTTATAAGTGCAGTGAGAGTGCTTGGGGCAAGTAGTCAAGGCTGTAAGAGGAGAAGAAGAGCAGGGCAGAGTAGAGAGTAGAAGTAGAGAGAAAGTCAAGGAGGATGTAAACAGTTGCATGAGTCAGATGTTAAACTCATAAACACTGAAAATACATAAAACTTGTCTCTTTTTTAAAATAAAAAACACCATTAACTAGCTAAACGAGGTCTGTTTAGCTAGATTCTCTTGTTTGTTTTTTAAAAAAAGTTGCAAGAAACACCTTTTCTGTCATCCCAAATTCCAGGGTACACATAGAGCATGCGAGAGGAGCCATTCAACTGCATTCCCTGTATGGGAACTGCAAGATTTTCTTGAGTACTACAGCCACAGCTGGAATCCTGCTGTGGGCTGCAGTGATAGCAGTAAGCTCCCAGTCCTCTGTTCCCCTCTGCCTTTCTGTCTGTCTGCCTGTCTATTTATGTCTCTATCTAATTATCTATCTAATTTATATTTTTAATGAAGTGGACTGGGCTGCCCACCCCCAGTACCTCTTCTGTTTATCGCCCTACCCTCCAGGTCACCTGCACCATGTTCCCAATATGTATATGGTGGCACCAGGGTGCCCACTCTTGGTGCTGCCGAACAGTATCCTGACACTGAGGTGCCCAATCCCCAGTGTCAGAATGTTTCTGTCAGGTACCCTGTAATGAAGAAATCCATCCCTCATTGTTTTTTTCTGCAATAGAAAAATGGTCCTTAGTCGATCTCATAGATACATAGATACATAGACAGTGTCAGCAGGTAAGGGCCTATGGCCCACCCAGTCTGCCCATTTGAGCTTGTAAGTTCAGTTTATGTTTTCCTAGAAGTCTGTTGCCCTTACCCCTGACCTCCAGAATTCCTTTATGTCTATCCCATGCATTCTTAAATCCGTGATTGTTTCCAGCCCCACCACTTCCTCTGGCAGGGTGTTCCACTTGTCCACCACCCATTCTGTGAAGAAATTCTTCCTCATGTTTCCTCTGAATCATCCTCCCTCCAACTTCATCCCATGCCCTCTAGTCCTGGAACATCTTTTTGCTTAAAAATAGGGTATTCCTGCACCCTGTTCCTCCCTGTGAGATACTTGTATGTAGCTATCATATCCCCTCTCTCCCTCCTCTCCTCCAGGGAGTACATGTTCAGTTCCTTCAACCTGTCTTCATAGGACTTGTGATGCAATCCATGCACCATCTTTGTTGCCCTCCTCTGAACCTTCTCTACCCTGTTTATGTCCTTACATAGGTATGGTCTCCAGAACTGTACACTGTACTCCAGGTGGGGCCTCACTAGTGTCTTGTATAGTGGAATTATTACCTCCCTTTTCCTGCTGGTGATGCCCCTGCCTATACATCCCAGCATCCTATTTGCTTTACCTGCTGCCTTGTCACACTGTTTCCCTACCTTGAGGTCATCAGAGATGATAACCCCATGATCCCTTTCCTGCTTGGTGCATGCTATATCCTCACCCCAACTGATATTGTGCCAGGGTTTTGTGCCCAATTGTGCCAGGGTTTTTGTGCCCCAACCATGCCCCAAACTGATCTGAACATGTCCCATGACATAGATCCATTCTCCTATTGAAGATACGTCTTGCTGTTGGAACTGCCAGCTGCAATATGAAACTAAGGTAAGTGTGGTTCAATGTATTCCAATAGGGTTTTGAACTTTACTTTATTACTTTGTCAGTTCTGCATATTTGTGCCCAGATTTCCAACATGACCTTCTTGGGACCACCACCTCATGACCCGTGGTGGTGGAATGATGCAAATGAGGACTGAAAGGTGATTTGTTGAGGTCATTTGGTAAAAATCACCTTTTGGGTAGGATTTGAAAATTTACACCACCCTTGTTCATGAGGTGCAGTCATAAAAAGGCTATGCTGAATATTTGGGGTCAAAATATGTGAAAATGGCAAAGATATGCATGTACATTGAAAATGTATTTACTTACTCATAACTTTGATAATTTTAAATATTTTGACCTTTTTTCACACCACTTAATGAAGGTGACAGCTGTCACTTTTGAAATCCTGGCCAAAATTGTTTTCACATCTATGGTGAGTAATGACATTTCAGTGGCATGGAATGATGTTTTGGTAGGGATTTGAAAATTTTCACCTACCGGGTTCATGAGGTGGGGTAAAAGGAAGGCCATAATGAAAATTTGGAGTTCAGATACAGTAAAAAGCCCAGGTTATGAACATTGCAGTATTTCAGTGTTTGCTCACAATGTCACTAATTTTCAATATTATGTCTCCAAACTTTCAACATGGACATTTCACACCACCTCATAAACATGACGTGTCATTCTTTAAATCCTGGATTAAATGTGTTTTGTGCAGGTCTAGTGTGAAATGACATTTCAGCCAATATACTATAAATGGTACATGTTCTCTTTGTAAAGTGAACCATAAAATGAGTATCTTCAAAACTTGGAGTCAAAATTGAAATAAATAAATAAATATAATTGATAACCAACTTTGTGTGTAGAGCCATTCTTGAACCCAGCAGGTATACTTTGTGATACTGTTCTGGTTAGCTGAGTTTGGGGGTGAGCTCAGTGACCTAGGTTGATGGTGTGAGGCTGGGGGGTAGCATTGATATGTGACATCCCACCCAGGAATAGAAACATAGTAACATAAGATGTGATGGAAGATAAGGGCCACTGGGCCCACCCAGTCTCTCATTTTTCTTAACCTATATTTCTTGCTGCAGATATGCTGCTGATCTATGGTGCCATTTCTTCCCCTCCCTTCCTTGTCCTACAATTCCCTTGTGCCTGTACCAAGCATTTTTGAACCCCCACCACTGTCTTCTCCCCCTCCCACACTACCTATGCTGATAGGCTTTTTAAGGCATCCACCATCCTTTCTGTGAAGAAGCACTTCCTCACCTCCCTTCTAAATTTACCCCCTCATGCTTCATAGCATGTCCCACTATTCTAGAGCACCTTTGTCTCTGAAGAATAATCCCCTCTTTTACCTTATTAACCCCCATGAGCTATTTAAAGGTCTCTATCATATCCCCTTTCTCCCTCCTCTCCTCCAGGGTGTACATATTTAGCTTGCAGACACATTATACTACACCCAGAATTTGAGGTGGCATAGGTAAGGGAGTGCTACCCTTAAAATCACAGAACAAAGCAAAAGTACCTGCACTCAAAAAGAGATGAGTTGAGTTGGTTGAAGAATTCCACAGTAGTCTTTGCTGAAGATTCATACAATTCATTGTGGACACAAATTAAGACCAATACAACCTCCACAAATAATCATAGACAGCCAACTACTAATGGCTCATTACCCCATTCAACCAATTCGACTCACCCCTTTTGAGTTCAGGTGCTTTTGTTTTGTTCTGTACATATTTAGTTCCTTGAACCTTTCTTGTAGTGCTTTCGATGCAGACCCTGCACCATCTTGGTAGCCCTCTTCTGGACCACTTCCACTATTTCTATGTCCTTCCATTGATGTGGACTCCAGAATGGGACACAATACTATGAGTGAGGTCTTACCAGTTATCTTTATGGGGCAGCACTTCCTCCCTCTTCCTTCTGAAAGGTGCAGTGTTGTCCGCACAGGTCTGCATACCATATAGTGAAGACAACTGTATTCTTGGCATAGGGCCCTGTACCTCTCCACCTGTGGGTGGCAAATGGCCCTGTGCATTGGCTGACAGATGCACTCTTTACCCTATGTATCTATATCTGCAGCAACATGGAAGCACAGGGGCAACAGGGACCTGCACTTCCACAACCCACCACACAGTCCCATGAATTCTTCATCTATATCTGTACGGATGTGCATGGCCTAAGGGCTCTGCCCTTCTGTGAGCATATGGAAACTTTCCTTAATACAGGGCATTTGCATCTATTCATGCAGGTCTCAAAGGGACCTGCATCAATGAAATATGATTCCACCATCTCAAAAGAAATAAAATTCTTAGCAGAAAGCGTTGTTAATCCCCAGTTAGGGTAACCAAATGCCAGATAAGTAGGGAAATGTGGCATTAGTTTCCAACCCTAACTCCCCACCCCCCCGAGCAGCAAAAGGAAAAACCTTAGGGTCTGGAGGTCTTGGCTAATCAGTTGTGAGGTCTATTTTGGGGTTGTCAACCTATAATACCCACCCTGTTCCCTGAGCAAACAATGTCACACATAATGTTGTTTTTCATGCAGGGCCCTGCATGAAGAAACTATAACAAATTGTCTTGGCAGCATGTGGTGAGAGATACTTCTCTATTTTTGAAAGATGTATCACCATTAGGAATGGTCTTGGACCAGTACCTTGCACTTCAGACAGGAGGTTATGGGCTGAGGAGAAGTGAAAAGCATTAGGGTTGATAACCCCAAGGAAAACCCCACCACTGATTTGTCAAGACTCCAGAGACCCAAAACCTTAATGTTTTTTTTTTTCCTTTTCCTTTTTGCTGCTTGGGGAATGGGGGTGGGGAGTTAGGGATGGAAACCCTAATGCAACATTTTCCTACTTTTGTGGTGCTTAGTTACCCTAACTGGTACATTAGCAAAGTTTTTGCAAAGAATATAACATGGTTGTGCAGTAGTGCCATTATAGTTAAGGTTTAGCAGAGGGATCTATGTTAAACCTCAATTTTGCATTTTCATAGCTTTGTAACTGTTCAATGGATTTGCATGAAAGTTTGTACGCACAGTCTGGGGGTGGTAAATCTCTTCATGTGCCAAGTTTTGTTCCAGTTGGATGTGTGGATTCTGAGATGCAGATAGTTAAAAAAGTAAGAAAAAAACATTTTACTTTGTTGATTTTTTGTCATCCCATAGACGCAAGATAGTTTGGCATTTTGGTCTGAAGTTTTCAGGGTTGAAAAGACTTGGGCCAAAGTGGTGCCTTTTTGCTGGTTTGGTGAAAAAAATATTAATCAGTTCCCAAGTTATTACATTTTAATATCTTGGTTCTGAGCATGCTCAGTATGGTCTTTTGAATAACTGCTTGGAATAGAAAAATAATTTGTTCTGTACAAAACAGGATCCTTTTTCATATACGGTATTCCTTTTTCATTAGGAAAAAATCATTTTTTATATGTCCACCATCTTGTTTCCTTCAAAAAAATAATAGTTTTTAAAACCTACAAAAATGACATCCTGCACACACACCAACACATGTATATTGATAATTGGGACCCTGTTAGGTGGATTCTACACTTAATTCTTGGAAAATGACAACATATGATTTCTATTTTTATTTTAAAACCATTTTTCATGACTCAATTTTCTTTTTAGTATGTTCATTCAAAAAGGAAATTGACTATATAAAGGAGATACCTTGATCTTGGGTGACTTTAATATACCCAGTATTGACTGGCATACATTAAATTGAGATAATGAACAGGAAAAATTCTTTGCCAAAACCCTGATCAGCTATGGCCTAGAACAGCTTGTACATCAACCTACAAGAGGAATAATATTCTGGACCTCATCATTACTATTGTGAAAATTGAATTAAGATATTGAAATCAAGGATCCACTAGAGAGCGGTGACCATAATTCAATTCAGTTTAATATTATAACTCACCATCAAACATCAACATCACAAACCTTTTCAATGATTGTGAGAAAGCCATGTTCAAAGAAATAATCATGGTCCTTTATAACATTAATTGGGAAGATGAAATCTCCAATCTGTCAGTTAATAAAGCCTGGACAAACTTAAAGAAACAATACTGAATTTAGAATTAACATTTGCTCCACTCGAAAAGAAGTACAACAAAAAGGAAAGATCACATTTTGGTTAACAAAATCCATCAAAGGCAAATAAAACTGAAGGAAAGATTGCTTAAGAAGTTAAAATCAAACATTGGTGGAGAATATGTAACAAAATACAAAATGTACTGCCCACACTAAAACGTATGATTAAGCAATCTAAACAAAAATAGAATTTAAATTGGCAAATTGTAAGGACAATCAAAAATCCTTATTTGCACACTTAAATAATAAAAAGGAAACAAAAGGCCAGATGGGCCATTAATATATAAAGGATCCACTTTAAAATCTAATATTGGCACAGCAAACTGTTTCAATATTTACTTCTGTTCAGTTTTTTCTAAGGATACTCAAAACCTGGCTAATACTAAATCATCTACTACTTATATAGTTCAAGCTTCTGATGTCACTGCAGTACTAAAACATTAAAAAAGACTACTAGTCCAGGACCTGACAACGTTCACCCCAGATTCCTTATTGAAGCAGCTGAATCTTTAGTAATACCATTAACTATATTATTTAATCACTTAAGGAAAATGAGATTTCTGAAGATTGGTTAAAAGCAATAGTTACATCAATATTTAAAAAGGGAAGTTGGTCAAACATGCAAAACTATCGCTCTATCAGTCTTACATCTATCATTGGCAAACTGATGGAACGTCTTGTAAATCTTTATTTGAGAAGGAAATAAACACATTATACATGGTGGATCATACACAGCATGGTTTTAGACCAGGTTACTCATGTACAACAAATCTTAGATTTTTATGACTCTATTAGGCAAGGCCTTGATGGAAACATCCTGATAGATGTAGCACACCTGGATTTCAGTCAAGCCTTCAAATCTCTCTGTACAACTAATAAACAAATTCATGTCTATGGGCTTTTCATTATGCCTGGTAAATTGGGTTAGCAGTTGGCTTTTGAATAGAACTCAGAGAGCCAAAATTAATGGAACATTGTCTCAAACTAGTGCAGTCAGTAGCAGTGTGCCACAGAGATTTGACCTGGGGCCTATATTATTTAACATTTTCATCAATGACATGAGAATTAATTCCAAGAACATACTATCTAAATTTGCTGATGATACAAAAATAGGTGGCACAGTGGACAATGCTACTAATATTTCTACCTTAGTTAATGATTTAAAAATATTGAACAATGGGCACTAACTAATAGAATGTTGTTTACTGTTAACAAATGTACAGTATTACATCTTGGGAAGAAAACCCTAACCATGAGTACCATCTTAACAACACACTTCTCAAATCATCAGTTTGTGAACATGACTTGGGCATAATAATTAACAATAAATTATCAGCAACAGATCACTGTAATAAAGTAGCTAGGGTAGCTAATGGCATCATGAAACAGATCAAAAGAACATTCATCAACAAATCAGAACATTGTCTGATCCCACTATATAGAGCTTATATTAGACCATTTTCTGACTATGGGTCTCCGTTCAGGAACCCATACCTTAAAGAGGACAAATATTGTATTGAACAAATTCAAAGGTGTATTACTAAGATGATACCTAGATTATCAACCAAAGACTATCAAGTAAGACTACATGAAACTGGCCTTTATTCCTTATATAATAGAAGGTGACAAGGTGATCTTTTATTTATTTATAAAATGTTAAAGTCACCAGAACTTATGCACCAATGTGGACTTGAATATTCAAAGAACTGCTTCATTGTGCCAATAACAAAACTATTTAATAAGTCACTGGCTCTTGCTAAATTCCCAGAGATCTGGAAGCAGGCCCTTGTGACACCTGTGCACAAGAATGGAGACAAGACATTTATAGCCAATTATAGAACAATCTCCATTCTCTCCCCATATCAAAGGCATTGGAAAAGATAGTGGCAGTACAACTCACTGAGATAGTGGCAGTACAACTCACTGAATACCTCAACAAATACCAACTATTATGCCCTAACCAGCACGACTTCAGGCAGAATCATAGTACTATCGCCACTGCCCTGTCGGAGTACATGGACTTCGCACACAAGGCACTGGATGAAGGCAAATTGGTGTGGTCAGTGTTTATCGTTCTCACCAAAGCCTTTGACACTGTTAATCACTCCCTTCTCCTGGCACAGCTACAGAACTGGGTGTGACAGCCAGTACCGCATGTTGGTTCCAGGACTACCTGACTCATAGAAGCCAACATGGCAAAGTTGGATAAACAGTGTCTAGCTCCAGAGATGTATAATTAGGGGTCCCCCAGGGGTCAAAACTGGGGCCCCTACTTTTCAGTCTTTTACTGAACAATCTTCTTAAAGCATATAATACTAAAATTATCCTATTCACCCATGATGCGGTACTTCTCAAAGCAATGCACACCATGACCCTCAGCCAGATTACAGAACTCTTTCAGCAAACTATTGGACTGGTTCTGCAGGCATAAACATCTACTAAATTGTAAAAGACCAAGGCCATGCTTACATCCAGTCCACAGCACAAAAAAGCTCCACTCCTAGTCATCTCCAACAAAGTCAGCAACTGTTGGAACAAGTGCTCCTTCAAGTACCTGGGGGTCACCCTAGATGACACCCTCACCTTCACCCAACACATGAACTCAGTGGTTAAGGCAGTAAACACCAAGCTGGGTGCCCTCTATAAACACGGAATTTCTCACTCCTAAGACCCTCCACCTCTCTGTCTCCAGCTCCATCCTATCAACCATTGATTACAGCCTGGTGGTCTCAGAAGCGGCAATGGATACGGTGCTAAAGAGGGTTCATATTGCTCTCAATAAAGCTTGCAGGCTCACCCTGGCTATGGATCAACATATGCACACTTGTCCTCTGTATGAACAGACTAATTGACTGCCTGTAAAGAACAGGATCAAGTTCTAAACCTGTCTCCTTGGTAAGAAGGTGTTAATGGGCAAAAAATAACCCTGTGTATCCACTATCCTCTCTCCGATTGCATCCATCTATGACACCAGAGGTAGGATGAGGGGGGCCCTATCAGCACCTTTCCATTGAACTGTGCTTGGACAATTTGCCTTCACCTATAGGGCCCCCCAGTGGCTTATTTATTTATTTATTTATTTGCTTTTGTTTACTGGGTGAGCTCACTAGATAACCAAGTGCCTATTTTCAGGCACAACCCAGGAGGGTTACAATGGAACAAAAACATGAACATCAGGTATATACAGGGTTAACATACATTAGGCTCAGGCACATATGTAACATAAGAATAAGGTACATAGATTAAGGCACATATGTAACATACAAATAAGGTGCATAGATTACACTTAGATCGAGTACATTAATAGAGTCAGCAATGAGGTGCATAGATAACTATATGAGGTGGCAAGTGGCAGAGTACAGGAATAGGTGACAGAAGTCTCCCGGTGACCCAGAAGAATACCAAGGTACAAAGCAGCAGGATTAGTCAGATCAGGATACAAAGAGCATCAGGTAGATTAACAGGGAACAGCATCAGGATCAGTCAATTCAGGGTAACAGAACACCAGTCATGGTATGTCAAATGACATGGGCTAGACCAGCTGGGCAAAGTGCAGGCTTTGGCCATGGACTAGATGCCCAGTGGACCAAGTGACAGCAGCTCAGGTACAGAGACATTTGAGGTTGATTTCAGGGAGCCCCATAAGGAGGTTTTTAAGCAGGAATATGATGGGGCAGTGCGAGTGCAGGCTGGCAGGGAGTTCCACAGCTTCAGTGCGAAGGCAGGGAAGGCCTGATCACCCATTTGGGTGTGGGTTTCTGGAACCAAGAGGACCTGAGAATCTCTGGATTATAGGTGGTAGGGGAGCTACAGGAGTGAGGGACAGGGCAAGCACAGAAGGGGTGGCAGTTCAGATGACGTTGTCAATAAAGTTGCCAAAGATGAAGGTGCGGTGGTACTCTGGTGGGAGCCACTCCAGCTGTGAGTATAACAATAATAATAATAGTTTTATTTATATAATACCTTTCAATTTCCAAAGCTCTGTACAGCTTAAAAGAATACAAATCAAACACTAAAATCGAATATCAAACACAGATAAAACAATAATAGTATAAGTCATATCGATGTGTGAGGTGAGGAGCAGAGAGAGCAAAGTAGCATACATTGTTGTACGCTGTGTCCCATTTTGAGAGACTGGTTTTAGGGACATCGGAAAAGAATACAAGTCCATAGCAGAGCATGGGCAGGAGGATCATCCTGGCAAGGGCTGGTTGAGCTGCTGGGATGAGGCATGGTTTAGCTCTGTAGGCCAGGCCCAGCTTGCAGTTTGTAGCTCTGCAGGTGTTGCGGATGTGCAGAGTGAGATCCAGCTGTGGGTCAAGAGTTACCCCTAGGTACTTGACCACTTCTGCATCAAGAAGGGGGAACCCATCAGCTCCTAAGATTTTTAGAGGAGCAGGGCAGGCTTTTAACTTGGCTGAGGAGCCAAAGAGCATGACCTGAGTCTTCTTGAGGTTAATGGAAAGCTTGTGGTCCTCGAGCCAGGTTTGGACATAGTTAAAGTCAGAGTTTAAAAAGGTGTTTATGGACTTTGGGTCCTGAGAGCTTGCCAGGATGATGAGGTCATCTGTGTACAGGGTAGAGTGCCCAAAGTCTGTGGCCAAGGGTAACTCATTTATAAAGAGGGAAAACAAGATGGGTCCAAGAACAAAATCCCTGTGCCCATTTAAACCTCCAAATGCCTATCCCACTTCAAAACTGGCCTAAGACAACATCTTAAATCAAGCATAGAGTGTGACTGCTTCTGAAGGCTTGTCTCTCCCCCTCCTTTGCTACCCAAGTTGTTCATGTGGCAGCCCTGCTGCACCCCGCTCCTCTGAACAGCTAGTGACTGCTCTCTGTAGATTTTACTCTTCCCCTAATTTGTTTCTCTTCCCCTCCTTTAACCTACACCTTGCCCCTTGAGCTGATATTAGGCATCCCTCTCTGTTCCCCTCTCCCCTTGAATCCCCCATCCCCCCTCTTAGTCCCTCCTCCTCACACCCCCTCAGACATGCCTAGGGCCAATTTTACCCCCATGTGGCTTTCAGCATGCCTTCCCTGCTATCCCTCTGAAAACCTCCTTTTACATCATAACACCATCCCCTCACCACTTCCCGCCCCGTTTCACCTGTGACCATTCAATAAAACACATTTCCCCTCCAGTGTCTCCTTCCCCTTCCCTATTCCACCCTTCTCCTAGCATTCCCCAGACACTATTTCACTCCCTATTTTTGACAAAGCTACTACCCGAGGCTGCTTACCCTTTTCCTAAGTTTCCCATCAACACTGCTTTCTTAAATCCCATGCTGATGCTGTACTAATCCCTGATACTAGAAATGACATTGTAATACTGTAACCAAATGTATGTTCTATACCTGCTTGATTTTGTGATGTAATATGTCTATTGTCTGTCAGCCTGATGTGGAACCTTTGTGAAAGAGCTTCTGTTCAAAGATCTTCTCCAAATCCTTAAATAAATAAAATAAAATAAAAGATAGGGATCATAGTAACAAGAAAAGAGAGAAGCATAAAGTATATAATGTCAATTAGTTTACCATTGAAAATAGAAGTTGTTGGCAGAAAAGGACCTCCTGTCCCAGCTAGTCTGCTTTAAGGTACTTACCTACTGTGATGCCATGGACTATATCTGATCTCCAGCCTTAACACTCCCGCTGCAATCCAGCCCCATTACCAAGGTCCCCTTATGTGTATCCCATGCATGTTTGAAACCTGTTACCATTTCAGTACCCATTACCTCTGTTAGCAGGCTGTTACATGTGTCCACCGCCCTCTCAATAAAGAAATATTTCCTTGGATCCCCTCTGTCTCCCCCTTCCAGCTACATATCATGCCCCCGTTGTCCTTGAACATCTGTTTCTCAGTAGAATTGAACCTTCCTTTTCCTCATTGATACCTTTGAGGTATTTGAATGCTTCTATCATGTCTCCCCTTTCCCTCCTTTCCTTTGAAGAGTACATAGTTAACTCCCTGAGTCTTTCCCCAGAGTGCTTCTGATGCAGGCCATGTACCATTTTGGTTGCCCTTCTCTTCACTTCCTTCACCCAATCTATATATTTTCTGAGATGGCTGGAACCTCCAGAAAGCACAGTTGTGTAAGAACTTACCGTAACAGTAGATCTTCGAGAGAGGCTCTTGCAGTAGGTATTAACATATAGGACTAAAGCCATCAGGCAGCAGGACCACATGGAGAACTTTTAGCTAGCAGTGGCTGGCAGGGGACCACCCACCCAGCGTCACATGACTGACATCAGCGTGGCTCTATATAGTGAGCTGTCCCCATGTGTGCCCTCCAGTTCTCCCACTGGAAACCTAGAAAGGTGAGACAGGAGGTAGGAGTGAGCTCCAGTAGCTGAAAATCTATACTAGGAGAAAGAGCAGAAGAAAACCCAGAGGGAAGGTGGGAGGGAAAGCAATACGTACTGCAGAGCCTCTCTTGAAGATCTGCTGTTATGGTAAGTTCTTACGTAACTGTAATATTTTACTTCGAGAGGGCTCTTGCAGTAGGTACTAACCGGTAGGACTGAGTCCCAAGCAGTCAAAGTCAGACAAGTCTGAGACATGGGAGGTAGGAACAAGTCTGCAGTAAAACAGGGATCCTAGGACAAGAGTCCCTGAAGAACAGCTAGACCAATGCCTGCTCTGCACCTAGAAGCAATGTCCAAACTGTAATGCTTAGTGAAGGTGTGGACAGAACTCCATGTGGCAGCCACACAGATATCTGCTATGGAGATATTCCTGAAATAAGCTGTAGAAACAGCCATGCCTCTGGCTGAATACCCTTTAACCTCCCCCAGAAAGGGCTTGTTATACTTCTGATAACAAAAGGTAATGCAGTTTGCCAACCATTTGGACAAACACTGTTTTGAGACTGTGGCACCCTCTCTTTTAGGTGCAAAGGAAAAGAACAATTGGTCAGTTTTGCAGACTGACTTCATCCTGTTCATGTAATAATGAAGAATTCTATATACATTCAATGTATGCAGAATTGCTTCTCACAAATTAGAATGTTTAGGGTAGTACACTGGCAAATGAAGAGTCTGATTTAAGATAGACTCAGAAACCACCTTAGGCAAGAACTTAGGATTTGTACACAGAGCCAGCTGGTCTCTGTGAAAAATCAGATGAGGCTCCTTACAAATCAGGGCCTGAAGCTTAGAAATCCTTCAAGCTTAAGTAACAGCAACTAAAAAGAGTGCTTTTCCGGACAGGTAAGCATGTCACAACTTGACGCTGGTTTGAAAGGAGGCAGAGTGAGTTTTTCTAATATAAAATTCAGGTCCCATGGAGGAGCAAGGTTCTGGACTGGGGGGACTCAAATGAAGAATCCCTTTCAAGAATGTTTTGGATACTTCTAGCTGAGCCATAAATTTGCCACCCACCAGAATGTGGTAGGCAGAAATGGCCAATAAGTGGACCTTCAAGGACGAATAACTACACCCAGGTCAAATAAGTGCAAGAAATACACCAAGACCTGTGGAACTGGACAGGAGAAGGGTTCCCACTCCTTGGATGTGTACCATATGGAAAATCTTTTCCACTTCATGGCATAGATGGTTCTAGTGGATGGCTTTCTGCCCTCCACTTGAACTTGTGCTACTCTAGGGGAAACCCCAAATCAAGTGTTAGCTATGTCAGTAGGTGCCACGCATGTAGGTGAAGAGTCTGTAGGCCTGGATGAACCAAGGTGCCCTGTTCCTGTGTCGAGAGATCCTGACAAATGGGAAGGGGAACAATAGATTCCACTGACAGTTGTTGAAGCAGAGAGAACCAGATCTGCTGCAGCCAAAAGGCGGCAATCAGAATCATTCATGCTCCTTCTGTCTGTAGTTTCAATAGGATTCTGTGCATTAGCAGAAGTGGAGGGAAGGCACACATGAACCTCCCCTTCCAGCATAGAATACAGCACATATCACCCAAAAACACCACACCCTGGAGCAAGCAAGCAGAAAGCTGGTAGTTTTGTATTGGATGGGGATGCAAACAGATCTAGGTCTGGCCTTCCCCATCTTTGGAAGATGTTGTCTACCACTGACTGTCTCAGTTCCCACCCATAGGCCCTGTCCTGGTGCGACTGAGTACATCGACAAGTATGTTTTGTACTCCTGGAATGTGCACCACCGTAAGGTGAAGATGGTGTTGCACTGCCCAGTTCCATACTCTCTTTGCTTCTTGAGAGAGGGAGTATGAGCACGTTCCTCCTTGTTTGTTTATGTACCAGACGACACACATATTGTCTGTCTGGATCATGACCAGTCCCGGCTGTACAAGCTGCTGGAAAGCCTGTAACATAAGAACATAAGAAAAGCATCAGCAGATATGACCGTGCGGTCCATCTAGTCTGCCCTAGAAATGTCCCCCCCCTCTCTATGCAGCCTTCATCTTAACTTGTCCTTTATGTCTGTCCCATGTGTTTGAACTCCGTGATTGTCTTTGATGCTACCACCTCCTGAGGGAGGCTGTTCCACAGGTCTGTCATTCTCTCTGTGAAGAGGTACTTCCTGAGGTTCCTTTTGAACCTTCCACCTATCAATCTCATAGTATGCCCTCTCTTGCGTACTGCCTTGTCCTGTTGAAATAGATTGCCTCTCTGAGCTGTGTAAAATCAATTCACGTACTTAAATCTTTCAATCATGTTCCCTCTGTTTCTTCTTTGCTCAAGGGGAGTATGGATTCAGCTCCCCAAGTCTTGCTTCATATGACCTGTGATGCAGTCCATGCACCGTCTTAGTAGTCCTTTTCTGCACTGTTTCCAAATGGTCAATGTCATTCTTGAGGTGAGGTCTCCAGAACTGAATGCAGTACTCCAAGTGTGGCCTCACCAAGGACCTGTAAAGGGGCATAACCTCTCTCTTTCTACTAGAAATAACTACTTATAAATCTGAGAATGCCACCCACTTTCTGTGGTTCTTTCTCACATTGTTTTCCTACCTTTAATTTGTCAGTAATGATTATGCCGAGATCTCGCTCTGTTTGTGTCTCTCAAGTTGATGTCCTCCCAGTGTATACTTTTTTCCAGGGTTCCTGTTTCCCAAGTGCATTACCTTACACTTTTTAGTGTTAAATTGTAACTGCCAGTCCCTGGACCAATCCTTTAGCCTTTTAAGATCAGCTTCCATGTTGTCTGCTCCTTCCATTGTGTCTACTGTGTTGCAGAGTTTTGCATCATCTGCAAACAGTCAAACCTTTCCTGTTAGTCCATTCACTATGTCTGCTATAAATATGTTAAATAGGATTGGTCCCAGTACTGATCCCTGCAGGATGCCACTGGTCACCCTACCCTCCCTTGACAATGATCCATTGACTAGCAATCTCTGGGTCCTGTCATTCAGTCATTTACTAATCCAGCTGACCATCTTCGGACCAACTCCCATTTGTTCCAGCTTGTTGGTTAGCCTTTTGTGAGGGACAGTGTCATAGACCTTGCTGAAATCTAGGTATACAATGCCCACCACCCCTCACTGATCCAATGTTCTGGTGACCCAGTCGAAGAAATTGGTTTGACAAGAATGTCCTGCTGTGAAGCCATGTTGCTTTGGGTCCATTTTTCCAGTATCTGTTAGGTATGCCACTATCCTCTCTTTTAGTAATGACTCCATCATTTTCCCCACAACAGAGGTTAAACTGACTGGGTGGTAATTTCCTGCCTTTTCCTTTTTTCTGCTATTGTGTAAGGGCACAACAGTTGCCTGTTTCCAGTTCTTAAGGTATTTTTCCACTGTCTAGTGACTTGTTGAAGAGTTCAACCAGCGGTGCAGCCAGTTACTCTCAGAGCTCCTTCAATATCCCAGGGTGTATGCCGTCCATTCTCTGACTTTCTCTACTTTCAGTTTATTAAGCTCTTTTAGGACCATCTCACTTGTGAAGGGGCTAGTATCTGCTCCCTGGTATTTTCCTTTGTCCTGCTCAGTGTAAGACCTTTGCCACTGTCTTCTATGGTGAAGACAGAGCTAAAGAACTCATTTAGCACTTCTGCCTTGTCCTCGTCATTCTCTGCCATCTTACCTTCCTTGGTTGCTAATTGGACTATTCCTTCCTTAGTTTTTCTTTTCTCTCTTATGTATCTATAGAAGGTTTTGTCTCCCTCCTTAACACCCTGTGTTATTTTCTCTTCTGTCTGTGCTTTTACCCTTTTAACAGCTTGCCCTGCCTCCTTTAACATGTTCATGTATTCTTCCATGGCTGCTTCATGTTTTGTTTGTATGAATTGTGTAAAAGCCTTTTTTTTCTCTTTGATTTTGGATGCTACTTCATGAGAGAACAAGATAGTTCTTTTCCTTCTTTTGGACATGCTGATATACTTAGTGCATATAGTTGTTACTATATGTACAGCAGCCTTCAGAGTATTCCAGCAGTCCTCTGCATCTCCTGTGATTCCTCCTTCTAGCATGGATGCAATCATAGTTCTCATTTTGGAAAGTTGGCTTTTCTGAAATCTAGTACCTTGATTTTGGTGTGACTATTTTCCTCCATATTGTTCACAGTAAACCAGATTGAACTGTGATCACTGGTCCCTAGATTGGCTCCCACCTCTGCTTCTGGGATCCTTATGCTGTTTGTCAGCACTAGATCCAATATTGCTTTGTCTCTGGTGGGTGAGTTCACCAGTTGCACAAACCTGCTCCCCTTAGTGCTAAAAGGACTCTTTGCTCCAGTCTGAGGATGCTGTATATCCGCATCCAGTAGATTGAAGTCCTCCACAAGCAACAACTCACCTCTGTCTGCCATTATTGAGATGGTTTGCAAGAGCTCCTTGTCTGCGTCTGACTCCTAGGATGAGGGTCTGTATATGACTCCTACCTGGATAGGGGCTTTGTCCCTGGCTCCTAGTGTAAACCTAAGGTCCACTGCTTTACTGTGTTTTCTCTGGATTTCTGTTGCACATATGTCATCTCTGACATACAGTACCACCCAACCCCTTTCTTTTCCCTGCAATCTTACTGAAATAATGCATACCCTGTGATGGCGAAGTCCCAGGAGTGGTTCCCAGTGAACCATGTTTTCGTAACAGCAACTCAGTCTAATTGTGTGTCTGCCATTATAGCTGTGACATCAGGGACTTTGGCAGACTATGAGCATAGATGTACATTGTCTTCCACCCCCTTCTGTTTTGGTCATTTGCATTTTTAATATGTTTTTGTCGCATAATTTTGTTGAAATGTATGAGTACATTTGGTGCTATGTTTGGTCCGAGTATGATTGATGCATCCTTGTGCTGAACTAGTTGGTGATGGGGAGGGGCATTTGGCAACCATTTTTGTGCTACGGGTGTCTATGCCACACCCCATCCACTAGTTTAAATGACCAATGTGAACATCAAATTTTTGTCCTAGTGCTTGGGTCCCCTCCTTTGAGAGGTGTAGGCCATCAAATTTAAAGAACTCCTGTTCCCAGAAGTCCTGCCATTTTCCAATAATGCGGTGACCTTTTCCTGGCACAAGTCCTTTAGCCAGGTGTTAAGCTTAGAAATGTCCCCTTCCCTGATCTTCTGCCTGCTGTCTCCTTTTTTCCAGACTGGCAGAATTTCAGAGAAGGTGGTAGTGGATGAAAGGGAAGCAAGCTTGTTGCCCAGCCTGGTGAGGTTTTGTTTCATTTCCTCTACTGATTTACTGGTTAGGTCATTTGTACCTATGTGGAGAATGACATGTGTGTCTCGGTCAATGTCTCGAATGATTTCCCCTATGCGATTGGTGTCCCTCCATGCCAATGTTCTGGGAAGGCACCTTACCATAGTTGAAGCATGGTCCTACTGAAGGTGAGTCTTTGCACCCCTAATCATTCAGTCACCAATTATTAGTACCGGTATTGTAAGACATTCAGCACTGCTCTCGTCTCCAGTATGTTGATGTGGAGTGAGAGTTTGCTGGTGGACCAAGAGCCTTGCATCCTATGAACACCCAGGTGTGCTCCACAACCCATCCTAGAGGCATCTGTTGTTAGGGTCTGACTGGGGAGATCTGAGCGGAATGGTACACCCTGTAAGAGGTTGTCCAGGTCTTGCCACCACAACAGGTCCTGAGCCATAGGGTTTGAGACCAGAATCTCATGATTTAGATCATCGGATATCTGGTCCCACTGTACTCTGAGGATCCATTGTGTGACCCTCATATGAAGTCTGGCCAGGGGCACCACAGGGATGGCTGCTGTCATAAGGCCAAGAAGATGGATAACCATTCTGGCCGAGGTCCTTCTCTGAGAGGCCAGAAAGTGTGCTTGTTACTGAAGAGTCTTCATCTTGTCTGATGGTAGGAAGGCTCTCCTCTGTATTGAGTCCAGCACTGCCCCAATAAATTGTAGGTGTTGGGTAGGAGAAAGGTGGGACTTGGGGTAGCTGACCATGAAGCCCACCTATCTGAAAAGGTCCACGGTCACAGCAAGAGCTTGGGTTAGGCTGTACCTTGACAGGGCCAAAAGCAGCCAATCATCAAGGTAAGGGAACACCTGCACCCCATCTGCGTAAAGCCACTACCACCACCACCGCTAGACATTTGTGAACACTCTTGGTGCTGAAGATAGGCCAAAGGGTAGAGCTTTGAACTGAAAATGCTCTCCCTGAAAACAGAATCTGAGGAACCTGCAGTGGGGTGGAAAAACTGAGATGTACAGGTAAGCATCCTGCATGTCCAGTGTACACAGCCAGTGGAATCAGACCCGGAAGGGATAGCATTCTGAACCTCTTGTATTACATGAAGAGATTAGGTCCAATATTGGTCTGAGACTGCACATCTTCTTGGGAACCAGGAAGAAGTGAGAATAGAATCCCCTTCCTATTTGATCTGGAGGAAATGGCTTCATTGCTGCTTTTGCCAGCAGAGAGCCTATTCCTCTCTTACTAGAGGCACATGACTTGGGAGATAGTAAGAGTGACCTTGTGGATTTGCTGGATCTCTCACCTTAAACTCTATTGTGCAGCCTTGGGCCACCAGCTGCAGTACCCATGAATCTGTGGTTAGTGCCTCCCATCCTTGAAGGTGGTTAGCAAATGGGTGTTTACTCACCTGGTAAAGGTGATTGTGTTGGTTGGCATCCATGGCACTCCAGACATTACCTCATGGGTTACAGCCCACCTGATAGGCTAATGATGCACTTGACCCAGATCAGATTTCAAGTATATCCAGGTCCCAGGAACCCCTGCTCTCCAGTTTGAATTTTCCATAGCTGAAAGGAAGTATGTTAGTACAAGGACAGTACACACAATAGAGACTAGTAATGAATGAGGTCTGCAACGACATGATAAAATAAAACAACAAGGCCGGGGCCTGAATTTATTCCCTATTATGTACACACTAATTCGAACCGTGGTTCAACTGATTTTTTTTTTTAGTGGTATAGAGGTCTGAAGGACTGAAGTAGGGACCTCCTGGTTCTCCTTGGTGGGATGCTCCAATCATCCCCAAGGGAGGGCCTTGGAGTGCCATGGATGCCAACCAACACAATCACTTTTACCAGGTGAGTAAACACCCATTGTGATTGGTTGGCATTCCATGGCACTCCAGACATTACCTCATGGGAGATAAGAAGCAGTTAAACTTCCGGGTGGGATTGGGATGAGTCGGAGGGTTTGGGAGATGGAGCCGCTGCTAGGACATGGGAGGCGAAGGCTGGCCTGAAGTCCTGCAGTTGCTCTAGCCTGTAGTGTCTTGCGAAGGTGTGTAGGGAGCTCCAGGTAGCCACCCTACAGATGTCTTCGGACGAGACCGATGCTCGTTCCGCCCAGGAGGTGGATACCGCCCTGGTGGAGTGAGCTCTGATCCCCTGTGGTGGGATCCACCGTTTTTCCGTGTAGGCGTGGAGGATGACACGTCTGATCCACCCTGCGATGGTGGTCTTAGATGCCGTGAGCCCCTGCCGTTGACCCTTCGAGATGATGAATAGTCTCTCTGTCTTACGGATAGATTGCATCCTGGACAGGTAGGTTGACAGGACCGATCCCACATCCAGGGAGTCTGGGGTACAGCTCTCGGTCTGGGGGCCTGCGCAAGGCAAGGTGGGTAGGTCTATAGGTTGTTCTCTATGGAACTTCGTCAGAACCTTCGGTTGGAAGGCCGGAACTGTCCGGAGTCATACCCCTTTGGGGGTGAAGATGGCGTAGGGCGGTGCGCAAGATAGGGTGCCGAGTTCCCCTATCCTTCGTGCTGAGCAGATGGCCACGAGAAAAACAGTCTTCAGGCCTACCCAGAAGAGATCTGCCTCGGTGAGAGGTTCATGGGGTTGCCATCTTAGGAGTCCAACACCATGGGTAGGTCCCAGGGGCGCTAGGTCTAGCCCTGGTCGCATGGAGGTCCACGACCCTCAAGAAATGGACGGCATCCGGTGTGCCTCAGCGGATGCCCTCGATGAGGCTCTGGCCGCCCCGATGGCCGCCAGTTGTACCCTTAGTGAGGAGGGCACCAGCCCCTTGTCCACACCTTGTTGCAGGAACAGGAGGATAGTGGGGAGGTCGGCTTGCTCTGGTACCGATCCTCGAAGGTAGCACCACTGTGCGAAGATGGTCCATTGTCTCTCGTAGGTGGAGGTAGTGGAGGCTCGACGTGATCAGAAGAGGGTGCCTATGACCGATTCGTGGTACCCGGTGGTAGTCAGTCATTCCCTCTCAGGAGCCAGGCCGTGAGTTTTAGTGTTCGAGGGGACAGGTGTAGCACTGGTCCCTGGGTCAGCATGTCTGGTCGGGTTGGTAACTGAAGGCAGGCTAGCGACATCTCTGTGATTGCCACGAACCAAGATCTGTGAGGCCAGTAGGGGGCTACCAGGATGATGGTGGTTCGAGATTTTCGGATCTTCCCCAAGACCTGCGGAATGAGTGGGAGTGGGGGAAATATGTACGCGTAGTCCCGTGACCATGCCTGAGACAGGGCATCTGTGCCTTGTGACCGTGTGTCCCTGAACCGGGAGAAATAGCGGTCCACCTGGGTGTTGTCCCTGGATGCCATCAGGTCCATAGAGACTGGTCCCCATTTCTCCTGGATTACCTGAAACAGGTCCGGGTGCAGGCGCCATTCTCCTGGGTGGATCTGTTGCCGGCTGAGCCAATCCGCCCTTACATTTAGTTTTCCCGCTAAATGTACTGCTCTTAGGTGTGAAAGGTGCATTTGAGCCCAAGTCATCACCCTTGAGGTTTCCCGTGACATGGTCCTGCTTCTGGTACCTCCCTGTTTTGAGATGTATGCTACCGTCACCGATTGTCGGATTTGATCAGAACCGACTGTCCCGTACATGACTCGTGGAAGGCCCTTAGTCGTGGAACACTGCTCTAATTTCCAGGACATTGATAGAGTAGGGACTCGGTTGGGGACCAAGTACCCTGCGCTGACTCTTCCCCCAGACAGGCTCCCCAGCCGGATGGGCTCACGTCCATCTCGATGGGGATCGGGGAAGGGGCTTCTAGGGGAACTCCCTTCATCAGGTTTCCTAGAGCCACCCACCATTCCAGGGAGGATCTGACTTCGGCAGGTAACCGAACCACGCAATGTAGGTTGGTCTCGTTCGGTGCTCCGCATGCCAGGATGTAATTTTGGAGTGGACGCATGTGCCACCTGGCCCAAGGGACGAGGTCGATGCAGGAGGCCATGCATCCCAGGAGTTTCACCACCTTCGCTACCGTATAGTGGGGGTGTGTCCTTAACTCCCTGGCCAGCTTCCGGAGGCAGCAGATCCGTGCTGGTGCTGGTCTCGCCCAACCTTAAGGCCGAGTTTATGATGGCCCCGAGATGCTCGATTTCTTGGGTCGGACGGAGCTGGCTCTTCTCTCTGTTCACTACCCAACCGTGTTCCTCGAGCGCCCGAATGGTGAGTTTCGTGTGAGAGTGTGCCTGCTCCTCGGATCGGGCGCGTATGAGCCAGTCGTCCAGATACGAGACTATGTCCAAGCCTTGTTCTCTGAGTCTGGCCACCAGGGTGATGGAAACCTTGGTGAAGACTCTGGGAGCCAAGGATAGCCCAAAAGGGAGTGCCTGGTATTGAAAGTGGTGTCCCAAGATGTGGAAGCGTAGGAACCTTCTGTGGCTCTTGACGATGGGAATGTGGAGGTAGGCGTCCTTTAGATCAATGGATGTTAGGAAGTCACCTACCCTGATCCCCTGGAGGGTGGACCGGATGGTCTCCATCTTGAACCGACATGGAGTCACGTATTGGTTCAGGCGTTTGAGGTCCAGTATGGGCCTCAGTTCTCCTGTTTTCTTGGGTACCAGGAAGAAGATGGAATACATGCCTTCTCCTTGTTCCTGAACTGGGATGGGTTGAATGGCCCTGTTCTGGATCAGCTCTTCCAGGATCTCCTGGACCTGGTGGGGGGAGGCTCGTCTTCTGGATATTGAGGATGAGACAAAGCACCGAGGGACTGAAGGACTGGATAACTCTATGGCGTATCCCCTGGAGACCACGTCTCTGACCCACCTGTCTGATGTGGTGGACTCCCAGCGGTGGGCAAACAGGGCTAGCCGCTGGCCGATGGGAGGATACCAGTCTTGGCGAGGGAGGTTTGGGGAGGCCGAGTCACTGTTTTCCCTGAAACCTCTTCCCCGGCCTCCTGGCCTTTGTCCCCGGGCTCTGAATGAGGGGGACTTGTAGGTGTTGAAGGCGGGAGTGCGGGGGTAGGAGGTGGAGACCCTGTTCCGAAAGGAATGATTCTGTGGGTAGGGGTCCCTACGGGTCTGGTTCTTGGCCCCAGGGTGAAACCTGTGTCTGGCGGCAGGTAGATTTGAGGGTCTGGAGCGATTTCTGAGGAGGTCCCTACCCTCTTCCCTCTGCTTTAAGTAGTTTTGGAGGCCTTCCCCAAACACGTGACCCCCTTTAAGGGGTAAGTTTTGAAGCAAAGTCTTAGATTCGGAATCGGCATCCCAGAGTTTGAGCCATAGTGCTCTGCGGGCCTGATTTATGACTGCGGCCGCCCTGGCCTGGAGGCGTAAAGAGTCCACCGCCATGTCTGCCAGGTATTTGGCTGCGTGGGGTGCAGTCTAAAGTTCAGCCTCCTGGACTTTGGACTTGCTTGCTCCTGTAGCTCCTCTAGCCAGCGGATTTGGGCCGAGAGGTGTAGATCGCCGCGTCATCGCCTTGGCCATGGTGCCTCAATTTCAAATGTCCTCTTTAACATGTCTTCAATTTTTTATCGGTAGGGTCCTTGAGGGAAATGGTACCACAGGGTAACACCGTCTTCTTACTTAAGGCCGCCACCTGGGGATCGATGGAGGGCGCTTTGCACCAGGCGTCTGACTTTTCACCCTGAACCGGGTACATCTTGTGTAGGTTCCTATGGTTTGGCATTCTGCCCGGGTCTGTGGATTGCCATTCTGTGTGGATCAGTTCCTCGATGGCCGGGCATACTGGGAAGGTCTCTGAGGTGGTGGTGGTCCTTATCTGGATCATTGGATCTAGCTTAGATTCTGTCTTCTCTCCTTCCTGTTCCTCATTGGACAGGCCCATGGTGGTCTTGATGACTTTCATAAGGCCGGTGATGGTCTCGAACGCACACAGTTTTGACGTCAAGGATGGAGTCGTCTGTTGATCGATGTCCTCCGTGTCAGATTCCAAGCCATGCTCCTCCTCCTCCTCCTCCTGGTCAAATTCGTCCTCTTTGTCTCCTTCTTCCGGGTTGCCATCCGGGGGAATGCTGGGGAGAGGGTCCTCTGGGGCTTGTGGTTCCTCTGGAGGATCTCTCTGGCGAGTGGGCTCTGTGCTCGGAGGTCTCGGCCTGTTTTGGGTGAGGGCCTCAGTTTCTCCATTATTTTCAGCATGAAGTTCTGCTGACTCTCCATCATAGCCACTGCTGCTTGTTGGTTCTGTAACAGCAGAGATCCAGGGTCCACCCACGTCGAGGTGCTAGGGCCGGGAAGGGAAGGAGCTAGGGAAGGGGTTCTTTCCGTAGAAGAGAGCTCGTCATCCATGAGGCAGGCTGCGCAGAGCGGGCCTGGGGTTTGAGGGAGGAGGATGGCGCTGCACGAGGTGCATTTCCTTGCCTTAACCATCTGGAAGAGAGTAAGAGAGAGGTCTGGCGAGTGGTGACCCTGGAGCTCTTTCCCCCAGATGCCCCAAGAAGGTAAGTCCCGGAGGGGGGGGGAGAGGCCCAAGGTTGCTGTGATAAAGGCACTGTGTAGGGCCCTTAGACAGTCTGGGTATGGTTGGAGAATCCTCGTCGTGTAACCTATCTACCCCCTCTCTGAGGATTTCTTTTCCAGGAGGGCCGGGGCCCGCTGTGGGAGGGCCACGGCCACCAAGTGAGGGTGGCAGGGTCCGCCCGAGCCTGCCGTAGCTATGGGAGGTACCCGGCAAGAGCTCGGGCGGTGTCCTACTGGGGTCGCTGTGTGAGGGACCCGAGTTGGAGTGGGTGAGATGTCCCCTTTATTTTATTTTTTTTTTATTTTCCTTGGCCTGGGGGTATGTCCCTGCTCCTGGGTGGATCTGTTGTGTTGTCCCTTGACCTCGTCCCCCAGGAGGCCTGGCCATAGCTGTGGTGAGACCCTCCCTAGAGTGAAGGGCGTCACCTAGGACTGAATGGCGTCGCATGGCGTGGTTGACGAGGAAAGTATTCCTTCGCCGAGGGGCATGCCGCTGGTGGCAGTAGCGCATCCTTGTACTGCTGCACTCAGGTATCAGTCACTATAGTAGGAGCCCAAGTTCTTGTGGGATGTGCTATCCCTTTAGCCACGCTGATGCCTGACAAACCCCCCCCCGAAGGAGAGAGCTGCAAACGCCGCCTGTGGAGTTTAGCCTCCTCTGCTGTGGAGAGAGAGAGGATGTGGGCGTCCTCGGCCTATTGGTAGGCCGCCAGAAGAGAAGCCGCATGGGTGTGGAAGGGGCGCTCCTCAGCGGGCGGCAGCAACAGTCGGGCGGAGCGTCTGTGTGGATGGCTCAAGAGGAGTCTCTCCCGAGAAGAAGCGGTCGCTAGGGCTGCAGGATTTTCCTTAGCCATCCCTTGGGAGAAGCAGTAGGAGCCACTGAGGTAGGCCCGCGGAGTCGCGGGGAGGAGAGGCGACTCGCGGGGAGGGCCCGAGGGATGGCGTGGAGGAGTGGGGCTGCACGGCACGAGCGCCTAGGGACTGAGACCGGTCCGGGTGTGGGAGGTGGAGGCCCTTGGAAGGAGGGAGCAGGCCTCCAGATAGAACCGCAGTCGCGGGGTGCAGAGCGACTCATGGACTGAATTACAGGTGAGGTGTTGGTGTCTTGAAGGCAAGGCCTATGATGCCGCATGGCCAGCAGGACAGGGGCATGTCGCCTGGAAGGCCAGGGGTTGGCGGATGGCTCTCCGGCACGAAGTTTGCTCACAATTACAGAGAAAAACCTTGAGGCGCACCAAGCCAGGGAAGGTTATGGGAGTTAACTCTTGTAGTGGGATGTTGTTTTCGAGGAGGGGGAAAAACTCCTGCAGTACAATCAAAACCACGAGATGCTCCTTGGAGCTGTGCTTTCTCTATCCTGGGCGCAGATGCTCCCTCTAAATACTCATTCAACATCCAATAAAACGTATCAATAACTCTTATTTTACTATAAAGGAGGAACTCCTGCAGCACAATCTAACAACAGAAAAAGCGCTTATTATAGCTGTACTTTTACTTTCTTTTCTAGAGTCCAATGCTCATTTATAATGGAAAACGTCCCAATAAAACTCCTATTGCATTGCAATCACTACTTGGAGAAAAAGGTAACATATCCTACCTTAGAAGTTTAAGAGCAGACAGGGGTTCACTGGATGCTTCTTGCCTCTTCAGATGCACAAATTACAACTGGAGAGCAGGGGTTCCTGGGACCTGGATATACTTGAAATCTGATCTGGGTCAAGTGCATCATTAGCTTATCAGGTGGGCTGTAACCCATGAGGTAATGTCTGGAGTGCTATGGAATGCCAACCAATCACAATCTGCTTTCTACAAGTTCCCCTGTGACTTGCTTCAGAGGAGGGAGGGATCTCAGCAACTCAGGAGGTGATTGGGAGGGTGGAGAGAGCAGATCCTGAGGCTCTGTACAATTTGGTCGGGGAGCCATTCCTGCTGAAGGGGTCCAATGTTTGTTCTGACATCGGTTTTGCTGCTGCCTCTCTTGGCGGCGTTGCTGCCAATGAAAGGGCTGCTTGGGCTTTTGTGGAGGCTTATACATAAACTGGACAGAGTGCAAGGCTTTACCCTTGTCCTGTAAATATGTAATGATGACTTAGACATCTCCTCCAAACAAGACTGGACCTCTGAAAGGAGAGTCCTGGATTGCTGTCTGCACCTCAGGTGCAAGGCCTGAAATTGTCAGCCATGCATGTCTCCTGAGGCTGACTGCAGTAGCTGTTCTCCTCACTGAGGTGTCCACAGCATCATAAATGGCCCTTAGAGTGTGTTGGTTAGCTGATCAACCGATCTGACCATATCCACCATTTCTTCTTTCCACTTGGAGTCAGGGAGTTTATCTATCTTGGACTCCAGTTGAACTAAAATGGATTTCTGATAGACCACCATGTGAGCCTAGTGCTCTAATAGCCATGGTTGAAGAAGAGCATACCTTCTTCCCAAATTGGTTAATGACCTTAGATTCCTTGTCCGGAGGAGAGGTACTAAGGTGCTTAGGTTTTACTGACTGGTCATGGGCAGCAATGATGATCATGGAATCTGCTTTAGGGTGAACTCTGAGGTGGTCTTTATTTTCAGATGTCTGGTCTAAACAGTCCACTTTTCTGGCCACAGGTGCCAGTGAAGCTGGTTGTTTCCAGATTGTGAAAGCCAAATCCTCATGTGGCCCTATCCAGATGTTTTGTCAATCTCTGGTGTTGGGGATCTTGATTCACAGTATGCCATGTAGGGGTATCGTTGGGTGTGCTTAGTCTTGGTAGAGATATCTCCACGTAACTCAAGAGGTTTGCAGACCTCGCAAACTCTGTGGGCCACTGGGGTTGTGGAGGTGGCTCCACTGTCTTGCCTGATGTTGAAGACCTGGTTCTCCATAATGGGGGGTCTGATTTGTGGTTCTCTAGTGGCAAACATTGGGTCCACCGGAGGCTGACACTATTCCAACTCTAAAGTGAGCTGTGCTTTCGCCTCGTCCCACCAGGAGTGCAACATTGCCTGTAAGTCCACCTGAGGCCGAGGTGAAGGGGGAGGCAGAGGTGGCTGATGCCCATGTGCCAGTGCTGGATACCCTGTGAAGTAGGGAGGAGGGTATCCTGGCATGGGAATGTCTTACATTGGGTAAGAAACCCCCAGCATTGAATACTCAGGCATTGGGTACATGTGTGAAGGGTAGCCCGGCGTAGGGTATTTCAGTGCTGGATACCCCGGATGGTATTGCAGCATCAGGTATCCTGGCATCGGGTACCTAGGTGGAATTCCCAAGGGACCTGGCATTGACTCAGAAGGTGAGGCCAATGGTTCTGGCATTGGCCCAGACAGTGGGGCCCAGGTACAGGCCCTGATGGGGTATAGTAGGCCCCATTGGAGGGTTCAGAGCTGTGTGGCCTTGAGGGACCAGTGAGACTTTCATCAGGTCTGGTGGGGCCTCAGGCATGGGTGGCTCCAGCATCAGGACAAGCATTGACTCAGACAGTGGGCAATATCCCCCATCCATGGCACCAGGAGGTGGGGACAGCAGAGGGACCACCTCTATGGGCAGAGAGGGAGAAACCAGAGGGGGACTCCAGTGTCAGCTGTGGCTCAGATGACAACTGATCTGGTTCCTCAACATCAGGCCTGTTATTGGGGCCTGTTGGAGGAGCCAGGACTGTGCACTTGTTGGAGGAGCTGATAAGCGACTTACCAACTGGTTCTGAGTGCATGCCAGAGGAGCCAGTGTTTGTCTTAACAGACCCACCAATCTCACTAGACCTCTTAATGTTGAGGGACCTAGGGGTAGAGGGCTCCTCATTTGCCCAGGAGGCTCCCATTGTGGCCAAACCCAAACCTGATGGGGGGCAATGGCTGCTGTGTAGCCACAAAGATGGCCATGGAAGCAGCAACTATCCTTGGGGGAGAAAGTGCCTCCTTGGTAGCGGTACCCAACAGGGGCCGTGAGCTTGAAGGAGACTGTTCCTGGTCCTGATGTCTCCCCTTGTCCTTCTTCTTCTTATGATGATGGCCTTCTGGGGAAGAAGATGTGGTCCTGAGTTTCTTCAGCTCCTTCTCCGTGGATGCCATTTTTTGGTTTAAAAGGTGGGCTTCTGGGAACTGCTAACAGTGTTTTTGTATGGCCTGGATAAAGCCTTGCCAGACCTCACACTCTGTCTTATGGTCTGGGCTCTAGACAAAAGAGGCAGAAGGAATGAAAGTCCTTGTGAGGGAGCTGAGTATTACAGGAGTCACACTTATTTTTATGTGAATTGGAAGACATCAGCGATGACATGCATGATTAGTTTTAAAAACACAATATGCGAGAAAATTTACTGAATTTTGATGAAAATATAAAAGAGATATACACATCCAATATGGCAACAACAGAAGCAATGTTCTCCTCACAAGGTCTGACATGCGCAGGTCAATGGCGGGAAAGAACTGGAGGCCGGGAGTGGGAGCCAATCACTATATAGCGCCACACTGACATCAGTAATGTGATGCCAGTCATTGCTAGCTAAATGTTTTCTGTGTGATCTTGGTGCCTGATGGTTTCAGTCCTACCTGTTAGTACCTACTGCAAGAGCCCTCTCAAAGTAAGATCAAATGATTGCAACCACAAATAGAGATCATAGTAACATTAAGAGAAGAGAAGAGAAGCATAAAAAATATAAAGTCAATTAGTTTAACACTTTACATAGAAGCTGTTGGCAGAAAAGGACCTCCTGGCCCACCTAGTCTGCCCAAAAGTCCCTACCTACTGTGCTGCTATGGACCATAGCTGATGTCCAGCCTTAACCCCCCCACACTAGCCCTTTTACCAAGGATCCCTTATGTGTATCCCATGCATGTTTGAAATCTGTTACTGTTTTGGTACGTATTACCCTCTAGGGACACAATTCTTTTTGTGTTCACTTAGTCAAGCCCTGAGAATGCTAGCCATGTCTTTTGTCGGGGGTTAAACACCTCAGAAATATGTTTTTCAAATTTTTCTAAACTGTAGTGTTGCAAAGTAGTGTCACACTTGTAACACTTTCATGATTTTTTTTGCAAAAGTGTCGTGATTTGCCACACTATGCTCTAAACAGTAGGGAATCTTTGCCATCCTGCTGCAAAAGAACAGTTTGGTCTTTTGGGTTGAAATTTGGAGGGAAGAAAGCCAACTTCCGACAGATGTGCCTTTTGGTGGATTGCAGACAGAATATCACAGGGCTGCAAATTTACGGCACTCTGAATTTGACTATTTTTTCCATAGACTAACATTATGGCGTCCACCTCGCCTTTCGGGGCCCATATCTTGAAAATGCTTTGAGATACGAACTTTTCATAAAAAAAAATGCTTAGCCCTCCACTAGGGGCAAGAACAAAACTAGCAAGGAAAGTCATAAATCATATGAAATTTAAATGTTTTTTCTACATCGTACGGTTCCTGAGATATAAGCAATTTAGTATTCCAAGTGTTCATTTTCTGCTCTGAGGGCCATTATTATGCATACATTCCTTGTATTCATTGTGCTTCTGAATGCACTTTTTTGGGGAAAAATGTTGGTGCATGTGTGTTACTGCTACAGTTTGCATTTCCGTGACCATTTGCATTAGCGTTTTTATTTACGTCGCCGTGTGCATTACCCTTTGCATTTGCGTTACTGTTACTATTTGCATTTCCATCACTGGTTTTGTTTCCGTTTTCATTTCCTTTTGCATCACCGTGTGCATTGCCATTTGCATTTGCATACACGTGTCCGTTTCCATTTCTATTTCCGTTGGCGTCATTGTTGCTGTTACTGTAAGTGTTTGCATTTCCAGTTGCATTACCGTGACCGTGCATGCAATGATTTGTGTTTGCTTACACACTTGTTGTATCCACTTCCATTTCTGTTACTGTTACCTTTGGTGCCCTCCTTGCTGTTACTGTAACCATTTGCATTTCCACTTGCTTTACCATTACCGAAGGGCCCCGCGCTTGCACCACCACATTCCATTCACTATTTATACTACACATTTTTAAAAACAAGGGAAATTCTTGGCAAAAAATCCCTTTAATGCATCAGTTAGGGTTGTTCCACAGCGACAAAAGCAAGGAAATTCGATGTTAGGGTTCACACCCCTTGCACCCCACGCCCACCACTCCCCCACCAACAGGCATCAGGGTGTGCATTGGGGTCATCAGTCCTAACTCTCACCCCATTCTCCTATACTGCACCACCTCAACTTGTTTACACATGAGATGGGATGAGAGTTAGGACTGATGACCTCAACGCACACCTGATGCCTGTTGGTGGTGGTGGGGTGGGTGTGGGGTGCAAGTGGTGGGAACCCTAACATAGAATTTCCTTGCTTTTGTCACTGTTGAACAACCCTAACTGATGCATTAAATGGAGTTTTTGACATGAATATATATATACATATATATATATGTATAGACACACACAAAACAGGAGTGAAAGTGAAAATGACAAGATAAAAAAGATGTCTTAGTAACATCAGTAACCACAAGATATCAAAAAGTTTTGCTGTTACTGTTGTCACAATGGATATTTTTTAAGTTACTGACATCACAGTGGAATACTGAACCAATCAGAGAGCAGCTTCCACAATGCTGATGATGTCACAATGCTTAGTGCAGCACTGAAGCAAGAAATTAAAATTAAAGAAAATCAGCAAAATCTTTAAAAACTGCAGATTTAAAAGCTATAACTTGGTACAGATATGGCACACTGATGAGTCCAAATGAGAACGAAACACATGTCTTTGTCTACTGTTCTCACCCTTTGCTGATTGTATTGTGAGGCCTTCTGGCACCATGCAATTCTGCTTAAAGCTGAGCCAGTCCAAATTAATTCATGCACATTTGCATATGCTTCCCATGATGCTTTGCATTATTGGGGTATGTGCAATTTGTATTTTCTTTAAAATTTGGCTGTATGGCCAATATCCTCTGGGATAACCCATGCCGCAGTGCATTTGCTCTGGGGTTATTTTGTTGTTGTAAACTACTGTTGTAAATTTCATTTCATTTATTCTTTATTAAACTTGTAAGGACACTGTACCAAATGTCCCTTTTCAGGCCCAACCCGGACAAAAAAACAATAAAAGTGCAGATACAAACAAAAACATTACAACCATTGTACATATTATAAATATCAATTACAAACATATTTTAGCAGTAAGTAGTGATTTAGCCTTAGTTTAAAATTAGACAAATAAGTAGCATATCTAACATTAGCTGGAAGAGCATTCCAGTAAATATGGGTAGCCACTGAAAAAGCTCTTAGACTAGTCTTTAGCCTGTGTTGAGGTATATTGAATAAGGGGCCATTTGCTGACCTCAAACAAGGCAACAACTCTCTTCTAAAAACTAAGTTAAAAATTGGAAACACAGATTCAAATTAGAAACTTTTAAACATCAAACACCCCACTGAAAATTCAATCCAGCAATTATGTGATAACCAGCCCAGTTGAGAATAAAGACTGCAAATATGCATGTGACAAGAAGCTCCAAGGACAAATCTGCAGATGTTATAAGCAACAGACAAGGCTTTTATTTTTTTTATCCCAATGTTAAAATAAATACTAGACACATAATCAAAGTGGGGAAGAAGTGACCCAATAGTAATTGCTTTCCTAGTCTCAAGCATAAAATCAGATTTAAATTTATATAGTAGCCCTATTTTCTGATTGATCTTTTTAACAATAAACTGTACCCGAGAGGAGTATGTTAAGTATGATTCCAGGGATTCACCTAGGTAACTACATTGAGAAACCTGCTCTATCAAAACACCCTGACTATCAAAAACAGCTAACCTCAGTTGGTTCTCCAGCACTGATGGCATACCAAAAAGCATTGCTTATATTTTACTTGAATTTAGAACCATAACATTGCTAGTCAGCCAAGAACAAACTTCCCAGAAATCCTTATCCAAAATAATAGAGAGATCAGACACTGACTTAGACTGGGTCAAAAATTATAAGATCATCTGCATACAATAAAGTACCACTAGAATTGCAAACCTGAAGTAACTGATTAACAAAAATGGAAAACAATAAAGGGCCCAATATTGATCCCTGAGGTATGACACAATGAACAAAGGACATATTAGAAGCAACAGAGCCAACTTGGACGTATTGGCATCTGTTGCTCAGATAATTTTCAACCCAAGAAACAACTGCTTCAGAAAACCCAAGGTTATACAATTTTGTCAGGTACGATTATGATCAATATACAATTGCCTGACTTAAAATAGGCAATTTATTATCACTTGTTAGTGGGCAGGACTTTTATAACTCACTTGTGGCTTTGCCACTCATGAATTTGGTCCTTCCACCTCATACATATAAATTGCCTATTTTGAGTTAGCCCATTAAATATCCAAGATAGATATATACATATAAATATATATATATATATATATATATATATATATATACAATGGTGAGTAAATTATCAGTGTCGGTAGCTCAGCAGGCAGCACACTCTCCACTGAGGCTGGGAGGATTAAGGCTGTGGGACTATCCCACAGGCACTTGGGTTAATATCCCAATATATAAGAAGTTGTATGATCGCCATACACAACAAGAGTATTTTTCATGCAAGAGGTTTGCATGGTAACTGGAGACCTCGGGAGTGCAGCTTGAGAGGTCTTGTTACTGTGGAAACCCTTAAGAATGAAAAATATCCTTGTTGTGTATGATTACCCCATCACATGTGTAAGAAGTAGTGAATGGAATGTGGTGGTGGGAGCGCGGGGCCTGACATGATGTTTTCTGACATATAGTAATGGTAAGTACAAGGGAAATGCAAGCGTTAACTGTTGCGCACATGGTAAGAGAAACGTAAATGGTAAAGCAAATGTTAATAGAAATGCAAGCACAAAGTGACGCCAAACCAAAGAGTGACACAAAAGGAGATGCAACTGCGTAAGGAAACATGAGCGATGATGCGCACAGTCACAGTACATAATTCAAAATGCAAATGGTAATATTAACAGATAAATATCAACAAGAAACCAAATGGAAATGCGAATCCAAGCGCACACGGAAACGCAAACCGCAAGGCGCAAGGTCACGGTACCATAATTGTAAAC